>CM017471.2:1101707-2301707 GCA_007827005.2 Populus simonii | reverse complement strand
AAAAAAACAGCAACAAAAAGAATGTGGATAAAATTTGATAAAAAAAAAACCAACAGAGGATGAAATACAAAAAAATAATTTTAAAAATGATTCAAAATAAAATAAATAGCAATTAAAAAAATAATGACCAAATATGAAAGATTATAAAATCATAGGAGTGAAATTAAAAAATATTTGTAAATTGATAGATTATTTATATATTAAAAAAATGGTAGGGATTAAATTATAAAAAAATTATGAGAGGCTAACCCAACAAAACAAAACCGAACAAAAAAAGGATAAAAATAAAAAAACATTAGCTTAAAAAAACAAGTGAACTAGGGGGAATTAACTAAACCTGTTCTGATCTCCAAAACTCCTAACCTATGAAATCCTAAACCCGAGTTCAATTAAAAAACTTAATTCTTACCTAATTTAATTTTGAAAGATGAAAATGATGAAAAAATATTAATAGAAAAAACTTGTAAAAGTAAAAAAAAAAAAAAAGGAACAAAAAGAATAAGGGTAAAATTTGATAGAAAAAATACTAAGGAAGATGAAATTTAAAAAAAAATTAAAAAGATTTCGAACATAATAAATAGCATTTAAAATAATGAGAACCCAATTTAAAAGATTAAAAAAATCATAAGGTTGTGAAATTGAAAAGAATTTGTAAATTGATAAATTATTTATATATTAAAAAATGATAAAAGTGAAATTAAAAAAGATTAAAAAAATCATAAGGTTGTGAAATTGAAAAGAATTTGTAAATTGATAAATTATTTATATATTAAAAAAATGATAAAAGTGAAATTAAAAAACATTTGTAATTTGATAGATTAAAAAATGGTGGGGTGAAATTGAAAAACATTTGTAATTTGATAAATTATTTATGGATTAAAAAATGGTGGGGTGAAATTGAAAAATATTTATAATGTTATAACTTTCTCTAGAATAAAATAAAAATAATAATTAAAATGATAGAGAACAAATATGAAGGAAAACAAATTGAAAGGGCTGACGCAAAATTCAAGGAAAAGAGATAAAATAAGAAAAATAAAAAAATGATTATCGCCACCAAACCAGAGGCCCTTTTAGTACACATGCTCATCATCATGTAGAAGGTGCCAAGTTCTTCCAAACACCATCCTGAAAAAGTCGGTGTTTGGTGTTGGACGACCTCACATGTGCCCCTGAACGTGATATTTAATATATACAAATTACAATAATACCCATGAATAACCTTCAAATTTATAATAAAATCAGTGTAAAATGATTAGAAACCCTTATGAAAGAGTTATATTGTTTTTGTCTCTAAGAACATCAAAGTAATTACACTATTTCGAAAATTAAAATATAAAGACTAAAACACCCTAGAGTGAAAGACATTAGATTTTTTTTATTCTAAGGATAAAGTTATAATTTTACTGTGAAAAAAGAAAATACCAAATTTATCCCCGTACAATATATTAAAAAACAATTATATCATGGTGAAAAGACAACATCCCCCAATGTTTACTTCAATGAGTTTTTTCCAAGGGCAAATTTATAATTGCACCATTATAATGAATAGTGTTCTAAGTCTTATTGCATAGTAACTTTTTAAGGAAAATTAGGTTTTCTTTTAATTATTATATAAAAAATCAAATGAGAAAACCACTTGTTAATTCATAGGCACAAGACAATTGTTAAAGCCTAACAAGGGCCATAAAAACCTCGTGAAAGCCTAATATCGCCAACAAAACCCATCCTTGCTTGGTTTCTTACAAGAAGGTTATTGAGAGTTGATGAATGATAGGATAAAGTGATGATTATGGTTGACAAGTTAACTTATTTCTTTGAATGCATCATTAAAGATAAAAGCTAAAACAGATAGGAAAATCATTGAATATATATATTTGTTTATTATAAATTGTAATAGTAAAATAATGATTTTGCCCTTAAAAAAATCTAAAATTGTTGCCTTTTCAAAGGTCAAATGGCATTTTCCTTTGGTTCATTTGCATTTGAAAATTGTTCGGGAGTGTCTTTGTTTTTAAATTATGTTTTTGAACAGTAAAATGACCTTGTTACCTTTAAAAACAAAAAAATCATTTAATTCTAGTCAGGGTCTTTTCAAGCATTTGACTTTTCTTGTTACAACATAACTACTATATTGCCCTTAGATTTAAATTTTTAAAAGCTTGGCTTAAGGGGCTAATTTGTAAATGCATGGTGGTTTTTTTGTAATAATATTTGGGTCTGGAGGGTAGGGTTGTGTTAAAAAAAAAAACAAAAGGTTGTTGATACATGCATTAAACACATCAACCACTTCGTTGCCTTCAAGTTGTGTGTGCGACTAATTCCGGTGGTCAAAACTTTGATTTTGCCACGTCATTCGATTGCTCTCAGCCTAATCTTCCTCCCCGTGTGTCGATGTAGTCGTCAGACCTCCAATGCATCCCCGACATCATTTTCCTTTTCTTTTCTTTTCTCTTTCCGCCTGGAAATTTGTGCCTAGCCCTCCATAATTTTCATATAAGTCCTTCAAGTTATTTTTCTTTTGATTTTATACCTCATTTGTTTTCTATTTGTTTTATTTTTATTCATTTCTTTTTTTTTGTTTTCAATTGCATCATCCTTTAATTTTTTTTGTCTATCAGATTTGATCCTCATTCTTTTAAGTTCCTTTTCTATTTAAGATAATTTTTGAGATTTTTCTCTTTTTTCAATTTTACACCTTCATTTTTTCTACTTTCATATTTGATGCTCATAGTTTTTTTTTTTTTTTTTTTTGGCTTTGGTTAATTTTTTTATTTGGGATTTGTTTTTAATTTCATCATTTAGCATTAAATTAGTTGACAATTGAAATTTGTAATTGAACCTAGGTTTTTAATTTTACGGGTTGCAAATTTAGAATATTAACTAAGGTTTAGAAGATTCATTTGAATCAATTAGTATGGGTTGAAAGAGTCAATTTACCAGTTTTTCGTAAAATTTTCATACTCACACTCCTTCAATTATTATGAATTAGTCATTTTTTTAATTGATTGAGGTTACTGCTGTTTTTTTTTTTTTTTGAAAAGTTAAATTACTATAATGCCTATAAATGCAAAACAACATTTAACTTGGGTCTAAAGACTTAACTTGAGTTTAAAGTTTTTATTTTTTAAATTCACTCTTAAATATTTTTAAGAGAAAAAATTATTAAACCCAACTAGTTCATGAATCAAGTTGCATGTGACTATGTCATCGTCTTAATACTTTTTTAAAAAATTCTTATTGGTTTTTTTATTTTAAGTTGATCCGTACTTTTGCCAGTCATACAGGTTTTCTTTAAACCTATTAAATAAATCAATTCACATCGAGTTAGCTCTTATATGGTTTAATTGGAAACTCGTGCTAGGTAAGAATCCAAGTTAAGGGATTTCAAGATTTATCTTCTTGTCCAGATTCAATAACATTGAAAAAAAATCTCCACGCTCTCAATGTTCTTTTTTATGTTTTAAAAAAATTGATTTGGCCTGCGATTGAGCACATGCCAATGGACTAATTGTAATGTTAAGAATGTGATATTTTGTAGTTTAAAAAGAAAATTTAATCTCGATTATCTTCTACACTAAAAGAAATAAAATTCTCTGTGAAACTTTATTGTTAATATGATTAGTGAAGCTCTTTTCCCCCCTTCAATTTTAATTTCAAACTATTCTTGCGCGCACCTCGATTAATCCCACGTGCCCTGAAGTTAATGACCATGTAAGCTTTTAGTGGCCCTGAGGTTTGTGAGACTTTAACTGGTGACTTTTGAGGAGCAAACTCTGGGTTTGACTAATTGAGCTACACCTCTCAAGGTTATCTCAAACTATTTTAATTGTCCCTCAAGTTGCTTTTGGACCGACCAAATCAATAAAATTACATCGGGACACTTCTCACATAATTTAATTTTAAACTCGGATTAGACGAGAAGTCTAGTCAAGAGGGTTTTCTCCAATCAGTTTCATCATTTAATATTTTTATTAGTCGGTTAGGTTGTTTTTAAATCAACCAAGTCAAGTTTTCTTGTTAACATGGTGAGTTAAATTTAATAATAATATCAAATAGTTATCATGATATAAATATTTTTCTTGTTATGTTAAACTATTATTATCATTTTGTATCAAACATCTCAGTTGCTTCAAGAGATAGCTCGCAAGCCTTTGTTTTAACCGAAAGTAGTTTTCCCACAGACAAACCAAGAAGGAAAAACAAACCAAGAAGGAAAAACAATAATAGAACACCTTTTTCTTATTGCTCGATTAATGATTTAACGCTGTCCTTCTAGCCTTTTTCTCCGCACAACATCCTGTTGGGCGATATGGATGTCCTCGACCTTTTAAACAGCAACCTTCTTCGAGTTTTACATGTAACTTTCCGAAGTAAAAATTATGGTCCCAAAACTTTTTCTATACCACATTCATTGAAGGAAAAAAAAGAAAAGAAATCGATAGCCCTCAGCTTTGCACTCAATTGCTGCTGGCCATAATTCAAGATGCACTGTTGGGATGGACCCTTCTCTGTTCTTTCTTTCTCTTGGGTCCTTATCCTGGAAGCAAAGATACAGAGCACGTGAGGAGCCTAAAAATGCACAGAACTGAATTTCCCTGTTTAAGCACAAATTCGTCAGGAACTCAAGAAGTCTTGCCCTTTCCCAATGCTTCAAAGTCTAATCGAGCGCTCCATGAGCTGGTTTTCTTTCCATATCTAAGGGCTTGTGGGCACCTTGCAGAAGGGAAAAAAAATCCAAGGCTTTTGGGATTAAAAAAAGTGCATGCATTCAGGGACCACTTTTATTAATGTTCTGAACCAATATCTGTGCCCCCCCAGGCATCCTTTTTCCCCTGTCTTTTTGCAATTGTGTACTTCATCATACACCATTGTATACATCTCCTTCAGGATTTTCCAGACTTTTTCTTTTTTTCTTTTTTGGTCTGGAATTGGATTTGTGCCCCCAAAGTGTGTTTGAAGATTTCATTGAATTCTATCAAATAATCTCCATCCAGAGGGTGTCAAGATTATTCAAGCATTATTAGATTGGCAATGGCAATGTGTTCTTGATTTTCATATCTTTTAATTTAGCACATATTATCTCGGTATTATTTTAATGTTTTTTCATGCAAAAATCATGCAAGATCACAATATCAAACAAACACCTCACCTCTATAATATTAATAATAAAAAAAAAACATCCACACCAAGACTTGACTAAACATACCCATGATCCAATTCAATTACGACATAAATTGAAAATCTCTGGGAATCAGAATTGCATTGGTCTCTCCTTGCTCGGCAGGGAAAGATACCGTTAGTAAAAAAATAATTTCGAACCTGAAGGTGAAAAATATATGATGACAAGTCCCTGTGAACAACTGTACAAGCAGTAGCCAACAAGAGAACCTTGCTGTCTTGTACAGTTGTTCAAGTAGCTGGCAAAGAGGAACTGCCAAAAATTTAATGCCTAAGTTTGTGGTGAGAAGGATTATACAATGAATAGTTAACATCTACCTCTACCAAGTTCAAAAAACAATGATAAGGCTTGACCAAATCTCATATGGCTAAGGCCTTAGGGGATTATCACCATGACAGCATTATAGGCCTAGAAATGTGCCCAGCACCACCACGCATGTGTCCACAAGTGACAACATTAGCTTTTATATTTATATAAACATTTGTGATCTATTTCAGAATTATTTTTTTTAATATTTGCACATTTAAATTATTAAAAATATATTTTAAAAAAACACCAGCTCAAGCACTCAGTACATCAGATCTTAGAGCTGACAAAATACAAACTGATTATACATGAAATTAAAACTACAAACGAAGCACAAAACCTTGGCGAATCACAGAATACTCAATGACAACTGCTAAAAATATTGCACATAAATATTTTCTTCTCCTCCAACTCCAAGCAGTCTGTTGACTCACCTGGGTTTCGAATTTGACACTATAGGATATATGACTTAACATGCAACTATCTAAAAGATAAATCATTTTCATATATAACAATAAATTTCAACAAAATTTAAGGAAAAAAAGTATAATAACTACTAGTGATAGAACTGATCAGAGCAAGATAGACGAGCACGAATCAAACAAACAAGATCATGATAGAATGTACTGTGTAATGTAGCACCAGCAGCCTAAACTCTTCTACTTTAGCCTCTCACAGCTAATAATGAAGGAATGCCAGACAAGTTTGGGGTGGTGTTCCTATTGATGTCTCTTTTCCCATCTTTTGAAGAAGGTTTGCTGCCCAAAGCTCTCATTGGGCTAGCGAAAGCCCAACCCCAGCTCCTGCTCCTACCATGAGCAAGAGGGCCAGCTCCTGATGATTTCCCATTCATATCTTCAGCTGATGATGAAACCCAATAGGATGATGATGAAGAGGAAGACGAGGAGGTTATGATAAACCCACCGAAGATACCGCCACACCTCAACCTCCCTTTCATGTGAGAAGTCCCAACAGTGACGGGCTTGCCTTCCCTTTGGGATTCCACTCTTCTTAGAGTGCAATCACCAAACCCAGTTGAGATTCTCTCGAAGAAGTCACCGGAGAAGCTCCTGCTTCCACACCCGACGGATCTAGACCTTGACACCTTTCTCTCGAAAGAGGTGGCAGAGGCAGTTGCTTGGCTGTAAGGACTATCATCATCATCCTCCACTACCACAATATTGTCACCTTTCTTTGACAAAGAAGAACCTAAGCACTTCTCTTTTGGCCTCACCGTGGACCCATTTGTTGCTGCTGCTGCTGCTGGTTGTGTAGTTACAGCTAAAGAAGACATCTTTTCTGTTTTTCTAGTTGAAGTACTAGACTTGGAGGAAGAGAGATAGAGAAATGACCAAAACCCTCTTCTCCTTGGGCTAAAATCCTCACCATCATCAGTAGCAGAGTTCAAGAAATGGCCTCTCCTGGGAGTTGTAGTAGATTTGCTTCTCTTGAAAACAATATCACGATCTGATGATGATGATACCATGATTTTCTTCTTCTTTTTAGCCAAAAGAAAAGGGATCCTGGCCCTCCTTGTGTAATATTCTTGATAGTGACTATTATTGCCACCATCATTTCTACATTTTGTTGTTGTCGGACGCACAGCAAATGATAGTGAAGTACCTGCACCTCCATTGCTAGAGCTACCAACACCAATATCAGATCTAAAAGAAGGAGAAGAGGAGGAGGAGGAGGAACCACGTATAGGTAAAGGAAAAGAAGAAGAAACAAGCTTGCCAAGCTTTTCTTGAAGACAAAAGGCACAGATCCCACCTGGGTTGTTTCTGTACGGATGGGCACTACATTGCATACCATCACTCATATCTTCTTCACCTACACCAACCCTACCTCCTTTGATATCCATCATCATCTATGACAATACCACAGTCACTGCAAAGCAAAAACCTTTATGATTCCTGGATAAAATACAGTAGTAGTAATCCTTTTCTTGATTTCTTGGTTTTTTGATACCTTGTAAGTGCTTCTTGACTGGTTTTTGGTGTTTTTGAGAGAGATGGGAAGAGAGATGCAAACAAATGGAAGGGAACATGTGGTCAGAGAGTATAAATTGAGTGCATTCAAGAGTTTAGAGGGGGGGACTGGGGAGGGAGAGTCCCCAGGAGCACGTGGAATACTGACTTAGCCAATATATTTTTAAATAAGTGTTGAGCAAGACAAGCAAAACCCTAGTAAAATATATCTGATCTCTTCTCTCTTGCCCCCTTCCAAACACAGAAGAATCTATAAAAGCCTGTCCTCCTTTGAGAGACTGATATATAGGCCTCTTAGTTTGCTCTGCTGCTTACCATTTCTTATCTGTAACAGTACTCTTTTTTTCTCGGGTTTAGAATTTAGCAGAGAAAACAAAGTGATGTGCACCATATCCCTTCCCTTCTATTGTGTCGAGATTTTTATTAAACCAGGATAGCGATTTTTATTAGCAGTGCTTTTT
Source organism: Populus simonii (assembly GCA_007827005.2). Taxonomy (NCBI): domain Eukaryota; kingdom Viridiplantae; phylum Streptophyta; class Magnoliopsida; order Malpighiales; family Salicaceae; genus Populus; species Populus simonii. The sequence continues at coordinate 2,293,767 of CM017471.2, read as the reverse complement.
GAAGGAAAGCCAAATATAAAGCCAAATGAAAAGGATAAAAGGTTTCTGTCTTTTATTTTTATATGCTATATTGAAAAGTCAAAATATATATATATTTTTTTATAATGAAGAGTCATTCTTGTCTATTAGTAAAAACTGCTAAAAGCTTCTTTCATATATTTTTATGCAAAGGTTTTTAATTGAAGTTGTATTAGCCGGCTATAATTAATAAATAGTTTTATTAATATAAAATATAATTAACTTTCATAATTAACTTTTTATTATTGGAGTGTACATAAACAAAAAAAAAATTATATTTATATTATTTAAAAAGTCATTTTATCATTTTGGCTATTTAAAATAGCATCTCTAATGACAAAAGACAAATGATATGTCACAACCCAATCCCTAAATCCATAACTGACACATAGACATAATCCCTCTCCAAGTTCATTACCCATACGAACTTGAACATACTTACAAATATTTTTATTAACTCAATCAGAGTTTTATGCAATATTTACTATCATAATTAATTCAATAATATATATTAATATCTTAATACAAATTCAATAAATGTGGAACACTAGTTAGACATAATAAAAAAAACTATTAATTACAATTAAAAAAACAGGTTCTAAAAGTCTAACAAAAAAAACATATTAACAAAACTATAAGCTTGGAAAAGATAAATAATGAGAGGGGTAGTTCAACAATTCAATAAATAAATAACATTTAATATACACCTACAAGGTAATACATCAATGAGGAATATATACAAGTTTGACTTTATACTTTTACAAGAGAATTTCTTTAACAGATCATTACAAGAGATATCATAAGGTAAGGCTCGTCATAAAATCACAATGCAGTGAGCATGATGCTCTAGACTGTGGGATAATCAGTCACCACAGGTTCGTGACTCCTCCGACTAACTAGAGTTCAGAACTATGATGTGTACAAAGACTAACACTACCCTATTAGCATGAGTATTCTGATTGTCATACCATAGGATTATAATCAAACAAACATAACCATTTTTTAAAGGCTCAGTTCATACAATCAATCAAATGAGGAGCAATCGATTCAAATATATATAATATCTCACACCAACGATTCAATTTCATTAAGTAATCATGTTTTATCATAAACAAGAGATACTAAACAATATATATTATCATGAAGCATGATTTATTCCACATTAAAAATTCAAATATTTATATTATTCTTTTTGCATATGGAATATTATTCACACACCAAACTCAAAGGTAGTAAGAACACAAAAACAGATATCGAAAGAAATCTTATTGACGCTCAACAAGTAAAATATCTGAATACAAAAGAAGACATACTCAAAACAAGTCGAAATAGATAACATCAAAGATTAAAACTTTAAGATTATAGACAAAAATATAATTATAAAAGCGAAATGGATTCATTTGTTCAATCTTGAACATTTCCTAAACTGATCGAATTTTAAAAAAAACTGTTCATCCTTCATATCTAGGTTAACCAGTCGATAAAAACTTATCGATTATTTGACCTAAATTGACCTATTAGTTGACTGAAGCCAAACAAGCCAACCAGTTGACCGATTGATCAGGATTTCATAATCTCAATCCATTAGGCTTTTCTAAAATGCTAAACGTTCAAATTTCAACTAACACCTCCAAAACATAAACTTCAAAACCCTAAATCTTATCAAATTCAAAATCTTAACTAATAACAACAATTATACACATCAAAGCATAATGCATACCTTAATAACTTATTTCTTCTAATTTCCTTTATCCCTTCCTCTTATTTTTTCTTCTCCTTCCTCTCTTTCGATTCTCTCTAAATTCTGATTTCTCTTTTTTTTTTTCTCTTCCTATTTATATTTATGAATCTCATGCAATTACCAAAATATCTCTCATTTATTTATGCCTAATATCAACTCCTCCAAGGGCATTATTGCCTTTTCCTACTAAAATCTCTATTTTTCCTTCAAAATATTTCATTCTCTCCACCTTACAAAAGTTTCATCCCCGAAACTTGACATAAATAGTTGAACACTTACTGAATTTATCGAAAAGATAAGGATACTCCTCACGTATTTTATCCTTAAGCTTCCATGTCTCTTCCTCACGTAAATGACCTTTCCACTTCACTTTAACTGAAGATATTTTCTTTGATCGAAGTTTCCTTACTTATTTCCACTATAGCTTCCAATTTCACCTTATAAGTCACATCATCTACTAGTTCAACTGAATGAACTTCTAATACATGAGATGGATCTAACATATACTTTCTTAGCATCGAAACATGGAATACTAAATGAATAACTTACAATTTTTATGGTGGTGATAACCTATAAGCAACTACTCTAACCTTCTCCAAAATCTTATATGGTCCAATGAATCAAGGACTCAACTTGTCTTTCTTTCCAAACCTAAATACTTACTTGGTCGGTGATACCTTAAAAAACACACAATTATTTATTAAAAACTATAAGCCATTCCTTCTCCTATCCGCGTAACTATTTTTCATACTCTAAGTAGTCTGAAGCTTATATCTGATCACCCTTATCTTCTATGAGATAATTTGAATCAATTCTGATCTTATTAGCCTTTTCTTATCAACCTCAAATCAACAAATCATTTATCGACACTTTCGACCATACAAAGCTTCATAAGGTACCATCTCAATGCTAGCCTGATAAATGTTGTTGCAAGCAAATTCTATTAATGATAAGAACCTACTCCAACCAGCTCCAAAATTCATAACACAAGCTCTAAGCATATCCTCTAAGGTCTGAATAGTCCTTTCTGACTGACCTTCCATTTGAGGATAAAAAGTCGTACTCAATTTCACCTCAGTACCCATAGCTTCTTGGAATTTCACCTAAAACCGCGACATGAACTGTGGATTTCTAACTGAAACAATTGAGACCGACACTCCATGCAGTTGTACAATCTCGCTAATGAATAATTCAGCTAACTTTACATATTCATAAGTAATCTTAATTTGCAGAAAATATGTTGATTTTCTCAACTTATCGACAATCACCTATATCAAATCATAACCCTCATAACTCCTAAGAAATCCTGTCATTGTGATCCTTTCCCATTTCTATTTTGGAATCAATAATGGTTGCAACAATCTAGGAGGTTTCTGGTGTTCACCCTTTACCCTTTGATAGGTCAAACATATAGAAACAAAATCTACTATATTATACTTCATCCTATTATACCAATAGCACATCTTAAGATACTTGTACATCTTGGTGGAACCCGGATGTACTATGTGAACTATATAATGTGCCTTTGTCATCAATTCTCTCCTCAAATTATCCACATCAAGCATATAAAATCTATTTCTATATCTCAGCACATCATCCTCAACAATCATAAAACGTGCAACTTTTCCCTGCATTACCTCATCTATGATCCTGAGTAGCGAATCATCTCTCTTCTAAGCTATTTTTATTTTGTCAATCAAGCTTAACTTAATCTGAGAGTGAGCAATCATTGCTCCAGCTTCATTGATGTTAAATATGACTCCTTCATCCACTAACACATACAACTCCTTGATCAGAGATCTTCATACCTCTAAAATATAAGTTAAGCTCCGAGATAATTTTCTGCTCAAAGCTTTGGTAACTATATTTTCCTTGTGTTGGGTGGTCTGTATGGTATAATTATAGTCATTCAGCATCTTCATCCATCTCCTCTACCTTATATTTAGATCATTTTACCAAAACATATACTTTAAACTCTTGTGATCTATGATGATCTCATAAATTTCACTATATAGGTAGTGCCTCCAAATCTTCAATTCAAAAATTATAATCGTCATCTCTAAATCATGCGTAGGGTAGTTCTATTCATACTTATTCAGCTGTAGTGAAAAATAGATAATAACCCTGCCATGTTGCATCGGAACACATCCTAACCCCACTCTTGAGACATCACAACACATTGTGTAACCACCAAAACCAGATGGTACTACTAGAATAGACATTATAGTCAATCTCTACTTTAACTCTAATAACCTTTTATCATAAGCTTTAGAACAATGAAACTTAACATTCTTCTGTGTTAACTCGATTAGTGGTGCATAAATACAAGAAAAGTTCTTTATAAACCTCAAAGAAACTTCTAATCTCTATCACTAAAATAGGTATAAGTCATTGCTTGATTGCTTCAATCTCTTGAGGATCAACTTCTATTCCCTTCCTTAACACTGTATGACCAAGAAATGCCACACTTTTTAGCTAGAACCCGCTCTTTGAGAACTTGCCACACAACTAATGATCTCTTAGAGTTTGAAGCATCATCCTCAAGTATTGGTCGTGCTTTTCTCTAGACCTCAAATACACCAAAATATCATCGATAAAGACTATCACAAATCAATCTATAAATTGCATGAACACTATATTCATCAAGTTCATAAAAGCTGCTGGTGCATTCGTCAATCTAAAAGACATCACTAAGAACTCATAATGATCATACCGAGTTCTAAAAGTTATTTTTGGATTATTCTTTTTCCTTATCCTCAACTAATGATACCCAGATCGGAGATCGATCTTAGAAAAGAATTGAGCTCCATATAATTGGTCAAACAAATCATCTATGTGAGGAAGCAGGTATCTAACAAACAATATTTGGGCTCCCCAAGAAGACACACTTGGTTGGATGAACTTTTTGTTCAACAAATCCTGTACCTGCTCTTTTAGTTTTCTCAACTCTATTGACACCATTCTCTACAGTATTAATGATATTTGTTCGGTACCTAGAACCAAATCAATGCAAATTTCAATGTCTCTTAATAGAGAAAATCCAGATAAGTCGTTGGAAAAGACATTGATGAACTCATTGACTATAACACCCTCAACTTTTATTATTGATCACACTTTATCATTTTACCATATTTGTTTTAAAAGAGGTAAAAAAAATTATTTCTATCAAAACTTGGACAAAGTTTCCCCTATATTATCGATATCAAGTCATTGACAATATTTTAACTTTCTTCACTATCACTGTCGCAAGGTGACATTGAAATGGCTTGCTTTTTGTGCTTCCTAAAAGGTGGTGTTGGGAAAGGAAAAAGGTTTTGGATTTAATCATAAAATTATGATTATAAGGTTTAGGAGTCGCCACCTATTATTATAGTTAATAGGAAACCTATGGTCTACGAGAGTCTGAGTAAGAGACTGGTTGTTCAAGGAAAAGCCGCATCTCCCCCAATGCTTCCTACTTAAGGTAAGTTGCATTATTGCTTTATTGTTTTTCCAGGTCATGTTTCTATTCATTGGTCTTTCTCTAAGATCTCTTTCGGTGAGAGTCTCTATCTTATTGGGTTAAATCCTAACCGTTCTAAAGTCTAAATGTTAGCATCATATTTATTTTGCATTTTGTATCTTTAATACCTGAATGTGTACTCTACTTTGTAGTTTTACACCCCCAAATATTAAAGTCTACAACTAAACCCTAACACTTTAAATATAAAGTGAACAAAATGATTGGTGAATGATTTTTGATATTTTGACCAAACCCTAACGGATAATCATAAACTACTTATGATATCCTTCTTTTTTTTTGCATTTTTAAAACATGAGAAAGATACAATTTTTTTTTCATGAAAATATGATGGGAAAATTTTTAGGATTTGGCTGTATGCACATAAATTGTTTTTTGGTTTTTTTGATTTTTTTTAAAAGGAAATTAATGTAAAAATTTTGAGTGAATTTTCAACAAAACAAATTTAGAAAAGTTTCAGAGAAAATCGAATATTTTAATACCAGATCTATATCTTACATTGTAAATATATAGCATGATATTATCTAAGATTGGTAAAAAAAACATGTGAGAAAATCATAATGTTTTGAAAGGACTTTTGAATTTTTTTTTATTTTTTGAATTATTATTATTATTATTATATTAGGCAAGGCCCAACCTAGCCAACTTGGCCAAACCCAGTTAAGCCAAGTTGGGTCAACAACAGGCCAACAAACCTGGCTCTTTTTTTTTTAGGTTGGGCTGGATCCAACCTAACCATTTAGGATGTACTGAAATGGGTCCAACTCAAATAAAAAGCTAAGAATTTTTTACTACTACATGCAGTAGCCGGGGTGGCTGCTTTTCGAGAGAAAAAGAAGAGGGAGGCTTGCCTGGACGGAGAAGAGCGGCTACCGGAGGTGTTCTTAGTATTACAGGGAAGACCGACGAGTGGTTGGTGACGACAATGACGGTTGAGGCGTGGCGGAGGAGCTAGCCAAAGTGTTGGCCGAGAGGGGAGGGAGAAAAACCACGCAAAAGTTGATTTTTTGCAAACTTTACACTCTAATTTCTCCTCCTTCAGACCATGGAATCCATCCATATTTATAGGGGGTGGAAGATGAAATTTTGGCCCTTGATTCAACTCGGAAGGATCCCAACTGTTAATTCAAAGTGGCTATCATGGGTTGTCAGATTTGCTGCAGAGAGGGGTGGTCGGGTTGGCCACTCTAGGGCGGTGCCACCACTGTAGTGGCATCAATCGGCAAGAAAGAACTTCATTGGGGTGTAGTCAGATGTCAAGCCATTGTTTACTTGTTAAATTTGGTGGAGGGATGAAGCATTAAATTCCTTGGGAAGGAGGCCACTCGAGAAGCTTTTCCAAAGAAGAAGATGAACAGTCATCAGACAACACGTCGTCTGGTCTTTTTCTTTACTGTTCAAAACAATGCCATTTTAAGGATTTAGGGTTTTAATTTAGGGTTTTGGTTAAAGTTCAATTTGGTCCTCCATCTTTTAATTTCTTTCAACTGCACCCCTAATTGACTCTAAACTTCTAATTTTATGTAATTTTATCCCTGTCGAACTTTAATGTCAGCCTTGAATTTCAGCGCTTTTTTTATTTTGGTCTTTGGTATTGGATTTAAGCAATTTAACCCTTAATTGGCCATTAAACTTTCAATACTCTTTTATTTAACCCCCTGATTTCAATCAATTGGGTTCCCATAGTTCAGTGCCTTTTGCGAAATGGTCATTGGCTGTAAATTTTTTCAATTTAGCCCTTAATTGACTAAAAAACTTTGATTTTCTTGAAATTTTACCCCTGATTTCAATCAATTAACTTGGTAAAAATTAAATTTGGTATCTTAAAATTCCAATCTTCTCAAATAAGCCTAAATTGGGTTCTCAAACTTATTTTTTTCACCAATTAAGCCCCTAGACAAATTAATTTTATCAATTTAAAGTATAATAAAGTCCTTGCACCTAATTAAATCTTTTAATTGGACCCAAATTAATTCTTAAACATAATTAAACTTTTAATTCAGCTTATGATTAAATCAAATTAGCTTATGAAAATCTAATTATATCCCTAGGCATAATTTTTATGTAAATTCGTTCAATAATCATGTAACTTGACCTTGAATTTGCATCCCCTCTCCAGTTTTTGGTAAAATAGGGTATAATTAGGCTCCTAATTCCATCCTATTTTATTTAGGAAAGAAAGAAGATGAATTTGAGGAATAACCCAAAAATAGGTGATGACAATCACCTTCATGATCACAAAGTTTTACCATCCAAAACCATTCCATTCTCAACATTTCATAAACAGTCATTATAGTTCCAAAAATAAAACATAGTTATCAATTCATATGAATATACATAGCAACAATAATATAATCTAACCATACTAAATTAAAATCATATAAGCTAAAATAAAAAAAAAAGTCCATACCTTATTTAAACTTTCAATAATAAGTTTTTAGGATTTAAATATTACAGAACCTAAGGATTAATCTAACTACAATATTAAAATGAGACTTCAAAATGATTGTCATAACCCAATTTTAGGTTTCCCCCCTAGAATTATCTTCATCTTTCAAAAAACTTAGAAAAATCAAACAAAAAATAAAAAAATGAAAAGCAATAAAAAAAATAAAAAAATACTTAGAAGAGCAATCTAAGAAGGGTTGTAGACACATGAAGGAACTAAATTGAGATTTTAAAAAGAATTGAAAGCCTAATTGTACCTTACTATACTAAAAATTGAAAGACAATGTACGTAGATTTGAGGTCAAATTAAATGATGTTTTGATGAATTTGTATAAATGTTAAGTCTGAGGACTTGATTAAACTTTTAATAGGTCAATTTGATTTAATCATGGGCCCCATTAAAGGTTTAATTAAGTTTAAGAATTAACCTGGTCATATTAAGAGCCCGTTTGGCTAAGTGTTTGCGGCAACGTTTTCATTTAACAATACCAACATATCGTTTGGTTACAAAATGAGCCGCAATTTTCATGCATGGACCCCACTTTTATCTGCGTTCAAAACTCAATTTTGCTGAAGCAGAAATTAGATGCTTTTCATTTCCTGTTCATGCAACTGTGTTTATAAACACAGTATAAAGTTGTTCCCATCTTCCTTCCTTGACCAGTGCTTCGGGTATGGATGGATTTTGTCCAGATGAGAAAACCATGAGAATTGTTCTTACCTGGGCGTGGCGCTGCTGGAGGCGTCGAGGGAGACAGTTGGGCTGGCCTGCTGAAACCATTTTTCTTCTGTTCAACCACGAGGGCTGTTCTTAACAGTTTTCCTTTTGTTCTTCCCCTAGTCTTCGTAATTGTTGCTACACTTGAAGATGATGATGACAGTGATGGAGGGCTGGCCTACTGAAACCATTTTCCTCTCTTCTGTTTTCCCTTTGCTCTTCCCTTAGTCTTTTAGGTGCTCTCCTTGTCTGCGTGGAGAGTGAATTAATTCACTCTCCACTGTTCACAACAGTGGAGAGTGAAGTTTTGTATAGAGTGAATTACTCTCCAGTGTTGTGAACAGTGGAGAGTGAATTATTAATTCACTCTCTGCAAAAAAAAAGAAGTAAAAATATTTAATATTTAATTGTATTTTATTAAAAAAAATTAGTGTTTAATATTATTTAATAACACTACATAAATTAGAAGGAGTTCACATGATGGCGTGATATTTGCAGAATTTGATCATAATTTTAATTTTGTTTCTGATGATATTTTACCTGATTTTGTTGCACGCTCAAAAAATCATGGAAACTGTAGTTCTTGTCCGATGAATTTCATACGTGATGGAATTATAAATAGTTTAATGAAACAATAAAAAATATTTTATATAAAGTATTATTTATTTCATGACATAATAGCAGTAGTTAAATCGACAGTATTTAAATTAAAAACCATCAATATTAATATATATATTTTTAAATTATTTTAAATTTTAAAAACATTCTTAACCAAACACATTAAACTATTTTTTCTTCAACCTCAATTTCAACCACAGTTTTAACCAAACACCTATTTTTTCAAACCAACCTCAACTAAAAGTACTTTTTATAAAACAACTTTTTTCAAACCACAACCACAACAGCTATCGCAATACCAAACACACTCTAAAAGATTTAGTTAAGTGTAAGGACTTAATTAAACTTTTAATGGGTTAAGTTAATTTATTAGGGACTTAATTGTTGAAAAATTAAATTTTAAAGCTTAATTTGGGCTTAATTGAGAAGATTTGAATTTTAGAGGACCAAATTTAATTTTTACAAGTCAATTGGGTGAAATCAAGGACAAATTGAAGAAATTCACAATCGATAACCTTTTTTAAAAAAGGGCCAAACTTTGGGCACTTAATCCGGGTGAAATTAAAAAAAATTAAAAGTTTGAAGATCAATTAGGGATTAAATTAAAAATATCCAAGACCAAGAACCACTTTGTAAAAATTGTAGAAATTGAAGGGTCCAATCAAAGAAGATCAAGGGTGAAATTACAAGGAATCCAAATTAATGATTATGGTTGATTGGGGGTGATTAGTACTTAAAAGTGCATTCTCACTAAGGCTTTATATCATCATATTGCACTTAAAGTATCATTACATTCCCTAACTTAAGCATGTTTTATAATTACAAGTCTGATAATATAAGATAGCTTTAATTTATGGTAAATGCTCATTTTAAATGCAGGCCTATCACATAAATCAAAGATTGATTGATGAGATCAACTACTAAAATTAAGAAGACAAAGAGAGGGTTAAGATTAGAAAAGAGATGCTGGTTTAGTCCAACTCGAACACTGTTCAGTCATTGGGTCTTATCAAAGGATTGGTTGAATTTTCTCTTTTCACTTCTCATTTTATCTAACTTTTGTTTCTTTTCTTTTCTTCCTTTTATTCTCTTCCTACACGTGCATGAGAGTTTGGTCACGTACATTAAGTGGTAGACTTTGTTAGAATCAGTCGCTTCATAATGAGAATAATCGAGTTAGAACACTTAGAGACCACATGAATCCAACAAGAACAAGTGCACCATCATGCATAGTTTTCCCCCCTGATGCATCTCATTTTAATTTTAAGCCATACATTATTCAACTTTTACCTTCTTTTCATGACTTAGATCTAGAAAATCTATACTTGTATTTAAGGAAATTTGAGGAGGTCTGTAACACCTATAATGACTTAAATTGTAGCATGAACACCATCAGATTAAAGCTTTTTCATTTTTCATTAAAAGATAAAAACATGGCTATAAAATCTTAGGTCAGGATCCATTAGTGCTTGGGATGAAATGCAACAATAATTTTTAAAGAAGTTTTTTCCGTCTCATAGAACAACCTCTTTCAAAAGATAAATCATCACTTTCACTCAAAAACCAGGAGAAACATTTTACCAATGTTGGGATAGGTATTGAGACTTGCTTAATACTTGCCCTCATCATGGTTTTGAAACATGGAAATTGGTTTCACATTTTTATGAAGGGTCAACACCTAAAGATAGACAAATTATGGAATTGATGTGCAATGAAACTTTTGAAGATAAAGACCCTAATGAAGCAATGGCGTACCTAGACTTGCTTGCTGAAAATGTTCAAAATTAGGACACTATAGGCACTTATAAGGCACCAAGTAAAACTCAATCTCATACATCTAGTGGAGGAATGTACAACCTTAGGGAAGATCATGATCTCCTAGCTAAATTTGCATCTTTAGCTAGAAAAGTCGAGACACTGGAATTGAAAAAGAGTGCTCAATTAAAATCTATTCAAGAAATTATATGTCAAATCTGTGAAACCAATGAACACTCAACAAATGATTGTCCAACTTTTCCTTCTTTTAGGGAATGCCTCCATGAACAAGCTCATGCTTTAAACAGTTTCAAAAGACCCAATCATAAACCATACTCGCAAACATACAACCCTGGTTAGAGAAATCACCCAAATTTCAGTTGGAAGAGTGATAACAATAATGCACAAACTTCACAGCCACTGTTTCAAGCACACCATAATTTTTAAAATTCTCATGGATATGCACCTCTTTATGCTCCACCTCCTAGAAGAAATCTTGAGGAAATATTGCATGCATTCATTAAAAAGCAAGAGACAATCAACACTCAACTTGCTCAAAGCATGACAGATTTTAAAGATACTCTTGCAAAACTCACATCTGCTCTCAGTTTTCAAGAGAAAGGTAAGTTTTCATCTCAACCACAACAAAATCCAAAGGGGCAATACAATGCAAATGTAAGTAGTTCCGGAAGCCAACACATGGATCAAGTCAAATCAGTCATCACTCTTTGCAGTGGTAAGGTTATTGAAAAACCCACTCTTGAACCTTGTGAGAAAGATGATGAGTCAATCTCTGAGGGTAAGGAAGGGGTTGAATCTGAACATTGCAAAGAAAAGACTGATTCCCTGCCAGCACTTTCATTTCCTCATTCCATGACCAAACAAAGAAAAGTCAATCATAACTCTAAAATCTTTGAAACTTTTAAGCAGGTAAGGATCAATATATCTTTGTTGGATGCTATTAAACATGTACCTTTTTATGCTAAATTTTTGAAAGATCTATGCACTGTGAAGAGAAAACTGAATATGAAAAAGAAAGCCTTTTTAATCGAACAAGTAAGTGTCATTCTTAAAAAAAATAATGCTTTGAAATATAAAGAACCTGGTTGTCCTACAATTTCATGCTTTATTGGAGAACATAAAATTGAAAAAGCTTTACGTGATCTTGGAGCTAGTGTGAATTTACTTTCATATTCGGTTTTTTAAAGTCTCAATGTAGGTGAGTTAAAACCAACTTCTGTAACTCTTTTACTTGCTGATAGATCCGTAAAAGTGCCCAGAGGAATAGTTGAAGATGTGTGAGTACAAGTTGATAAATTCATCTTATTTGAGTGTGATTTCCAGTTGAGTAATAAAAAGAGTTTATACTATACTTATTTGAAATACCATTAGTGGATCCTCTAACCTTGATAATTGTTTTATCTTTGTTTAAATCCTTACATCATGATCACATCTCAAAGCTCTCTTCTAATATTTTCTTTTATTTATAATTCTATATAGTTCACCTCCTTGTGGTTCGACCCTGGTCTTGCAGGGTTATTTATTACTTCAACACCCCTACACTTGGGATAAGACATCAACTCTTTGATCATGTCAACATGCAAAAAAAAAAGTTAAATGAAACTATTCAAAATGTTATAATGATCATGTAATATATTGAAAGAAAAGGAGAGATTTTAGTAGAAAAACTCAACAATGCCTTTAGAGGAGTAGATATTAATTTTAAATGAATGAGAGACACTTTGATAATTGCATAAGATTAATAAATATAAATAGAAAAAAAAAGAAATCAAAATTTAGAGAGTGAACTAAAAGAGGGGAATGAGAAGAAGAAAGAAGAGGAAGAGATACAAGAAATTAGAAGAAATAAGTTATTAAGGTAAGAATTATGCTTTTATATGTATAATTGTTGTTATTAGTTAAGATTTTGAATTTAATAAGATTTAGGGTTTTGAAGTTTATGCTTTTTAGTTAAATTGATGGGTTAATTGAAATGTTAAGGGTTAATTATTATGGGTTTTTAAGGTGTTAGTTGAATTTTAGAGATCTACCATTCTAGGGAAGATGTATATTGGTTGTTAATTCACTCACTGAATTGTTGAACTCACCTTCTCATTCTTTATCTTTTCCAAGCTTATAGCTTTATTAGCAGGTTGTTGTCATTAGACTTTCAAAACCTGCTCTTTCGATTGTAATTAATGGTATTCTGTTATGTCTAGTTAGTGCTTCATATTTACTGAATTTGTATTAAGGTTTATATTAAGATATTAATATATAATATGGAATTAATTATGATAGCAAATGTTGCTTAGAACTTTGATTGAGTTAATAAGAAAAATTTTATAAGTATGTTTGGGTTTGTATAGGTAAGGAACCTAGAGGGGGACCTTGTCCATGTATCGGTTATATATTCGAGGATTGAGTCATGATAAACTTGGTATCATAGCCTATGGTTAAAGAATCAACAATATAATTAATTTTGTAATATGTGGAGCATTAGAATCTGTATTGTCTTGTCTGTTGTCTTTGAAATTTTGAATTCTCATCAAGCATGTCTTCTTCAACTCTTAAACTTTGTGCAAGATATGCTTTCCTATAATTATATGATAATTATCATGCTATTATTCTAGAATGACTTAAGTGCTCTCGCTTTTTATAGAAAATGTCAAGGAATAGGTAAATAACTAATGTTACTAGGGTAGGTGACTATTAAGATGATGTCTTTATTGTGTAGTTTAGAACTGTAAGGCAGATAATGAGGGGTGGTGCACCCATACCTCGATATATTGAGGACGTACCTCCACCAGTATAAGAGGAGCCTCATATATTAGTAGAGGAGAATGTGGTTGGTGAAACAGGTAGAGGAGTGGATGACCCTAGATTTGTTATAGAATCTTAGTAAATTATTCAGGCTATGGGACTTGGATAGAGTTTAATATGGAAAGAGATCGGACAAGGGATAAAGATATGCCATCATCATCCCACATTGTTCAATGAGTCAATGTGTTATTGAATGAGTTTATGAAGTTGACACCTTTTTACCTTTACAAGGATGGACATCTTAAGGGATCCTTAAAGTTCCTAAATGGTATATGGTGGCATGTGAAGCTTGAGGATGTATAGATCATCGGGCTATGAGTCTGACATCTTTTAGGTTAGAGGGGGATGTGGCCATTTTTTGGTTTGAATCTAGGAAAAGAGTGAGGCCAACAAAGGCTCAGTGGAAGTTTAGCACTTTGTTCTTAGATATATTTCTCCCTCAGAGTGTTAGGGATGCTAGGCTTTATAAGTTTGAGAGGCTATTTTAAGGGAGCGTGATAGTGGATAAGTATGATTTGAAGTTTACTTAGTTGTCAAGGTATGTTGAGCATATTTTACCTATCTAAGAGTGGAGAGTGAAGAGGTTCATTCAAGGACTCAAATCTTCGATGTATATGGTGATGATATCTAGGGTATATCCATCCTTATCCCTAGCAGTTGATAGCATTAGGTTGATAGAGGCGCGAGAATTTGAGGGCATGACTATAAGGCAATTTAAAATGGTCAATCTTTTAGATAGTAGGGATCAAGTACAGGTCCATCTAGGGTATGGAATGACCATCAAAGATCATGGGTTTGGAGCAGGCTTAGACAAAGATCTTCAACCAGTGGCTCAGACAATCAAGGTGGTGGTAGTGGTGCTCAAAGCTATAGTTAGAGTCTAGTTCAAACTGTACTTCGTAGCTTTTTTGTTTTATCTGGGGATAGTTCTTCATGTTAGTACTGTGGAGGAGGTCATATTAGTGTAGAGTGATATAAAAGGACATGATCTTGTTTTGATTATGGCTAGATAAGTCATAAGATTAAGAAGTGTCCTAAGAGGCAATTGTCAGCTTCGGGAGCATCTACTCCAGTTTAGCCTCATATTTAAGCACCATCAACAAACCAGTCTATGGCATATGATGGTAAAGGTTTTGGTGGTCGTGGTTATAGAGGTTGGGGTGTAAATGAAAGGGCCAAATATAATAAGGCCAAGGGAAGGCCAAAGTCTTTACCTTGACTCAGTGAAATGCTCGGGCATCTAATACGGTTGTTTCAAGTATTCTTTTTGTTTGCTCTTTTCAAACAAAAGTTTTATTTGATATGTGTGCGACCCATTCGTTTATATCTTTGTATTTTTTTTTCATGAGATTAGATAGGCAACTAACTCTGTTAGGATCCCTATTTTAATCTCCAATCTCTTAAATGAATCAATATTAGTAGAGTATATGTATTTAGATTATGATATAGAGATTGGAGATAAGATTTTTATAAGTGACTTAAACATATTAGATATGGTCAATTTTAATGTGATTTTAAGGATGACTTGTTGGCAAAGCATAGGGCTTAGTGAATTATTGGGGTAAGAAAATGGTGTTTGATCTAGATGAAGAAGTTGAGTTAATCATTCAGGGAGACAATATTACATCTCCATCAATTATGTTATTGGCGCAAAAAGGGATACAATGCTATTATAAATGTAGAGAAGGAAATTCCCTAATTAGACCAAGTCCCAATAGTCAACATAAACACCGACTATGATTATAAAGGTTTTTGGAAACAAATAATAAATATATATATATATATATATATATATATATATATATATATATATATATATATATATATATAGAATAAAGGAGTATTAATTAAATTGGGATGAGGTTTTAAAAGTTGATAACCTTTAATTGTGCTGATAGATTTAATACTGGGACAAGATAGGATACCAAGTTGCCGAACATCAAACAAGAAATAGGGGGATTTTGATTTTTTCCTTGAAATTCTTCATTAAATCTTCTAAATAACTAGAGATTAAGACTTATGGCAGCAAGTATAAAGGGTTAATTAGTGAATTTCAAACACTTCAACAAGGATTTAAAGCTTGGAATGCTAGGGTTTTAGAGAAGTAGAGGGAAGGAAAGAAAAGTGAAGAAAAACTTGATTTTTTCTTGCACTGTTTATTGTTTTATGAGCCGTTTGAAGTATTATGAGTTATGTAAATTATTGATTGTGTTAGGGTTAAATAGAAATATAAATTGTGAAAATTGATTGGTTATTGTGTTGTTTGATGATGAGGAATGACATGAAAAATGATTGGGTAACTTTCCATTTAAAAGAATTAAAGGGAAAAATTCATCTCATTTACCCTTGGAACTTTTAGCCTAGAAAAAGAATTAAGGAAGTTGGGATTATTTGAAAAAAATGCTATGAGGTTATATGTAAATGCATTGATATGAGAAATTAATGCGTGGAAAACATATGAGATGAATAAATTGAAAAAAATAATTCCCCTTACCATGTGTAAAGGCCTTTAGCCAAATAAAAAAGAAATAGGGGGAAAAGGATTTTGATTCATTTGATAGGTATATTATGTTTGAATGTATTCATATATGAATTAATTAAAATTTAAATAGGTAGTGTAGTACTATGGTTATACAATATAAAGTTGATGAAAACTAGAGATAAATTTAAATTCATTAGTCATGGGGACAAATGAATTAAACAAACGTTAATAAAATTAGTAAATAATTGTTTTCATTGATGAAACAAGATAGGAAAAGCCATATTAAATGGTAATCTAAGGAATAATTGGTGGAAAGAAAAAATGGTAAATTTTAGGCATGTGGATTTAAGTGGTTTAGGAATTTAATGAGTTATGAGAATTTGATTTTGGAATGAATTTCATATGATGTTATATTTTTTATGGTACATGAGAGGCTACGATAGCAAAATAGTAACAACAAGGTGATATGTTAGGTCACACGCAGGAGGTAGGTGCTAGACACCTTGTAATTCAATTTTTAAGTTGATTAAATTAGGTAATTGTAATTTCTTTACATGTTATATATATACTTTTGAAAGTTTTGTCTAAAACAAATGGAGGAACTAGTGCCCGATTTTAGGCACAAGAATTAGCAACCCAATAATGGGGTTAGTGCTCGATTTTAGAGCAGAAGAATAAATTGCTTAGTGTTTGGGGGTTAATGCCCGAAAAATAGAACCAATGACATTGGTTATCGGTGTCATGAAAGTTTATGACTTGACAAGGTGATTCACTGGGACCATGTGAATTGGTTTGAAAGGAGGATTTGAGTATATACCATGTTTCGTATATGTTTTAAAACTGAAAAATAAAATATTGTATAAATTATTTTTAATTTGTTTTAATTTGATTTCAGGTTCGTATCAATCTCGTGTTGTTTAGTAGGATTATATTATATTTTTTGATGTATGAAAATAATATGTAATGTGAAGAATTTTTATATGTCATTTTGAAGTCTAGTTAAATTAATGCTTATGTTCTGTAATGTTTAAATCCTAAAAATTTATTATTAGAATTTTAAATTAGGCATGAACTTATTTTATTTTAGCTTCTATGAATTTAAGTCAGTATGGTTAGATTATATAATTGTTGCTATGTATATTCGTAAGAATTAATGATTATGTTTTATTTATAGAACTAAAATGATTGTAATACAGATGGAAATTAAAGACAATAATTAAGTAAAAAACACATAAAATTTTAATGGACGAAAGAAGTTGCAAATATGAGCCCCAAATTCATAAGTTTATTTTCTCTAAAATAATGATAATGAATTATGCTTCCTTATAAGGTGTACAAAGCTTTAGATCAAGATACTGTCAGCTAAGGAAGTCAGGGCATTCTCAAAGATAGACCTTAGATCAAGATACTGTCAGGTAATGATTAAGGAGTAGGATATACCAAAAATCACATATAAGACTCGTTATAGACATATAGACTCGTTTGGATTAACAAATACACTAGCAATGTTTATGAATTTGTGAATTAGGTCTTCTGACCCTATTTAGATAAGTTTTTGGTGTTATTTATTGATGAAATCTTGGTCTATTCTAGCTTATATATGGAGCATGAACAATGCCTGAGGCAAGTATTACAGATATTAAGAAAGTATAAATTATATGCCAAGCTAAATAAGTGTGAGTTTTGGCTAAAAGAAATGGTTTTTCTAGGACATGTCATATCAACTGGGGGAACATCTAACGACCCTAAAAGGTTGAAACAATGTTGAAATGGGAAAAGCCTATAAATGTGACCGAGATCTATAGTTTTCTTGGGTTAGCAAGATACTGCAAAAGGTTTATTAAGGGATTCTCAACTTTAGTGATTCCAATGACATGATTAATCTGAAAAGAGACAAAGTAGTAATGGTTGAAAGAATGTGAAGAGAGTTTTCAGGAGTTAAAAAAAAGCTTATTATCGCTTCGATGTTTGGCACTTTGGTTGTTGTATAAATCACCAAAATTAATTCTGACTTTTCTCTTTTTTAAGAAATTGATTTTTGTAACATAGTAGTGAAAGTCAGGTCGAACCCAAGGGAAATTATTCTAATTCTTCTTACATGAAGCTAAAATAAAGATTAGGGATTGATAAGGAAACTAAAGAAAATTAAAGTTTTTTTTAAATGTAAAAGATAATTCATTGTTTATATGCTTGGTTCAAAGAGATTGTCCATTCAACAAGTAGATTGATCATCGAAGTAAAATAAGTATTCATTTAATTCAAGCAAATACTTAAATTCCTTTAAATAAAAAGATAAAAAAAAGATTAAATTAATTAGAAAAAGCTCATAATTAATTCCTTGAGGTTAATCAAATTACAGATTGAAAATAAATTTTATATTCGGTGATGAAAGCTTTCAGAGCAAAAAAAACGATCAAGTATTCCAAACTATCGTTAAAAAACATAATGATTTTAACTTGTCTTATTCTTTTAACTTGAAAGTTAAATCAACCTGATTCATTTATTTTGCTTTCTTCTTGATCCAAATAAATAATTACAAATTGAAAAATTCACAAAAAGAAAAGCATACTTATTGCAAAAACCATTCAAAAAGCTTGAATGAAAACAATAGATTACGTACCAAATTAGGCAAAATAAGTATTTGAATGTCCAGAAATAAAGTTGGAAATATCTCTTCTCACAACCTAAAACAATAATGGAACAAAACTATCATATACTGAAAGCCAAATTTTAGTTCATAGCTATTGGAAAATTGACAAAAAACAAAAAGAAACAAAACAGTGCAGAAAAGAATAAGATAAGTTGTTTCTACCATGATTTGCTTCCTTTATTCCCTCCTTCAGCTGGTATCTTTTGTTAGGATTCTTTTTATTATTAGGAGTCCTTAATGTTACTTAATTCTTTCCTCTTTATTTGGTCATTAAGGTTGGTTAAATCCCTCGGAATTTATGTTGTTGTCACAACTCTGCTGTAATTTAAACTCTGTTGCAACTTAGACTTTGTTTCTGACTTGGTTTTAGGTAATGTTCAACTGAAAGCTAAATTTTAGTTCATAGCTGTTAGAAAATTAACAAAAACAAAGAGAAACAAAACGGTGCAGAAAAGAAGAAGAGGAGATGTAAAATTTGCTGGAAAAATATGTGAGGAACCCATAAATTATTTCAAAATAGTCCTTGCAATTTTTTTTCTTTCCAGAATTTTTTGGATTTTTTCTTTTGGCTTGTTTGGCTAAACATTAAAATAAAAACAAATTAAAAACTAAGAGAAAGACACTAAGGTGTGTTTGGTAAACACACCTTTAGCCTTAGGACTGGGCTGGTTGGGCCCAAGGCCCAAGCTCAACCTAGCTGGTTGGGTCGACTAAAGGCCCAACAATTTTCTTATATATATATATATATATATATATATATATATATATATATATATATATATATAGATATATAAAATGATGGGATGGACTTAATCCAGTCGTGTGAACTGGGCTAAGTGTCCAGCCCACTTTATTCAATTGCTGGTGAATGCTACCAATAGTAAAACATGAATTAATTCATGTCTTGCATGCAATAATAATAATAATAATAATAATAAAGCAGGAAGGAAGGAGCAAGGGACTTACTTGGACAAGTAGTGACACTGTTAGTGGCATTCTTGGAGGCTCGAGGTGGAGGTTGGCGTGGCTGAGAGGAAGACCACCGCTGCTCGTGGTCTACACTGCTACTGGAGGTGCTGCCCATGATGTTGTCATTCCTGCGAAGGAAGAAAAGTGTTGGACAAGATACTGTTGGAACTGGTGGTCTGGCCTTCTTGTTGGTAACGTAGGTTGTTTGGCCAAGAGAGGAGCTGCTAGTGTAGTGTTCTTTACTAGAGCAGGATCTAAAGTTGTAGGGGTGCTGGGCTACTGTTGGTCACGGTGCAGAGGTTAAAGCTGTTGGAGTTCATAGTGGCAAGGGGTTTATGTTATGCTGGAAAGAGGAGATGGTTGGAGTGGAGGAACTGGTCATAGGGGTAAGAGGGTTGTGATGTGATGGAAAGAGGAGATGATTGGCATGAAGGAGTTGGTCACGGGTGAGGAGGAGGATAAAGAGGAAACAAGACTGGTTGGGTAGCTAAAAAAAGTAGTGTAAATGCTGATTTTTTACCACATTTTCCACCCCCTTCCTTTTCTCCTTATATGAAATCTACCCTAATCCATAAAAGATGAAAAAGGGATATCTAGTCTTTATTGGAAGTAAATATTAGCCCTAGATTCAAATGTAAAGGATCTTAACCACTGGCCAAAAGTCACCATCACAAGCTGAGAAATTAGGCTGTAAAGGCTAATAGGGTCAATCTCTATGGGTCACTTTTTTATCGGTTTTTTTTTTGTGGTAATCAAGTTAAGGTTGTAGTATGGGTTGAGCTTTACCATATAGTATCCTTTCATTTTATTTGAGGTATGGGTGACACATTAAATGGCTCTGAAAAATGGTTTTATAGGTAGTTTTTAAGGTTCAAAGGAAAAAGACAATGTATTCTAAAATCATGGTATTTTTCTATTAGTTCCCTAAACCCTTAGCTCTTTGTAATGGAACCCCCTGACACGACCAAAGAGTTGATGTCTTCTCCCAAATGTAGGAGTGTCGAAGTAATAAATAACCCGGCAAGACTGTGGTCGAACCACAGGGAGGTTAACTGTATAAACTACAAATAAAGAAATAGATAATAACAGAAAAGAAATTGAAGAGAGTTTTGAGATGTGATATTGATATAAGGATTAAACAAGGATAAAATAATTGTCAAGGTTAGAGGATCCACTAATGGTATTTCAAACAAGTATAGTATAAACTCTTTTTATTACTCAACTGGAAACCACACATAAAGGAGGTTCCAATCAGATTATAAATTGTTAACATAATTACATTAGTTATCTTATTCGAATAATGCTAATACTTGTAAATGTTGTCAGGTATTCATGATTATAACTTATGTTAACAACAAATCAAGTTCCTTTCATAGCACAGGTATCGGTTATACCATACGGTTGGGCTATGAAAGTGCCAAGTATCTGTTGTACCAAGGGTTATAGAACATAAATCTAGATTAACCATTTAACAAGCAAAGTATTAAAAGTGAACAAGATAACAAATACAAAACATGTTAGTATCAAACATTAAAGTCCATGTTGAGTTTATACTATACTTATTCTTACACCATTAGTGTAACCTTTTCACCTTGACATGATAAACTTAGCTAAACATAATGAAAGAGTGAAACATAAATAAATAAGATAAGAATATAAATAAGATATAAGTTAACTAAGTAAAGGAAAGGAAATGAAAACCATAAACAAGAGATTAATATAAACAAAACTTAAGCATTACAAAAATATAAAGAGAGAGCAAGAACATGATCTTGATATGAAAACCAAGATGACTAAATGCATGGCAAATGCCTCATTTTATAGGTGAAAATTTGAAACTATTGATTTGATGACTAATTGTTGAGTGAGTGACCACATCTTGACTTGGTGACAATCCTTATCTTCTTGTCTAAACAAAACGTCATTTCTAATGTCAGAATTTGAATAGATTGTCCTTATGAAAGTTCTAGGAAATTGTCTCAGATTTCCAAAAAAAAGAATCGGTGCATTTGGACTTCTAAAACTCGAGATATGAGCTGAACACTGAACAGTGTCTGGGCTGCAGGATAGATTCGGACTTCTCCGTTGTTGCTAAGATTTGGACTTCCAAACAGCAGAATTGAGTCTTGGACTCCCATGAATGTTTTAGGCCTATGTCTTAGCTTTCTAGCCATATAAACCAAATTGAAATCCAAGATCTACAACTCTAGATATGACCCAAGGACTGAACAATGTTCGAGTTTGGACTAAACCAAAATCTCTTTTCTAAGCTTAACCCTCTCTTTGTCTTCTCAATTTCACTAGTTGAACTCATCAATCAATCCTTTGATTTATGTGATAGGCCTGCATTTAAAATGAGCATTTACCATAAATTAAAGCTATCTTATATTATAAGACTTGTTATTGTAAAACATGCTTAAGTTAGGGAATTTAATGATACTTTAAGTGCAATATAATGATATAAAGCCTTAGTGAGAATGCACTTTAAGTACTAATCACACCCCCCAACCAGCTTATTAATAGTCCCTAGCAATCAAAGCGTTAAAATAGAAAAATAATTTGCAAGTTTCACAAAGCAAAGATTTCATCATTCAACTTCCATTAATCTATCCAAATAAACAAACTCTCATTAAATTTATATATCGGCTTCATACTTCTTAAACAAGATATTAATAAACCTTTTTTTATGTGCTCAATGTATGAAAACATAGATGATAGGGCTTTTATTGAAGAAAACAATATTTTGTTCTAATGTTTTTCTAAGGTTAACTTTCTTAGGTTGGGATTATTATCTTTTTTTTTTAATATATATACATATAACTTAAAACACAATGCATCTTTAACCCATGTAACGAGCTTTCGACTAATGACTCCCAAACCAGTTGGTCTTAGGGCATTAGGCGTTGAGACACCCCTACGAGTTTAGTAACTCGGGATGCAGATAATGATACGTAATTAGTGCAATGTTTGATTCCCTTAAGCTTTTCTCCTTAACCAATGTAACAGGCTTTGGGCCAATAGCTCCCAAGTCAGTTGACTTTAGAGTATTAGGTGTTCAAACACCCCTTCGGGCTTAATTGCTTATCTGAGGGAGGCTACGAAACCAAACTTATCTACATTTTTATTATCATTAATATTATCAAATTTTTTTTTGCAAATTTTATACTATCCATTTCCCTTAGTTGTTACCTTTAACAAAAGAACATAAATAATGTAATAATCCAATGTGCAACCCACAATCATATGTTAAAGCGTGTGTGAAAATTAAGGTTTAAGAATACTTGTTAAATGCATATATGAGCAGAATCAAGTGATAACAATATGAGAGTTTGTAAACCTGAATATTTCAAGAAGTATTCTGATAGACCTTAATAAGAATATTTACTAAAATGCGTCTCAAGAGTCAATAAAATTCCTTCTTACTCTGCCATCCTAATAACAGTTTTGTCAAATGGTTTTAATAATAGCAAAAACAGTTAGTAAGTTAGTTTTTTTATGTCAACTACCACCCTCTCCCCCAACCAAAACGAGACATTGTCCTCAATGTCTCAAGGTAGAAGATAAAGTATAGAAGACATCACCTGAAACAGCGAACATTGACAAACCTGAAACACACTTAAACAAATATAAGAAATAACAAAACAAAATAAAATGCTATTAATAAAATCAAAGGACACAAGGTTTCACAAACGAAGCCTCAAATCCAATCTAAACTTTTTACAGCTTTCCATAGTTGACCAATTTATACGACTCATGGAGGGATCAAGTACAGGGATGAAAGATTGTAGTTGGTCAATCAATTGTTCAGCAGTAGAAGTAGAGATTATGATTTGTAATGCCAAAGATGTTAGAAATTCATGTTCCACAACTTGATCAAGAAAAGACAACAAATTATCATAAAGACCATTAACATTTAACAAACATATAGGTTTATGGTGAATGTGCAGTTGAGCCTAAGAGGAAATATGAAAGATCTCTTTTAATGTGCCCAGACCACCTGGTAAAGCAATGAAGGCATCAACATGGTTAAACATTGTATTCATTCGATCACATATTGTGGAGACCTATAGTTCCTCTTCAATTATTTTTCCAATGATGTCCCCTTTTGCTAAAGCTTTGGGGACGACCCTCAAAACTTGACTGCCTCCTAAAAATACAGCTATTGACACCCCCCATTAACCCAAGGTTGCCTCCCTCATACACTAAATGAATCTTTCTCTCAGCTAGTACCTAACCAAGATGATTTGCTGATTCAAAAAACTCTTTTTCTTTCCTAGGACTGGATCCACCGAAAACACAAATATTTCTTATTTGATGACTTGAGGAACTTGGCATTTCTACACACTTCTATATATGTTAAATGTATGGGTTAAGTATAAATGAAGGGAAAGAAGAGAAGATTTTATAGATGAGAAATTGAGAATGCAATCATTCCACCTATATGTAGGCCAGCTGGAGTCTCTCTCTCTCTCTCTAATGAAAACATGTGTATGTACAAGTAGTTGTGATTGTGGCTCACATCTTCCCTTGGTTTTACATCCAAGAACAACTTAAACGCCCTCTATGGGTCGAGGATAGGCTTCCCATCCAGTTTTCTTAAAAATTTACAAACATGGTCTTTTTTAGTCAAATTCCTAAGACTATGATGAGCATGTTCTTTATGAAAATGGGGCTATAAATCATGAATTGCACGATGCACATCTCCACTATGATGAGACTTAAGAATCAATAGAAGATTATATAAAGACTCTCTATGTTTTGAAATAAATCCCACCTTTTGACAATTTTCACAGGTTTTGCAGAATGCATGTGAGTCCTTGAACATGGTGGGCCAGTAAAATCCACTTTGTAAGATTTTTACAGTTGTCTTTCTTGAAGAGAAATAACCCCCACATGCCTCAGAATGACAAAATTTCATGACGCTACTTACCTTATAGTCAAGAATGCATCTTTGATATATTTGATTAGGACAATATTTGAACAAGTAAGGGTCATCCCAATAAATGTTCTGCACGTCGCTCAAAAACTTTCTTTTGTCTTGGGTATCCAAATGAGCTGGCAAAAATCCTGAAGCAAGAAAATTATCAATATTAGCAGACCAAGGTATTGAACTAAGAGAAAGTAAAGATTCATCAGGAAAGTAATCATCAATTGGTGTGATGTCAAATGTCGAATCTATTGTCAATTTTGACAAATGATCCGCAACAACATTTTCGGTGCCTTTTTCTTCCTCGATTCTTCCTGTTTGAAAGTTTCAAAGATTTCAAAATCATGATTGACTTCCCTTTGTTTCGTCATGGCATGAGGAAATGGAAGTACTAGTGGGGAATCAGTCTTTTATTTTCAATGTTCAGGTTTAACCCCTTCCTTACCCTCAGAGATTGACTCATCATCTTTCTCACAAGGTTCAAGAATGGGTTTTTTAATAACCTTACCACCGTGGAGAGTAATAACTGATTGGACTTGATCCATGTGTTGGCTTCCGGAACTACTTGCATTTGCATTGTATTGCCCCTTGGGATTTTACTATAGTTGAGATGGAAACTTACCTTTCTCCTGAAAACTGAGAGTAGATGTGAATTTTGCAAGAGTATCTTCAAATCAACCATACTTTGAGCATTTTGAGTGTTAATTTTCTCTTGTTTTTCAATGAATGCATGCAAAGTTTCCTTAAGATTTCTTCTAGGAGGGGGAATATAAGGAGGTGCATATCCATGAGAATTTTGGAAATTATGGTGTGCTTGAAATGGTGGCTGTGAAGTTTGTACATTATTGATACCACTCTTCCAACTGAAATTTGGATGATTTTTCCAACCAGGGTTGTATGTTTGCGAGTATGGGTTATGGGCCTTTGGAAACTGTTTAAAGCACGGGCTTGTTCATGGAGGCATTCCTTGAAAGAAGGCAAAGTTGGACAGTCATTGGTTGAGTGTTCAATGGTTTCACAGATTTGACACATAATTTCTTGAACAAATTTTAATTGACCACTCTTTTTCAAATCTACTGCCTTGACTTTTTTAGCTAAAGATGTAAACTTGGCTTAGAGGTAATGATCTTCCCTAAGGTTGTACATTCTTCCACTAGATGTGTGAGGTTGAGTTTTACTTGGTGCCTTTTTAGTGCCTGTAGTATCCCAATTTTAAACATTTTCAGCTAACAAGTCTAGATACTCCATTGCATTATCAGGGTCTTTATCTTTAAAAGTTCTATTGCACATCAATTCCACCATTTGTTTATCTTTAAGTGTTAACCCTTCATAAAAATGTGAAACCAATCTCCATGTTTCAAAACCATGATGAGGACAAGTATTAAGCAAATCTCGATACCTATCCCAACATTGGTAAAATGTTTCTCCTGGTTTTTAAGTGAAAGTTGTGATTTGTCTTTTGAAAGAGTTTATTCTGTGAGATGGAAAAAACTTCTTTAAAAATTGTTGTTGCATTTCATCCCAAGCATGAATGAATCCTAACCTAAGATTTTGTAGCCATGTTTTAGCTTTATCTTTTAATGAAAAAAAAAAAAAAGCTTTAATCTGATGGTGTTTATCCTACAATTTAAGTCATTATAGGCGTTACAGACCTCCTCAAATTCTTTTAAATGAAAGTATGGATTTTCTAAATCTAAGCTATGAAAAGAAGGTAAAAGTTGAATAATACCTGACTTAAAATTAAAATGAGATGCATCAAGGGGGGAAACTAAGCATGATGGTGCACTTGTTCTTGTGGGATTCATGTGGTCTCTAAGTGTTCTAACACGATTATTCTTATTATTCTCATTTTGAAATCTTCTTCGGCCATATTTTCTGAAAATGATAAGGATACCCTACAAAGTCTGTCACTTAATATATGTGACCAACTTCTCATACATGTGTAAGAAGAGAATAAAAGGAAGAAAAGAAAAGGAAAAAAAAGAAACAAAAGTTAGATAAAATGAAAAGTGAAAAGTGAAAAGAGAAAATAAAATAAGTATTATAATTTATACAAGAATTTACCTCCCCGACAACGGCGCCAAAAACTTGACACGATCAAAGAGTTGATGTCTTATCCCAAGTGCAGGGGTGTCGAAGTAATAAATAACCCGGCAAAACCAGGGTCGAACCACATGGAGGTGAACTATATAAAATTATAGATAAAAAAAAGATTTGAAGAGAGCTTTGAGATGTGATAATGATGTAAGGATTTAAACAAAGATAAAACAATTGTCAAGGTTAGAGGATCCACTTATGGTATTTCAAATAAGTATAGTATAAACTCTTTTTATTACTTAACTGAAAACCACACACAAAGGAGGTTCCAATCGGATGATTTGTCATTAATAGTTCATTATAAATTATTAACATGATCATATTAATTATCTTATTAAAGTAACACCAAACTTTTAAATATTGTCAGGAATTCATGATGCTAACTTTTGTTAACAACAAATCAAGTTCCTTTCATAGCACATATGTAGGTTATACCATACGGTTGGCTATGAAAGTGCCAAGCATTTGTTGTACCAAGTAAGGTATTAAGAACATGAATCTAGATTAACCATTTAACAAGTAAGGTATTAAGAATTAATTAGATAAAAATGATAAGACATGTTAATAGCAAGTTGTTAAGGACATAATAATTGAAGTTCATATTGAGTTTATATTATATTTATCCTAACACCATTAATGAAACATTTTCACCTTCACATAATAAACTTAGCTAAACATAATAAAGAAGAGAAACATAAATAAACAAAAGGAGAACATGATTATATAAGTATAATAAAGGAAATGAAAGGCATAAATAAGAGATTAATGAAAGCAAAACTTAAGCATTTCAAAAATATAAAGAGAGAGAGCAAGAACATTATCTTGATCTGAAAAACCAAGATGCCTAAATGCATGGCAAATGCCTCCTTTTATAGGCCAAAATATGAAACTATTGATTTGATGACTAATTGTTGAGTGGATGGCCACATCTTGACTTGGTGACAATCCTTATCTTCTTGTCTGAACAAAATGCCATTGCTATCATCAAAATTTGAACAGATAGTCTTCATAAAAGTTCTAGGAAATTGTCTCAACTTTTCAACAAAAAAAGAATCGATGCATTTGGACTTCTAAAACTCGAGATATGGGCTGAGCACTGAAAAATATCTGGGATGCAGGACAGATTCTGACTTCTCCGTTGTTGCTACAATTTGAACTTGAAAACGACCTTTTTGAATCTTGGACTCTCATGAATATTTTAGGCCTATGTCTTAGCTTTCCATCAATGTAGACCAGTCCTATATCCAAGTTCTACAGCTCCAGGTATGATCCAATAACCGAATAGTGTTCCAGTTTGGACTGAACTAGCATCTCTTTTCTAAGCTTGCCCCTCTCTTTGTCTTCTCAATTTCAATAGTTAAACTCATCAATCAATCCTTTGATTTATATGATAGGCCTGCACTTAATATGAACATTTACCATAAATTAAAGGTATCTTATAGTATCAGACTTGTTATTATAAAACATGCTTTAGTTAAGGAGTTATTGATACTTCAAGTGCAAAATGATGATATAAAACATTGATAAAAATATACTTTTAAGTACTAATCACATGTGGTACTCCAATGAAAAAAACCATTTTAAGAAGATATTTTGTATTTTACATAAAATGATTAAAAAGAGGGGGAATTTTTAAAGAGAAAACATAGTTAAAATTTCCCCTCCATTTTTTAACTTCTCTTTATTTTGACAAAATATATTTTAGCATCTCATATAGCTATCCTTTTGGAGAATCGAAATCAATAAATAAAGATCCATTTTGTTAGTTTTGTTTTTTGGCTCTCTGTTATAGGTCTCTCGTTCGAGATGCTCTAAGATGGGGAGTGTTAAGGTCATAGTTATTATATCAAATCCAACTAAGTCTGGGTTGTAAATTTATGCGCTTAACTCACTAACAAACAAGTTAACTTAATTTTATCTCAAAACATTTCATTTTTAGACAATCTAAAAACTACAAGAATGTTATTTTGGACAATAAATAAATAAAAAAAATATTATTAAAATTACCTAGTTGGATGTCACTTGAATGTGGCCAAGTCAATCATATCAACTAGTGGTTATCAAGTTGATCATGTTAACTTTTAAAATGATTTGAAAGAAAACCCAATATAGATCAGGCTCCAAGTCACCGAATCAACATGTTAGACCATATTTAATAATTATGATTAAAGTAAAAACAATAGATAGGTAGGGTTAGTGTTGTGTAATGTTAGTATGATTATGTCATGTTTCAAAGTCTACCTATTTCATTAGGTTTAATCATTCTTTTAAAATCCAACTGACCTAGCTGGTTGATTTGTGACCTTGGTGATTCAGGGTTTGGGTTGAGTTTGGTTTCAATAAAACTCCTAATAAGTTGATTAAATTCAGGACCTCACTGATATTTGTGTTAACTCTTCTTTTATACTATTTGGAACACATTTCTCCGTTCATTGTGGAAGAAAAGGAATTCTATTTTTGGTTCAACCATGTCTTTCCATTCTGTCAAAGCCTCACCAACCAATTTAGCATCGACCATAGTTTTAAAAATCGATTCTGGAATTGACTCAGAGCAAAGCCCAAGAGGGTTAACCCAAGTTAACTCTATTTTTTTATAAAAAAAAAAAGTTAATAGGTTGATGGTCAACTTTTAACTAGATTAACCTGAGTTTTTTACTAGGTTAGCCAAATAAATTTTCTTTTCAATTCAGACCGATTTAAGTACCGAGATGATCAGGTCCCTGATCAACCTGTTGGAGAGATCTAGGTTTTAATACAATGGCATCAACACTCCTATATTCTTTCTTTTTTTTCAACTATGATAATATTTGTATACTAGCTTTTGCATAGAGCAACTTTATTTTGAACATCTTCGATTGCTGAATTGATACGAAAATAATTCTTTCATGGCTTTTTCTAAAATTTCAACTCTAGATTAGACAACAGTCTTACTATATCAATGTTTTATATATAAAAAAAATTAATTGTTTTGAATCAATGATATTTTGGAAGAGGGAACTAAATTTTTTTTGAATCTAAGTGATAAAAGAATTTATCCACTCTAAATAGGTGCATTTATAATAAATTAGATAGAAACTTGAATAGTAATATATAAAAATAGTCAATGACTATTCTAAGCCTTCAAAACTACGAAAATTAAATTTGTTTATATAAAAAAAATTTCCATCATAAATAAATATATTGGGTTGTGATACTATTGGTTTAAAATGCAACATTTGATGAAAAATAAGGTTTATTCAAGTATAAAAAAAAACTTAGGAGATAACAACAACAATATTGGAATGATATGTGGATGGACAGCCTTGAATACTTGATCTAAAGTTTGCCCCTCAGAACATTAGAGAAATAAAATAAACCTAAGAGTCAATAATTATCATAATTATAAGCAAAAATAATATAACAAGTGAAATTAAAGCATGGAATAGATATATAAACTAGATAAGATTTATGACTCGGAAAAATCAACTTTTTGTAAGTGATTTTTAAATCAAAAGTTAGATGGTTTAAAATTAAACTATTAATTTGGTTGAATGAATATATTGAATTCATGGGTATCTAAAGTGAGAATTTTTCTCCATAATTGATGAAGCATTGTAGACAAGGTGATCATGTTGCAAGGCCCTGAGAATTTCTGACGCCCACATGATTCGAAGGTACCCTTAGTCAATTGTGGAGTCCCCATCCTGCGATTGTCTACTTCCCTGCTGTTCTCTTGCATCAGACAAGACTGCTCAACCGTGCCATATCAGCCTTTCATTCTGGCCACTTGATCAATGGTTTAGATCGACTGATGGATTTGTCCCAGTGTGATTTGTCCCTCAATTATTGGGACGGCCGATTAGAAAAGGAAAATTCGATACATTGTGTTAAGAGGTCATGATGCTCGACTATTAGATAAATGTTGTTTAGACACTCAAGGGAGGGACCGTTTATACTTGCAGGGCACAAACGCAAGATTAATTATTTTTAGTATTTGTTTATTTGCGCTGGCAGGTGAGCATGACAAGGCAGCTCTTTCGTCTCCACTCTCCACCACCCTTGGTGTTCCTTAAATAAAGATAGGGATTATTAATTAATCAGGGACACCACGCAGTTACAGGTCCACCAGGTGCCTCCCCTTCATCTGTGGCTGTTGACGGCCGACACATGGAGGAGTTCTTAGCTCCACCCAGAACAAAGAACACTACAATGGGCTCGGTGTGTTCCCTGTATAGGCCCTGGACCCATGAGCATGTCTTACAAGGAGCCATGGAGGAAGATTTACAAAGATGGAATTCTTTGGGCTTGGATTCTTGTGCATGCTGATGGGCAGGTAATTGCGGCCACATATCCTTTGATTTAACATCCCAAGGTCAGGGGCATGGTTGCTGATTGATGCACATATTCGAGGATAAAGTATATTATTAAATCAATTAGTGCATTGACTAAAACTAAGTTCTTTTTAAGTAATTTTCAAAATATATAATCGTATTTATATGCTGTACATTAAAAATAAGTAAATAAAATCATAAATTGTATTTATTTATGAGGCTAACCATAGTATAAGCCTGTTTATATAATATAAATCAATTTCGTGAGGGATTTATATGTAGGCTCATTGGCTGTTTGAGAATGAGTTTTTAATTGCATTTTAAAAGTGTATTTATTTTGAAAAACAAATATTAAAAAAATATTTTTTAATTAGAAATTATGAGGATAAAATTTGATGGCAAGATAAAATTCCAGACTTTTTTTATATATATCAAAACATAAATATATTTAAAGGATCAAAATAAAACAAGCTGGAAGACCAGCAGATTCATGTACAGAGATATACAAAAGGGAACAGGCTCCCTGACAAAATAATTACATCAAGCTCATCTAAAAAAAAGCTACAAACCAAAGGAGGAGGCAGGCATTGGTTACATGGAGGACCTATTCAGAGAGAAGGTGCCCAACCTAACCAAACAAAATAACCAAAAAGACAGAATAGAGTAACAATACTACCTAACATCCAACCAGGACTACTGCAGACAACAACTCATAGCCTTCACCATACACAAGGGGGGAACCACAATAAAAGCATAGAATATAACCTTTTTTATTTTATTTTTGAATTGTTCATTAGCTGACTTTTTATAAATTTTTGACTACATAATTTTTTTGATGTCATTTTCAGTCTTTTAAATTTGAAAATTTTGGCTTTTGATTTGAAACTTTATTTTATTCACATTATAGTCCTTGTTTTTTAGAGTGGAGAGAGACTTGCTGGAAAACAACAAGGAGATAAAAAGTTATTGGTTATCCATGTTTCAGGAACCATAAAAATCGATATTGGTGTTAATGGATTCTATTTGACGATAAGAGTTCCATTTAGGTGTTTGTTGCTCTTAATATCGCTAAAAAATATAGATCAGACTCAATGAATGTTTTTCATTTGGAGTTTTTTTTTAGTTTTTTGACCAATTAGATATTATTTTAAGGTTAGATGAGGTTTATTGAGGTTATTGATGAGATGTTTTCAAGTGGAAAAAAAAATTAAATATTAATTTTTATTTTTTATTTTTTTGGGATCAAGAGCGCGAAGCTTGATTTTTAAGCTAAATATGCAAACAATGTGTTGACTACTTTTTTTATTTATTATTATTATTAAATGTTGGACAGACAATGATTAGATATAGTTTAGAAAACAATAGTAGGATTTATTTTGAGCCATATTGTGGTTCCTCCATTTTTCTTAATTCGCAAACAAATTGGTATAATTAATGGTAAACGTTGCATTTAATTTTTGTTTGAACAATCATGCTAATTCTTTTTTGAAATAAATATAGGCATATATGGTCAGCTAAGGCTATTTTACCCACTTTCCTTAATTGTAAGCAGCAGCTCATCGAAAGTAAAAGTTAAAGTTAAAGGAATTATTATTTTTTGAAATAAATATAGGCATAGCCAGCTAAGGTAAAATTATAATTTTTAGATTTTTAGATTTTTATACATGGTATTTTTATCATTTTACACTTGGTCTATTTATCACTATTTTTTCTTCTTATTTTTATTTTTTATATATTTTTTTAGTTTTCCTTTTTTTCTTTATACTTTATTTCAAAAAAATTATAATTTTTTATTTTTTTCACCTTAAATATTTCTCACTCTACATTTTACCTATTTATACTATTATTTTTGTTCTCATCTTTATTCTTTTGTAATTTATTTTTCAATTTTTATTATATAAAAACTAAGAAAATAGTGTTTCACCTTAGCAATTGCAACATTGTTTTATTCGTGCTTTATTAAAAATTATATTGAGATCTTACATGTTTTTATTAACGCATATAATCTTTACTATATTTTATTACATGTAAGTATAGACTTTTTAATTCACGGTTATATTTTTATTCGAAGTAAAAAAACATGTTAATAACACTTGCACATGAATTAGTTTGTGTTAGAAAAAAAAATATTTGCCTTGCTGCAAGGCGAGTTGAATAGACGCTTTAACTCTTTGTTTTTTGCATTTATGGACACAAATTGTTCCTGATATATTTAATTCAATGCATGCATAAATTTTTTGATTTATAATTAGATTAAAAAAACACATTTTAAAAGCTTGCATTTTTTTTTGCCAAAAACCATTATTCGATCCGTGATGCGGATCAAATAACAAGTACATATACTAAAATAAAACGGTGTTTTCCTATAGAAATGATATAATTGTAAATTTTACCAATTTGTTTACTGTAGAGTACTATAGCAGTGGTGAAATTAGAATTTTTGGTTTCGTTTACAAAAACAAGTTTTTCTTATTTTCTCTCTCGTTATACTAGGCATTTTTATCATTTTACACTTAGCCTATTTATCACAAAAAATTTTCTTATCTTTATTTTTTGTAATATGTTTTTAGTTTTTCCTTTTTTCTTCTTTACACTTTTTTTTAAAAAAAAATATTGATTTTTATTTTTTATTTTTTACATTTTGAATATTTATCGCTTTATATTTAGACTATTTATACTATTTTTGTTTATATCTTTATTTTTTGTAATTTGTTTTTTAATTTTTTTCTCTACACTATTTTTTGAAAAATTATTATACAAAGACTAAGGAAATTGTGTTTCATTGTAGCAATTGCAACATTATTCCATTCATTTGCTACGTTAAAAACTAGCTTAAGATCTTACATGTTTTTATTAACTCATATGATATTTACTATATTTTATTATATTTTATTATATGCATCAACTATTTGATTCATGATTATATTTTTTATTCAAAATTAAAAAAAAAACATGTTAATAACACCTACATATTAATTTTTTGGCGTTAGAAAAAAAAAATTAATTGACTTGTAGCGAGACGAGTCAAATAAATATTTTAACACTTTGTTTTTTGCATTTATTGGCACAAATAGTTCTCAAAGTATTTAATTAAATGCATACATAGGCTTTTTGATTTATAATTAGAATTTTTTTTAACAAAAAACACATTTGAAAAGCTTGCATTTTTTATTTTTTTTTTTGCAAAAACAAATATCCGATCCACAGTAAAGCACGGGTCAAATTACTAGTTGGTGCCTAAAGAAGAATGTTATGTTTTATGAAAAAAAAAAAGGTATATATTACTCATGAAACATAAAACACCCAATTGTGACATAGTCAAACTCATTTATCAACTTATCTCCTGCCTTCATATATCCTTTTCCACATTGCACGTATAAAAGGATGTTAATATGTTGTCTTTAAATTTAAAATGATGAAGCCGTGAAAAATTTCAGACTATCTTTCACAACTATAATTTTGTGTTGGTGATGTTATTGGGTTTGACTACTAGTCCATGAGCTTTTCTACAAAAGAAGTCTTTAATGGGAACATGTGACACTCCAATGTTTAAGTTAGTAAATATAGAAGGAGAAAATATTATATAGTAATGGAAAATAGAATGAAATTGTAAGGAGTGTGTATTTGCATGTTGTGTTTTTCTACCTATAAACTTGTATGACTTGTTAAATGGTTGTTTGTGCTTTCTGAAATTGTTGGGTGGTTACTAGTGGTTTCTAGAATTGTTGGGTGTTGATTGTGATTCGTAGAATTGTTGTGTGGTGATACTCATCTATGATATTGCATGGCTTGACTTTTTTTAACTTACCTAGTGACCAAAGCATGTGTAGATCCTAGTCATATCTACTTACCTCGTGGTTTAAGGAGAGGAGAGTTGCACTATTGGTGGAGAGGTTAGTGTTTGTCATTAGTTGTGATACTTACTATGCTATTGGTGGAGAAGTATTGGCATAATATAACTATTAGTGAGAAGAGGGGTGTTTGTTTTGCATAAAAAAAATTCCATGTACACCTAGTATGCACTTTTAAGTAGAGAATTTACATGTTTGCACTATATTGTGAATTGAAAAAATAAATAGAGGTATGTTTCTGAGGTAGTTTTTGATAGACTGAGGTGAGTTTGAATTGGGTAAGGGAGATGTTATTTAGGTTGACACAAACAAATAGGATTCTAACTATTTGAGCATGGCCTAAATGACTGGAAAGTTAGCCATTTAGGATAGGTCTAAACGGCTAGGATTGCTAGCTATTTAGACCAAGCCCAAACAACCAATAGGTTTTTTTACCGCGCGTGCAATGGATGCGCCAATGAGTGGGTTAGCCGTAACCTTTAGGAAATATGTATAGCCCACCCTGTCCTTCTCTGACGATCTTCCTTGATGTCTATAGATTCTTCTCACCAAATTTTTTGTGATGGTTTTGAGGATGTTGTCATTGGAGCTCTAATATGGCTTTGGTGTCTCATTCTTTCATTGTTATTTTCTTCTTTCTTTTCTCACTCCTGTTTTGTTTTTGCTTTTTTTTTTTTTTTTTTTTTGCCAGCCCATTTGTCATTCTCTTTCCTTGGCTATTGAAACTTGCTTGTTTTCTCTTGCTATTGGATATACTTACTTTTTCTTATTAACCATGCAATGATATATTTATTTGAGAGACAGGTTTGCATAATTTACATGGGACATGCAGAAATGTGCATTCTGGATAGAAATTAGTGATCGAGACTAAAAATCTAAGAATTGTTTTCGCTACACCTCACCTAAGAAATTTGTTTTTTTTTATCTTATTTAAAATACTTTAAATAACATTAGAACAATTTATAACTATATTAGCTTCAAAATTGACATGTTGAAGGAATTAAAAAATATATACATAAAAATTACATATGATAATTTGTTTTGATTATAGTGTGTTTTTAGATATATAATTGGGAGGATAGTTTTGAGAAAATGGAAGGATTTGAGGTGTTGACAAGGAGGTTGGTGTTTTAGAGTGTATTAGTATCACAACAAGATTGGTGAAGAAATAGATTGTAGTAGCAGCAGTGGCAATGTCATGGGATTTGGAGTGTTGTGGTAGGGTCATTGCAATGCAGCAACAACATGGGTATGGAATGTAACAACAAAATATTTTCATTGGTGGTATTTTTTTTTTGTTCTCCATTGTTTGGTTATTTCTTTTAAGTCTTCAATATAGTCTTATTCTCTTAATTTTTGTATGGATAGTGTTTTTTTCATATACAAGTGAGTCTATATTCTAAATGTTTTTAATTAGGTTATGATGGTACATGCAAAATGGTGTTGAAAATAAATGTTATCTACCCTCAGGGATGACAATGGCTCAAGTTGGAGCTGGATTTGGCTTTACTCGATTCCGAGTTGCAATTTCTAAATCTATCATCCTACTTTACCTCCAATCCAAACAGATCAAATCGGGTTGATGATTTTCCCACCTGACATATGTCATCGGGTACCTAACTTGACTTGATCTGTTTTTTTATTTTTTATTTTTAAGTCATTTTTTTTAAATAAAATCTAAGCTTAAAAATAAATACTATTTTCATCCATGAATTATAAAACCATAATATAGAGTCTATACTTCAAATCCATTCGTAAAACCATAAAAATATTTGATGAATAATAAGATAAAAATAAGTATATTATATTTAAAAATAAAATAACCACTTTATAAAATAAAAAAATAGATTAAAGAATTGGGTGGAGGTAAAGTAAGGGTCCGGGTGGTGTGTTATTTATTTACCTTTGCATCCAACTCTAGTCAAATTAAATAAAAACCCAGTTTATTTAAATTAAATAACACTGAATACATGACAAATTGAGTGAAATTGTCATCTTTATCTACTCTATAATGTTTGGTTAAGTGTTGTCCTTGTATTTAGATTACTTTAACTTAAGATTCTTTTGCAGTTCTCTTAATATTTTGTTGTATATTGAGCTTACCCATGTTTTCTCTTTTTTACGATCTTTTATATTGATGATGTTGTCAAAACATTAGAATTATATTGAGCTTTCACATTTATAATTGAAGGTTTGGTGGAGTAATTGAGCTTGAACTTGACCATTGGTCTAGTGGATTGACAAAGGGACTTTACGCTAACCTAAAAAAACAAGTCCATTTTCAAAACATGGGACCCTTCAAGATTTACATTACTAAAATTTAGAAGAGTAATAATGTATATGAGTGTAAAGAACATGAGAGAGTGTATATGTTAATGTTTTGTATTTGGTCTGAACTTAATGAATGGTTGAATGATGTTTGTATGTGATATTGGGTGGAACTATTGTATGGTTGTTTGTTGTTTGTGGTCTTGGGTGGAACTATTGTATGAACTAGTATGAAGCTCTTGAATGAGATTGCCTAACTTTTGGATGTTTACCTGATGATCCAAGAAATTTATAGACTTCGGTAATATCATGTTACCTTATGGATAATGGTGTTTTAGATATCTTATGGTGAGTAAAGTTACAAGTACTTCATGGTGCTTAGAGTTGCAGGTTACTTATTAGTTGATGTATAATTGGTGGAGAGGTTAATGTGGACCATTGGTTATGGCGCCTCATCATGCCATTGGCTGGAGAGATAAGAGGTGCCTCTACTTTGCATAGAAAATTTGGTGTGCAAGTGCACCGGTGGGTGGTGCGATGCCCGCTCTAACTTTTAAAAAGTTGAAAAAACACACTAACGTGTGTGCCTGAGCAGGTGATTAGTACTTAAAAGTGCATTCTCATTAAGGCTTTATATCATCATATTGCACTAAAGTATCATTAAATTCCCTAACTAAAGCATGTTTTATAATAACAAGTCTGATAATATAAGATATCTTTAATTTATGGTAAATGCTTATTTTTAATACAGGTATATCTCACAATTGAAAGGATTGATTGATGTGATTAACTATTGAAAGTGAAGAGACAAAAAGAGGACTAAACTTAGAGAAGAGATGCTGGTTCAATCCAAACTAGAACACCATTCGGTTATTGAGTTATAACTAGAGCTGTAGACCTTGGATTTAGGTCTGCTTTATATGTATGGAAAGCTAAGACATAGACTTAAAACTTTCATGGGAGTCCAAGACTCAATTCTGCTGTTTTCAAGTTCAAATCTTAGCATCAATGGAGAAGTCAGAATATGTCCTGCAGCTCAGACACTGTTCGGTTTTCAGCTCATATCTCGAGTTCTAGAAGTCTAAATGAGCTCTGGTTTTTTTTTTTTTTGTTAGAAAGCTAAGACAATTGTCCACAACTTTCATGAGTCCAATGGGCTCAAATTCTGATGTTAGCAATGACATTTTAGCCAGCCAACAATATCAATAACCAGCAGCCAACAATGTCAAAAACTAACCACCAAGTCATGGTTGGCCACCAATAAAATAGTTTGTCAACCAATTAATAGTTCCAAATTTTAGCCTATAAAAGGAGGCATTTGCTATATATTTAGTCATCTTGGTTTTCAGATCAAGATCATGTTCTTACTTTCTTTCTTTATATTTTTGTAATGCTTAAGTTTTGCTTTCATTAATCTCTTGTTTATACTTTTCATCATAACTATGTTCTTATCTAGTTTTTTTATGTTCTTCTTCTTCATTATGTTTAGCTAAGTTAATTATGTCAAGGTGAAAAGGTTTCACTAATGGTGTTAGAATAGGTATAATATAAACTCAATATGGACTT
Source organism: Populus simonii (assembly GCA_007827005.2). Taxonomy (NCBI): domain Eukaryota; kingdom Viridiplantae; phylum Streptophyta; class Magnoliopsida; order Malpighiales; family Salicaceae; genus Populus; species Populus simonii. The sequence goes on along the minus strand of CM017471.2, from coordinate 2,255,009 downwards.
CAATGTTTATATCCAAGAAAGTTTGCTATTAACATGTCTTATCATTTTATCTTACTAATTATTAATACCTTGCTTGTTAAATGACTATCTAAATTTATGTTGTATAACACTTGGTATATCAAATGCTTGATCATTCATAGTCTTCGACCGACATCATTGTTATGAGAGGAACTTGATTTGTTGTTAACATAAGTTAGCATCATGAATACCTGTTAATATTTAAAAGTATTGGTGTTACTTAAATAAGATAATTAATATGATCATGTTAATACTTTATAATGAGCCATTAATGATAAATCATCCGATTGGAATCTCCTTTGTGTGTGGTTTCCAGTTGAGTAATAAAAAGAGTTTATTATACTTATTTGAAATACCATTAGTGAATCATTTAACCTTGACAACTGTTTTTTTTTTATCATTGTTTAGTCTTCACATCTCAAAATCCTCTTTAAATCAGCATCATCATCATCATCATCATCATCATCATCATCATTATTATTATTATTATTATAGTTAACCTCCCTGTGGTTCGACCCCGGTCTTGCCGGGTTACTTATTACTTTGACACTCATGCACTTGGGATAAGACATCAACTCTTTGATTGTGTCAGCAGGGGTATGGATAGAGGTTCAAAATATTGCTGATACGATTCAAGAAAAGGTTGAACAAGAAAATCAAATTTTAATGTAATTGTGTCTACTTTCTAGTTTTATGCTATCAAGCATAATTCTCAATCCAACCATTGGATGGAGCTGAAATTTTACCATGTGTTTTCAGACATATTTTTATACATTGAGTTTAAATATAAGGTCAATTGGAGTTCAAAAAGGTCTTGCGATACAGGTTAGAAGATACAATATGAATTTTGTTATTTGTTATCATTTGACTTATGTACTTTTTATTTGGAGATGATTCTTTTCCTCATAATGCAAAGATATTGAACAACTTATTTTTTAGTATTTTTTTAGTACTATAAGGAAACTAAAGGGAAGCATTTATTACAAAGATTTTCATGCTTATTTAGGAGAGTTAAAGTTAGTTTTGGGCTAATTTTTTCTATTGCATATTTTGATGCTAATAGGTATAATTTTTTATCTTATCACTGAAATGAGCAAAACTTATATGAGAAGTTTCTAGATATTTTATTTTAAATACAATTAGAATTTCAAGTTAATTGGACATTGGCAAGGCCTTATAATAAGATTTAAAAGCTACTATATGAGAATTACATTGTTTTCTTACTTGATTTGAGATTCGTTTTTCTATTTTATTTAGATCTCTTTTATTATTTTTTCAAAATTATTTAGCATGTTTTTTTACCTATTATAAATAAGGTTATTTAGCTTGTACATATTTTTGCTTTGCAACCATAATGTTTTAAGTAAACTTGTATTTTAGGTGATGCAACACTTTTTTTCTTTGCTGGGAAAAAAAATCAATGAATTTGACATATCAATGTATAATTGACCTTGTGGTGTCTTTTCTTACTTTGGCTTCTTGTTTTGCTATAAACAACGGGTCAAAGTTATTTTCCAATACTTTTGGTTCTGAAGTACAAGGTTAAAATTGCAGGTCAATCCAACAATTAAATTGGAAGTTATGGTTGATAGTGTAAAATTGAACAACAGGCATAATTATAGTAAAATCTTAATTTTCTTGTTCAATATTTTTTGAATCGTATCAATCGCGATTAGCCCGTTAGGCTCGAGGGTATCCGGAAGTTCAGGGGTGGCCAAAACCATAACTTTAATTGTTCTAGAGTTTTTATTATAGAACATATAGCTTGCATTAATGAAGTATTAACCTCCTAAGAAAATATCTTTAATTTGCAATCAATGAATGAACTTATAAATATATAGGTTTATGGAAGCAACAACCCCAAATCTTCAAGAAAGATTGAAAGATCTAAAGTCACAAATCCTTAAATTTTCAATACATTAGATCTCAAAACCTTCGTTCTTTAATTTAATTGGAATAATTTAAGGACGAGATGAGACTTTCTTGTTCACATCCCTCTTCCAATCTATTAGAAACATTTATGGATGGCTTAGCATTCATGTAAATTGCATATAGCACTAGTTGTGCTATTCCAAGCAAAAACCCTGCTCCATTTGGTACCTACACCACAAAATACTTGCAGTCTTAACCTAAAACCATAATAAAGAAAAACATATATGTACATCTAAGTCTCTATTTTGAAATTATAGCTTGTGTGTGTGTGTGTGTGTACTCCTATCAAATTTGGAATGTAGTTAATTTATTTAAGAAAGTCTTAATTAATGTTTTATTTTTATGGTAAATTTCTATAAGCACAAGCCTTCAGTTAACTGTGTACTGTTTCATTTTGCAACTCTCATCAAAGAACCATACAATCTTCATTCTTTGTTTTAAACACAATCTTTATCCATAAGGATAAGTTGTGGGCAGTCTTATGCTCAAAGTTTGTTTACTTTGTTGTTATCGTATAATTCTTTTGTTTTAGTAGCGTATGGTTGATTACTTTTTAAATTTAAAACGGCTAATTTTCTAAATTAAACCATTGATCACAATCTTGAAAAAACCACAAGAGTGATCAACTTTCTTGATATTGATTATAATATCCATATTATATTGAAAAATAAAAAAATATTTTATATCAAATGATTTGAAATGCAAATCCGAGCTCTAGGTTCCCCTCCCATGTTAGAATCAAAGATGGTGGGATTATTAAGCATCTACATAAAGCATGTATGTGCTAGAAAAATATTCTTTTTATTAGCATTTAACCCATTTAAAGTCTTTGAAAATTTTAGTTGCAAGTTAATCTCAAGTTTAAATTCTAGAAACAAATTAGAAGATTACGAAAGTGCAATGCCTCATATCGCATACTAGTGACTTGTGAAAAATTTAGATAAGATTTAATATTTCATAGACCTATGTATACTAAGAAATTTAGTCTAAATAATAAAGATAATAAGTCCAACTCTGTTTTCCACTTGTTAAACCAATAGCTGGTCAATTCTTGGCTTTAGATTAATTCTATACTCATGACCAAGGTAGTGAATGATTGATGTGAAGTGTAACTAATGTGGTGTCAAGAAATTGCTCTTTTCTTTGAAAATATTGGTGTCCAGAAATGAAAGTGGGGCGCTTGCTAATTAAACAACTGCCTTATGGTTCTCCAAATGTTGAAATGCATCTTTAAGTGTATATCAGGGTAATTTTCTTGGGTCCCAAGCTAAAAATTGAGCCAACTAGCTATTTATTCACATCGAGGAGTATTTGGTCATGGTTTCTTGTATCTATTAATCATGGTTTTAAAAACCTAACTGGCTCGGTAGATCGACCATAAACGGGTTAGGTTAAAGAAAAATAGAAAAAATAATTTAATTGATCCAATTAAAAACCTGGGTTTATCCAATCCAAACATGATCATCAATTCATTATTTAAAAAAAATTGGCTAAAAAATATTCTTTGATTTTTTTAGATCAAACCTAGGTTAGGTTTTAAATTTATACTATTAAGGAGTCACGCATGTGTTAGATTTGGGTACTACTGACCTAAAAAAAAGTAATTCACCGTTCGATTTTTTTTGCACGTGACAATGTGTTGGAATGTTATAAATTAAGCATGGATGAAATCTCGTATATCCTAAATCATGCATGCTTTGTATTGACATGGGTTCAAGAAATTAAAGGTTTTTAATGTAAAAGATGGTGGGATTAATAATTATCATGATTATTTATGTTGATTTATAAGAGATGAGAGAACTTACCCCAAGAAAGTAATCTCGTGTAAGTATGGCATAGAAAGTCCAGACCCCTCCATTCAAAAAGAAGAAAAATGAGAGGAAGAATGGCATGTACTCCACACTCTTTGTTGTCACCACTGTTTTCTGAAATGTGGCAAAAAGAAAAAACTATGTTAATAAGAAAGAAATATGGTCATACAATATGTAGTAATATTATACAAACAAACAAATTATATATAAAAAAATTAGATCCACACTTCATTAGTTATCACATTTTGCACGTTTGTTTGCATGAAGTTTTGATATAATTGTTTTTACAATGGATATGGTAGTTTTACTACTAGTGTAGAGATGATAAAAGATATCCATGAATTAGGTTTTAGTACTATTTATACTCATATTTAAATCCAAATTAATATTTATATGCTATCAATTATTCAATTATATGAATTTTGGATACACTACTAGAAATTGAAAAAAAAAAGAAACAAAAATGTCGATAACCATTTTTCATTGCTGTTTACCAACAAAAATTATAACAGAACATTTTCGTTAGAAATTTTCAATGAAAAAGATGACTGAATGAAAAATAAAAAATAAAAAAATTTTCATTGCCAATTTTATCGACCTTGCTAACATGTCAAATTACTAAAAAAAATGATTGATGAAAATTCTATCGACAATTTTAAAATGAATTAAGACCCGACATTTCCTCTCCTCTCCCACTTCTTCTTCTTCTTCTTCTTCTATCATCTTCTTCATTTAACAAAACATAACAACATTGCTCCCTCCTCACAAATCCGACAACCAACCTCCTCCACTCATAAATTCAGCGTCGAGAGTACGTCTCCTCTACCCATCCTGGGTTTGATTTCTTATTCTTTTTAATTTAATAAACTTAGGGTTTGACATTGTTAAATCCTAAGTTAGGGTTAGGGTTTTTACCTAATTTAGAAGTGATTTTGTTAGGCCAAATTATATTCATATTGCTACATTTCTCAACTAAAAACTTGCACATGCTTTCATACTAGTCTTTCTAAAGATGATTTACTGACTTGGATGATTCATAGTAATGATATTGTGAATTTTTTTTTTATGTATATTCATGATACCTCCTTGTTGTAATCATACCAATTAATGTGTTTTTATTATATTAATAGTTAAAATTCTATATAATTAATAATGTCACATTTATAAATCCAAAAGATTGAAAAGTCTTGTTTGAAATTGGATTTGATATGTTGATTTCGGTTTGTTTGTAATGGTATGTGTGAATCTTTTTAGCAAAATCTTTCTATGGTCATCGCCAAATTTCGGTTCATAATCCATGACTTCATTTAATATCTCTCAAATCATAGTTAAGACCTTGCTCATATTGGTGGTAGAATTTATAGGTTTATGTTGGTGGTAGAATTTATAGGTCCATGATTTCATCCAATATCTTCTTAGTTATCGTTAAATTCTCATTTGATTTCTAGGATTTACAAATCCTTAAAGTTCTTTCGATTCTAGTCTTTGTTGTTGCAGATTTCTAATAATGATTTGAAATTATTTTTTGGTTTGAGTCCTATTTAGTAACCGTCAAATCTTGATTCATGTTATCTATAAAATTATAAAGTTCATGACATCATTCAAATGTCAAATTCTAGTTTCTTTTAGCTATGGGATCTGTAAATTTAGAAAGTTCATTCACTCTTTTTTTTATTTGTCCAATTAAGAAAGATAAGTTACAACACAACTAAGAATGTGACAACGTGCCTTGACATGATATGAAGTGATCATATGATTAAGTAGTGGCAATACAACCTGAAAAACTACCTTAGTCAATTTTATTTTAGGAAAGCTATCTTAGTAGTTGGAATTTCTTTCAAACTATGTGTATGGAAATATAAATTTTACCTTGATTCTTAGTTACTTGATTTTGATTCAATAAATGTCTAGAACTATGTGTCTTCTTCTATCTTATTGTTATTGTGCTAATTACTTCCTTTTAGGTAACATGTATTCAAGAAGAAACAAATTCAAGTCCAACAAAAGCATTATTACTTCATTAAGTAGTAGTGTTGGTGATCGTTTCTGAATTTAGGTGATGATTATGAAAAGACATATAATGTAAAAAATATCGACTAAGGTTCAACTAATGAGGACAATAGAGTAGGCATCCCTTATTTGATAGAGCCTATTTCAGGTAAAATTATAATAGAATGGAAGGGTAACCTATCTATGTAATTAACTTTTTTTTTCATAGTGTTATTTATTTTTATTAAATTATTTTAAGTTTTACAATTACATGAAAACTCTTGCTTAAATTGATTTTCAGATTTACCAATATTAAAGTTGCATGTTCAATCACTTCTACAATGAAGTGATCGCTTGAAGAACCATTACTTTAGTGGGTCGATTTCATTTCCATTCTAAATGAATGTATATGGTAGATGCTCAATGAAAAAAATTTAAGGTTAGATAAATAATTTCTTGTTTGAGTTACTAGGTTTTTTAAATTCAAAAAACTAATTAATGTATGAAATCAATCGAGAAAAAGCTTTGGTAGGACGAAGGCAATGAGACTTTGGTCAGGAGGGTGTGGAAAAACTACATTGCAACTAGGTAAATTTAAATCAATTAATGTTATATTGTAAACTTGTATTCTTTTATTTCCTTACCTAATTTGTATTTAATTAATTTTTATACCGGGTTGCATAATTTTTGGTATGATGCCTACAAAAAAGCAATTAGAAAGGCCAGCTTGGATGACGTAAAGAAGTGGAAAGGCTATAAACTAAGGCATATCATAAAGTGTAATTGTTGTATAAAATATTTATGGCTTCAAAAAGTTTTACAAAGCGCTCACGATTCGGTACACAAAATAGAAATAATTAAAAAAAATGCATAGCTTGGTGAGCAAGCACATCAGAGGAGCGATTATATTTATCAATCATGCAAAATGCATAGTAAGAGCTCATAGTTATATGTTATGATTATTCTTGAAGTTATAATAACGTGTTTACTTGTGAGACTTTTAACAAACTATTTAATGTGCAGGAAAAATAGCTTGGATGAGAACCGACTCTAATGGAGTTATTGAGGAGCTCATATGAAGAAAGGGGGGTTTATGGTTTGCCTATGACATCGGCCCGAGAACTAATGATGAGCTGCATTGTTTCAACTATAGACACATCATATTCTAGCCCAGGTTATACATCACAGGACATTGATGTGATTGTCTAAAAAAGAGTTTAGGAACAATTGTCTATTGAGATGCAAAATATGAAAGGAAAAAAAGAGTAGAACTCCTGACAAGAAAATAGAATGTATCGTGCTCAAATGATTGTAGCTACGAATATATATTTTCCTCCCCTTCATGGACCTTCTGGTTCATGATCTTTTCATCCCCTCCACCTCCATCTTCTTAGGAATTTTAAAGTGTTGTTCATATTTATATTTGTTTAAAAAATATTTGTGTATGAAGGTTCTTTTTATCTCATCATTATGAACTATTTAAATAAATTATAAAATTTATGTAAGTAAATTTTTAGAGATGCATTTTTATTGTCGTTGTGGTTTATTATGAACTATTGTTGAGGATCATAAGTGAGAAAACAATCACAATCTTTAGTGAAATTGCCTTTCAGTTGACAATTCCATCGATATTTCAATTGAAAAAATACAAAATGAATAGCACCATACCGATAAATAATCAATGAAAAATTCTATCAGGAGAATAAACAGTGATGATATTATCAATAGAATAGAAAGCTCGATAAGATGCTTTTTGACGACGATGTTCTATTATTTATTCAGTCAATAGTTTTTAATTTCAATGTAATCTTCATTATATACTAATGAAATATTTGTTTGGTATTTTTTAATTTTTTGACAATAATACCTAACCAACCTAATTAAGTTTTGAATATTCATTTAAGTATTTAATACCCAAACACGAAGGTGTATCGTTTTAAAGAAGTACATGAAAGGATGTATGTACAATACCAATATGGAAATTTGTTGACAAGTTCTGAAGCACCATTATGCCCGATAGCAACAAAAAAGGGGATAAAGCAACAAACCAAAGAATGCAAGATATTGACAAGAAAACAAAAGGGTGGAGAAGATTATGATGCTTTACTGTTTATATAAATAGTAAAGCATCTCAATATTTTTTTGAATTTTTTTAAACTCTACTTTCTAATTATTTTCTTATAATTTCTTCTTTTAATATTTTATTAATTTTAAATTGCTCAGCATAATTTTTTTTATATGAGGTTATCATAATTTTAAATAAATATACCAGTATTTTGTTGATACTCACTTAATTTTTGCAAAAGTTTATTTTTTACTATCATATATCATTAAATAAAAAATAATTTTATTTTTAAACCCAGTGATGTCCAGGATCCGGATTGCGGGTTTTACAAGTAAAGCTGCAAAGCTCAGATCAATTTAATATCTCACAATCTCAAAATTAAAAAAAAAATATCATCTTTAACATTTTTTTTTAAACTAAATCATATTTTTTTATCAATCATCTAGATTGTATTTAAATCCATTAAATCAATTATATTACATCAAGGAAACTCAAACATAAACATTGGAACTCCCAGATGATTCATGCTTTTTAAATAAATTTCAGGTGGGGGTATCAGTCGGGTTTTAGATCAAGTAATGCAATATTTATTACCCAAACAATAACTATTCATAAAAATATTCAATTCATTTTAATCGGTTTGGGAGGGGGTATCTGTCGAGTTTACTATCCCTAAATGTAAGCATGTAATCTAACAATTTTAACATCCAAGAACATAGCTGTTGAACCAGTTTGGCCCCATGGATTTATCAAGAAAATTTAATATTTCTAGATTTGATTTGGATTGAGTTTTAAATAGGGTTGTATAATGAATTGACTTGGTTAAACCTATTTAATCTAACTAACCTAGTTAAAATCGGACCGTGTCAAATATTGTCATTGAAAAAAAAAGAAAAAAATAAACTGTTTAGAGTATGATTTGAACCTTAAGAGTTTTCTTCTTCTTAATTAAAGATTTTCCCATCTCACCAAAATTAATATATTTAAAATTATTTCCTTATATATATATATATATATATATATATATATATATATATATATATATATATATAATTGTTGATAAGAGAAATTAACCCATTTGTTTTGGTCAGACCACCATGAATAAAGTCTGCCTCCTGAATGTCATGACTTGCATGCATCTTTATGGCAGGACACAAAGGAAAGGACCACCAAACCGAAGAAGAAAGTAGATTGTCGTTTTAATGGTGGTTAAAAAGAAATTTCCTTATACATACATTATGCGTCACTTTGTGGCTATATATATATATATATATGTACTTCCCGAATTATCATTTGATATTTTAGTGCGTATAATTAAAAATTAAGAATTTGCTTGCAAATCATTTTCTTTCAAATATGAAAAATAATATAATTCATCATGATTCAATTAAAAATATATATCACAAATAATTCACTAATATAATTTGTGGGTGTTTGACACCATGCAGTTTTTATTTTATTTTTAAAAAAATAAAAAAGATTTTGAGGTTTTTTTTATCGATAATCAGTGAAAAATATCCTTCGTAAAATTTAAAAAATAGGTTTCAAAACCAATTAAAAACTATAAAATAAAGTTTCTGAGGATGTTATAATGGAGAAATATTTTAACATCACATAGACATTTACAAAAAAATAAAACTATACCAAACGGATTTTTAGTTTTTTTAATTAATATGTAATACCATATACAGAATAACATTAATAAATTAATAATCTTAATTAAATAATATTTTTACTCGGTTTCAACTTGAATTTAAAGCTTAAATAATATTTCAATTAATTAATAATTTTTTATAGCTCCAAATATATCAATTTATAAGGGTTTAATTAATTTCACTCCAATTGAAAAGATAGTATATGGGATTTGGGATGTGAGATAAAATGATTTATATAATGGCTAGATTGATTGTCGGTGAGAAGAATATCAAGTTAATTGGTTTCGAAAATCCAATTAACTTTTTGCTTAAGAAAAAATAAAAATATTAATTTAAAATAAAAAAATTTAATTTTTTTTTAAAAAAAACTCTTAAAACACAGAAAAGAAATACACTTACCATGGCAGCTAGAGGTGAACCATACATAATAATGTTGAGGCCAGCACAGATGAACCCTATGGCATCGATCCGCACTTCTCCATGGAGAGCCAGCCGAGCAGCTAGAATTGCTGCCGCTAGAACCCCCACATCCAAGATCCCAGCAAGAATGGCAGTCTTATTCTGCACGAGCAGTAAAATTGACATTTAGCAATTAATTAATCAGTATTTAAGCACTGTAAGTGCTCATGCTAAGCACAAATTAATAGTATGCTTGATTCTGGTTTGAATTAATTAGCTACCCTCATCTTTACTGGTGCGTAAATAAGGAATAAAGATACATAGATGATTTCTACTACGATCCCAAAGCCATTGACAGTGGCAACAAGGTATGCTCCAGGCTTTATGATTCCATAGTAAGTCCACAAAGATGAGTTCAGCAACGTGCAAACGTAGGGAAGGCTCTCAAAGTCCTCAGTCGATCTGTGCTTTATGATTCTCCAGAAAGTCCCTCTGCAACATATATCGATATATAGCCGTCATCAGTCGTGATCACCTGAATTAACTTTAAAGAGGAAGAAAAGGCTTGAAATACAGCGTGCTTACACAGGGGAGAGGAACATGAGCACAGAGATTACATTGCCTGAAACAAACAAGAGTAGAGAAAGAAAAAACATGAATAAGTAGTCTTTGAATCTTTTCAATATCATACGCGCTTGGACCATATATCTGCATATACATTTCCTCACCTATGACTCCAATATAGAAAATCAAGCTTTCCATGTTTTAGAGGGCTAGAGAGAGGGAGAGGGAGAGGGAGAGAGGGAGAGAGTTGTGGCTTTCCTTCGAAAGGTACTTGCTAAGGCTAGGAGCTTCGACTACCATATAATTGGAGTGAAACATCCAACATCATCATTGAAGAGAGCCCCTTGTTATTATTGTCCTTGGAGATATTCATTGATAGTTTTGCCCAAAGTAGTGGACAGCGTATTGTTCCAAGAAAGTCTATGTTGTGAGCGTTGTTTGGTAAATATCTCTTAAAGTCAAAGTATTTGACTTCAGAGAGCCCGAGATTAACTGAGATAGGTTCATGTTAATAAAAAATAAAATCAAATTAAATCTACTTGAAACCTTCAGTACTATCTCTCAAAAATCTTTTATAACCTTTATTATTTTGTTAGATTTTTTATATTTAAAAAAAAATTTAATTAATTTTATTTTTATTTTTTTATTTGCTTCAAATTAATTATTTTAGTGTTTTCAGATCATTTTAATGTGATAATATCAAAAATAAATTTTAAAAAATAAAAAAATATATTATTTTAATATATTTTCAAGAGAAAAATACTATGAAAAGCAACTGTTACTACAATACCAAACAAGCTCTATATTAGGTCATATTAATTAGTTAGTCAATGAGAACTCATTTTTCCCTACTCCTTTTACTAAAAAATATTATATATCTAATACTTTACCAGAGTTATTTACTTTCCAAAAATATAACTTGAATTCAAGACCTTCTTGTTTCATAAGCTTATTTTAAAACCCAACCTGACTCGATGGGTTGACCCATGTTCCAGATGACCCAAGACTTAGATCAGACCGAGTTTCAAAAATATAAAAGGAGAATTGAATTGCACATGACCCGATCAAAAACCCGAGTTAACTCGCGACTCGATCAGCCAGAAAAAAACTCAGTCAAAACCCGTTAAAGTTTTTCCTTTCTAATTTTTTTATTTAAAATGATGCCACCAGAGTCAACCCGTCTAATTTATGATTCAGGACTTGTATCGGGTCGACTCAAAACTATTGTCTTTTAATTAAGTCAAGCTTCTTAATACTTGTATTTTTTTGGATAGAAGTTTCTTAATGCTTGTGCTATATAACACAATTTCAATAAATAAATCAATTAATATTCGTGGGTAAGAGCCAACAATTAGGATGGAATTTATTAGCGGATACTATAGAAGCACTCAATTAACAATTTGCTGAACATTTGCGAGATCCACTTGAGACACAGAGTTGTCTGGGAACTCCATAAAGAATAACTCTAAAATTGGGGGACTTACTTGAGATTTTCCCTAATTAAACCTATTAATTATTAATTAAATCTCTTTTCATCGTTGATTTATTAACTTGTACCCTTTCTCTTCTCATATTTAATTATACTTTAATTGGGAGGTAATGTCTACGTGATATATATTGATCACGTATGAGACTGATGACAAGGTATCATGGATCAGATGTTCTGGAATTCTGGAATTTGCTAACATGGTGTTGGAGCATGTAAATAGGACTAAATCGTCTAAAAAACAAGTTTGAGAATCAAATTGAAAAAATACAAAATTTCATAGAGTCCATCTACAGTAAAAAATACACAGTAAAAATCTCACGTGGTTTCAGAATATAAGGTAATTATTGGCAATACACTCTTGAGTGTTTCTTCCCTTTCTTTTACATTTTTCTCAATCTGCATTCTTCACATGTCCAAATTATGCTTCAAAAAATCCCTGAGGCTATCATTCTCCACTTCTGTTTCACATGATATAGAAGAGCACCACCTCTACTTTTTCTTTTTTTATTTCTTGGTAGGTGACATCACACTAGACATTGCCAGGAATGAGCAAAAAAATCAAAAAACCGATTTAACCGAGAAAACCGAAAAAACAATTAACCAAAAAAACCGAACTGGTAAAAAAAACCGATTGAACCGGTTAAAATATTTAGGAAAATGTCCGGTCTTGTCCGGTTTCCGGTTTTGGTGTGCCTGAACCGGCCAACCCGAACCGAACCGGTATCATTTCTTTCCCTTTCACACAGCCGCCCTCTCCCCTCCCATTAAGTCTTTGAATGCTTTCACATTAAAGGGTCCCTTCATTCATAGCCCCATGCTCTCTTTGTCTCTCATCTCTCAACGTGAAGGAAAAGTAAAGATTACAGGTAAAGCTTTAATATTTCCTTTCAACATTTGAGTAAAATTTGTCTTCTTCTCTTCCAATCTTCCATGCTTTCTATCTCTCATCTCTCATCTCTCAAACTTGCCATGTCAGATATGAATTGCTGATGATTCTTCCATTGATTTACTTGATTCTCCTTCATGGGTCACGGCATAAAAAGATCCCACCTTGATTGCCAGAGAAGGATTATTTCGGGTCTAGAAGCTGAAGAGTGTCTAGAAAAATCAAAGCAGTGATTGTTAAGAATTGATACTGTTTTTTTGCAATTATTTTTTCCTTTGCAAGAAGTTGTAACAACGAGAACAACGTTGTTGATTCTTAGAGGATGGCATCTTGGCATTACAGTTCGGTTTGAACCGGTTTGGAAGGGGGAAAAACCAAACCGAACTGAAATTAATCGATTTGAACTGGTTTTCGGTTCGGTTCGGTTCAAAAACTAAAAAAAATGGTTTGGTTGTTTATTTTGGTCCAAAATCGGATCGAACCGAAAATGCTCAGCCCTAGACATGGCTAAAGAAATGGTCCTATTGATGGCAAAGTTATAAAAGAGGGTTCTTTGTAATCATAAAAAAAAAAAACAAATTATGATAAAAATTTTAGAAAAATAATATAGGTTAAAAAAATATTCGTGAAATAACTAAGTTTAAAAACAACCATGTTTTCAAATATTAATTATGTACATACAATTACTATTCTCAATAGTAACTGTTCAATCATATTTCAAATAGTATGCCTTTTGCCTAAAGAAAATAAATTCAAAATTTTATAAAGACTGAAGGGTAAAAAAAACAAAATTAAGATTCAAGATTCAATGATTAAGAAAGAGAGATGAGATAAAATAATGCGGTACGAGAGAAAAATTTAAAAAGAAAAAAAAAGTCATTAGAGATACATTGAGGATCTGTTTTTGATATACTCGATACTATTAAAAAGATCTTGACGAGATAATTCTCACTACATATTGAAAGACCACCAAACAAAGTTGTAATTAACCTTAAATTAGCATGAACAAAACCTCTAACCAATTACAACATCGTGTGGTGATCTTTCAAGATGTGATTAGAATCGTCTTGTCAAGATCTTTTTAATAGTACCAGGTGTGTTGAAAATAAAGCCTTGATTTGTCCCTATTGACCCACACGAGTTTGTAATAGTTAGGGATAAGTATCATTGGTTCATATTTGATCCATTAGCCACTACTTCATCATCATATTAGCAATATTTCAACAACATATTAGACATACCATCATCTCTTAGTCACTCCTTTGTCATCATAGGTTTTGGTTCATAATCACTCTTGTGATTTCATTCTATCAATTATTTATTTTTTATCAAATAATTAAAAATCTTGGCGTTAATACATCAAAATAAAATAAATTGAAAATAATTAAATATTTACTTAAAATTAACAGTTCATTTCATTGATATAGTGTATATCAAGTAATGAAGCTTGTTAATTATAAAAATATTCAAAACTTAAATAGTAGCAAAGCTTAACAGAAAAGAATAAGTCTAATAATCTATTCAATAGATAAATTATGATCAAAAGCTTAAAAATAGCTTAAATAGTCCATCCTAGACAAACAAGAACAAAATAGAAAACAAAAATCACCAATGAATTCAAAAAAAATATCTAAAATGTATATACAAAAGTTATAATCTCTAGACATGAGCATGTTAAAGGAATAATTGAGAAAATCAAATAATTAAATGCAGGATAAATAAAAATAATTACATAAAAAAGGTGGTTATAAACAATTTTAGTTAAAATGCTATTTCTTCTTTCCTTAATTATTCTACAAAAGAAAACCCGTATTTTTTCATAAATAAGAATATATATATATATATATATATATATATATATATATATATATATATATATATATATATATTATTGAATTATTGGTGGGATTTTAAACTCAATCGTGCTAAGTTAGCAAGACGAGACTAATATAGAAAAACCTTTCTTCTAAATATTGTTTTATAAATAAATAATAAGAACAACATTTGATTTCAAATATTTTATATTCATTCCTTTCTCCTCCGTTGCTCTCAAGTGGGTATACATCTTAATAATTAAAAAAAATTATTTTAATATATTTTTAAATAAAAAATTATTTTGAAAAATACCTGACACTGCAATCTCAAATTTCCCTTGATTAATTTGATTCGTGTGGGATATCTACTTTAAATAATAATAATAATAATAATAAATCTAACTCTCTATTATTATTGGTGTAGGTTGATTAATTCTTTGTGGGGCTCCTAGGGAGCCACCGTATAATTGCACATTAAGATCAACTTTGTCATCAGGGCTTCATCAGCTCACACAAGCTCAGCCATGAATAATTTCATTTCAACATTCGATTGTGGCGACAGATTAGAAAAATAACCCAGAAATACAGAGAAATTGTAAAGTGATTCGGTTCCGTTTACGGGTGAAATGATGCCAAGATCTCATTAGATAAAATATTTACATCGCTATAAAAGTTCATTGGACAACTTGATTTTTGTAAATGTCAGAATTTCTTGTTCATTAGCGAGTGGGGACTGGTGACTTTGATGCGTCAACAGCCAGAAAGCTCTTTAATGTGACTTTGCTTGCTAGCTAGGAAATTGATAGACGGGACACCCTGTATCGATTGCCAAGATCCAATTATGCATCTTTTCTGGCAAACTATCACCTGCAACCAGAACAGATAATTATGGATCGATCATCCACACAAGGAATCATTAAAATAGCTCCGGTATCAGGAGAGGTGTGTCATACGTTATTTTGCTTCTCAGCAGATATAAAAATACCATATGAATTCTGGATATATAATGCTTTTAAGTTGCAGATATCTCTAAGTTTTCTATTATTTACTTCATAGTTCATTTCTCTTGCATTTTAATTAATTCCCAGCTAGTGTCTAAGTATATCTTTGGCATAGCGGTAGTTTAATTTGCAAAAATATGTTCAGAAAAAATTATAAATTATAGTATTTTTTTAATAATATTTTAAGAGAATTTTTAGTGTTATCCATGCAAAATTATAATGTTTATTAATTAATAAATATTTTTATTAATATTTTTGTAACATCAAAATCTATATAATCTTTTTGTAAACAAATCCACGAATTAATTTTCTAATGTATTTAGTCTCTCTCTCTCTCTCTCATCACAATCTATTATATTTGATAAATACTAACATCTTAAATCAAATTAATGGCTAGGATCGTCAAACAACTTTTTTTCTATTTTAAAATTATGCTAGTTATTTGTAAGTGAGAGTATTAAACAGGAAACAATTATTTTTTCAAACTTAAGATAAATGGTTGAAATAATTATTTTGAGCAGGTTTTTCTTTGGTTAAACTTATAAGACATGTGTTGAATCAAGGAGTTTATTTCCTTTTTTATTTTTTAAATTCTTTTCTGTAATCTGATTTCTACAAAACAAAAAATAAGTATACATATCAATATATAAAAGTAAAATAGCTTAAAATATTTGTTGAAACAAAATAAAATTGAAAAAGTAGATTGAGACGAGAACTAATCACTAACCTTAAAACAATTTATAAAACAATTTATTACTTGATCTCTCGTGCTAACAGTGTGATTGCAATATTATTTCTCAGGCTTACTCAATCTCTTACTCTTAGTAGCACAATCGAGAATAAATAGTGAACAAAAAAATTTATATGTTACTCTCTATATAAAAAGGAGCAGAGGGATTTAGACAAAAAAATAATAATTAAAAGGAACAAGTTTTAGAAAGACTAGAGGTTTTCTAAATAATAAAATCCATGTCATAGTTGTCATAGTTGTAATAAATATTTATATTTTAAGTAAAACTAATTATGAATTAAATCTGATGACTAATTGTTGATTATCATATTGTTTTGATTTTTTTTAATTGAAAAAAAGAAAAGAAAAGAAAAACAAGAACCATTATCACAATTTTTAAAAACAACTTTGCTTGTTTACAAAAAAACTTGATAACCAATTGTTGAGTTGATACTTTTTTTAAAAAAATAGAAATAAATAAAAAGCAAAAAAAAATTTGTTTTTATTTTCAAATATGTTTTTTTAATAGATTTATCAAAACAACTAAAAGGATCGAGGTCGGTTTAACTGTTTATATGAATAGTAAACTAAGTTAATATATTTTTTAAATTGTTTAATAAAACATTTGTGTCGTAACTTAGTTAGTTGAGACGCATGTGTCAGTGGCTAAAGGTTACAGATTCAATTCCTACTGGCAATATTATTTTCTTCCAAGGGATAGACGATCTGTCGTCTATCTTTCTAAAAACAAATGGATGACAAAAAATACTGGCCTAGGCCTTACACCCACACTCCTAAGCTTTGTTGAAACAGACCCTTTGGGTTTTTTATTGTCTATTTGGGGTTTTTTTTTGCCTTTTTTATCTTTTGGTTTTTTTTCAATTCCACCTTTTAATATGAGATTTTTATTTAATTTTATTCTTCAATATTAAGTTAATGATAAATCATTTTTTTTTGTATTTTTATCATATAATAAGAAAAAAATTATTTCGATCTAATGGAGTCCATATATAATCTGGGTGATTAACCTGACTTGTTTTTTTTTTTTTAGATTTGCCCAGTAAACAAGATCATGTATAGACAACTCCTACATATAATTTAGTTAAAAACTCGAGATAAGCAAAAAGTTAAGTCTAGAGTTTTCAAGTTTGAATTGTTGTATCGAGTTTAATAATAATGTAAAAAAAAAATTATATGGTCTAGATATTATTATTTTTTTATTTCAAAAGATTTTGATTCAAGTTGCAGGAATAACACAATAGATAAACTAGTTATCTAATTGAGGGGATATTTAGTAACCTTTTTGTTTTTTTTTTTTTTTTCGGTTTTCATAAAACCAAAAAAAAATATTTTTTATTTATAGTTTTTTAAAAAAAGATATTTACTTTTTTAACAAAGACATGTGAAAGAAACTTTTATGCAGCATTTATTTAATTTAAGAAATATAAAAATATATTATTGATTAAAATATAAAACCTATAATATGACAAATTTAATTAATTACGATAGTGAACTAATAGCATTGTGGTGGTGTACTAATGGCTTATATGATATTAATAATGAAGAATATAATGGTGATGATAAAATTTTTAAATATGTTTGTAAATTTTACATAGCTAATGGTTGTGATAGTTTCAATGGGGTTAGTCTGGATTTGGATTCGGTTTAAATGAAAGGTAGCTAAATTTAAAAAAAAAAATTAAAAATTTAATTTTATCTTTCAGATTGTTTTGATATCCTGATATCAAAAAAATAAATTTTTAAAAATAAAAAAAAATTATTTAAATACATATCTCAGTAAAAAACAACTGCTATCACATTTTTAAACATCCTTTCAATAATAATGTTAAAAATATTAAATAGGGGTTGGTACCAAAGAAATTACCATAAAAATAATGGTATGATAATATGCATGGTGTAATAATATTACGAAGGATGGTGGTGGCTATGATTATGAAATCATAGTGATAGGGTGGTAATTTTGGGTTTTTAAATTGTGAACAGAGAAGGAAAAAAAAATTAAGTAATTATCTCTTTTATTTTTCTATTTAAAATGAAGAAATGAAAGAAAAAAAAGAATTTGCTAACTCAAACTCAAATTAGAAAAGATTTTATTGTAGGCATTATAGTAATAAGAAAAATTGAGGAATACAATGATTTTAATTTAATTTATATTACAAGTCTAGATTGAAATGAAGTACAATCTTTCTACTTTACTTAAACACTGTTTCCCTAACCACATTTTCACTTCCCTTCTCTTAATTTATTTCGTTAATTTCAAGCAAATTTACTTGAAGCTTTGTTCTAGTTTTGAGTTTTGCTATCCATTTTCATTCTTTCTTTTCGCTAGCTGCATTTGAATTAGAAAAAAACAAAAAAAAAGCCTCCAACAGAGATGATTGATGCATTGAATTAAAAATAAAAAAAAACACCCTTGCCGCCTGAGATTCACCACACTGCCTACTGTTTATGTTTTGACATCTCCGAAGATCAATAATGGACAATCATAGGATAATAATCTTCACCTTAAGAATTTAATTTATTTTTATTCACCTGTTTATAAATATTATTGTCTATGCTCTCATTTCTCATCAGCAAAAAATACTGAGCACATGAGGGAATAAGATCAGGAAACATTTACTTCCAACAGTTGGTGATGCATCAGGCAAGTTAAATCTTACAGCCGAGACTTGGCTTGCTCCACCGGAGAACTCTGTAACAAAACAGAACAAATATCATTCGCTATCCAAGATTAATCTGCAAGAACAGCTAAACAATCAGCTAATATGTTGTAATTGGTAAACAAATAGGCACTTGCTCCATTGAGACACTTAGTAGCCACTATACATGTTTTAAACACAATCCAAAGTATATGCAGCTACGTATCCTCAAGTAAAAGATCCGTCCAGAATACAGACATGTTACATGGTTTTAATCTGTTTGTGCTGTTAAAAACAAGTCTGCTTTTGAAGGGGCAGATATGATTCAGGAAATGTAGGAGACAAATACGTTGAAACCATAGTTAGAACTCATTAATTTACTGGCTACAAAGTTTAGTGTCTTAAATATATGTTTTTGGTATTCTATGCACAGTACTGCTACCACCTGCCATCTACAGGGCAAAGGGTCTCAGTGACCGAGTCCTACGCAATCTTAAGGACAGCACTGATGATAAAGCGATGCGTGATATGTTAAAACTCATCTACTCACTCATGCACTCGTACTTCTAATCATGTGATAAGCATATTCAGAAATTCAGGTCTCTCACCAGAGGAGCACCCTTGGCACCTCGTTCAGCCAAGAAGGCACATGGCTCAAAGAATTCTCCATACGTCTTTGACCATTCCTCCAATCTTGAGTAAATGTATTTGGATCCAAAAGAATCAGCCCAAAACATAATGCCCCCCCTGGTCCAAATAAAACAAATTGATCAGAGCAAGACCCTAAACTAAGGAAAGAAACCCTTTCACTCGGTAAAAACCAAACCTGTAAGGTGGAAAACCCATTCCCATAAGAGACGCAATGTCAAGGTCAGCAGCTTTGACTGCAATGCCTTCAGCAAAGACTCGGCAAGCCTCATTCACTACTGGGAAGAATATCATCTCCACAATGTCCTTCTCTGGTAATTTTGCAAGCTGTAACAAGCATTAATGACCCAGAATGAGCAAGAGAGAGGGAGAGAAGATACACTTTTTGTTATTTGAGGTCAGGATCCATATTAGGTAGGATGAAAACAACACCTGTAACTACAAAAGCAGTAAAGTGAGAAAAAGAGAGTGAATACCTTGGGATCAACGGCAACACCAGAAATGCTTCTTGCTTTCTCAATGTATTTCCTTAATTCAGGATCTGGCTTAGCTTTGCGCCTATCATCATACAAATAGAATCCTTTGCAAGTAGTTTCACCTAAGATTTACATGGTGAATAAGGAATGCTTCAGAGAGAAACATAGTTATTAAGATGGATCCCATTAAAGAGTTGATGCAGTCTTTCAAACTTTGGAAACTAAAGTTTGACTTTCTATTCATGTTTCATCAGGAGGAAATTCATAGATTAACCAGAGAAGAAAAATACCTCCTCTCTTATCCTCTTGCATTAGTGGGAGAAGCATAGATTTATAGGTTCGCTCTGGGAAGTTCTCAACAAATTGCATGCCAGTTGCAATTGCGACGCCAAACCCAACCAGGTCAGCCAACCTGCATGAACAAGTGAAAAATTGTAGTTATTCAAGGTGAGAAATCATATATTTTATAAAGTGATACCAAGATGAACTGAAATATATTTTCTCCAGAAAAAAAAAGGGGAAAATGGTTACATTTTTTCCCAATGAATTAGGTACCTGAATGGGCCCATTGGCATTCCAAATTTGGTGATCACCCTGTCAATTTGATAAAGATCCACACCATGTTCAACAAGTAAAATAGCAGCTTGGGTGTAAGGAAAGAACATCCTGTTGACAGCAAAGCCTGTGCAATTTCCAACCACGACTGGAGTCTTCCTTATTTTCTTCCCAACATCTAATAAATCCACAATTACTTGAGGAGATGTCTGCTTGGTACGGACAATTTCCAAAAGTGGCATAACATGAGCCGGACTGCATCAGAAGCACAAATGATTCTTTAAGCCAAAAACAAAAGGTGAAAACACAAAGTTCCTTCTCTACACCAGATATTACCTAAAGAAATGGGCTCCAATAATCCTATCTTGAGACTTGGTCCGCTTTCCAATCAAGTTCAAGTCGATTGTGGAAGTGTTGCTGGCAAGTATGCAATGTGGTGGGCAATATTTTTCTAGATCAGAAAAAATTTGTTGCTTCAAAGAAACATTTTCAATCACAGCCTGTTTCAAGCATCAAGAACAAATAATGAGAATAGAGTTGTTTAATTTCAGGATAGAAAATTCAAAAGTACCAAAAGCAAGTTAAATCAGATGAACATGCAGACCTCTATGACCATGTCCACGTCTTTAAAACTTTCATAATCAAGAGAACCCTTGAGAAGAGACATGGTTTTTTCGAACTTTTCTTGTGTCATTTTTCCTTTCTTGACACGACTTTGGAGATTGGCTGAATAAAAACAAAAAGAATATTTACTCACAACAGTAGAACCTCATTATGTAAACCAAATGAGAACTGAGTTACAAGATGATAAATTAAAAGCTGATCTCAAGACAAGGCACTGGCTCTACCTCTGACTCTACCAATACCAGCCTGCAAGAATTGGTCATTTACTTCTTTCAGGATCACTGGATAATTACTGAGAATTAATGCACTTGCTATTCCCGAACCCATTAATCCTCCACCAAGCACAGCAACCTTTTTCACTCGTCTAGGTACCAAGCCCAGATCAGTAATTCCTGGAACCTGTTCAAAATCAAGAGCTGATCAAGGTTTTGAAATAAAAGTATGTGGAGTGTTAAGTGCCAGACCAATCTTGACCAAGTAGACAAATATCTTCCACGAATTCAGATTCCAGATAGCCATTACATGTATTGATAACTCTGGAAATTCAATTGCATCAATTTATTTTCAATTCAATTCTTGAGAAACCTAAGTTGGCGCACACTAAAAGAACAAACCTACTAACAAGAAACCAATCTCTGCAATCAAAACTCCTGACTTCAATCAGAATGAGTGAACCTGCCTGTTGAATTCTAGGATTAAAAGGAGTATCCACAAAACAGTTAAGAAGATGACAAATCAGCAAACTTGACCAAATATATCTTGCAGGAATATAAATGGTTGCAAAATCATATTAATATGGCTGACAGAAAGCATATTATAAGATCTACTAAAAACTGCAGATGAATAGCCAACAATTCCATGAATAAAATTGCACTAGAACCTTGGTTGTTCCACGCAGAGCAAAGAAGATGTGGACCAAGCTCTTGCTGATGTCAGAACGCACAAGTTCTTGGAAACTTTCAAACTCCTGCCAACATCAGACAACTTATAAAACAGTTGAATTGGCTACAATTTGAGGATAAAGAAAAAAATTCAGTCAAGGACCTTGTAGAGTCCAGCACGTGGACCAGAAACTATGCCATGTTCAACAACGTTGATGCAAACTATAGGATGAAAAAGATTAGGGGCTCGTTTCTGGGCTTGTGCTCTAGCAAACTTGAATATTTCCCTTGCCTCGCCAAGGGAATCTAATTTTTCAGTCTTGTAAAGGCTAGCAATCCACGGTCTCCTACGCTCGAAGATATCAAGGGCCCACTGACGTGCAGTACTTACCAACTCATTTGGCGAAACAACAGCATCCACAAGACCCAGGGCATGAGCTTCCTCACCTTTAACTGGTTTTGATGTCTATATGCAGTGAGGGGAGTTGGGGATTGATTAATTATTATACAGCTGTGCAGCTAAAGAAACACATGGATCAAGAAACTGGAAGACCTAGCTACAACATACCAGCATCATTTCAAGGGCCTTTGTGATACCCACAAGACGTGGAAGTCTCTGTGTTCCTGAGACAATCAGAAACATAAGATTTGAAGTAAGAAAAGAAAACCCTTTTTAAGGAAAATGAGCCTGATAAATAACCATTTGTCAAATCCGAGATGTATACTGTAACTTTGTTGAAGGAAGAATTGACAGCTAATGGGCAAACATGACAACAATAACAGTAAACACCAAAGGAGAAAGTAAGCATCACTCCTATCACCTTAACTGAAGAATCTGAGGAGTTTCATCCTTCCATTTTCTGTGTAAAAATGTTAATCGGCAGGTTCTCTAACAGATTTTACTCACTTAAAATGATAAAAGATGTGCTAAATGAGTAACTCATACAAAAGCCTTTTTGTGCATGTTTAACCACAAAATATATATGACAAGTCTATGATTTATGAGCAACAAAATTTCTGATTTAGTTTCTATAAATAGGATCATTAGGCTCTCATATCATGACATGGAAATCATTTTTTGTGCCATTTGCCTCAGCAAGATGAAAACAAACCTTTTCCCTTCTAATGAGCATACCATATCTGGAGTCACATGTTCTAGATTTCATGGCTATGATATCATGTCTTGACACACCAAATCATCTTAACTGACTTTCACCTTGTCCTCCATCAAAACTATCTCTCACTTCCTATATTATCATTGATTTATCATTCTTTGTCTAGAAAGTGAATGGTTTTAACATTCTTATTTCACTAGACGTGTTGTCTTAAACACCTACCATCAGATTTTACAAGAATGCACATCCTTATGCTGGAATTTATTATTTAACTTTTGAAAATTTGCCAAGGTGTCATGCCATGCAGATTCGACAACTCCTAAAGCAAATTACTCACTCTATATACTCATCAATTCTGATTTAGCGAGCACTATGCCTTACTATCCCCCTCCACCTGATTTCTTTTTTATGCAAGAAAACAAAAATGGTCATCTATAGATTTTCCTTGACATCTTGATCAAAATACCTAAAAGTCAAGCCATTGAACATTACAAGAAAGTGTAAGATATGATGCAAAAGTTTTTATTTTGTTGAAATTACAAAAAAGTAGGCATTCGAAACAAAAGAAGTGTAAAGATCCCACTGACATACCTCCAAAACCAGGAATTAGTCCAAGTTGAAGTTCAGGTAGGCTTAATTGAGCAGTAGGGGTTGAGATACGAGCATGGCAAGCCTGACATAGCAAGCATATCAGATCATCTGAAGAAATCAATAGTAAAATGATAAATCAGTATATATAGAAAGGCATACCATTGCAACCTCTAGTCCTCCACCTAAGGCAAGGCCATCAATAGCAGCAACTGAAGGTTTTTTTGCAGCTGCAAAGCAAAACAACTATTCAAATAGCTGAAATATGTTGGCGAAACTTCTTTTGAGGATATATTAAGCCATGAAGAATGAAGAAGAATAAACCAAGAGTACCTTCTAAAGTGTCACCGAGAACCTCAGAGAATATAAAATCAGGTTTTGGTTCATTCACTGAGAAAACATAAAGGAGATTCTATTGGAGTTACAGGAAAGAATATCTTGAGCACAAGACAAAAAATACTGAACATACCTTTTCCCTCTTGAACTTCCTCAAAAGAAGAAATGTCAGCACCACCAGAGAACTTTCCCTTCGCACCTGCATCATTAAAATGAGATCTTAGCTTGACATCTCACATTCTCATTCATTTCTGATGCTTGGAAATGTCCTACAAACTCCTTGAAATTTTTACGAATAATTTCTTAATAGTTACCTGTTATAACAATTGCCTTCACATCATCTCTTCTTAAAGCTTGCTCATAACTGTCCTTCAAGCTGTTCAACACTGGGATGAGAGCAACATAAATAAGTTCCATATCTTATCAGCATCATTGAAAAACATCATGTAACTGAAGACAAATAAGTAACCGCGACATCAAGCAAGTCTTGGAAGATGCCAATTGCTTTCGCAAACAGATTTGAGGAGAATAAGAATACACGGGAACCCAAAAGGTGATTCCAAATGCTATCAGTCATTAGCTTAAACCAGAAACATTAAATATTCCAAGTTAGCCTTATACAACTGGAGCATAAATTTTCCAGAGTGAGAAAATAAACCTCGAAGATGGCCTCCGAATTCCTTGAACAACTAATCATATAACACCGAGAATACGAGGATTGAGGCCCTTTACCCCCTAAATAATTGCAGCATGGCATCCACCATTTTGTTAGAAATTATCTGTTATTTGTCTTGCTAAACAGAAGTTGAAATGTGAAATTATAGATTAAATTGACAATCCTGATCCTTGAGACTACGTTACTAAAAAAAGAGCAATTTTAAATTTAATTCCTCCATGCCTGTAGAGACTACGTTACTGAAAAAAGGGTAAGAGAAAATCACCACCAATAATGACCCCTTTGAATCTGTTAATTTATAGCCAGTTATCTTTTTTCCTCAACCAATTGCCATTCATGAACTTGAAAAATTACAAAATTTCTTAACCCAACAAACATACTGAAATTAGACCGCCAGCCAACCAAAAAAACAAGAAATCAAGTTCAAATATCAAAAGGGTCCACATGGAATGAACTAAACATACAAGATCTAACTTAATTCAGAGAAAAGAAAGTGTGACAATACCATCAGAAGAGAGTGCATTGACAGGAGGATTGATGAGGGTGATTAAAGCAACCCCATCAGCTCCGACTTCAATAGTGGTTGTTCCCTTGGTCCTGCTTCCTTTCATTCTCCCTTCCTAGGTTCTGAGACGTCAATTTTGTCTTCCTAGTCTATAATTTGTTTTTATACCAATGAGGGTCGGTATCGTGTGCTAGCAGAAGAAGTGACGTTGCAGAGGTTTGTGAAGAAACTAGAGTAAGAGAAACACACATTTAAAGCATGCGGCAACAGCAACGGCGACCTTGTTCTATTGTCGTGTATTCCATATCCGTCGTTTTCGTTCTTGGATTGGATGGTCGTGCTCCTGCTTTCAATGGAGAGTGACCGTACCTGTCCATTTATTTTCTTATATCCGTAATCAGTCGGTTCGCAAATGTCTTGTATCAATAATTTTATAAAAATAATATTATTTTGTTTTTTTCTTAAAAGAAAAACGCCATTGCGTGGACCTTGGCCAGGCCGGGACAAGTGTTTTTTTTTTTTTTTTTTCAAATTAAAATACATCTTATATTTTTTTAATTTATGTGCCTTTTTTATGTTTTTGGATTCTTAAAATAATATATATAAAAAAACCAAACTTAAGAAAATAGAAAAAACCAACTGTAAATAAATAATAGATTGGAGATTTCAAATATTATTTTTTTTGGGATTTTTAATTAATTTCTTTTTAAAAAAACAAAAAAAAATACTTTATTTCTTAAAATGATTACAAAGGGGCTTTTAGTATCATTAAGAGTCAAATAAATAATCGCTTAAAGGAATTAAAAACGTGAATTTACTAAAAATTACTGTTGGAGGCACATCAATTGCTTAAACACTTGAGATCGAAGTGCTGGAAATAAATAAAGATATTAGATGACTTTGCTGGAAGTCATGATGACCTTATGAGAGCATGAATGTGCGTCGTCTGCAGCAAGAATCGTGGATTCGACTGGTTTAGCGTGAAAAAATTAAATAAAATAATAAAAAAATAAAGCAAAACACGTACCAGACGACAAAACACCTGATTTTTTAATTGAAGTGAGTGGAAATCATCAATCCTAACCACCACTAAGTTGCATATTAAATGAAGTGGTTGGAAATTATACGAGAGATGCATAAATAATTTCTTTAATTTTTTTTAGGATTTTTAAAATATATTTGAGGTTTATTTGGCGAAGATATAAAAAAATAAATATTTTTAAAAAATAAATAGCGTGTATTTGTCAAACATGTTCTTCACTAAAAATCAGAGACTTAAAAAATACTTTAAAACTATGTTTGGCAAATACAACATAAGGACAAAATATTGTGTTTTTTATTTTGAAAATTTTAAATCATCCAAACACTGTCTTATTAAAGATGAACTCATCCCAAACACGTGAGCTAGGTTTCCTAACCCAAATTCCTAGCTCGCAAACATGACCCAAAATAAAAATAAAAAAAAAATAAAAGAACAAAGATCAAAAGAGGAAAAACATTTGAATTTACTCAATAACACTTGGAAAAGCCCAAAAAACATAGATTCAAAACCATAATAAATCACGTCATATAAGGCACACAAGCATGAAAAAACAACACTCAAACAAGATTTTGGGATTGGATTAACACAATAAACAACCTAATGTCACGATTATTTGATTATTTGTGAAAAATAAAATGAAAAAACCATAAATCAAATGCATGATTTTGGTGTTTTTAAACCCATGAGATCCTGAATTAATGATTAATAAGCTAAAACGTATGTGTAAGAGGTAATAAACAATCAAAAAGACATGGAAAACAAGGACGTATGGCAATTTTCAACATATGAACATCAATCCAAAAAAGCAATGCAAACCCAGAAAAAGGCAGTAGAGACTTTAAACCCATAAAATGCCTAAAACTTAGAAACAAAAACTATAGCTTAAGCATGCTCAACACAACTTATTTAAACCATAAAAAAAACTACAAACAAAAAATTAAAAGCATAACAACAAGTGAAGTCCATAATAGTAGTAAGCAAAAATAGCATTATCTTAGGCAAAAACATTATTTAATTGATGATTTTCGTTGTTTCTAAACTCAATCCTTATGCTTGCAACTTCAAACAAATCGAGCAACCTACTCAAAACAGCCTAATCCAACAACAACATTAATACTTAACATAACTTACGATGGCTTCAAAATTGATTAACTAATCATTAAAACATGTTAAAATGTATCTCAAAATGACATTTAACACTTCAATAAACAATCCTAAATATCACATTCAAGCCTCAAACAAAACTTAAACATGAATATACATACTAAATCATGACATAACTAAACATCTAAATACAAACATTCATTACATTTAAATTAACAAAAAACTTCAAATGATACCTAACAAACATTTTGAGTAGTAATTTAAAAAACAAAATAAAGGAGGAGGGGGTGTGCATATTAAGCTCCACCCCCTCATCAAAGTTAGAACATACCTTGTCCGATTAAGTTGCTTCTTAGCTAGAGATTTCTGAACTAGCTTTGGACTTATATTGGTGGCCTATCAAAGGTTTTCCTTTTGTTTTTCTTGGCTGGTTAATGGTTTGGCTAAGGATTTTCAGGTTTTGTAGTATGAGAATATGAGTTTTCTAGGTTTCTCCTCCCCTTTCTTTATGGTCTTTGGCATAGGTTTTTAAAGGGCAATGAGGGTCATCAAAAGCCATGAGTTGAACATTTCTCATCATTTGATGTCGAAGAATAGATCCTAGCCATCCATTGAGGTTAAGGATCAACCCTTTCAATGTTTGAGAGCTGACAAGTGGAGTACACCTGTTGTTTTTGTTATTTTATGGTAGACATAACTGGTTGGGGCGTAGGTTTTGGCTTATTATAGCAACGCTTTCAAGATTGCAAAAGAGTCTTTGTTTTGTCTAGGTAGGAGTACCAAAGACATGGTGCAAGGGGAGATGTTTTTTATTCCAGGTGGGGGAGAGATGAGGGGAGGTTTCAGGCTTGGAAGGTGGCAGCAAAACTAGGCTTTTTGGGGGGAAGAAGATTAACAATGACCAGGCGAAAAGTCGTCTAGCTCTTTCTTTAATTTTCTTTTGTCTAGGATTATATAAAATGGCGTCATTTTAAACCAAAATAAGTTGTTTTGATCAAAATGCACCGTTCATTTTAATAAAATGACGTTGTTTTGGTAACCCTAGATTAATTAGGGTTTTAATTTTCCTTTTTTAATTTCAGCTTTCAGTATTTTTAATTTATTCAATTAAACCCTCGATTGATTCTAGTTTTATGAATCAATTCAATTTTACCCCTACGAGGTTTCAAAAGGATCCTATGATTTTAGCGTTTTTTCAACATGGTCTATAGACTTGGATATTTTCATGTTTGTCCTCAATTAACTTTCAAACCTTTAATTTCTTTAAATCTACCCTTATTTTTAACCAAATTTAGTCCTTAAACACGCGCGTTTTTTGCAGAGATGTCTTTAGTCTTGAATTTTTTCAATTTGGCCCTTAATTAATCCCCTAAACTTTAATTTCCTAGTTTCATCCGATTAAACTTGAAAAAGCTAAATTTAGTCCTCTAAAATTTCAATCTTCTCAATTAAGCTAAAATTAGATTTTCAAATTTTATTTTTCATTAATTAAGTCCTTAATAAAATTAATTTAACCTATTAAAAGTCTAATTAAGTCTTTACATTTAATTAATTCTTTTAATTTTGGCTTAAACTAATTCTTAAACTTAATTAAATCTTTAATTAGGCTCATGCTTAAATCAAATTAGCCAATTAAAAGTCTAATTAAGTCCTCAAACTTAATTTTTATACAAATTTATCAAATATTCACTTAATTTAACCTTGAATCTACATTGTCCTTTACATCTAGGTCCTTCAAGGGTGCGATTGAATTTTTAATTTCATCAAAGATCCAGTTTGGTTTCTTCATCTCTCATTTATTTATTTAAATGCCTCTTCAGTCTGTTCTTACCAACCAAGTTGATTTCTTAATAAAGAAAAAAAATGATAATTTTGAAGGAATTTAAAATTAAATTATGACAGTTGCCCCCTTATTACAATACTATGACAGAAAACTCTCGTAAAAAGCTTTAGATAGTAAGCTTGTAAAAAAGAAAAGATAAAAGGATGTGGATTTACCAAATCAAGAAGTGGTTAATCCTTCTCAAAGGTACACTCGGGAGAAAATAATGCCATTGATGTTGTCTAAAAGTGAGTGGCTTAAAAGCGCACCTAAAATGATATGCTTCAAAGTTGTATACATATAACCTTAAAGATATCTCATGATCTCATATTTTGAAAATTGGGTTTTCTTTGTCCTTATATCGGTAGAAATTAAAACCTTGAATAGTTTTTCTTTGCTGGAAATATTCAAATCTATCAAAGATTTTTTCCTTGGGCTATCTGCAAGGATTAATATGTAATGCTTTGGGGTTAATATACATGATTTTTTACCTGAGAAACATAGGTCCCTTTTCTTTATAAACTTCGTCTTTCAAAGCTTCAATCTTTGTAACAAGTTTACATTGCTTCTTTGTTTTGGCCTACTCTAATTACAACTTGTGGACTTGATCTTTGGGAAAGGGATACTCATTTAATAAGCTTAGATTATTTTTGTCTATCCCATCATCTAGGCATTTTTATCTAATTTATTATGACATTTCAAGGCACTCATATTTATCATTGTATTTATATGTGTACCACTACTAGGGTGTCATGACCACCATTCAGTATTCACCATATTCTCTCTATGATAGCTTTCCTAGTTAATATTCTAAGTTCTAAAAAAACATTAAAAGATTTAAGCAACTTGCTTTCAATTTTTTGTCTTCTTAAAAAAGGAATTATATAGCCATCCCTATTGGGTTTCTTGAATTACCCCCGGCCGATCATTCCCCCAAGTACTTTATATTGCTTGGGTTTTTTTAAGGACGATATTTTGCAGAAGATGTTTGGTTTTTATAAAAGATCGATATCACAGAAATTTTTTTGGAATTTCAAAGTTATTTTCAAATACAAAAATCATTTCGATGAAAGTTTAAAGCAAATTTTTTTAAGGAAAAAATTCAAGCAATTTCTATGGACAAAGTTTCATGAAAGTAATTAAGGACAATGTTTTGCAGAAGATTTTTGGTTTTTAGAAAATATCGATATCACAAAAAAATATTTGAAATTTCAAAGCTATTTCCAAATGCAAAAACCATTTCGATGCAAGTTTAAAGCAAATTTATTTTTGAAAAAAATCGCAATTCTCATGGACATGGTTTCATGAAGGTTGAATTTTAGATTTTGGTGCAGGTTTTTCTCTTATTAAGAATATGAGATGACCTTTTATTTTCATGATTTATTGGTCAAAGGGATTGAGAACTTGAGAGTTTCAGTGAAAAGAAATCTTTAAAGCATTTATTTTACTTATATAAATAATAAAGCATATCCGTAATCTTTTGAAGATCTCATTTTGTATGGGAAAACATTGCTTACCAACCCGATTGCTTGCCTTTGATTAGAAAATACTTTATTAGGCATGTAATGTGGGCTTAGATTACTTGTCTTTGTTTTCCTCATTTGATTTTGAATATCATCATCATACTCGTTATCATAACCTCATTTAGGTTTCCCTCAAAATCATCCTTTGCTTTTTTAAAAATAAAGAAACAAAAATGAAAAAATGAAAAAAAATGAGAAATGAAAGAGGACCAGTAACTTGATTGGCAAAGATAGACTAAAGATGGATTTAAGTGCAAATCTGGAAGCTCAATTGCACCCTTAAAGAACCCAAATGTGAAGAACAATGCAAATTCAAGGTTAACTTGAGTAAATATCAGAATAATTCGTTTAAAAATTAAGTTTGAAGACTTAATTTGATTGGTCAAATTAAAGGTATAATTAAGTTGAAGAATTAATTTGGGTCAAGATTAAAAGAACTAATTAAATGCAATGAGTTAATTAGACTTTTAATGAGTCCAATTAATTTTATTAAGGACTTAATTGGTGAAAAATTAAATTTGAAAGCCTAATTTTGGCTTAATTGAGAAGATTAGAATTTTAAAGGACTAGATTTAGTTTTTATAAACTCAATTGGATGAAATTAGGGTCAAAACTGCAAGAAGATCAAAGTTTGGGGTTAATTAAGGTCAAAGCGAAGAAATTGAAGACCAAGAACCTTTTTGCAAAAGTCACGCTTATTCGAGGACCGAATTCGGCTAGAATAAAGGTCAAATGGAATAAATTATAAGTCAATTTAGGATAAAATTAAAAATATATATGACCAATGACCAAGTTGAAAACGCTCTAAAAGTATAGGGTCTTTTTAAAATTTTATAGGGGTAAAATTGAATTAATTCTTAAAATCAGAACTTAATTGAGGAGCTAATTGAATAAATTTAAAAATTGAGGGATGAAATCAAAAGAAAAATTTATGACCTAGTTTAGTTTAGGATTAATAAAACAACGTCCGTTATTTTTGCCAACCCCAATTAAAAAGAATAAAATAAATAAAAGTTAGACAACGCGTTGTGCAGTGGTTCATTGTCTTATTTGTTTGCCCTTGAGAAAGCTGGCGCTATTTAGGAGGTTTTTGACTTGAAAGTAGGGATAGCTTTTTTGTATGTAACCCATATAAAAAGTGTATATATATATATATATATATATATATATATATATATATATATATATATATATATATATATATATTTTATTTTTATTTTTATGAGGTGTACTTTATATTTTAAAAGTTAAAAGAATCAATTATACCTCCAAGTCAAACATAGACTTGATTCTTTCTCACATCTCAGGTAAGAAAAAAGGCATGCTCCCCTGTAACCTTGATATCGTACTATGCCTCAGCATGGTTCTTGCTGAGTGGTTGCTCTTATAGCCGCTACAACTCCGGTCCAAAGTTAGTGCCTCGACGAGCTTTCGACAACCTAGTTTCAAAGTACCAAGTTGTTGGCTTGTTATCAATAATTAAGATCCTTTCCGGGAGAATCAAAGTACAAGATTCAAGCCTACGAGGGATCCCAAAATGAAATAAATACAGGAGAAGTTCATGTGAAAGAGGAGGGAGAAAAACAAAGTGAAAAACAAGGAAGAAAAAAGGGAAGAAAACCGAAGGAAAAGATATAGAGAAAAGGAAAGAAAAAGCCACGCTAGCAACCAACATCCACCGTTGTTTTTCTTCCTTCTCCAGTAGCTGCAGTGGATCACCAGCAGCTCCACCGTGGACCACCATCCTCACCACAGACCAGCAACAGCAGCAAGCACCTACCCCAGGCCAGGTAGCTTCTTCTCTTCTTGCTTTTCCACGCAAATCATGCATGAATACTGTAAAAAATAATAAAACCTGCAGCATACATGAGTAATTAATTACCTGTTGCTGGCAATCTTCTTTGCCAAAGGAAATAGCCATTTGGTTAATTATTAATTTCTAATAATTATTAACAATTGGTTACATATATTTGGTGCTCCATTTCTCCCTTTTGCAATTGGGCTCAATCTGAGATCATTTAATTCCACTAATTAGTCTCCAAGTGGATTTTCATAAGCTCTGCCGATGCAAAAAGCCTGCTTGAAGTTGAGTTTTTGTTTGTTCATATTTTTTAAGAGTTTATGATGTGTAGAGTTTTCACAAATTTGGTGATCACTTTCAAGTTAGACTAAGGTGTAAAGTTCTGGTAAACCGTGTTTAGTAGCATGGTTTTAGCTCTAGAATTCTCGTGATGGAGTTTGAATGGCAAGCAAGGTGTAACAAGCTTAATTTGTAGTACTCATGAATATGAAATTCTTTGGCGCCTAGAAGAAAAGTATCAACATGGTCTTGGATGTCATGTTTTTAGACTCTCAACTACTCCGGGATCTCTACCCTCACTGCTTTAGAATTAAAACTCCAGATTTGACTGTGGCATTCTCACAAGCTGATATTTTTAATACTATATTCAAGATGACAACTCAAGAAGATAGGCTTTTGATTGAAAATGAACTGAATGTTTGATAGGTTCTTATTGAGGGAATTGGGTAGCTTGTCAATCTGGTGGGGGGTTATACCTTATCTTGAGGTCCTATTACTAGATAAATGCTGCCCTTTACCAATATCTCATGGTTGTTTCTTTTTTGTAATTTGGTACATACATGTGCTCTTCCTTTTTTCCCATTTCATGAAATTTTTTGTAACTTTTAGTGGTCCAATAGTTTATTTTTCTGCTTTTTGACTTACTTGAGGTGTTTGAGAGTGTGGTAGCGGTTGTTTTTTAAAGTGTTTTTTATAAAAATTATTTTTGATATCAGCACATCAAAATAATCTGAAAATATCAAAAATATATTAATTTAAAATAAAATAAATAAAATAAAAATTAAATTTTTTCCAAAAGCATCTTCTAGGCTCTTGCTGCTAGTACACTTTGTGTTTGACCAGAAGGCTCACAAGTCAATCAATAGTTGTGCTTTGTCATCTGTCTCATGTTTGCTTTCGAGTTACAATATCCTTACACTTAAATAAATCAATAGTTTCATGAGATTGTTGGAGAAAGATTTGAGAACCTAACAATTTTTCAGCACTTTTTTCCCGTAATTAGCTTTTAATCCCTGGAAAGGGTTGGTAGTCTTGGTGGTTTATTTAAGGCGACAGCTCCTCATTTCTTTGATATTTTTTGTTTGAAGGTTTCAGTGTGCCGGACCTGGGAAGAAACAATAGATTTTAGAGTTTTTGCCTCTTATGAGAATAAGGATATATATATATTTGTGTTTATCTTTTGGGAATTGTTACCTCGATTTTAGTGTCAAATGCTGAATTAGATCCTAGGCTATTTCTGAGACCTTTTTTCTGGACTCAAATTTGTAAACTTGAGAGTTGTTATTTAGTTTAGTGGATTTTCTTTCAACTTGGATCTCAATTATTAGGGTCCCTTGCCATTCTTTTGTGAAGTAGTACTAGTTAATTGAGCTGAAATCAGCTCTGTTGTTTTTCCCATGGGGACTGCATCTCCTGTATTCTGCAGTGACCATGCATGTAGCAAGACAAAGCTTCTGTTGCAATGATCACGTAAACTTCGGGGGAGATCTCATGTAGTGAACTAAACTCAAATAGAAAACATATGATTGAATAGTGGATGACAATTAAAAATAGAGCTGTGACATTAACTTCCTTTCATCGGCGTTCGTTTGATTGTTAGGAAGTCATTTGTCTGATCATTGGACCTTGTGGTTGGAAAGGTAATTAATCTTTAAGGAATGACATATTTGGCTCTAGAATCTGATCATATTCTGAACGTTTGTTGGGTGAGATAGAGAATTACTGCTACTTCTAAGCTTTGTACTTGCTTCCTTGTTATGAAACTGGAAGAAATATTTTTGACATTTTAACGCAGCTATTATTGAATTGTGGGTGTGTACTGGCGTGCTTTATTTAATAATTGTAAACACTAGCATTAGTTTCTTGGAAACCCTGCGGGAAATAACCAGGAGGTTTGTCAACTACTATAAATTATTTGAGCGCAGACTTTGTCGCTTTTTCGCCTGTCCTAAAGTCAACATTACCACACACTTCCGAAATTTACTCCATGGAATTTTCGTCATAAATAGAATTTCCAAGATGGTGCTCTTTGAGTTAAAATATCCTCGATTTTGTGGCCGTAGCTTCTCTCTGGCTTTGTTAAAACAGATAACAGAGAGCGATCTAGCCTACCAAATTTAGATCGAACAATTCTTTGAGGTTTTCATGGCTGCTTCTTATTCACGTACTACCACTCGGTGGAAATATGATGTCTTCCTCAGTTTCAGAGGTGAAGACACCCGGAAGAGTTTTACTGACCATCTTTATACTGCCTTGTGTCACAGAGGAGTCATCACTTTTAGAGATGATCAAGAACTTGAGAGAGGGAATGAAATTTCCCGTGAACTTCTTCAAGCAATACAAGATTCAAGGTTTTCAGTGATAGTTTTCTCAAGAAACTATACTTCTTCCACATGGTGCTTGAACGAACTAGTAAAAATTGTGGAATGCATGAAACAAGGTAGACAAACAGTTATTCCAGTTTTCTATGATGTTGATCCTTCTGAAGTAAGGAATCAGACAGGGAGGCTTCAACAGGCCTTTGCTGATCATGAAGAGGTTTTCAAAGACAACATTGAGAAGGTGCAGACCTGGAGGATTGCGATGAAACTAGTGGCCAATCTTTCTGGATGGGATTTGCAGGATAGGTAACCAAAACACATCTTCTTTTTCTCATGTTTTGTGTTTGTGTAATTGAGGAAAACCCCTTTAATATGTTGTCTGAAATTTATACCTCAGCATGCAAGTTGTTGATCTGTGCCAATTTGACTCATGTTTAGTAACCTTGTGAGTATTTCGTCTGCAGGCACGAGTCAGAGTTTATTCAAGGCATTGTTGAAGAGATAGTATGCAAGTTGAGAAAATCAAGTTACAGCATGTCATGGGTAACCGAGAACTTAGTTGGAGGAAATGAATTTATATTTAGGAGTAGAGCAGCTGAATGATGTTCGCGTTATAGGGATCTGTGGGATGGGTGGAATAGGTAAGACGACCATTGCTAGAGCTGTCTATGAGAAGATGCTGGGTCATTTTGAAGGCAGCAGCTTTCTTGCAAATGTTAGAGAAGTTGAGGAGAAACATGGTTTAGTTCGTTTACAGGAACAACTTCTTTCAGACACGTTGATGGAAAGAAGGACCAAAATCTCTGATGTTCATAGAGGAATGAATGAAATAAGGGTTAGGCTGCGTTCTAGAATGGTTCTTGTTGTTCTTGATGATGTTGATCAATTGGTCCAATTAGAATCTTTAGTTGGAGATCGTAATTGGTTTGACAATGGAAGTAGAGTCATAATAACCACAAGAGATGAACTTCTTCTGAAACAATTTGGAGTTGATAAAATATATAGAGTTGCAAGTTTAAATAACATTGAAGCCGTTCAACTCTTTTGTCTGAAAGCCTTCAGAAGTTATTGTCCCCCGGAAGATTATGTGCTTCAGACCATCCAAGTTGTAAAGTATGCAGATGGCCTTCCGTTAGCTCTCCATGTTTTGGGTTCATTTTTTTCTGGGATCAGATCTGTAGAATTGTGGAACCATTCATTGAAAAGACTGAAAGATATCCCAGATAAAGGAATTCTAGATAAACTTAAAATAAGTTTTGATGGACTTAACGAAGTAGAGAAGAAAATATTTCTAGATATTGCTTGTTTTTTCAACGGGTGGGAAGAAGATTGTGTGACAAAATTAATGGAAAGTTCTGGTTTCTATCCACAGATTGGAATAAGGATTCTCGTAGAAAAATTTCTCATAAATATTTCAGATAACAGAGTATGGATGCATGACTTGCTTCAAGAAATGGGTCGACAAATTGTCAAGAGAGAGTC
Organism: Populus simonii; assembly: GCA_007827005.2. Taxonomy (NCBI): domain Eukaryota; kingdom Viridiplantae; phylum Streptophyta; class Magnoliopsida; order Malpighiales; family Salicaceae; genus Populus; species Populus simonii. The sequence goes on along the minus strand of CM017471.2, from coordinate 2,218,218 downwards.
TCAAGAAGAACCTGGAAAACGCACTAGGTTGTGGCTCTGTGAGGATGTCATTCACGTTTTGCTAAATAATACGGTAAATAACTTACTGTTACAACCACAATTCTATGAATCAGATTTTGAGTTTCCTTTTTCCTGTTCATCATTCCTATTTATTAACCTTACTGTTCAGGGAACCGACAAAGTTGAAGGCATAGTCCTGAATTCAAATGACGAAGTAGATGGACTACACTTAAGTGCTGAATCAATTATGAAGATGAAAAGGTTAAGAATTCTCAAACTCCAAAATATAAACCTTTCCCAGAAGATTAAATATCTCTCCAATGAGTTGAGATATCTTGAATGGTGCGGATATCCTTTCAAATCATTGCCATCAACTTTTCAACCGGATAAACTTGTTGAGCTCCACATGCGTCATAGCAGCATTAAACAATTATGGGAGGGAGTGAGAGTACGCCTACTTCTATTTTGTTACTTCAAATTCAGTAATGTATTTAGAGTCTCATCATTCTGATTTTCTTTCTATATCTTTTGACAGCCTTTAAAGTTGCTTAGAGCTATTGATCTCAGACACTCCCGAAACTTAATAAAGACTCCAGACTTCAGACAAGTTCCAAATCTTGAGAAGCTGAATCTTGAGGGTTGCAGAAAACTGGTTAAGATTGACGACTCTATCGGAATTCTGAAAGGGCTTGTTTTCTTGAATTTGAAGGACTGCGTAAAGCTTGCCTGTCTTCCAACAAACATATGTGAGTTGAAGACCCTCAGAATTCTTAACTTGTATGGATGCTTCAAACTTGAAAAATTGCCTGAGATGTTGGGAAATGTAATAAATCTGGAGGAGCTTGATGTAGGCAGAACTGCTATAACACAACTACCATCAACCTTTGGTCTCTGGAAAAAACTTAAGGTGCTATCTTTGGATGGATGCAAGGGACCAGCACCTAAATCATGGTATTCTCTCTTCTCCTTCCGGTCACTTCCAAGAAATCCTTGTCCAATTACTTTGATGATGTCCTCTCTGTCAGCGCTATACTCTTTGACAAAGCTAAATCTAACCAACAGCAATCTCATGGAAGGAGAACTTCCTGATGATATGGGCTGCTTCCCATCATTGGAAGAATTAGACCTTAGCGGAAATAACTTTGTGAGAATACCTTCAAGCATCAGCCGGCTCTCTAAACTTAAAAGCCTCAGGTTAGGCAATTGCAAGAAGCTTCAGTCACTTCCGGATCTTCCATCAAGGCTTGAATATCTTGGGGTGGACGGTTGCGCTTCGTTGGGAACTCTTCCAAATCTATTTGAAGAATGTGCCCGCTCAAAGTTTTTGTCCTTGATTTTTATGAACTGCTCCGAGTTGACTGATTATCAAGGGAATATCAGCATGGGTTTGACATGGCTTAAATATTACCTCCATTTCTTGTTGGAAAGCGGCCATCAGGTCTCTATCTCTCTCCCCCTCTCACTTCACAGACCACGCTTTTTCTATATTTTTCTTCTCTGTGTTAAAATTTTTGTGTTGTGTATTGAAATAGGTTATGATTTTGGTGCAGGGTCATCCAGCCTCTTGGTTTTTTACCTGTTTTCCAGGAAGTGAAATTCCTAGTTGGTTTCACCATAAGAGCGTGGGTCATTCTTTAACAATACGGCTACTTCCTTATGAGCATTGGTCCAGCAGTAAGTCGATGGGATTAGCTGTTTGTGCATTCTTTGAAGAGCTTGATTGTGGTGATTCATGTCTTGTTACATTGAACTTCGATATCAAAGGCTTCAAATCTAGGAGCTACTATCTAGAGTACCCTGAAGGTTCAACATTTACGTCAAATCAGGTTTTCTTTATCTTCTTTCCCAGAGGCAAGTTTCCGGAACCACTTGCTGTGTCTAATACTACTTCTCAGCCCATTGAGGTGGAGTTCCGGTCATCTATTCAAGAAAGAAACACCAACAATGAGTTTCAGGTTCTTTCTGCCCGAGTCATGAATTGGGGGTTCCGCATGGTGTACGAGGAAGACACAGTGCAGCTCAACGAACCGAATACAAGTGTCGACTCTATCAATGGATTGCATTCTGAAGAGTTGAGGATATTGGATGAGAACAACTCCATCATCCCATGCAAAAATATTGAGGGCAAATGCCTCCCAGAATAAACAGTGAAAGTAATGCCATGCCACCTGATGTTCCCTGCCCTTCGGATCCAATTCTTTCAGGGTTTTGATAGAACTTGATCCCTGACAAAAATATTGGATATATTTTTTCTTCTTCTATAGATTTCTAGTACTTATCTTAATTCTTGTGTTGATACCTAGGATCACTTAGTATTTTTCTTAACAATTTAATAACCACATGTACTTATTTATATTTCTTTTCAACTAAAACACGATCTACGTTGTGTTTTAGAAGAAGTTTCACACTAAATTGTTTTTTTAATTCCTCTTTAATATCATCAACACAATTAAAAAAAACTTGGGTAGAAACCTGTTCATATGAATAGCCACCACCATTTTTTTTATTGGATCATTTTGCTTTCTATTTAATAATTGTAGTTTGGTATTTTACATCTGGTTCAAACTTTTTTTTAATTCATATCTTTTTTTTAATTCATCCATTTACTTAGTTTGGTTTTAAAAAATTAACGCTAATAATATGAAATGAAAAAAAAAATATTAAAAGAAATGATGGAAATACAACATGGGTCAAACTTTTTTATTCATTAGCATCCTTCGTTTTTGCCTTTTATTTTTGATTGGGTCCTTTTTCTTTGTATTTAACAAGTGTAGTAGTTTTGCAAGTTTAATGCTTGGTAAACCATGAAATGATGTTTAAAACCATGAACATGAGAAATAATGTATAATTAAAGAAATATTAAAAACAAATGACATAAATGCAAACAGGAGAAATACACAAATCTAATATATATAGTTACCCACATTATTTTTTTTTCTTTTTTCTTAATTTTCTTTTTCACTTGATTTGTTTTTATTCATAATTTAATCTTTTCACATTAAATTTATTTGAGATTGGATTTGATGTTTGTTTCGGTTGGCTTTAAATACAATTATTGCAAAGTTAAGAATAAGCTTTGATGCAAAGTTAATGTTCAATTTAGAAAAATAAAATTCAATTTTATTGATTCAAACCAATTAAAACTTAAGAGATTCTATTTGAAACTTAAATAAATATTTAATATCTTTTTTTTCTAAGAAATAACTGCTAAATAATACATTTATCTTGTTCTATTTATTAAGGGTAGAATAATAATTTTAGCTTAACCTATATATAAGTTCTTTGTATTCATATTAAACAATGTACTTTTTACAAATCAATTAAGGAGAATTCTAGCCTCCTTCTCTTTCATGTTCGTATTTATTTTGTGTTAATTGAATTGTTTCAACATGGTATCAGAGCTGGTTTTATGGAATGGGGCTTAATTTTTTTTGAAGTGATATTTTGTCTTCCACTTCTGCAAAATCTGGTATTTTGTGTTTCTTTCAGCTTCTGTAATTTGAAATTACGTTATGTTTCTGCAATTATTCTGGTATTTCGTCTTCCCTTCAGTTTCTCCAATTTGGTATTTGCGTTCAATTTCTGCGAATTCATTTTGTGTTTTGGCGTAATCGTATAACTTCGAGAAGATATTTGTTTAGTTTCTATGATTTCTATTCAATTTTTGCAATTTGGTATTTTATTTTCTGCTGCTTTTGCATTCTGGTTCTCTGTGATTGTTGATTATGGCTACTGAAAGATATGATTCGCTTCAGTCTGTGAGTGTGAGGTTGGATGGGAAGAACTATTCGTATTGGAGTTATGTAATGAGAAATTTTCTGAATGGTAAAAAGATGTGGGGATATGTCAGTGGAACTTATGTGGCACCAAAGAATACTGAAGAAAGGGATGTTGCTTTCTAGATGCACGTGAAGCAAACAATGCAAAGATTATTACTTGGATTAACAATTCCGTTGAGCATTCTATAAGTACGCAGTTGGCAAAGTATGAGAAAACAAAGGAGGTTTGAGATCATCTGCAAAGATTATTCACACAATCAAATTTTGCAAAGTAGTATCAATTAGAGAATTATATAGGAGCTCTTCATCATAAGAATATGAATATTCAGGAGTTTTATTCTGCTATGACAGATCTCTAGGATTAATTGGCTTTTACAGAATGAGTAAAACTAAAGGCATGTGGTGTTTATATTAAGCGTAGAGAGCAACAATGATTGATATAGTTTTTAACAACACTTCGTAGTAATTTTGAAGGACTTAGAGGTTCAATCCTGCATCGTTCTCCATTGCCTTCTGTTGACTATGTTGTCAGTGAGTTATTGGCTGAAGAAATACATCTTCAATCCTATTCTGAAAAGGGAATTCTTTATGTTTTGAATCTTTTTGTACTAGCTGTATCCTCTAAGCTATTCTTTAATCATCAAAATAAGCCTTACACAAGGGTTGACTTCGACGAGTGCAGTTTCTGTAAGCAGAAAGGTTATTGAAAGGCTCAGTGTTCCAAATTGAGACAATAGAATCAATCTTGGAAACCTGACAACTAGTCACAATCTAATGCTCATAAACCACCTCGGGGTTATAAATCGTCACGCCACAATACAACAATAGTAGCTTCATCAGGCTCTATCACCAATTCTAGTATTCTAGCTCCATAATTTCAGAAGTTTCTCTCATTACAGCCATAAGCAATGTCCGCTTCTCCTTTTATGGGTCAGTTGCCTCATAGTTCCTCAGGTATGTCACATTTTGAATGGATCTTGGATTTTTATGCTTCACATTATATGTTTCCAGATTCTTCATCTTTTACCTCTATATCCCCTTCGCCCTCCATTCCTGTTATGAATGTTGATAACACTCTTATGCCCTTAGTAAGTGTTGGTTATCTTGTCACACCTCACTTGTCTCTCCCTAATATTTATCTTATTTCAAAACTCAAATTGAATCTTGCTTCTGTTGGTCGAATATGTGATCCTAGTGATTATTTAGTCATGTTTTCTGGTTCTTTTTGTTGTGTACAAGATCTGTAGTCTCAGAAGCTGTTTAGGATAGGCCGTAAGAAGAATGAACAATATATTTTGGATGAGTTAAAAGTGTTAGTTGTCGCCGCCGCTGCTACTATTACTACTACTACTACTGTTGATTTGTCTTCTTTTTGTTTGAGTTCTTCAACTTCTAGTTTTTATTTATGGCATTCTCGTCTAGGTTATGTTTCATCTTCTTGTTTAAGTTTTTTGGCATCCATATAAGCCTTAGAAGATTTGAACACTTGCGATATTTCTGATTGTAGTGAATGTAAATTGATAAAATTTTCCGTTTTACCTTTTAATCAAAATATTTTTGTTTCTTCTTCACCTTTTGATTTGATTCATTCTGATGTATGGGGACCTTTTTCTATTGCCATAAAAAAAGGGATATGATATTATGTTTTATTTATTGATGATCATACTCGTTATTGTTGAGTTTATTTAATGAAACAACATTCTGAATTCTATGAGATATATACAACCTTTTAAGCTCTTGTGAAAACTAAATATTCTGCTAGAATCAAATGCTTTGGGTGTGATTTAGGTGGGGAATACACTTCTAATAACTTTTATCAAGTGCTTGTCTTATATGAAACCATTCACCAAACTTCATGTATAGATACTCCTGAGCAAAATGGTGTTGCTGAAAGAAAACATAGGCATATTATCGAAACTACTCATTCTTTCTTGTTGTCTGCTTCTATTCCTAATGAGTTTTGGGAAGAAGTTGTCCTTACTACTGTAAGATTGATTAATATAATCTCATCTTCTTATAATTCAGGTTTTTCTCATTTTGAAAAATTATATGGGTATGTTCCTGATTATTCCACCTTTAGAGTTTTTAGTTGTACTTGTTTCGTTCTTCTTCCCCATGTAAAACACAGTAAGTTGACCTCTCAATCTGCTATTTGTGTCTTTCTAGGTTATAATGAAAGTAAAAAGGGGTATCGTTGTTTTGATCCAATAACTTGAAACTTTATGTGTCTCGTCATATTATTTTTCTCGAGCATATACCTTTCTTTTCTATTCCATCTACTACTCATGACTTGACTAAACCTGATATTATTTGTATAGATCCCTTCTCTAAGGATTCTAATAGTTTATCATCTCAGGTTCCTAGTACCTCAGATACCCCTTCTCATGTTTGACCAATTTGAACTCATCATTCTGTAGGTACTGACACTTTACTCTCCGGCACACCTAAAGCTCTATTTTCATTTATAGCCCCTCAAGCTTTTTCTTAGATTGTGGATCCACCTCTACTTCAATCCACATGCAATTGTAAGTCCACAAAACTACCAGATTTTGCCTATTCTTGTTATTCTTCATCTTTTACTTCCTTTCTAGCTTCTATTTATTGTCTCTCTAAGCCCTCTTCCTATAAAGAGACAATTCTTAATCATCTTTGGCAACAAGCTATGGATGAAGAACTTTCTGCTTTGCGTAAGATAGATACATGAGATTTGGTTCCTTTACCTCCTGGTAAGAGTGTTGTTGATTGTCATTGGGTGTACAAGATCAAGACTAATTTTGGTGGGTCTATTAAGCAATACAAAGCTAGGTTGGTTGCAAAAGGATACTCTCAATAGTATGGTATAGATTGTGAGGAGACATTTGCCCCTATTGTAAAAATGATTACTATTCGTACTCTTATTATTGTAGCTTCAGTTCGTCAATGACATATCTCACAACTTGATGTTAAAAATGCCTTTTTGAATGGAGATCTTTAAGAAAAAGTTTATATGATGCCTCCTCCTAGTGTTTCACATGACTTTGGTTATGTATGTAAGCTCAAGAAAGCATTATATGGTCTCAAATAAGCACCCCGTGCTTGGTTTGAGAAATTTTCTGTTTTGATCTCATCTCTTGGATTTGTTTCTAGTAGTCATGACTTTACTCTTTTTATTAAGTGCACTAATGCAGGTCGTATCATTTTTTCCTTATATGTTGATGACATGATTATTATTGGTGATGACATTGATGGTATCTTAGTTTTGAAGACAAAGCTAGCTAGACAGTTTAAAATGAAGGATTTGGGTTCTCTTCGATATTTCATGGGTATTGAGGTAGCTTACTCACTTAGAGGTTACCTTCTTTCTTAGTCAAAATATATTGCATATATTCTTAAACGGGTTAGACTTACTGATAACAAGATTGTAGACACTCCCATTTAAGTTAACGCAATGTATTCTTCTTCTGATGGTTTACCTTTGATAGATCCTATTTTATATCCTACTATTGTTGGGAGCTTAGTATACCTTACCATTACTCGTCCAGATATTGCATATGTTGTTCATATTGTTAGTCAGTGTATTGCTTCTCCTACTATTGTTCACTGGGCAGCTGTTCTTTGTATTTTGCGATATCTTTGGGGTACAATCTTTCAAAGTCTTTTACTTTCATCCACCTCATTCTTGGAGTTGCGTGCATACTCTTATGTTGATCATGGCAATAATCCCACAGATCGCAAATCAGTTATTGGTTTCTGTATCTTTCTAGGTAATTCTCTTATTTCTTAGAAGATCAAGAAATAATTTATTGTTTCTCAATCCTCAACCAAAGCAGAATATTGTGTTATGACATCTACTACCAAAAACATTATTTGGTTACATTGGTTACTTACGGATATGGGAGTTTCATTCTCTTATCCTACTCCTATATATTGTGACAACAAGAGTTCTATTCAGATTGCTTACAACTCAGTTTTTCATGAACGAACTAAGCACATTGAGATTGATTGTCATCTTACTCGTCATCATCTCAAGCATGCCACCATTACTTTGCCTTTTTTTTTTCTTCCTTGCAGATTTCTTTACCAAGTTGCATTTCATTTCTCGTTTTTGTTTTCTAGATGGCAAACTCTCGATGCTTGTAGTTGCCGCAATGTAAGTTTGAGGGGAGATATTAAATAATACATTTATCTTGTTTTATTTATTAAACGTATAATAATATTTTTAGCTTAACCTATATATAAACTATTTGTATTCAGGTTAAATAATGTACTTTTTACAAATCAATTAAAGAGAATTCTAGTCTCCTTCTCTTTCATGTTCGTATTTATTTTGTGTTAATTGAATTGTTTCAACAATAACATCTTTATCTTAACTTGTGATTCAATCTTTGGTTGAAATTCACATATTTATTATAATTTATTTATACATATAGCTCTTAATTTAATTTTTTAAACACACATATAAACTTTTTAAATTTATAATTAAATCTTTTTATGGTAAAAACAACATTAACAATACTGCACTTTTTTTTGGCATTGAGGGGAAAAAAAAAAAAAAGCTCCATTCCACCGCGTAGCGCAGAAAATGAAACCAGTGAAATAATATTGTATTTTAATTGTAATTGCAAAAGAGTGAATTTTAACTTTATGAATATATCTTGAATCAACTTTTTAAATATAATACCTGAATCTATTAAAATAAAATCCATTACATATATTCAGATTTGAAGGTAATATCAAATAATTTGGATAAAGGAAGAAAATGATTTGGTTGGAGGACACATTCGTATTAACAAGTTGATGAAAGCACGAAAGTGCTAAAGCTCGTTTTCAATACATGTAAAGAAAGACTCAAATCAAAGTCAATGAAAGAAGGCAAACTATATACAGAAACCCTATGCTAAGGAACCTCAGTTGGACGGACGGCTTATAAGTTCCAAGTCTACGACTTCAATCGGCTTCCAGATCGAATTTTTCGTAGTATTGTCCAGGTAAATCTGTTTGTTTGACTTGCACAATTGCTCACAATGAAAAAGCCTCCTCCTCAACTGAGCGTGCGTGTTTCTTAACTTATCGTTTTCATTGACTCTTTCTGATTAACTGACAGCTTTCGATTCAAGTCAAGGTCACAGCTTCCATACCCAAGTGAGAATGAAGGTGAGTTTTCCCTCTAGTATCTGTTTCTTGGAAAAACTTGGCCATTACCACGCTTTCATTTGACTAATTTCTTGGTTCTTGTATATAAAAAAAACATCGATCTCATCTTGTGATTTTTTGGGACTCGTCGGCTCAGAGTGTCAATTTATGCTGTGGAATTTATATATAATATGGTTCTGCTATATATTTTCTGTAAATATTTTAGAGAAACTCTGTGATGTGGTCTAGGCACACGTTAATAATCATGGGAAAAGTTTCAAAATTAATTTATAAGTTTCTTTACACCCCAAACTCAAAGGGAGCTTCAGAACACATACCTAAGGAGAAAGACTAGACTAACTCTTATTTTAATACCACCCCTGTATATGTATGGCCGAGGAAATCAAGCATCTTGTCGAGCTTTCTTGATTTCTTAGCTTATGTAAATTTGTAGCTGCGTATAATTTCTTTGAAAGAAGTGTGCTTGGACTTTTCACATTGCTTTTCGGAAAACTAGGTCCTTGTCTGCAGTTGAAGAAGTGTGATTTTTTTCATGGAAAATCAGGATGTTTCCTGTTTGTAACCTTTACTTTCTTTTGCAGAACGTGCACGTTGAGGAGGGAAAGCAGAAGGCCGTGAAACGGGTTTCGAGCTTTTCAGGTGATCAGAAAATTGTAGAAATTTAGGAGGCTTTAGGAAGATCAAAAGGCCGTGAAACTAATCTATGTCCATGTTGCTTGATGATGGCAAATAAGATATGTAATTCTCAATAAGATCATAGCTATAAGACCCAAACCCAGCCTACCTGGCCATGACTCGACCTAAGGCTCAGGTTATGGTTTGAGTGAGTTAACCACGTCAATGCAAGACAGAATCATTTTAAGATTTTTAAAAAAAGTCGAACCGTATCTCACGCCTAATATTGCATATGCAGGTACCGACTCCATTTCCATGGACATGACGGTAAATGGTGATGCTGATCCTGTTGCTGTTGTAAATGAATTAAGGAAAGATTGGAACGCGGATATTTTGACTATCGTGCCAGAAAAAGAGGAGGAGAAAGAGAATGGCAAGAAAGAAGAGCCTGCTTACACAGACGATGAAAGACAGAAAGCAGAGCTCGATGAACAAAAAAAGAAAGCTGAGATTAAGAAGCTTCTTTACGAAAGCGAAGATGATTCTATATATCGTCATATGGCAAGTACCTCTGAGGAGAGGCCAAATTCTTGTGTCATATGTTGATCTTCAGGATGGGATTTTCAGGGTAAAATACAACTTTGAAGCTCATTAATTTACTGATGACAAACCAATAAAAGGTTCTCTTGTTTTGTATGCTTCGTGTAGTCCGAAGAACATGATGAATATACCACAAACAAAATAAATGATTCATTTCATAATTGTTTACATAAAAATTCAAGTATAAAAAGTTTTCACAGCTTTAGCTAGCTAAGATCGTTTACTTTGTTCTCTTAATTATTTTTAGATTCATGTTCCATTCCTGATAACTCTCTTGAAACCCTACCCCATTTCCTTATCATCAGCACAAAATAAATATGCTGAGGATATATTAGTTAAAGAAGTTATTTTAACTATGAATGATGAGGCTCAATGATTACTTATTTATGGGAAAGGATGGCTTGATTTAAATTATACTTAGATTACTAGAGACAGGGGCGGAGTGAAGGGGAGGCAAGCAGGGGCCGGGCCCCTGAAAGATTTTTTTTTTTTTTTTAGGGGTAAAACAAAAGTGTGAATTAATAGGTATTAAGACTGTGCCACTGTGGATACCTGCCGGGTGAAGAGAACAAAAAGCTGAAAAGAATGGTCCCACAGCCCACCAATTTTGTGTAATTAATTAATGGATTGTGATAACAAAAATGCCTACGTGGAAAGTAATAGGTTACAAAGTGATGGATTTGTTTCTTGTCTTTTCTCTCCCTGTATATTACAAGTACAACCCTAATATAAATTGTTACAAGTCCAACGCAGCCTATCAAAACAAAAACAAGAATAAAGATCCTAAATAGAATTTTTGTGCGGAAAGATTGAAGCAGAGTATTATTTGATTTATTTCTCAGTAAACAAAACAAGGTACGTAATTGGATATTGATAACTTAAATTTAAAATATATTTTTATTTTGTTTTGAGATGTTTATTAAGAATTTAATAAGATTTTTTTTATAATTTTTGCTTTTTTTTTCAAATTTACTAGTTCTAACAATTGTTTTTTGAATTCTTGTTATAGTGATTTTTTTTTCTAATTGATTAGATATATTTTATTAGTTTGTTTTGATTATGCATGGATTTTTTTTTATGTTTTGTTTTTAGCAGAGCCACCAAAATTATCAATTTTTTCTCATTATATATGTTTTGATTTTAGGTTGAACCATGAACAAAATAAGAAGAATTGATTCTTTTTTTGAAAAAAAAAGGAAAAATATTGACAACTCACAGCCTAGTGAACCAACTCCAAATAATGTTGAAGTTATGGTTGAGCAGCCTCTATGTGCTTCAGTTTACAAAGAACCTGCGCTGATTAGTGAGCAGCCTCTTACTAGAATCGATATTGCTCATTTAATTAGAGATCCAAGCAATCGTCCTCAAATTTGGGAATACCCGGTTAATCAACAAGATAAAATTCGAAGGGCATACATTAATTTGGGGCCATATCAACCTTTGATGTCTGAATATCCGCTAACTGGTAATAAACATCCTCGTCGATTTCAGTCTCATCGGTTCAAAAGTTATCCGTGGCTTGAATATTCAGAGAAAAATACTGCATTTTGTTTCCCTTGCTATTTATTTCCAAGTAAACCATCTGGAAAGCCAGGATCAGACACATTTACTGTTAAAGGATTTAATTGTTGGAAGAAAGTTAATGATGGGGAACGATGTGCTTTTTTGACTCATATGGGAAAAGGTCCAAATTCAGCTCATAGATTTGCTACCAAGTGCTTGGAAAATTTGAAAAACCAGTCATGTCATATTGAGAAGGTAGTCAAGAGGCAAACTACTCAAGAAAATCAGAATAATCGATTGCGTATTAAAGCTTCAATAGATATTGTTCGTTGGCTCACATTTCAAGCATGTGCTTTTAGAGGGCATGATGAACGTCCAGAATCAAAAAACCGAGGTAATTTTCTTGAAATGATGGAACTTTTAGCATCATACAATGAACAAATAGGTGCTCTTGTTTTGGGTAATGCTCCACAAAATGCTAAATACACCTCACATCAAATTCAAAAAGAAATTTTGCATGTCTTTGCTAGAAATGTTCAGTCTTCAATTCGTCATGAGATTGGTGATGCAAGATTTTGTTTAATTGTTGATGAAGCTCGAGATGAATCTAAAAGAGAGCAAATGGCCCTTGTTATTAGATTTGTTGATAGAAGTGGATTTATACGAGAACGATTTTTTGATATAGTTCATGTCAAAGATACAATTGCTGCAACTTTTAAGGAAGAGATTTCCTTTGTTTTATCTCATCATAATCTGGATGTTCAAAATATTAGGGGTCAAGGGTATGATGGTGCCAGTAATATGCGTGGAGAGTGGAATGGTTTGCAAGCTTTATTCATTAATGATTGCCCTTATGCATATTATGTACATTGCTTAGCTCATCAATTACAATTGGCTCTTATTGCTGCAGCTAGAGAAATATCTGATGTTCACACTTTCTTTCAGAATTTGATTTTTATTATTAACATTGTTAGTGCTTCTTGTAAGCGTAATGATGAATTACAGGCTTTTCAAGCATCTACAATTGAACATTTAGTTGATATTGGTGAGATTGAAACGGGTAAAGGAGTTAATCAAGTTGGTGGTTTGCAACGACCTGGAGATAGCAGATGGAGTTCGCACTTCAAATCAATTTGCAGTTTGATAAAAATGTATGGGGCAACTTGCTTGGTTCTTGAAAACATTGCTTTAGATGGATCTACTTATTCTCAACGTGGTGATGCGGCTTTTTCATTTAAGTTGCTAATGTCATTTGATTTTGCACTCATCTTACATATAATGAAGGATGTTATGGGAATTACTGATATGCTTTGCCAAGCTCTGCAACAAAAATCTCAAGACATTTTAAATGCTATGCATTTAGTGACTACCACAAAGACTTTAATTCAGAAGTTAAGAGATGATGGTTAGAAAACTCTTTTAGAAGAAGTGACATCATTTTGTAAGCATCAAGACATTGAAGTTCCTGATATGGATGCTTGTTTTTCTAGTGTGGGACGATCTCGCCGTAAACAAAAATCAGTAACAGTTGAACATCACTACCGAGTTGATATATTTGCAGCTATCATTGATCAACAATTGCAAGAGCTAAATAATAGATTCAATGAGCAGGCAATCGAGCTTCTTCAGTTGAGCACAGTTTTAGATCCTAGAAATAGCTATAAATTATTCAATGTTGAAGATATATGCTTACTTGTTGACAAGTTCTATCCTCAAGATTTTTCTGACCAAGAAAAAATTCATTTGAGACTTCAGTTGCAGCATTATGAGCTTGATGTACCCAATCATCCAAAGTTAAAGAGCATGTCATCGATTGCTGATTTATGTCAAGGACTGGTTGAAACAGGAAAATCAACAATTTATCCACTAGTTGACAGGTTGATTCGGCTTATTTTGACTCTTCCTGTTTCGACAGCAACTACTGAACGAGCTTTCTCAGCGATGAAGATTGTTAAAACAAGACTTCGTAATCGGATGGAGGATGATTTTCTTACAAATTATTTGATTGTCTACATAGAAAAAGAAATTGCTGAAAGATTCACAATTGATATGATAATCGATGATTTCTATTCTATGAAAGAACGACGAGCACAATTAAAATAAATATGTAAGAATCATTCTTTATTATTTTTTATTTTATTTCAAAGTTTATCAAACATAAATAATGCTTTGCTTTAGCTAATGTTTCTTTTATACTTTGTATGTTTATATTTGATAGGTATAAAGACCAACGACATTAAAGTGATGGATACATCATGAAGATGGAATTAACTTCATTGCTTTGACTGAATTCGGTATTGCTCCAAACCTTTTACCTTCTACAAAGGTCATTATATGTTTGTAATAAGTTATTTGAATAAAACTAAATAATGCAGGTTTTTTTTTTACAACTCATGTATAATAAATGAAAACAAATATTATATATTATTATATTATTTTTGGCCACCCCTAACAAATAATCATAGCTCCGCCCCTGACTAGAGATATATTACAACAGATTGATCTTGATTTCTAAGATTATAATTAAAGTAATCACATTCAACAAGGTTGAGTTTCTTTAACCTCAAAATAGATAACAGAGGAGAGCTTAACTAGCCACTCTTTATTTAGGGAATTGAGCATATTTATGCCCATGATATTGGATTTAATTTAAGTTAATTGTTAGGTTTAATTTATGTCTTTTTATATAGATATTTTATCTAGTGGACTTTAAGTCTAATTATAAGTTGTAATTTGGATTTTATACATTATTTAATAGTTTTTGGGTTGGGTTGAAATAAAAAGTTATTGAGTTTTTGTTTTTTCTTCCCCTTCTCCTGCACCTACCTTTCTTCTCTCTTTTTTTTCTTCTTTCTTCTTCTTAAGATTTTTCCTCTTCATCTTCCTCTCTTTTCTGCCCTTTCTTTCTATTAATTTTCTTATTCCTCACCATCTTCCTTTTTTAAGCCTATAAGGTAGCTTTGAATTCCTTATTATTCACTTCTTATATAAATCTTTTCTAACTCTACTCAAATGACATATTATGAAATAACTATATTCAAATAAAAATAAAGTAGAGGTTCAACTCTGCTTGAATTAATTTTTCTATTATATTGAACAAAATTGATGTATTTAGATTTGAGTTCATTGAAAACGTATTAAATATCATGATTTTAGATAAGCTTTGGGCACTTATGTTTGGAAGATATATGTCTCTTTTTTTTTCTAAATTAGTATTTATCTCAGTTTTTGTGTTGTCATTTATGCATATTCTTATTTATATTTTATTTCAACTAAACATTATTTACATTTTTTGTTTTATATGAAGAGTCATACTATTTTTTAAAAAAAAATCATATTTAATATAAAATTATATTGTATTTTAATTGTATTCATAAAAAACTTTGGAAGTAGATCTTTGAAGTGAATTTTGATTTTAAAGATGTAATCTAACATCTTAATGGTTGTATATTTTTAAATTAGCTATTTTATATATAGTAAGATGTCAATGAAATATCTGAATCAAAAGAAATGTTGTATTAAAATAACATGTTATGTTTATCCTTTTATATAATTCACGAGTCCATATTTTGTATGCTTTGTGAAATAGCCTAAACCCATAACAAAGTGATATCCCAACCAAACATGGATCTGGCAAGTTGTGAGACCTAATATACTTGAGATCAGCATATAGCTGAGTCCAAGACAACATAGGTCTGACAAATTGTTGAACCTAATATATTTGGGCTCAGCCATATGTTAAGCTTAAGTTAACGTGGGCTCACAAGTTGCTAGACCCAATATATTTATATTTATACATGTGCTAAGCTCGAGGTGACGTGGGCCTGGTAAGTTGCTAGAACTAATGTACTTAGGTTCAATCATGTACTAAGCATGAGGTAACATGAGTCTAGTAAATTGCTAAACTTATCTCCCCTGGATATGGCTACATGTCAAGCCTAAGTGGTCTAGAGATCATTAAAGATCCATATTAGAACCATAAAGTTCTGTCTTAAAATTATTAACATGAACTATTCATGTCATAAATAATTATCTCCTTACATCTATAGATGTATAGAAGGTCTCATTTTCATTTCATTAATGATTTATAAAGGATATTTGTCTCTTATTAATGAAGTGTAAGAGATTTTTATCTCTCATTAATGCCTTAAGGAGAAAATGACTCTCAAGTCCCTCAACTCCTTCAAAACGACAAGCATTCATATCTTAACCACGTAGGTAAAGGGTTCGCATTTCTCTCCAAACATTCATATATTAACTCTTAGAGCATTTATCATACCAAAATAAGAATAAACATTCTTGTTCTTGAAATTTAAAGCTCTTTCTTTTATTTATTACAATCCACTATTTAAAGTCACTGACTTTATAATTGGAAGGTCCCTAAGCCCTACAAAAAAAAAAAAAAACTATTTTGCAAGCGTCAAAACTTCTACCATCAATCATACACTTCATAGGTTATGGAGAAGGAAATATTGATATAAACACGTGATTAACCACTATCCAAATACTAAATAACCTCATTCATGAGCATACAGGATTTTGGGACATCATCAATAATAATATCCATTATATATTCAAATTTGATGATAAAATAATACGATTTGGATCAAGAAAAAATTTTTATTTGGCCTAGGTGGTTGGAGGACACAAATACACATTCATATAAACAACTCAATGAAATAAAAAAGGAAAATCATGAACCATCAAAGTGCTAAAAGTCTAAGGCCCCGTTTGTTTGCTGGAAAGTAGTTTCCTTTTGAAAAGTAAATTCTGGGAAAGTGAATTCCAGGAAAGTGAATTATTTTCTAGTGTTTGGTAGTCTAATGGAAAATAAGTTGGAAAACACTTTCCAGTGTTTGGTTATGTCATGGAAAATGAGCTAGAAAATAACTTATTAATGTTTTATTTTTCTCAAGTTTATTAAAATAATGAGGAACAAATCTTACAAATTAAAAAGTTGAATGAGAATGAAATTGAAAAAAATATAATTTTATAAATTATCTCAAATAAAATAAATAATAATCAAAATAATGGAGATCAAATCTAAAAAATAAAAAAATAAAAGATGAAGAAATTAAAATAATAATAATTAACATTTCATAAATTATTTCAAATAAAATAAGTAACAATCAAAAGAATGAGGATCAAATTTGATAGATAAAAAAATTTCAATAAAAAAATGATAAGAAAAAAGCAAATAATAATTATAAAAATGAGGACCAAAGTTAATGTAAAAATTAAATTTTAAGAGATGAAATTGAAAAATAAATATTCAAAACAAAATATATATATAGCAATCAAAAGTTTGAGGACCAAATTTGATATAATCAGCAAATAATATGACATTTCTAAATTTTTCACAACTTCCGGAAAGTGTTTTCTGCCCAAATTTTCCAGGAAAACACTTTCCTGGAAACCAAGCCAAATTTTCCTTTGACCGGAAAGTGTTTTCCGTTGATCAACTTTCCTAATAACAAACAAACACAGGAAAGTTTGGAAAGTGGTTTTCCAGAAACCACTTTCCGGAAAACAAACATAGCCTAAGAATTCTAAACCTAACCATGTTCTTGTATTTTACATTCAATATGCATGTAGAAAAAAAACTCTAGTCAAGTTAATGAAGTATAACATGAAAGAAGGCAAACTATATTAGGTATTAGGAGAACCTATGGACTATAGATGGATGTTAAGGAAGCTCAGTTGGACGACTTATAATGTAAACCCCATGTTAAATAGCATATTTTTCAACAAAAAAAATAATAAGTTAGGAGAAAAAATTTTTATGACTAGGAATGAAAATCCCCAATAAATTAGCATAAAACCTCACACAAAATAAAAAAATAAATTTGTATGTAAAAAATACTAATGGTCAAAGATTTGACAGAAATAATATGTGGGACATTTAGTGAGTGGCAATGTTGTAAATTATAAACCCTATGTTTAATAATGTAAATCCTAACAAGAAAAATAAAAAGAAAAACAAAACAAATACCTATAGTTGAGGGTCTAACAAAAAAACAAGTTATAGTAACATGAGAACAAGAGTAAAATAGTAAATTAATAAAACAAATTGCACTATAAAAATCAATCAGTTAAAGAAAAAAAAGGGGACAGGAAGATTGAAATTGCTTTGCTTGTCTATTGTTTTTTAAAAAAAGGGATTGTAAGAGTAGAGTTAGGGGGTGTGATTATTAAGCAAAATCAAATAAAAAAGCTTGTAATACTAGTGTGAAACAAGAAATTGTAAATAATTAGAAAGGGAAAGTTGGAAAGTGGGGTAGTTATTGGGCGAGTGTTAACATTGGAGGAATAAGGGTGAACTTCTTCATCAAAAAATCATTTATTTGAGTGAATTACAAGTGGTAAGAGGTGTATTTTCAATTAATTTCATACTTTTGTTCGAAATTAAAGATAGAATGAAAAGCCTTAATTTGAGGATTTCTAGGGTTAGTTGATTATGAGAATGTTGGTTTGAGTAATTTTTAGTGATTATGTGTAGAAATAACATGATTTAGAAGTGAATTGAAGAAATTAAGGCCAACTATAATAGGTTTAAATTTGTCAAGAGAACACTAACAAAAAAAGTGCTGGAATGACATACTGGGACAATATCGAAATCGATAGCATTGATGAGATCGGCAGGTCGACAGAATCGACAGCAGGGGCTGATGATAAGTCTGGATGATGGATAGTCCAAGACTTGACGAAAACACTACTAACAAGAATGGAAACATGTATCGACAGTGGTAGCATGCATGGGCAGATTCAACAATAAAGTATGTCTAGCAATTCGACAACATTGGTTTCTTGGCACAATGGTTGGTGAGTGTGGGAACTTATACAACAAACAGTCCAAGGCATGCAAACACCTATTCTGGGAGCATGTTAGTAGGCAGTGTCGTGGGGGCGCGAGCGCCGACGCGACGTCGTCTAGTGACGGCGGAGGCTCCTGTCGTGCCTCCTGTGTGAGGTGTTGTGTGTTGGGAAGGGTTTTTGGATTTAATCATAAAATTATAATTAATGTTTAGGAGTCGCCACCTAGTATTATGGTCACTAGGAACCTATGGTCTGCTAGAGTCTGAGTAAGCGACTGATTATGCAAGGGAAAGACGCATCACCCCTAGTGCACCCTACCTAAGGTAAGCTGCATTGTTGTTTGATTGTTTTTTTTTCTAAGTCGGGTTTCTATTCGTTGGTCTTTTCTAAGGTTCAAGGCAGATCTCTCTTCATAAGAGAGTCTCTACCTTATCGGGTTAAATCCTAACCGTTCTAAAGTCTGAATTTTAACATCGTATTTTTACACCTTGTATCTTTAATATCCGAGGGTGTACTTTATCGTGTAATTTTACACCCCACAGATGTTAAAGTCATTTGGACCCTAGAAAAAAAGTTGGAAAAAGGTTTTTGACATGTTGGCCAAATCCTAATGGATAATCATAAACTGGCTACGATATCCATTTTTGGATTTTTTTAAAACATGAAAAAGATGCAATTTTTGTTGTTTTTTTATGAAAAATATGCTTGGAAAAATTTTAGGATTTGGCCGTATGCAACAAAATATTTTTTAAAAAATATTTCGGAGAAAATCGGGTATTTTAATACCGAATTTGTATTTTACAGTATAAATATACAACCCGATATTATACAAAACTGGTAGAAAAATATGCGAGAAAAATCACAAATTTTTTTCAAATGATTTTTGAAAAAAAAAAGTTGGATTTTTTTATTTTTTAAAAAATGGGGGCCGAGCCGAATCTAGCCCTGCCATTTGGGCTGGGCTAAAACTGGCCCGGCCCAAAACTAAATTAATTATTTTGGTCGCTGTATGCAAAATGAATTCTGCATACAGCGACCGCAGCAGTGAGCAACGGGGATGATTGATGCAAGGCAGGGATGGAGAACCACTTGAGGTGGTGAGGGTCTATGGCCGTGCTGGTGGAGAGGACGGTGTCTTCATTGGCGGCTGCAATGGTGGAAGTCGGCGTTGGTCACAACAGGAGAAGAAACGTCTTGCAGAGGAGAGAAAGACGTTCACGATGGTTGTTCTGCAGCTGATGAGGATTTGGGTTCTTGGGGAGGCTGGGACGTCGCCTGTTGGTGGAGCTGATGATGGGCAGACCGGTGATGAGGGTGGTGGTGGCTGAAAGCCACGGGGGAGAGAGAAAGAAGAGAGAGGACTCGTTGCAGAAAGAAAAACTGGGGAAGAGGCTGGTTTTTTCTAATTTTTGGACCCGATTTTCTCCTCTCTCAGGCCATCAACGGAGCCTCTATTTATAGGCGGTAGAAAAGGGTAATCTCGTCTACACCAGAGTAAAATTACAGCCCTTGATTTGGTTGGGAATGATCCCAACCGTTGGTTCAAAGTAGCCTCCCTAAGTTGTCTTGCAGAGGAGAGAAAGACGTTGTTCTGCAGCTGATGAGGATTTGGGTTCTTAGGGAGGCTGGGATGCCGCCTGTTGGTGGAGCTGATGATGGGCAGACCGGTGATGAGGGTGGTGGTGGCTGAAGGCCACAGGGGAGAGAGAAAGAAGAGAGAGGACTCGTTGCAGAAAAAAACTGGGGAAGAGGCTGGTTTTTTCTAATTTTTGGACCCGATTTTCTCCTATCTCATGCCATCAACAGAGCCTCTATTTATAGGCGGTAGAAAAGGGTAATCTCGTCTACACCGGAGTAAAATTACAGCCCTTGATTTGGTTGGTTCAAAGTAGCCTCCCTGAGTTGTCTTACAGAGGAGAGAAAGACGTTCACGGTGGTTGTTCTGCAGCTGATGAGGATTTGGGTTCTTGGGGAGGCTGGGACGCCGCCTGTTAGTGGAGCTGATGATGGGAAGACCGGTGATAAGGGTAGTGGTGGCTGAAGGCCACGAGGGAGAGAGAAAGAAGAGAGATGACTCGTTGCAGAAAAAAAAACTGGGGAAGAGGCTGGTTTTTTCTAATTTTTGGACCCGATTTTCTCCTCTCTCAGGCCATCAATGGAGCCTCTATTTATAGGCTGTAAAAAAGGGTAATCTCGTCTACACCAGAGTAAAATTACAGCCCTTAATTTGGTTGGGAATGATCCCAATCGTTGGTTCAAAGTAGCCTTCCTGAGTTGTCAAAGCTGCAGGAAAACGCTGCCTGAGTTGACCTCTTTACGTCGTCGCCGTGCTGTCATTCATCCTGAACCATTCATATGGGGTTGTAGAGAAACTATAGGGGATTATTTGCGTGCAAGGTTTGTTTGATTTGATGGAGAAATCAAGCATTAAATGCACTTGCAAGTTAGGCTCTCATGCTGTTTCTTTCGGGTAAAACGGGGAAGACAATGAACAGTGACCAGACGACGCGTCGTCTGGTCCTCTCTCTCTGTTTTTTTTTAAATGCAAAACGGCGTCGTTTTGGATTGAATTAGGGATTTTTACTGATTTTCAATTTCATCCACCATCTTTCAATTTGTTTTAATTGAACCCCTAATTGACCCTAAACTTTTGATTTAATGCAATTAAGCCCCTAATAAATTACTGTTTGAGCCCCGGATTTACGCGCCTTTTGCAATATGGTCCTTGGTCTCGGATTTTGTCAATTTAACCCCTAATTGACCATTAAACTTTCAATTTCTTCAATTTCACCCCCGTTTTTTTGTCAATTGAGCCCCCATAGTTTGCCGCCTGTTGCAGAATGGTCCTTGGCTACGAATTTCTTCAATTTAACCCCTAATTGACCCAAAACTTCAATTTTCTTGCAATTTGGCCCCTAATTTCGATCAATTAACTTGGTAAAAATTAAATTTGATCTCTTAAAATTCTAATCTTCTCAATTAAGCCCAAATTAGGCTTCCAAACTTAATTTTTCGCCAATTAAGCCCCAAATAAAATTAATTTGACCCATTTAAAGTATAATTAAGTCCTTGCACTTAATTAAATCCTTCAATTGGACCCAAATTAATTCTTAAACATAATTAAAATTCAATTTGGCCCATGATTAAATCAAATTGGCTAATTAAAAATTTAATTATGTTATTGGACTTAATTTTTATGCAAATTCGTCCAATAATCATTTAATTTGACCTTGAATTTGGATTTTTTTTCTCCATTTTTGGGCTTAATGAGGTACAATTAGGCCTTGAATTTCCTCCAAAATTGCAGCTTGATTCCCCAGTTTGCTTTCTCCACATCGCCAGCCTTTATTATTATTATTTTATTTTTATTTTGAAAAAGAAATTAATTTTTGGGGAATAACCCGGAATTGGGTTATGACAGGCAGAAGGGACAACAAGTTTGTTAGGCGGCAGGCCAGGGAAGAAGCAATAATTAGGGGTAGTTTTCTACAGTTTTCAGCAGGCAAAACTGACCAAACATGTTCCAAGTCTTAAAGGATGGTTTTTGTTGTAATCTTCCATGTTATTTCCCTTTTAATAAGTTGTATATAAGTGTGTAGCATGCAATGTAGTTTTGTTTTCTCTTCTTGTTTTTTTTCATATGAGAATAAATTTTTGAATTTTAGTTGTTATGTTTTTTAATTTTTTACCATCAGTAAAATTATTACCGACGATCACACCAATAAACCACAAATTATCAATGAGTTTTTTTAACGGAGTATTTTTGTTTGTGAGCCCCATAATAAAATTCTTACCAATAGATTAAGAGTATAAATATCAATTGAAAAATCCATTGATAAATCTAAAAATTCTATCAGCGACGTATGGATGTCTATGGCATGCATCCCTATTCCCTATTGGGAGATGCTTTTGATTGACTTGGATGCTAATAACACTAAATTTCCCTCTGTAGGTTGGATGGCAAACTAGTTTTGAAATTTTTTTTTATTTTTTTAATGATGTTTGGAAGTTTTTGGCCTATATTTTTATGTGGTGGGATGTAGTTTAGTTAAGTAAAAATTGATTGAATGATATTATTTCAACAATGAGGTTATTTTGTAAGGAAATTAATGAAGTTACAGCCAATTCCCTTTCGATCCATTATGTTGTATCTCCACCAACGTTAATCCTGTTTCTCCAACACAACAACAACTACTACTATGTCATAACCTTTGTCATTTAGAGCACCATAAATGGTATTATATTGTTCAAGCTGGTGGCAATACTACTAATATTCCACCGTCTTATAACTATAGCCAACCAAATATTATTCATTTTTAACTAATATTCTCTGCTACTAATATATTCCCCCCTTTTTTAAGCTTTACTTTACAGTAACAAGTGTTCCTCTCAATTCTCCATTGATTCATTTTATATTTGAACATAAAATACAAAAGATCATCATGGTTTTGATCATTTTCTATTCACAGATCTTGATCTTGTGCTTGAAGATGGGATGTTGCAGTATTTTGGTGGAGAAGGAGAACAGAATTTGTCCAAGTAATGTCCCAAATGACATGTCTTGAGCATCTAATCTCATTTGAAGTGGATTTTGAAGCTATTAGAGCAACCTAACATACAAGGACTGCATTGAGGAAATGTAAAAAGTACAGGGACCACATGTAGCAGTAAACCAAAGTAAAATCATCAAATAAATCCCACACTTCACTTTCAGAGTTCAGTGTTCCCACTCGACAGAAAACAAGAAGACAGCTTACATCTTACTTCCCTTTTCCTTCATAAAGCTCTCCCCTCTCTATCAAAAAAACAATCCCTAAAACTTAACCACGAAGCAAAGAAAATGAACAGTGAAGACATGAAAAGAAGCATCACCGGAGGTGTGAAGGTCGAAAACGACTCTTATTACCGGAAATCATCACCGGCTGCAGCAGCCCCTCCCGGAAAAAAGATCATCATCAAGAATGCTGACATGAAAGATGACATGCAAAAAGAAGCTGTTGATATAGCCATCGCAGTTAGCTCTCTTTCTCTCACTTAATTTCTTTTTTTCTTAAACTGGGTTTCTACTTGATAATTTTGTTTCTGTTTCTGTTTTTTATTTTGCTTTCTGGGTAATTTTTTTTTAATTGTTATTTTTAGGCATTTGAGAGGAACAATGTAGAGAAGGATGTAGCAGAGCATATAAAGAAGGAGTTTGATAAGAAGCATGGACCCACTTGGCATTGCATTGTTGGTCGCAATTTCGGTAACCCATTTTCACTTCTTAATTTTAATTTTCGTGGCTGCTTTTCTTGTTAGAATTGATTTAGTACATCTGTTTTTTTGGGGTTTGGAGTGTTTTTGTTAAAGATCTATGCTTTTGGTATATATTTAGGTTCAATAATTACTGGGTGGGTAATGTTATCATGTTGTTAAAATAATATGGAAGACAGATCTAGGCTTAGATTAAACTATATTATCATGTTTCTTTCTGTTAGAGAGGCGGCATAGTTGATTGTGATAATGTAATTGCGGTGCAAAGGGGATGTGATAAGCTATGGTTCAATTGTGTGTTGATAGCTTATTAAGAGATGTGGGCTGTAATTGGATTTGAGCCATTGATTTGGTTAGGAATTAAGGAATTGTACCAATTTAGGTTTTGCTTGTGACGATGATATTAGGGATAACTAGGGATGAGTAAAAACTTGATTGTGTTTTCAGTTTGAGGTGTTGTTGGGGCTCTGACTGTGTGAAGTGATAGGCTGGTTTGGATTTGATTATTTGGATAAAACTTAATTAATTAGTTTGCTAAATGGCTAGGTTGTTGTCTGCCTTAGAATTTGGCTGTTCTTGTTTGATCTTTCTGGGTGATCTTATCCCAATGGGGATCTAATGGTTGGAGAGTGGATTTTGCTGACATCAACTGACTTTACGAGTGATAATATATGTTCTCAGTGCTTTCATGCGGCATATATTTCACCTTCTGCAGTTGAGCTCTAACTATGGCCATTTAATGTCTATGAATTCATTGTCCGTAAGTTCTACATTTGTGCAAAATTGATAATGGCAAGACTATGATCATTTGTTATTGGCTAGGCATGGCCTACACCTTCAATAAAATGGCTCAAATAATCTATAGATGCTATTGAATTTTGAAACAACCTCTGAAGATGTTGCATGATTAAAAAGCAACTCTTGAGAGGTGTTATTGAGTAAATCAATACAAAGCAAACTATTCAGAAGCCCACTTAAGCTTCTTTTTATGAAATACTTGAATGAATATAATGTGATTTCATTTCATTTGCATGAAGGTTAATATATTGGTGTATCTGAAAAGAGTCTATATTATTGTAACGTATTTTTTTTATTCTGTTAATTTTCTGCATGTAAAACTTCATAGTCCTTAGCTTCCCTAAAGATTTTAATCAGGCATAGCACATAATTTAGAACAGATTGTAAATATACATTGTTATTTGCACGAAGTCAGAGGGACGTCTCATTTGCTTGAGAATAGGACTCTGGCTTTGCCTGTTAAAATTTAGCCAAATTAAAGTGTTTTTATACCTCATCTGGCTGTCAAAAATATAATTTGTCAAATATATCATGGTTGATAGTTTGACAAGGATATTTAATCTTCAACGTGATGGATCTCAATGTTCAGTTCATGCTGACATGGGGTTAGAGTGAAACTGGTATATCCATGTTCAAGAGATGCACATGGTGGAAAAAGAAAATTTCTTTGCTTTGCTTCAGATGGCTGTTAATCAACTACTTTAGAGGTAGCGCAGCAAAAGTGTTTGTATTTTCACAGCATGAGGATCCATGATGGACCTCTTATTGAACAGAGCTTGTGCTGGAACTCAATTGTGTCAGAAACAATAAAAGTAGTTAATCAATTAGGGGCATTATATGTTAAATTCAAACAAAACTCTTGAGATTTTTGTTTGAAGTGATGCCTTTTTTCTGTGTACAGAAAAAGATTATGATTATTTAAAGTCATATATTTGTGGATTAGTAGAAATAGGATATTGACTCAAATCTCAGCTTACACTCAAACTATCTCACAGTTTCAATTTATGCAAAAGAAAAAAAAAAGAAGTAAAGATAGGTATATATCTCGCAGTTACTGGTAGAGGTATTTGACTTGCTTTGGTTTAAAAACTGCCTCCAGTTGGGCTGCATTTCGGATCATTTGGTGCTGTCTAACAAATATATAGATAAATATAAGAAAGAAGAACGACGTCGGATTGTGGAGAAATATAGTGTTTAAGTAGGATTTTACTAGAAAACTCTACTGGTTAGTTGCCTGGATGGATATAGCTTTCCATATACTAGTTTGTTGCCTAGTTTTAAAATCAGGTTACAGTATGTTCTGATCAGCCTGAATCCGTTCTGATTTTCTTGTTGTCCAACTTGAGTTTAAGCCTAGCCCAGCTTCTTATTCTTTCCAAATATAACTTCTAGAATGATTTCTCTTTTGGAGCTAATAATTTCAGTTGTAAAATACTTATTTTTATAAACAAACATGGTTAGAAAAAAAAAAAAAAGATGATGCATAAGTGGGAATTAAATAAGTAAAGGGATTGTTAATTGTGGGCCAAGGTGGGAAGAGCATCGCGCTATCTGTCCTCTCTTTCAAGTAAATGTGCTAGAATGCATATGTTGGTTTCAATTTCACCCAGGTCACAACCGAGAATGGCACTTTGCCTATTCATGAACATGTTCTGAGTTTCCAGAAATCGTAAATGAGAATTTGTGTAAGATTTCTATACTTGTTCCAACACCGCCACTTGCATCTCTTTTACAGAGGAAAATTAGCAGTTAGATGCTCAAACATGAGAGTGATCCCTGTCTAGTAGTACTAGACGTCCCATCATCATGCTTCGAGAATATGTATCCCATGTTTGTTGAGATTGGTGCATCTTAATTGGACTGTGCACACTGTGTTGACTAACTGTTCTCGCTTCATTTTAGTTTATAATACTGAATTGGTAAAGAAGAAAATGCCTTGCTTTCCATCCTCACTGATACATTTTGATCCTTTGAGAGAAATTAGATTGCGTGTAACTTGTTTCATGAAAAAGTTCAGTAACTTTTGTTCTGTTTTCATTTTGTTCCTGAAATACAGGTTCATATGTGACTCATGAGACGAACCACTTTGTTTATTTCTATTTGGACCAGAAAGCTGTTTTGCTATTCAAATCTGGTTGATCCTGATGGTCACGGAGATCACAACTATGCTGATAGTGCATTTATGATCATGATGCTATAGCTAGTGCTTGTATGTATTAATTGAAACTTCCTGGCATGCAAAGACTCTAGCCAGAATTTCCTGTGCCTAACATGTATATTTGATCACACTTAAAATGGTTTTGAACCTGTGGATATGAATCTCCGTCCCTCAGTCAACTGAGTTGCTGCTTTTATCTTTGGATAGTACTTTTGTCATAGTTATTCATCGTGTGGATGCTGGCTGCATTGAATTATCATGAGTAGCTTCTTTCATCAGGGAAGTTGAAGCTGTTGATTCAAAGACTTGGATATAAACAAAAATATCATTTATCCCTGATATCGTGTTCAAAACTGGAAAGTAATAAGAAAATGGTCAAGTCACGTGTAGAGAAGAATAAGTGAATATGCACAAGCTCAGCTGTCACTGCGAAAGCTCTGCCTGAAGATGAATCTCTCTTTGTTTGTATTTTTGAAGAGTTTGACTGGGTAGATTTTTAACTAATCTCTGTTCACCTGTACATAGATTAAAGGTCGAAGATCCCCAGAAAGAGTTGTGATTAGCACCATACAGTTTTGTCTGGAATGCATCTCGGAACCGAGAAAAAATCGGGTTATCGACATGGTGGTGCAAGAACACAGCTGTCGCTTTCCAGGGAGGGTGGTGGAATGTAGCACCATATAAAATACTCTCCCACCTTCCCATGTATGGTTTGCCCTTCATAGCTAAGCAAGGGTTCCAGCTTTCATGACTGCATGGGCACATGGGAAACTATAAAAGATTCCAAGTTCCTAATTCCTAACACCTTTTCTTATTCTTTTAAATTCCAATATCGATACCTTCGTGCCCACCTTGCTAGTCTGAGGACAGAATCCAGTGACTTTATGCCTGCCACCTGCCACCTGCCACCCTCTTCTCTAACTTGGCATGTGTGTGTGCGCGTGTACATTATATATATATATATATATATATATATATATATAGACTCTTTTTACATGTTTTTTACATTAAAAAAAATTAATGTAAGTAGAAAGCTTATACAAGCATCTAATTAAATAAATCAATAATTATTTGTATAAATAAATAAAATAATAAAGTTATTTTTAAAAATAAAATCTACATGAAACATAAAACAATTATAGATAAATTAAAATAATATTTTCAAAAATTAAATACAAATAAAATAATTTTTTAAAACAAAAAACATTCATGCAAAAAAGGCTAGCACAAGAAAAAAAAAATTAGAGGAATATTAATTGAAACATAAGTTAAAAAATTATTTAAAAAAAAGGTATTAATTAAAATAAAATCTAAAATAAGAATAAAAAATAAGAAAAAGACAGTGATATTTTAGGTGTTGCAAGCGCGTTTAAAAAAATAAACAACATGGGTTATAGGTCCAATTGGATTTAATAAGTTGGTTGTATTTTAATTAGACAATATAGAAAATAGACAATGATAGTAAAGAACAAGATATATATATATATATATATATATATATATATATAAAAAAAAAAACTTAGACAAAAAAAACCTTGGAAGTGCAAATTTGGATTAAAAAAATGGGACAAAAAAAACAACTCGAGTTAACATGATAAACATATAACTTGGGTGATAAGGGACGAGTCAACCTGAGTTAACCAGCAAACCTCATGGTCCATGTCATGAGACTAGGATAACTCAACATAAAATAATTTTTTAAAAAAAACCATAAAGCTAATCCTTTTAAAAAAATAATGTTGAACGATAAAATCAGAAACAAAATTGAGCAAAACAAAAAAGATGTTGACCTACATTAACATTTTAAACATGTGAACCAGGTCATTAGACCAGAAGTACCATAAATAAATAAAAAAATATGAAGCCCAATCCCAAACAATTCAAATGTTAAAGGATGAAACCGGAAAAAAAAAATTCAATTACAGAAAAGGATCTAAAATAAAAAATTATAATTAAAAGAATAAGGATGAAAGTCAAAATATAAAACAAATTGGAGGGAAAAAAAAAATTTGATAGAAGGGTTACATTGAAAAGAAAAATAACTTTAATAAAAGAAAAAAATCAAAAGAATAAGAACCGAATTAAAAAAAAAAATACACCATAAACTGTGATTGAAAGATAAAACTGAAAATCAATTCAACTTTAACAAAAAGACCAAGAAAAAAAATCAAAAGAATAAGAACCAAATTGAAAAACATAATATATGACATTGAAATTAAAAAACTACATTGAAAATAAACAAAACTCTTGTAAAAGTGTCAAAAAAAAAAAAACAATGACTAAAAGTGAAATACCAAAAGCAAAGAAAAACGACATATACTTTTCTAGGAAGAAGTGAGAGGAAGAAAAAAGAAACAATCACCTTTGACAAAACCTTTAATCCATCCTCGTCACAAGCTGCAGCAAGAGGAGAGAGAACACGATAGTTCTTCCAATGACACGGTGGAAAAGCATGTTTGGCTACTAGGAGGAGCGCGAGCACCTCCTGCACACTAGCACATGAAAAACAAGTGCCAATAATTTTTTAATATAAAAATTATTCACTCAACATAAAAAGATCAAAATACCCTTCATGAATCTTGATTTTTTTAGAAAAAAAAAATAATGTAAAAGGATGGAAATGCACCTGGACATGTCTTATATTTTTTATTCCAATGACAATTTTACTATATGCTAAAAAATAAAAAGATATAAATACCTTTGGCCAATAGTTTAATTTTTTTTTTTAACCTAGAGGTAAATTAGTTATTTACTGTTTTAAAAAAAGTTGAAAGATACATATAGCCCCTAGTAATTTTTTAGTATCAATGGATCATTAGAAAAAAAAAATCAAATTATCCCTAATATCAAGGTATCCTATTTTTTCTTCAAATGACAAAAATATAATTTTGCAGCAGCAATTAATAGTTTCCTGTGACTAAGTGTAAAGTGATTTCCCTAGACAATTTAAAATTTTTGTTAATATATATATTTCATAGTTTTGAAACTGGACTGCAGGTGGGTTTAAGATGGTTAATTCGGTCTTAAGATTTTTTTTAAAAAATTAAAATAATATTATTTTAATTAAAAAAATTAATGGATTAATAATCCAAGCGACTAGATTTTTTTTATTTTTTATTCAACTCGAACTAATTCAATTAAGAACTAATTCAATTAAGAATTCCCTAATTAATCAAGTCTCGTATCAACCCACTCGCCAAGCCAGGTTTCACAACAAAGTTTAATTTTATGCTAGTTTTACAATCAAACCTTCATATTTTCGGCATTTTTTGGCAAGCAAACCAAACAAAACAAAGCCAGGCAAGAATGCAGCCATGCAAGCATATGGTCACATAGAAATAAAACGACAGGGTTTTTTGCAAGAAATATTCTAATAAGAGAACCATTTTCTTCATTGTTCTAGGTACCATACAATTGTCCACAAGTACAAATTCTTCTCTCTTTTTTCCAAGTGCAAATTCTTCTTGATTCACCACTACTAGCTTTAGCACCATCAACATTGTTCCCTTGGCAGTGCACAGCGTCCTCTCAGTGCTTATTCCCTCTACAACTACACTAACATGCGCTTCTCAAATGAATCCACCATTTTGCATTAATTATTCTACACCTATTTTCAAATAAAATATTTGTATAGCATCAACACTCTTAAATATAGCTATGGAGAGGGAATTGCAGGTTTTATTCTAGCTCGGCTTAACCTTCACCTTATGCAGGCTATTCCCCTTTTTTTTTCCTGATTAGTTATCAATTTATATTAAAATTCATTATATAAACACTAAAAGTTATTAATTTTTCAAAGTGGAATTAAAAATCTAATAATATAAACATTATATGTTCACAGTAAAAAAATATGTTTTTTTAATAAAGGATAAAAATAAAAATAAAAATCCTTTAAAATTTACAACATGCATAGTGTTTATCTATTTTTTACGTGGAATATTCCCTGTTTGTAAACTATGCCCATAGGTATGTGGGGGCTAAAAAGTTAATTAAAAACCCTTGTCAGCTTCATAGTTTACCCAAACGAAAAAGGATAGAAATGTCATTACAAAAAAGTAACAAGGGCAAAACTAGAAGAAGAAAAAACAGCACCATCGAGGCCTCCCTTTCCCCCCTCTCAGTAAGCAAAACCACCCGCTCGGTTTCTTGTGGTTTTGCGGTGACGATAAGCAGGAGTTGTAGAAGTGCTTTTAGTGGAGGAAGAAGAAGAAGCAGCAGCAGAAGCAGTTGGTTTCATTGCAGAGAATGAACAGTTCTCTTTCCTTATTGTCTCTTCCTCGTCCATAAATATCTGCCTGCACCTGCACTCCACGCTACAAAAAGCCCTGTCCCCTCTACACACAACAAATCAAGAACATAATTACCCAACATCCAAATCAAAACTTCTTAGCACACAAACAAAGAAAAAGAGATAATAAAGATCTGGGTTTCGCACAAAAACAAGAAAAGATGAAGTCTTGAAGGTTAACAGAAACGTATCACTGAGATCCAGCACAACACTTTACTTACTTGTACATGTATATATCTTTTCCAGGCAAGAGTTTCTGCCCACAGAGAAAGCATTGTTGAAGAAAAGCAGGGACTGGAAAAGAACAGTTTCTGTAAGAAGGTAAAGGAGCAGTTGCAGAAGAAAAACTAGGAGGGCCGGAAGAAGGTTTGTTGCTGATCATCATCATCATCATGGTAGCCTTGTTGATAACTTGTGGGGTTTTGCTGTTAACACTACCACTCTTTTGTGCCTCAAGAACTATACTTAAACCCACCATGTCTCATCATAAAATGAATCTTTAAGCAAAGATTGTGCCTTTGCCAGTATATGGTTATGGCTATATGGAAGGAACAAGGAAGTGTTAAAAAAGTAGGGAAATAAATAAACAAGTAGCAGAGAGGAGAAGGGGATGGTACAAAAGGGAAGGATAGGTGGGTCCAATCACAGCAGTATTAAGGACGATTTGACTTGTAGTGCTTCTTAATTGCCACGTACCCCTTTAGTTTTCATTTCTTTTTCCATTTTCTTTTACTACTCCTCTTTTTTGTTTCTTGTTTTGGCTTTTTTTGGGTTTGAACCGTTTCTAATTGAAGTCAGTGTTATTAACCCAGTTCAGTTTGGTGAGTTGATCTGGACCCGATCGATCCGGTAACTGGACCGTTCTGGGTTTAATAAAAGACCAGCTGAGACAACAGCCCGTACAAACCTGAGTGACCCTGGCAAACCCGAACAAGACCTGGTTTTTTTTTCAAATGTGGGATTTGAAACCATTAGTATATATATTCTATATTCCCGAGAAAAAAGTCATGTTTTTTCAATGTGGGATAAAAAAAACTTTTTGGTTTAAATACTTCAACTTAAAAGAATAACGTAGTATCTTTTTCAATGTGGGATCTGAAACCCTTTCGTATATATACTTTATATTCCCAAGAAAAAAATCATGTTTTTTCAATGTGCAATAAAAAAAGCTTTTAGTTTAAATATTTCAACTTAAAAGAATAACATAGTATCTTTTCAATGTGGGATTTGAAACCCTTTCGTATATATATTCTATGTTCCCATGATAAAAATTATGTTTTTTCAATGTAAAATTTGAAATCCATTAGTATATATACTTTATATTTCCAAGAAAAAAATCATGTTTTTTTAATGTGAGATAAAAAAACATTTTGATTTAAATACTTCAACTTAAAAAGATAAAATAATATCTTTTCAATGTGGGATTTGAAGCCCTTTCGTATATATACTCAATGTTCTCATGAAAAAAGTTATGTTTTTTCAATGTCGGATTTGAAACCCATTGGTATATATACTCTATATTTCCAAGAAAAAAATCATGTTTTTTCAATGTGAGATAAAAAACTTTTTGGTTTAAATACTTCAACTTAAAAGGATAACATAGTATCTTTTCAATGTGAAATTTAAAGCCCTTTTGTATATATATACTTTATGTTTCAATGAAAGAAGTTATGTTTTTTCAACGTGGGATTCGAAACCTATTAGTATATTTACTATATGTTCTCAAGAAAAAAGTTATGTTTTTTTAATGCGGGATAAAAAACTTTTTTGGTTTAAATACTTTAACTTAAAAGTTTAGCATAATATTTTTTTAATGTGGGAAAAAAACTTTTTAAAATATCCTTTTAAACTTCATTGTTTACAATATGTATAACTTATATTTACATGGATTTTTTCATATGAAATATTAAAACTTTAATTTTTTTAATTTTTCCAGGTTGATCCGGGTTGACCCATGAAACCCGGAACCCGGCTTTTTGGCCACGTCAACTCCAGACCGGGTTTAATAACTATGAATTGAAGAAAAACAAAAGGGAAAAAACCAATCTTGCCCTCTTAAAAGCTTGGGTTCACTTATGATTTGATATTCATCCAGTCAAACCCTTAACCTATTAATTTTTTTAAAAAATATTTTTTATTAAAATTATAACATTTTAATTATTCTTTAAGAAAATAAAGGTTTAGTTGAATAAATACAGGTAAAACCTTAAATTAAGTTTTATAATTATAGTTTTATCATTAAAACAATATATAGGGTGTGATATTTCAAAGTAGCAGTAGATATAATTAATGTGAATTACTACGGTAAAATTATTGTTTTATTTTTAGTGTAAAAAATAGCAGTTGGTTGTTAAGGTGGTTCAGTTTTTTTATTATTATTATTCATTGGTTATTAAAAAATTATTCAGGATTATCTAGGTTTTATTTATTTTTTGCCCAATAAAAATATATTTTTACCTAAAAAATTAACTAAATTTAGAGTTGTTGATCAATGAATTTTTTTACAGTAAAAATAATTTTTTACCCAGGATCAAAAAAATATTTGGCTTTTAGGCAAGGATTTTTTTGGTTTTTCCATTCTTCATTACTTATTTGAACTTGAAAAGGACAAAAAATAAGGTTTGCATCGAGGGTATTTTTATACTTTCACATGAGTTTTTGAGTAATTATCAAGGTTATAGGGGCATTTTGGTATATTCATGTTAAATTTTAATTTTTTTTAATCAAAAAAATTATTGGTGTATGCTCAGTACGCGTCAATAAGTGGGTGGCGTTCGCGTTGTTTAGGAGGCGCATTTGACGTCACCTAATGGCCAAAATTGGCCTTCCACCATCTCTTTTGAATGCTTATCATGTTCTCTTACACATGGCGTGGTGCATGTATATAGTAGTTGGATTATCACTAGTGGTTTCTTTTTTTTTCTTCTTTTACCTCTCCTATCATGTAAAGTGCATTGTTGTCCTCTTTCTTTTTGGTTTTTTTAATTTCAGCTCTCGTTCTTTTGATTTTTGATTTTATTTTTATTCCTTTTTATTAAAGTTTTTTTTTTCAAGTCAGTCCTCAATTAAAATTTGTCATATATATTTTTTTCATTTTGGTCCTTAATCTTTTGGTTTTAATTTTTTTTTCTTGACCCTTTTATTAAAGTTTTTTTAGCTTTTAATTTCATCCCTCAATCAAAGCTTTTGTTGTTTTATTTTTTTCAACTTGGCCCTCATTCTTTTGATTTTTTTTTCTTTTGTTAAAACTATTTTTCAATTCAATTTAACCCTTCAATTGATACTTTTTGTTTACCCTTCAATTAATTTTTTTTTTATTTTCACCTTCATTTCTTTTTAAATCCTTCTGTGTAATAATATATGATTTATAGTAATTTATGGTACCTAAAACATTTAGGGTCATGATTTATTGAGTAACTTATTAATAAAATTTACAACATTGATTAATTCAATGTTAATTTGTGAGAAATAAAATTTACATAATTTTTTTAAAATAAATTCATAAATACTTAGGCATAATCTATTATATTTCTTGTATATTTTTTTCAGAATCTAAATAAGATCAATTTTATTTTTTTTACATTTAAGATTTCAATAAGATAGAAGAGATATATTAAATACATTTATTTTAGTCTATACATTCTAATATAAATCTATTGGCTAAACTTTATCCAAGAGCTGAAGGCTATGATTTCAAATAAAAAAAACAGTTTAACGAATGATTTTTATTTTATTTTATTTTATTTTTGTTAAAAATAATATAAAAATAGTGTTATTAGAACTGAAAAGGTGTTTAAATCGGTTAAAATAATATTTTATTGATTTAACCAACTGTTCACTAATTGGTTCTCGCGGGTCAATATAAGATTAAACTTATCAAGTAATTAAAATTTTAAATCTTATTATTTTTAATTAAATTAATTAAAAATTAAATATAAGATGATTTTGTTAAATATGGATGCTGTATCAAAGGTAATATCTCTAAGTATCTGTATGGTAATCTTTTCGTGTAGTAGTGGATCTCCTACAATCAAGGAAATTATTTTACTAAAATATATTATTTTTAACTTTTTAAAAAATATAAAAAAAATTTAAATTGATCCCCAAATTAACATTATCGGAGTTCTAAGCCGGGACACATGGCCGGACATATTTATTTACCACTTACTACAACCTAAATGGCCACCACTATTTCTCATTCGTGGGGCCTAGCTGGCCAATCTTGGATCCTATTCTCACACGTGTTACAAAAGCCAAATTGCTTGTTTCATGCAAATTGATTGATCTCGACAAAATTTAACTTAAGATTTTATGAAGATCTTACAAAAAAAAAAAAAAAAAAGTTAAGAAATAAAAGAATAAATCATTAAAAGAGATTTTATTTTTAACATATCCAGTATTATTATAAAGATTTTAATAAGATGATTCTAATCATATATTAGAAAGCCACCAAACAAAGTTATAATTAGTTAGGAGTTTTGTTTGGAGTTAATTCAGAGTTAATTATAACTTTATTTAATGGTCTTTCAAAATGATGTTAAAATTATTTTGTCGAGATTTTTCTAATAATACCAGATTTATAAAAAAAATAGAGTTCTAAAGTGTCTATCTCTTATAAAGTATTCTTTATCTCTGTTTTTCTTCTCCTATTTTTTTTCGTTTTACCGAATGAACTTATCTTATATTTTTTATTATTATTAGATCTTGAATCTCATATTTTAACTATTAAATTTTCATAAAGTTTTGGGTAATATTTTAGTGAGATTAATTAATTTGCATGGCTAAACAACCAGTATTTTTAATAATAATAATAATAATAATAATATAGAACCTATATTTAAAAATACAATTGTATTTAAATTGGGTTATTTCTTAAATACTTTTACAACATATACAATTCCCCCAAAACTTTTACTAATTTTAGTTATTATTATTTTTTTATAAAAATCCCAATTTTGCTGGAAGGTGTTAAGCATGAGCAGTTGTTGGGTCACGTGCGCATCGTGAAAATGATAGAATATGGGGCCTAAAGGAACTGATGCCCAATTGAAATTGATATTGACTTGACAGGACACCACTTCTATGACACAATTCATCGTTTTGCCAGGCTTTAGTTGCAATATTTATACTATTTGAAAGTCCGGTAATAATTATGGTTTAAATAATTTTTAATTTAAAAAATTTATTAAAATAATATATATTTTTAATTTTTTATAATGATTTTTTATATCATTATATAAAAAATTTTAAAATTTTAATTTTAAATAAAAAACAAGTTTTTAAATTTTTAAAAAACATGATTTCAATGGTGTTTTCAAGCACCGAGAAGATAGCTGATAATACAGTAATTTTAAAAAGTTTTAAATTCTTTTTTGTTTTAATTTATATATATATATATATTTAAATTATTTTAATATATTGATATTAAAAATAAAATTTTAAAAATAAAAACAATTATATTATTTTGAGGATTTTTAATTTTTACTATCCCTATTACAAACATTTCGTTCAATTTTTAAATAAAAATATTTTTTTAAAAAATTAGTTTTAAAATTAATAGTAAATAAGAGACGTTAACTTCTAATTTACCTTTTGTATCATTTTTAAAGATCGAATTTCATTTAGAACTTAGAATGATTTTAAAAATAAGATTTCATTAGAAAATCTAAATTAAATTTAAGATTTCGAAGGGCAAGGGACAAGAAAGTCTTTGCACGATGGCAACAAGGCGAAGAGTTGTGTCGGAGATGCTTGCGTTGGGACTAAAAAGGGGAATTTGAGACGGGAGATTTTGGGAACAAACGAAACGAACAGTGATGGGGATGTTTGTTAAGGAAACCAAAGGGTTTCAAAGATTAAAAGTGACCAGCTGGCTGGAATATATTTCCAATACAGTCGAGAGAGAGAGTACAATTTTCAATAATAATATTAATAAAATATTATTTTGATATTTTTACGTTTTAAAAATATTTTAAATATTTTTTATTTTTTTTAAATTAATTTTTTTAAAATTTTTAAATTATTTTAATGTGCTGAAATCAAAAATAATTTTTAAAAAATAAAAAAAATATTATTTTAATATATTTTTAAATAAAAATCACTTTGAAAAATAACCATAACCACACTTCCAAACATGTAAGCTGATTTTTAAAATAAAAGAGGAAGATATGTTATTAGTTTTACTTTTTAAAAAATAAATATTCCATAGACTTAATAAAGAAAAAATATTCAAGAATAAAATAAAACAAAAGTCTCTTATTTATTTACCTTGGGATTTTTTTTTTTCAAACTTTAAATTTACACTGGATTTGTTTTTCAATATGAGAAGTCAAAGAATTATTAATTATTTTTTTATTTTTGTTATTGCAATCTGATTAGCAAATACAACAGTGATCATCATCTGGGTCATGTAAATTAAAAAACAATCTAATATTTTTTAATGATGGATGAAATTATTTATTTATTAATATGTATTTATTAATAATTTCATAAAAGTTTTGATTTTAGTGATTGAGCATATTTCTTACTTTTACATGAAATTTGTTTATTTCCTAGGTTTTTTTCCCTTGGCCTTTAATTTTTTTTTAAAAAAAGAACTAAGATAATAAATAAATAAAATACAGGATGAATAAATAAAGAATTATCTAGAAAAATAAAGAACTTTAGGAAATAAATAAAGTTATTTTATTTTTTTTAATTCATTTCTGAAGTGCTTAATCAATTGTTTATTTTTCTAACGTTGGAATCAATAGAAATTTGAAGTGTGTCCATCCTTGCTTTTAAAAGTTGATTCATCACGGTGTGTTTGTCAAGAATATCATCAAATAATTAAATTGTATTGGGAAATATATTAAAAGTAGATAAATCATGCTTGTTATGACTTTATATATATATATATATATATATATATATATATATATATATATATATATATATATATATAATGTTTTTTAATAAAATTTAAACATCTAAATAAACCTATAATTAATAATATGAGAGAATTGCTTCCTAGAAGTTCCTTACAGATAAAGAATGGTTCCTTATATATTTTACTGACACAAGACTAATTAAGCCAAATTGGAAAAAAAATTAAAAAAATAATGCTTTAATCGTATAGTTTTTATCCTCCTTGATATTCATTAAAATATTTTTTAATACAATTTTTTTATGATATAAATATTATATTAATATAAAAATCCACTATATAATCGGATAGTCTAAATTAAGTTTCTTTAAAAAAAACATATAGAAGGCACACTCTTCGGGTCTCGAAGTTTTAACTCAATAAAATTCTGTTTGTTTTTACATTTTAAAAGTATTTTAAAAAAAATTGTAAATTTTTTATTTTTTTCTTTGCTTCAAATTAATATTTTTTTGATATTTTTAGATTATTTTGATATGCTGATATTAAAAATAATTTTTTTAAAAAAATAATATTATTTTAATACTTTTTTGATTAAAAAGTAACTACAATCACACTCTTCCTAAACATGTTATCTTTTTATACTGAAATTAAACGCATCATGTTTTTTTATAATAAATTTTTGTGTTGTGTTGTAGTAAAATCATTAAAATTAAAATTATTATCAAGAACATGATTTTAATTAAATTATTTCTTTAAGAAACTAGATGAATTATTTCTTTGGAAAACATGGAAATGTCATAAAAGATATAAGTAAAAAAAAGCAATAATCAAAACATCACATAGTTTTTTTTTAATAAATAGAACTATGAAATAATTTAAGTAAGATTCATACAATTTGAGAAATAGTATATATATAAATTTATTTTTTATTCTAAATCAAATAAGCATCCTTTATCTCAAATATCATAATTTCCTTTTTTTTTAAAGCTAATATATTTTTAAACTTTTTTACAATAATATATATGAGATAATTCCCCACTACTTGTCATGGTTTTTGTTCAATGAATATATATATATATATATATATATATATATATATATATATATATATATATATATATATATATATATATATAGGACAGAAAAAACAAAGAGGAAAGAGACGACAAAAGACAATATATAATTTAATAATTAACCTCTCTGTATAGTGGATAGCATACGGCTATTGAATGCGGATGGATGCTAGAATATATTCAGAACGCCTACCTGTACACTTAGGCTCAATGGACTTGAAATAGTAGCCAAACAAGATCTTCAAGGATAAAACACCCCTACTCATCCTCACTTAATCCAGCAGATTAGACCTTTGGAATCGGACTACACATCTTTGAATCATGTTCTTCCTGAGGGAAAATCTTGCCCGAACCTTCTTGCTAAGAAGGGAAGTTCTCTTTATACTCCTCTAATTGCTAGGTACGAACCTCTTGTGGGCCTGCTGCTACATTTTCCTTTCTTTCTCTCTTTTTTAATAGTTATGGATTAATCATCTTTGATTTCAGCCGTTGTTGTAAAACCTGGATTGGCTTAGTTAGCTCAATTTCGAACCCGGCTAACTTGAAGTCTAGACCGGTCCAAGTTGAAGAGAAAATATAAAAACAAAAAAACAACTGACCATTTCAAAAACCTATGTTGATCGGTGATCTAGCCCTGACCTTATCAAAACCTGGCCATCAATCTGTTGACTCTTTTTGTTTTTTGAAAAAATAATAATTTTGTTAGAACGATGTCATTTTGATTTTTTTTAAAAATAATAATATAGAGTTGACCTTCCTGACTCATGACCCGAGTCTTGTCCCGGGTTGGGTTTTAAAACTAAAAAATTATAAAAACTTGTAGAGACACAAGAATGAATCAAAAGATACTATTTACTCTGTATTCAGTAATATGTATATAGAGAGATTTACATACAACTAATTGAGTAACATAAGAAGAGTAAAATAGAGATTACAAGAGATTTGAAATTCAAAATAGCTAAAAATATTAATGACTAGAGTTTTTACAGATTGGTAGTTGATGTAGATTTCTTTTTAATATCTTTGGAATCTTGATCTTTTGGTGGTTGTTATGTCAGCTAATACTCTAACACCCTCTTCAAGCTGTAAGGAAGGAAACATGCATACAAGTTGTTTCTCGTAAATGTAAATCGAGTGGTAGTATGACCTTTTGTAAAAATTTCTGCAATCTAATCTTGTGTTGAAATGTGCTTAACTTGGATATCACGATTAACCACTTTCTCCCGAATGAAATGGTAATCAATCTCTAAGTGCTTTATACGTGCATGAAAAACAGGATTAGAAGTTAATGTAATGGCACCGATATTGTCATATCACAAAGTTGGGGTAGTAGGTAACATGATATTTAAATCATGAAGGAGCATACGAAGCCAATATTAATTCAGCACTTGTATGAGTCATGCTTATGTATTCAGCCTCAGTGCTGGATCAAGAGACAACCCCTTGCTTTTACTACTCTAGGAAATTAGACTATTTCCAAGAAACACCGTATAACAAGTAGTGTTATGGTTTTCGTCTAGGTTGTTTGCCCAATCAGAATTGCAATATGCATTTAGTTTGATTTCCCCTCGAACATGGTGAAAACCAAAATCTACAGTGCCTTTTAGATATCTTAAGACATGTTTCACAATCATCTAATGTATATCACAAAAAGAGTGTATAAATTGACATAACTAGTTTACAGTATATGCAATATCTAGTCTTGTGATCGTGTAACACTGAAGAGCACCCATAACTCTTCGATATTCAGTTGGATCATCTAAAATATCACTAGCAGTAGATGATAACTTTGAAACAGAAGATGATGGACAGTTGAGAGGCTTCACACCAAGTATATATAAGTGTTCCAATAGATCAATAATGTATTTCGACCAACATAGGTGTAAATCATCTTGGTATCATAGCGCTTCAACACCAAGAAAATAACTTACCCAAATCTTTAACTGGAAACTCTGTCTTTAGTTTTTCAATAAAGTGATGAACTTCCTAACTATTAGAACCTATTGCAATTATATCATCAACATATACCAACACAAAAATATGTTAAGTGTTAGAAATGTATGTAAATAATGAATAACTCGTCTTAGGTTCTAAAAATCCAAAATCAATGAGCTGGTGTGAGAGATGCTTAAACAAGGTGTGAAGAGCTTGATTAAGACCATAGAGGGACTTATGCATATGACAAACATGATTTGAAAAGTTTTCATCAGCACAACCCTTCGACTACTTCATATATACCTCTTTACCTAGAATACCATGAAGAAGAGCATTAAAAATATCCAACTACGTAATATTCCATTTGAAAAAGATGGCAGAGCATAAAGCATTGTTGCAGGCCTCACTACTAGAGAGAAAGTGTCATGGTAATCAATACCAAGGAGTTGATCAAAACCTTTAGCTATAATCCTTTCTTTGTGGCGGTTGATACTTCCATTAGGATTCCTTATAAACCTATTTTTTCTAACAACACGTTTGTTCAATGGTCTTGGACAAAGAGACCATGTCCTATTAGCCATCAATACATCAAATTCATAACTCATTGCTACTCACCATTCCAGTTTAGTTATTCTCTTTGTAAAACATGTAGTTTTATATTCAATAACAATGCTGGACAAAACACACAAAGGGTGGCTGGTAGCAAAGAATGTTCTAAAACCAAGGAACTCTTTAGGCTTGAGTTTACCTGTTTTAAATCTGGTAACAATTTCTCTAGGTGGAATGAAAGATGGTTCATATTGAGTTTCAGAAAGATTGGTTGTAATAAGAGGATTATATGGCATGGAGTAATGTGCAGGTAACTCAATATCTAGTGAAGGGGATGTGAAGTTTAGTCTCCTAAGAGGATTTAAAGATTGTGTATCAGTTGTTGGCAAGGTTGGACTATTAGGTAGGGCATTTGTGTGATGTATTGAGTCTTATCGTGTAACACTTGGAATAAAAATGAAATGTTGAATATTTGAAAGTAAAGGAATTGTAAGAAGAATAGAAGTCATACCTGATAACCGTTGCTCTTATGTATGGTAGAGGATTGATTTCTGTCCAAGTGAGGGAAAGTTTCTTTATCAAATATCATATGTCTAAAGATAAAAAAAAAAATATATGTTGTTTTATAATATAAGAAACAATACCCCTTTTGTTTATTTGAATATCCTATGAAAATACATTATTTACTTCTGAAAGCTAACTTATGATCTTTATATGGTATGAAATAAGGGTAATAGACGCAACTAAAAGTTTGAAGTTCAGAATATATAGGTATCGTTTTATAGAGGACAGAGTATAGTGGTGGATTCGTAAGAACCTTGGTTTGATCAATCAAGTACATTGATGTCAAGAAAGCATCTATGTAATAACAATTTGGAAGATTAACTTTTGCTAAAAGAGTTAATCTCATTTCTTGGATATGTCTATATTTGTATTCAACTATACTATTTTACAGAGATGTATAAGGTCATGTTATGCGATGAAAAATACCATATTTAGCTAAAAGGTTTTAAAAATATTTAGATAAATATTCTCCACCATTATCATATTGTAATTGCTGAATTGAACAAAAAAATAATTTTCAAAAATAAATTTATATTTTTTAACTCACTTTTAAAATGCATAGGATACATCCATGTAAAACGACTGAAATTATCAATATATAACACATAATAGCGGCAACCTCCAACTGAAGTGATATGGATATCCATATATCAGAGTGGGTCAAAGTTAAAGGTTTTGTAGACTATTTATTGGAGTCATTGAAAGATAATCTTTTAGCTTTTTTTAACTGACAGGAATGGTAGACACTTGATTTGCTGGTTGACTCTTTTATTCGCAGGTAATAAGATAAATAATCTAGGATGGACTTGGAATATCATTAATTCGTGGTGGTCTTTGTCCTTAACTTGGAAGCTAAACATTGAAAATTATTGGTGTAGCTTTTATTCCCATTAATAGGATAGAGACTATCCTCAACCAGCTTGTGGAGCAGCAATCACCCAGTCTTATTCTCCTTAACATTGAAATCAGTTCCAATTATAATGAAATAACAATCATTGTCTTGGTAAAATTGGTTAATAGATAAAAGATTGGTCGCAACTTGAGGATAATGAAAAACTTTATTCAAATAAAAGGAATCATAAGCTATATTTATAGATGAAAAACTATTGTTTTGGATTACCAAACTTGAACCATTGCCTGAAAGTTTCAAGACCATCATAAGGCTGAAGAGTTTTAAATTTGCTGCATTGGTAGTAATATGAGTGTCTAAGTTTGGTGCTTAAAAGTGTTATTGGCCTCAACAATTATTGCTGCTGATTTAAAAAGAGGTCCCCCACCTTGGAAAGAAAAATTAAAGCGCTAGAAACAATCCGAAGTAACATGACCATGCTTTTGACAAATCTAACATTGTGGTCTGTGATGTGGAGTTGTACGATCATTGTTGGACTGGAATCTTGAAAGTCCACGAGGTTGTGCTAATGTTGTAGCTTGTTGAGATTTTGAAGCAGTACTTGTAGGCTTCCTTTTTTTATAATTAAATGTCTTTGTAGCAAATGCAAAATTTTGATTTTGCATTAGAGTAGACGCATCAATTAATGTCTCAAAACTTAAAAAATTAGACTAAAAATCATTAAGAGATAAGTATTTTTCCCCGCAAGCAAAACGGTAAAATGTAATAAATGAAGTAAAGGTGGCAAGAAGACTTGTTTGGAGGTTTTCAGACTAAAAACAGTAGATACTAGCTTATCAAAAATAAAAGCTAGTAACCAGCTCAAAACATAATTGTCTTTCTTAAACCAAATTGCATAAGCTAGATTAGAAAAGTCATATGAAAAGGTCTTGGATGGTGCTTCTGTTAGAAACTAATATAAATCATATCCAAGCAATCGTCCCTACCGTCGTAAAACAAGAGTGGACCTTACCTAACAGTTTAAGCTGTTGGGTTAAGATGGTTCTTTGACATGGTATCAGAGCCTTGATGACCAAGCGGTCACAAGTTTGAATCTCACCATCCTTATTTATTTGAAAAAAATTAAGCACAAGGTGGTGTGGGCCTATGCAAGTTTCAAGCCTAAAAGGCTTTCACTTGAGGGGGTATGTTAAATTAATATAAATCATATTCAAGCACTCGTCCATACCATCATAAAATAAGAGTGGACCTTACCTAACAGTTTAAGTTATTAGGTTGAGATGATTATGTGACAGCTTCTTTAGATACACCAATCATACCATTCAGATCTTAACCCTGAAGAAAAAAAATTAAGCTAAATACTCCTTGACAAGTAATTGTGTCCTTTAAGTTTTTGACTAACAAGTTATGAAATGAATGAATCTGTTGAGTAGATAAAGATAAAGAATTGGTGGAAACAGAGGAAGCCATAGTAGAGATGGAAAGAGGAAGATTCGTGTGTGGAAGCTTCGGAAAGGATTAGGTGCCTGCCTATTGCTGCTCTAATACCATGAAAACTTA
The DNA here is from genome assembly GCA_007827005.2 of Populus simonii. Taxonomy (NCBI): domain Eukaryota; kingdom Viridiplantae; phylum Streptophyta; class Magnoliopsida; order Malpighiales; family Salicaceae; genus Populus; species Populus simonii. The sequence continues at coordinate 2,173,879 of CM017471.2, read as the reverse complement.
TAAAAACTTGAAGAGACATGTTAAAGAGAATAACTTAAATGATACTATTTATTTTGTATTTGGTAGGATATATAGAGATTTATATATAACTAATTGAGTGACGGAAAATAATAAAATGAAGATTATAAGAGATTTAAAATACAAAATAGCTAAAGCTATTAATGACTAGAGATTTTAAAAATTGGTTGTTATTGTAGAGTTCTTTGTAGAGTCTTTGGAGAGATCTCTTGGTGGTTGTTATGTCATCTAAATACTCACAAAAACTATGGTTTAGACTTGTTTACATCTATAAGACTAGGGAGTCCATAGTCCTACAGTTAGCATGATTCATGAGCTGAAATTTCATTAAACTTTGAAGAGTGGCCCATGACAAGAGTTATCTATAGCTTACACACCAACTTCAAAAGTGTTGATTTTTTGATGTCTGTAGTGGGCTTGGTCCATTGTATATCTCATCTCATAAAAAAAATAAATTGAAATAACATTACACTTCTAATTAATAAGAATGTTGAAATAACATTTGTTTTTTTAATGTTTCTATTTTTTTAGTTGATGAAAATAGATTGTATTAACTCCACTGGAATTGATTAGTGTTTTCCAACTTATTTTCCATTACACTACCAAACATCGAAAAATAGTTCACTTTCTCAGAATTCACTTTCTAAAAAAAAATACTTTCTAGCAAACAAATGGGGCCTTTAATTTCAAATGCACAATAAGTTATTCCACTTGAGGTGAAAAAAACAAAAAGAGATCTGTTCAAGGGTTATTTTCATTATTTTAACCTTAGATTATTTGTTATTGTTACGTGGAGTCAAGGATGGATTTGAAATTTAATATTTAATAAATACCAAAAAAAAGGTTGATACATGCATTGCTAGTGAAGAATTATTGTTGTTTTGGGCAACGTGTACCGCGTCGCCTGGTAACCAAACAACGAGGTCCAAATTCTCTTGACAACCCCTTTGCCCGACATGTGTCTTGAATAGACCACCGGTTTGGTGCCAGAGCCTTTTCTTTTTTACTTTTCCTTCTTCTCTCTCATTTCATTGGTTTTAGTGTTTGGCCCTCTAAATTTTCAAAGTTAACCCTCAATTTGTTTTGGCTTAAAATCTGGTCACTATTCTTTTGGTTTTTAATTTTTTTCATTGGCCCTTTGTAATATATTTTTAATTTTATCATTCAATCTTAATTTGTCATGTATTGTTTTTTCCACTTCGGTCCTTTTTCTTTTGATTTTTTTTTATTTTTGTTCTTAACTCTTTTGCGCAATTTTTATTGGTTTTTAATTTCATCTTTCGATCTAAATTTGTGATGTATTGTTTTTTTTCTTTCCAATTTGATCCTTATTCTTTTGATTTTTTATCATTTTATTAAAGTTTTTTCTATTTCAATTTCACCCTTCAATAATTTGTTTTCTTTCCTTCTAATTTATTTTTTATTTTGTTTTTTTCTCTCTATTTTTCTAATTGCTATTTTTTTTTGATCAGTTTTTTTTTTCAATTTCATCCTTTAACGTTTAACTTGCTGGTGATTGTGTTTTATAGTTTTTCCATGTATGATTCTTCCAGTCTAATGAACTAGGTCACAAGTTTGAAAAGTTAACGCGGGTCAACATCATTTTTTATGGCTTATTTTCTTTTCTGATTTCATCGTTCAACATTATTTTTTTTTAAAAATTAGTCTTGTGGTTTTTTTCAATTTCTTTTTTATTGGGTTGTTTTGATCTCAAGGCTTGAGCTACGGGTTTTTACAGGTTAATCCGGGTTGGCTCGCCCTTTATTACCCAAGTTATTTGTCTATTACGCTATTTCGGGTTGACTCATATTGGTTTTTGTATCTAATTTTATATTTTCAAAGTTTTCTCTCTCTAAATTATCATGTTTTTTTAAACAATTATTGGTTTACTAAGATTACCTATTTTTTTATAGTCTTATTAAAATAAGATTAACTTATTTATCATGATTAAGATTATAACTCGAGTTGTTATTTTTTATTTTTGAAATGTACTTGCATCCCTTAAGCATTTATTTTTATATAAAAAAATTATGGACTCATGGCGTCATTCAGACCGACGGCATACTACAGGCTCAAATCTAGTTTGAAGCCTATGCTAATTTTCAATATCGATCAATGAGTTGTTGAATACAAAGCTATAATGGGTTGTATGTGCAGGAAGTGTTTGAAAGTCTAGTAGTAGTTATTTTTTAAAGTGTTTTTTTATATATATAAATGTATCAAAATAATATATATTTTTTAAATTTTTAAAAAATTATTTTTAACATTAATATATTAAAATGATATGAAAATACAAAAAAAATTTAAATTAAAAAAATTAAAAAATTTAAATTTTTTCAAAAAAATAATAATTTAAAACACAGAAATAAACAGATAAATAGCTACAAATCCGAATGCAATTATGGCGAGGCTGCACCTCTTTAGTTGCGAAGCACACGGCCATCATAGAAAAGGTCCCTTACCACCTCACCTCCATGTCATGGCCTCGTGCTTAGCATGAACAAGGACCAATCTAAAATTAGGATGGCCTTAAGTCTGGATTTACGCCTAATCTCCAGAGTCGTCTTAACCTTGAAGTATTGATTTTTGTAAATGAAAAGGAGAATCGACACTTGTAATGTTTTTTTTTTTAATTATTATTAATATGCATGTTCGGGTCAGTTTACGCATACCTTGACTAATTCCACAAGCTTTAATGTTAACGATTATATAAACCTCCAAAGATCCCGAGGTTTATAAGAATTGAACCTGTAATCTTTATAGAAGTAAATCCAGAACCTGACCAGTTAAGCTATACCCTTTAGAATTTATAGCTACATACATAGATCTACCATTCTCGTATGAATTGATATTATTTTATTTTTCTTAAAATCTATATTTTTATTGAGAGTATATAAGAGTCAGTACAACCAACATCTGGCTAGATTTATTTTTAAAATTTTTTCTTTGCCTTTCAAGTAAAAAAATAAATTAAAAAAGGGGTTAAGAGGTATTTTGAGATTTTCATCATGGTTGTTCTATTATAATTTAATTGAATTGGGAGCAAATAATCTTTTAACAAGTAAAAACAATAATAAAAACGAAAAAATGGTTAGACACCGCTTGCATACTTTGGATGAACATGCGATATCTTTCGACAGCTAAAAAGATCCAACCATCGTGCCATCCGAAACGTTAACTAGTGGCGAAGATGATGAGCCGACGCGCATAGTCCAAGTCATGGCGGTTCGGCATGAGTGGAGTTTTTTTACCTCCTTCATCTCTTCTCTCTCTCGTTTCATTGAAATCCGTGGTGGGCCAGCTAAATTTCAAAGTTGTCCTCCCATTTAGATTTTCTTTCAATTGTAGTTGTTCTTCTTTTAATTGGTTTTTATTTATTTTGAATTCTTCTTTCGGTTTTTTTTCAATTACATCTATTTTCTTTTGGTTTTATTTATTTTTTATATTAAATATAATATTTATTCTTTTGATTGCTGTTTTTATCCTTTTTTTATATTTGCTTATTTTTTTTAATTTTCTCCCTTAACATTTTATTTCATTTAATTTTTTTTTATCGAATTTAGATCCTCATTCTTTTAATTACTCTTCTTTGATCCTTTTCTTAGTTTGTTTTGTTTTCAATTTTATTCATTAACATTTGATTTACTTATTTTTTTTTATTCAATTTTATCCTCATTGCTTTTTTTTTAATTTGTTTTTTTTTTAATTTTCCCTCAATATTTTATTTTATTTATTTTATATCCAATTTTAATCCTCATTCTTTTAATGAATTTTTTGTTTTATATCATTTTCTTATTTTATGGGGTTATCTCGGGTTGTGGGTTAACCAAGTTAACCCGGGTTATTTCAGATTTCCTTTCAATATTTTTTTTTCCAGTTTCATCCCTTAACATTAAGCTATTTAATCTTTTGTTTTCTTGTGTTTTTATGTTTTTTTTTCTTCTTCTATAAGGTTATTTTGAATCGCAAGTTAGTCTTACAAGTCATTTTTTCATTTAACTTTGAATATTTTTTTTAAATTATTTTTAAAAAATAAAAATATTTGATATCATGTTATTGTGGGTGGTGGTAACATGTGGGTGGCGGGTTAGTAAAGTTAATATAAATTAACTCATTTTATATATATATATATATATATATATATATATATATATATAAATTTTATTAGATTATTGAATTATAAGTTTTATAAATGTTATTTTACTTTTTATTTAAAAACATCTCGATTTGATAATCCACGTCTTCATCAAAATAATTCAAATTTGCTAAAATTATATTAGCCCCAACATTTGTTTTGGTTAAAAAGAATTTAACTTCGAAACAAAGAGTAGCGCGAGAAAAAAATAAATAAATCTTGTTCCTTGAACAAACAACAAAAGTTTCTTCCATTTTCCCAGAGTGATTAGCAACGTCTTCATCAACGATGATAGTCAGAAGGATTTGTCATAGACGGGCATGGAGCTCCACCCCACGATTTCTCTAACTGTATACTGCTGCTCAATCTCCAACTCCGTCTCCATTAACGTCCCACAAACTTCCTTTCATTGGTTATCCGAATAACTCTATCAACGTGAATGACTCTTTCATATTATGTAACTTGTTAGTTAATTGCTTTGTTTTGGAATAATTTGTTAGATGGCTGTTGGGTTTTTTGTAGATCAAGATTGAGTGTAGGAAAGTGGGTTTGTGTTTGTTTTCGAGTCAAGCTTCGGTTGATGTGGGAACGAGTGCTGGAAGTGTTGATGTGCCTTTGGCTCAAACTGGTGAAGGTATTGCTGAATGTGAACTTCTCAAGTGGTTTGTGAAAGAGGTAAGTGAATGAATGAAATGATCTCTGACAAAGTTTTGAGAAATGTTTGTCTTGATAATGTTGGCGTTGATTTAGCAGGGTTTAAAATTGTTTTCTTAAAAGATGGTAATGTGATTGTTGTTGTTGTAGGGGGATCAAGTTGAAGAATTTCAACCACTGTGTGAAGTGCAGAGTGACAAAGCGACTATTGAGATAACGAGTCGTTATAAGGGGAAAGTTGCTCAATTTCTCTATGTTCCTGGAGATATTGTAAAGGTGAGAATTTCGTGTTTCACTGCTCATTGGCTTGGTGAAGAAATTAAATTGACATTTTGAATTTTTTTTTGTAGATTAATAATAATTCAATTTTATTAATTTCATATGTATGCATTTAGCGATGTGGTTTTCCCTGTGTGGGAAATGGCGTGGGATACAAAAGATGAAATTACGAAGTGGGAGACATTAATTTGGGGAATCAGTTGGAATTCAGTTTGAAACTATGTCAAACAAATATTTTTTTCTTTGACTTATGAAGCAAATTGTTATTTTGTTAGCCATGCTAGGTAACACTAGTACCTGCCTGTGTGAACCTAAAATGGGCCACAATGGCAGAGCTGGCTCAATTTCTCAAGGGGGCCCAAAAGACAGGGAGACTGTGCTCTGCACAATTAGGGGGTGTTTGTAACTTGAAGTTAGTCATGAGATTAGTTTTCATGCATGTGTATTGATATTTTGAATTTCTGGTAATATATGATATGTGCGAATAAGGGTAACTACATTGCAGGTTGGAGAGTCTCTTCTTAAAATGGTTGTTCAAGGAGCTCAAGTTCCAACACAGAAACAAGATGTTTCTGAAAATTTTGTTTCTCATTATTCTGAGGTGAATAAATGTAAAACTGGCGGAGTCCTGTCAACACCAGCTGTGCGACACCTTGGAAAGCAATATGATATAAATCTAAATGATGTCCGTGGAGCTGGTAAAGATGGGAGAGTATTAAAAGAAGACATACTGAGACATGCTATTCTGAAAGGAATCATTAAAGATTCAATTGGCATTGAGAATGCTTATTCCAGAGACCAATTTTTGAAAGGTGAAGAGGACCACTCACAGTGCCAGCTGAATTAGGATCACAACATGGTGATAAGACAGTTCCCCTAAGGTAAATATTAGATACAAATGTGAACTGAAACACCTTTTTTCTATCATTATTTTTCAGGAGGAGGGGGCAGGAATATACAAAACTGCTTTCCTTGGCATTTTACTCTTCACAATACTACCAAATTTTTCTGAAGAATTGTAGGATTAGGACAACATGACAATTTCTTACACTGCAGATGAGTCAACTTTCCCTATCATTGCAATCATAACGTCAAGTAATTGTTATCCAAGGCATAAGCAGGCAACCATAAGCATGTACATGTAGTTAGTTGTGTTCGATGATAGTTGGATCCCTACTGATGAAGTTTTTTAACATAGGAACTGTATATAGAAAATCAGACATATCTTGTGAATTCAACAGTCTCAAATAAGTTTTACATGGGATGGAAGAACACTCGTATTGTAAATCTTGTACTGTGAGATATGATAACTTTTAATTTTAAATTCCAAAATTATGCTGTAAAATCTAAACCTTTTTACTGCAGAACCCCTAATCTTTTTGTGTGCATCTTTTACTCTGAAAACCAAATCTTTTACTGTAAAGTCTAAACCCTTTCCTTAAAGACAAAATCTCCCCCCCTCTCCCTAAAACTCATTTTTGTTGGTGTATTGATACTGGACAGTTATTTGTTCAATTCCATGTACTAGGAATTCTTAAAGAATATGTTTATTAGGCAAACCACTTTAAATTTAGAGTTAATGCAAAGTCATTGCCTTTTTTTTTCCAGGGGATTCCAACGTGCGATGGTGAAAACAATGTCTATGGCTGCAAAAGTTCCACATTTTCATTATGTAGAAGAGATAAATTGTGATGCATTGGTGGAGCTTAAAGAAAGTTTCCAAAACAGTAACACTGAACCAGGTGTGAAGCATACATTCCTTCCATCTTTGATAAAGTCACTTTCAGTGGCCATCAGCAAATATCCGTGGATTAATAGCTGCTTTAATGAGGACTCAATGGAGGTCGTCCTGAAAGGTTTGTTGAGTTATTCTTCTTTGCTGCTATAATGTTGCTTACTGCCTCTAATTTCTGATGGGCACATGCTCAACGAGTAGTAGAAAACTACGATTTCACAGTAGGCATTTCAGTGTATGGGCACTATGATTCTTGCTTATGCAAGCATTTCTGCTCAACGTAATTTAAAATGGTAATTTTAATGTCCTATGCAAGTCTTTGAGAATCTAACAAAGCTTGAATTAGATCCCGTGCCAACAAAAAGTTTATAATAAGAGAAACATTTTTGTATTATAGATTGACAATAAGTCACCGGTATTGACTGCTCCTATAAAACCAATATGAATTATTGTACTTCAACAGAAGATGGGTGTATCCACCAGAGGCTCTATATTTGGTTCTACAAGGATGTATGGGCACATGTTTATGTTTCTTCTTGATGGAAGAATTGTTAGTTCTGATGTAAAATAATTATTGCTCTTTTGAGATTTATTATTCAGTATGTTGCTTGGATTATGTTGAGTATTCTTATTGATGCCCTTAACCCTCTTTTCTAGTTTTTGATTGTGGTCACAATAACTGTTGAATGTCATAGGTTCCCACAATATTGGAATTGCCATGGCTACTCCATCTGGTTTAGTTGTACCCAACATAAAGAATGTCCAGTCTCTTTCCATCTTGGAGGTTGTTTTACTGATTCCTGTCTGTTTTATTAACATAAGAAACTATCTTCTATTCCACTCTGCTTTTTAGCTGGCAGCTTCTTTCTTTATTGAGTTTGACCTCAAACATTTTTTTTTACACACTTAATAGTTACTGGAGAATATATAACCTGATTGATTTGATAATGAGAGTTAAAATGGTCTAATATATATTCAAATTGAAACCAGTGTTTTTTTTTAAGGTTGAAACTGCTTTATATGCATTCTTATGGTTAGGATCACCCATCAGTATAGGCAAGAATGAAATAGTGCCTTTATATATATATATATATCAATCATGTTTTGCTCTCAAATGTGTTTACTTTCAGATCACTTCTCCTTAAATTTTGTTGTAATTTTTTTCCTTTTTAATGGTTTTATTGACAATGTCCACATATGTATTTAGATAACGAAGGAGCTTTCACGGTTGCAACAATTGGCCTTGGCTAATAAGCTCAACCCAGAGGACATAACTGGTGGAACAATAACACTAAGCAACATTGAAGCAATTGGTGGGAAGTTTGGTGCTCCCATCCTGAACTTGCCTGAAGTGGCCATTATTGCAATTGGCCGAATTCAGAAGGTGCTTTGTTTTGCAGATGATGGAAATGCATATCCTGCATCAGTTATGACGGTAAACAGTGTTTCAGTTACTTCATGCTCATTCTTTTTCATATGTTTAAGAGTAATCCTAAGAGCTAACACCATCTTCCAAATAACCTTGGGATATACACCATTATATTTATATGCTCATTATTTTGGAAATAAACTACTGTAACTAGGCACATCATTCTCGAGAAAAAGTAAACCACGGTCCATTGTATAGGAAAATCTTTGTACAAAATCAGCATGCAATTTCAAACAATTAGAGAACTCTTGTGACAAAAATGGCTAAAATTGTACATTGCACTTACTGATTGTAAAAACTATGGCGCTTATAGCTTTCCATTGTTATTGTGGATTAATCTGCCTCTCTGGCATGCCTCTTTCTCAGGTAAATATAGGTGCAGATCATAGAGTGTTGGATGGGGCGACTGTTGCAAGATTTTGCAATGAGTGGAAACAGTTAATTGAAAATCCAGAGCTGCTTATATTGCTTATGAGATGAGTTGTCTTGACTGGTTGCAATATGACATGTTTTTATCACACGCAGAACCTCTTTAGCGTACAGTTACTAAACCGGGAAAGAAAAATACAAGTTGTAAGTTCTGGAAATCGTATTCAATAAGATTTAAATCATGAATAATAAGGTTTTCGTTTAGTCCATTATTGTCCATAGATGCATAATGATCCAGATATATGTTTATTTTTTCTTGATGCAGCATGAGTTAGGATGGGTTAAACTTGCTGCCTTTATGTTACTGCTTGAAGATGAAAACTTCCTGTTGTGTTTGAATTGCTTAGCTTACATGCGTCTAATGATCTGGAAATAAGGTTACTCATATTCTCTTCTTTTGCCATACACGTAATGAATTTTTGTAAGCTTTTAGTCTTGGATGACAAATCTGAGCACAGTAATTACGCCAAGTTCTGTTTTTTCTTCCCCTCTTTGGGTGCATTAAACGGCCCCACGCTACATAATGGAAGACAGCATTTCAATCTCTATTCCGAGGCCTAAACCTGAAACCTAAAAGCAAAAAACCAATGTCTTTTTCTTTCACGAATCCCATGTCTTAGCATCGGGGGTGTTCCGCCTGGAGCTGGGGTCGATGGCTGGACGAGCCCGTTGTAACTAAGAGAATTGGGTGGCATGAGGAAATAAAGGGAAAGTGTTAGCTCGAGAGAAAGGGAAGAAACTATCGTTAGTTATAGTATTGTAGCTCTTGTCTTGTATTTTATTCAATAATAAATATTTACATGTGTACATAACAACTAACCCTAGCCCTAGCAAAAGTTTGCGTGTGATATGGTGAATTATTTTTTAAATTAATAATGCAAAATCATTCAGACTACATAATTTGTTTATCTTGATATAATTTATAAGAAAATGGAATTTATTGAAACAAAAGTTTTTGCAAACTTGAAACGCGTAGTCCCCATCTATTAAATAGCGCTTGTAATGAGGAACTAAAGTTTTCAGCTAAACTATCTCAATAAAGTGGTTCTTTTCTGGTTTTTTTCGGGGATGATAATTTTCGATTCGGTTTAGTTTTTATATATAAAAAAAAGTAACCAAGCTGATTTTTTTTTAAAAAAACCAGAACCGAACCGAAACCGGTTCAAACCGACCGGTTTTAGTTCGGTTCGGTTTTTTAGGATAAAAACCGGTTCAAACCGGTTTGAGTCGGTTTTTCCGGTTTAGCTCGGTTTGGGTTCGGTTCGGTTTTTTCGGTTTTAGGCTTATAAAACCGAAACCAAACAGAACATGTTGGTTTTTTTCAAAATTTTAATCGGTTTAATTCGTTTTTTTCACGGTATGGTTTTTTTGGTCAGTTTTTTTCTGGTTTTCTTGGTTTCTCGGTTTTTTTCTCACCTCTAATTCTTTTAGCCCTTTCTAGATTAAAAAAAGAAAATTCAAATTCTTTATTAACTTCCATCCTTAAAGTGTGTAAATATTTGTATCAAATTAAACCATCAATTCGATCATATTCAAACTTGTCTGGTTCTAGTTTTATTGATTTTCAAGCTTTAGATAGGACCCAGAAGATTTGACAAATCAAAAACCCAAACCTAACCATCAACATGCCAACCTTGTTCTAATGCCTATCTTGTTTTCGAATTTTTAGTCTTAGAAATAATTAATGATATGTTCTCGTTACTTGAGAGGTTTTTACTTTTATGCATCTTAATGATAATTTATGGGAAAAGTGGCGCTTAGCCTTATTTATAGTGTCCATACTCTTTGAAGCTTGCAGAATCCATGTATGAAGGAAGTCATTTCTTTTTTGAATTGAGTTCTGTGTTTCATTGGATTACATGAACACTGCTTAGCAGTCATCTGGCACGGCGGGTGTCTTCCGCCCTTTATATGGGATCTATTCAAGTGTTTGAGGAGAGATATAGGAGTTGTGGCCATCCCCATGAGAGAAGAGACTTTTCAGATGTCTCCTGGTGTTATCATGTACAGATCAAGATTCCGGTAATAGTTCAACCCTCCTGTAAAGCCTTTCTGCTCAAATTTGCTGGTGTAGTACTGAACATCTTCTTCAGACAACCAATCAAGAGGGCAAGACAACTGGAGAGACCAGAGGCTTTCACCTTTAGGTAAGAAAAGTGGAGCTAGAGTACGGTAGGCAAAGAATTCCTTGAGAGGCCATCTCTGCAAAATCTTCTACTCTTAGTTATTAAACTTTAACTCTGTCTGGTCTGGTCTAAACAAACACAAATACCAAGCTATCAAAGCACCGCAATCATGCCCCACAACAAAAACCTTGTCTTGATTCGGAGCCAGGACATCTAATCACCAACCACATGGAGACAGGTGTAACTAGCTAGCAACCTCATCCGGTGCAATATCTGTGTCACCAACCCTCTCAAGTCCGGAGCCACCAAGTGAGGACGTAGCCTCAATCTGGTGTCTCCAGGAGTACCATAGCTCAGGAAACCCGTGGATGAAGAGAATAACTGGGGCATTCATTGAGCCTTTGATTGCCACATACTAGGAATAAAAAAAGAGTACAGAGATCAGTACTAGCTAGGAATGGAGTCATGAGAATTGACAAATGGGATAGGATAGCGTGGTTTTATCAACTGCTTTGTTCTTGTAATCACTGAATTGATAGAGGGCGTGGGATGGGAACGATGAGAGTGTTTTATAGGTGACAAAATAGTTTAGGAGGCGCATGAACAAGGATAGATTTAGCAAGTGTTATCATGCAAGTGATTCCAGACGTGGTGTGTTGAGTTTGGTACTTGACGAACTTTCGCTTTTTTAGAACGGACAAAGAAGCTGTCTAATTCATAACAGTGTCAAGCTCTTTCTTCGTTGATGAAAGAGGGAATCTGGGGGCAAGGACTCACGCATGCGAGAAAAACTCGGTTTTTTAACGGTAATTTATATGATTTATATGAAATACTAATAAAAAAATAATCCTTTAAATCATTTTAAAAGAGAGTGATAAAAATATCGCTATATTTTTAGTGATAATTATTTTATATATATACATTTTTAAGTGTTTTTTAAGTTGCATTGTCTTTCTCTTGTTCAACATTACATAACATAATAAGCATATTTTTCTATTTATAAAAAAATTTAAAAAGTTTATAAATAATAAAATATCAATTCTCTTTTAATATAACATATATTATTTTCGGATAATTTTTAAAACTTATTTAATCAAGTCCTTACTTGATTTTTCCAGGTTTAAAATTATAATTTCCTGTATAAATTATAATCTAGTCCTTAATTTTTAAAATTTATTTACAATCAGGTCACACTTGATTAATCATCCCATTTTAATTTTTGATTAATAATTCTTATGTGTGTAACCCATTAGATTTCCTAATAAGTTGGTCCAAATATAAATTACAATCCTAAATAAAATATAATTAAATAAATTAAACAAATTAATTTATTATTAATTCAACAATTAATTGATTTCTATTTGATGATAAAGTACAATATCTAACAACCCGTTATGATCTTATAAATATTAGTAAAGTCATAAGTGGTGTGGTTTGACTTAACCTTTTAGTGACAAGTTTCTCAGTGTAATTAATATCCATTCTTCAACAATGTTTCAAGTGTAGACCTATTATGAGGATCAAACCACTCTTGATTTAAAGGTTTATAACTCCATTTTCATTTATTAGAAGGTAAGCTCTCGATCAGCCCGAATCTGTCATTGCAGGGGAGGCTGATTAGGGACAAAGATGTTGTTGAGTTTATTGAGCTAAATGAGATACAAACTTATGATGAGGATAATTGCTACTTGTAGAGGAGATGATTCTCACTCAAGTTATGGTGGCTGACACCTCTGAGAAGGTCGGAGATGCCACATTCATTCTCTTGAAAGTGAAATCTTGATCAGCCTTCGTCTGTTGAAGAAGATGGTGAATGGAACTAGATGACGTGTTACTTATTTTTTCATTAAAATTTGAGTGATGCGCTGTTCTTTTAAACCCTGGAAATTAAGAAAAAATTTCAATTTAGTCCCTATTTTTCCAAATTGAGCATATGCGTTCTCATTTGACCCTGAAACTTCTTAATTTTTGCAATTGCACCTCTAAAACCTTGATTTAAATCCTTTAATTTGACTGTCCTTTTACTTTGATCCTAGGTTTCCAGATTATGCAATTTCAACTCCTATCAATTATCAAACTTTTAATTTCTTTCAAATTGACCCTTGATTTCATCAATATTAGTCCAAAAACTCATATATTTTTTGCACTTTGGTCCTCGGTTTTAAAATTCTTCAATTTAAACCTCAACCAGCCTTCAATAATTAAGTTTCTTTCAATTGAACCCCTGATTTCATCTGATTAAGCTTGTAAAAATTAAATTTGGTCTTCTAAAATTTTAATTTTTTCAATTAAGCCCAAATTAGGCTTCCAAACTTAATTTTTCATTAATTAAGTTCTTAATAAAATTAATTTGACATATTAAAAATCTAATTAAGTCCTTGCACTTAGTTACTTCTTTTAATTTTAGCTTACGTTAATTTTTAAACTTAATTAATTCTTTAATTAGTCCCATAACTAAATCAAATTAACCTATTGAAATCTAATCATGTTCTCAAACTTAATTGTTATACAAATTCATCTAAGATTCACTTGAGTTAACCTTGAATTTGCATTGGCTCCCACATTTAGGTCCTTCAAATGCAATTGAGTTTTCAATATTGTTAAAGATCTAGTTTGATCATTTCATCTCTCGTTTATGTATTTGGATCCCTCTTCAACATGTTCTTGCAAATCGAGTATATAAAAAAACAAACAAACATGATAATTTTGGGAATCTAAAATTGGATTATGACATATATTTTGATAATAAAGTAGTGTATCAACCATTTTCAATATCTTTGAACTTTCAATGGACTTGACTTATTTAAGGATCTTACCATCTATGGGTTGATTTTCAATGCTTATTTCACATACACTCAAAACACTCGTAAATAGAAACAAAAACAAAATTTTCTAATTATCTTTTTATATAGGAAAATAATAAAATCATGTATTCAATATCTTTCAACTTTTAAGAGACCTGACTTGTTTAAGAATCTTACCATCCACGAGTTGATTTTAGATAAAATAATAATAATAATAAAACAATCAATACTTATTAATATACATCCAAAGCAATCCAACCCCGATTTTCTATGTCTTTTTTAGCGATACATTGAAAATTTTTAGGTAATTTTTTTTAATACAGGTTTCACCAAAATTTCTATAAAAATTTTGGTAGAGTCTTCCCTATACTGGGAGGTTCCAAGTTATCGACAAAATCATATTACATTTCTAATTTTATTTCACATCCCGATCCAATCATCCTGGATCTCAATCCAACTCATCATTATCAACACAATATATCTTATTCAATAATATCATATAATGTAATTCAAGTGAAACATGCATGGTTAAATAGGTACTTAGAGTTACAAACATAAGATTAAAGTCATACATTTAAATTTACTGATTAATATTACATTTTAAGTTTTAGGAGATATATCTCTTAATTTACAAATAATTACATGGTCAAAAGCAAAAGGTAACTAAATATCACTCCTAACGCGACCCTGATGGACCTGAAAATAGAAATTAACGTGTACACATAAATATAAAAAGGTAGTAACAAACAATATCAATGACAGAAAATAATCTCCATGGAATTTATTATGATGCATAAAATCAAGCATAAACCTCTTTTACAACATACATTTTCCATCTATTACTAATATCCATCTAATAATCTATCCTATTTGTCGAGAATAATTTCATCTTGCAAACCTCAACACAACTCAACGATTTTCGAACACCATCTCCTTATAAATCAATTCTCACTTGATATCGAGATATTCTTTTTTTGGTATCATTAGCTTATCTCATTCTTTTGGAATAACTATCAATATTTTCCCTCTCATTTTCTGGAAGGTAATTGTCGATACTAATGAATCTCATTAGTATCATTAGTCTCCCAATATTGGGTTAGACTAATCAATTACATTCACGTGCCGATATCAATACAACCAATTAGTATCATTAACTATTCCTTACCCAGAATGGTTAATCAAATCTTATTCATATATGTTTTACCATCAAAGTTGCCGATGTCAAGAACCCTTGACATCATTAGCCTCCTTACCTGGAGTAACCAATCGCATCAGAAATAGTTACCGATACCAATGTGATCTATTGATATCATTAACTATTCTCGACCCGAAATAGTTAATCAACTTATCCTTTTCACTTAACCAGTAGTAACTATACCGATGTTAGTAAAAATCTTTACTAACATCATTAGTCTCCTAATTGCTCAAGATCGACTAATCAATTAAAGAAATGCCGGCACCGATGAAACCCCATCGATACCATTAGCTATCCAAACCCAGATAGCTAATCAATGTCATCTAAAATGTCGGTACCAATGAAACCTCATTGATACCATTAGCTATCCAAAACCAGATAGCTAATCAATATCATCTGAATTTTCCATTCGTACCGATCCCCTTTCATTTTTCTTATTAACATCATATGCATTGTAACCACGGTTGCCAAGTATCATTCGCACACAATCTTAGTTATCGACACTACAATCACTAAGCATCATTCACATAACCTTGGTCACCCTCATCACAATGCCAAATATCAATTTATGCCCTTAGCCACCCTCATCATGGTGCTAAGTATCATTGTAATGTATCCTTAGTCACCGATACTATTCACTTTCTCCTCGTGCAATTACATATATGCGACAAACCTTAACAATTAATATTCTTACATCATTATCACAACAATAATTTCACCCTATTAGTTGGAATTCATGATAATCTTCATTAACTAATCAATTTGCCAAAAAAATACTTATGGCCAGCCTTAAATATGTTTTATTTTCACGTGAAAATTTTCAATGTCTCATGAAAAAAGACGTAGAAAATCAAGGTTGTTACAATTGGTATCAGAGCGTGGTTGTGATTCAGTAGACTTTATAAGCATGGAAAGTATAATGAATCGCGTATCTTGAGATAGAATGAACTAGACATGTAACACACACACACACACACACACTTGGTTACCACAAGTGTGGTAATTAAGGAAAGTGATACTGGGTTGTCAAGAAGTCGGTAACTAAGAAAATGAGCTATTACCTCATGATTGTGGGATCGGTAACAAATAATAAATATGAAACCATTGTTTGATAATACATTAGATGATAGTAAATGATTTATGAACAATAAATTTAAAATATTAATAAAATGATAATGTAACAACAATGTTTGCTATTTTGATGAAATATGAATGGATGAGATGAAACCATTTATGAATTAATATTAGAGTGAATATATGATTGTTTAGGTATATACAAGTGTTGATGTAAATGCTATCGATTCAAAATTGTGACTAGAGTACGAATAGAAGTGGGACTGTTTTGTGATTAATGCCTTAATCAATAATTATGTCAAGTCGGTAGCGGGACCCTGCATATTAGGCCCTTACCCCAATTGACAATGCTTTATCTTGACATGCAAAGGAATACTAGCTTGGTACATAAACAAGTTTAATACTGGCATCGTAGATATAAGGTAAAGGCTTGTAAATTGATTATGAAAAGCCTTATTAAATTACTTTATGAGAATCTACCCTAAAATCATGAATGAATTAAGGATCGTAAACGTGGTTATCTTTGTAGACATAAATGAGTAAATGGTTAAAACATGAACATGAATGTAATACATGTTGTGGAATGTTATGGGTTAAAGGTAAAACACTAAGTTACCGTCATCTTAGATATTAAATAAATAAATAAATAATTTGACAAACTATATTTAAGAGTAGGCAAGGAGGTCACGAGTGTGCAATGTACATACGTGTGATTGTAGAAATACATAGTTAATAAGGAAACTAGAAAAGAGATGAATTTAGGGATGAAGGGGACTAATACGTACTGATGCTGAGAAGTAAATGAACGTTGATTCAGGAGTTGATACTTAATATTATGAGTGTCTGTGCACAGGAGTTGAGTAATGATGGATACAGAGTGTTACTTGGTGGGCTCTAAATAGGATTAAGATGAAAATAAGATGGTATGAACAAGTAGTTAAGTATGAAATTATAGGAACCATGGTGATTTCTATATTGAAACACTGAATAGCTGAGATAAATTATAGTTGTTAAATTGTAACGAGTGCAACATGAAATTGGGATAAGGAAAAAAATGACGACAATAATGGTTATATACAAATGTAATTGGAAACTACGACAATGATAAAAATTACATGTTAATCGTAATGGATTTAAATGATGGATTCTAAAAGTATCCAACACATTAGTTAGCCACAATACCAAAAACTAACAAGTAAATAGATATTAGTTGACAATACGACAAGCTAAGGTTACAAAATTGAGACTAGGTCATCTGGATGGTGGATGACTCAGGTGGTTGGCACGACACTTCACTAGTTGGGTGGACAATATTTAAGATAATTGACATGTTACTTATCTTTTGTTTGGGAAGGAGATGTCATTGATAATGTGACTAACAAGAACAATCATTATAAATGTGGTGTTTGAGGTGTAGTTATGTTATAAATTTAGAAAGTAAATATAGGAATACTACGTATCCATGAGAAATAAAGTGACATAAAAAAAGTGTGTTTAGTGGGAGCATGACATGCTTCAACAGTGGAAAAATAAGGTGAAATGGTTTCCCCAAGACCAACATAAAAGTTGGGTTGATAGCATATTGAATTGAATTGCCTATACTTTTATATAGAATCCATGATGTTATAAATTTAGGAAGAGTTGGGATAAGATAAATGTGATGTTTGAGGTGCAGTTATGTTATAAATTTAGAAAGTAAATATAGGAATACTACGTATCCATGAGAAATAAAGGGACATACAAAAAAAAATGTGTTTAGTGGGAGCATGGCATGCTTCAACAGTGGAAAAATAAGGTGAAATGGTTTCCCCAAGACCAACACAAGAGTTGAGTTGATAGCATATTGAATTGAATTACCTATACTTTTATATAGAATCCAAGATGCGTTCCTTGAATCCATGTTACGGAAAGGAGAATTGAATCCTCTTCAAGTCCTGCACTAACTACCCATAGTGATTCAGGAAGGCTAAAGATCTAAGGTTTGAACCAAATGAACTTTTAGATTAAATCGTATAAAAACAAAAAAAAAAAGTTTCATGGGAACATCCGCAATTGCAAAGAGATCAGGAAAGCAGAATTGAAAAAGAGAGATAAGTACCCAATGATATTCGCAAGTATAGGTAAAAATCCTAAATTTCGAGGATGGAATTTATTGAAGGAGGGGAGAATGTGAAACCTTGAAACTTTATAATTTAAATATGTGGATGTGAAAACTTTCATGTAAACATAAGACTAAAAGTAGTATGATCTCGATGAGTGAAAGAAACCAAGATAAAAAATAATAGATAAATATGATATATAATGGAGGGGATGACCTCCATAAAATAAATTTTGGTTTAGAATTCATAAGGACAGAGAAACTGGTAACGTGTTTTGATGGATAAAATAATGAGAAAAATGATAAAATGTTTCTAAAAAATAAGTGAGATAATAAAGAATAAATTATAAT
The DNA here is from genome assembly GCA_007827005.2 of Populus simonii. NCBI lineage: Eukaryota > Viridiplantae > Streptophyta > Magnoliopsida > Malpighiales > Salicaceae > Populus > Populus simonii. The sequence goes on along the minus strand of CM017471.2, from coordinate 2,155,552 downwards.
AAAGGATAGTGTAATGAAAAGGACAGGACTGAAGTGCAAGCACCAATTAAAAATCAGTGAAGTTACTTTGAAATGGTAATAAGCTTGATAAATAAATAAAGGTGGAAATTTTAAAATGAATATATTTCAAAATAAAAAAAAAATGACCTTAAAGGCTTAGAAGGATAATTGATATGATTTTATGTGAAGATTGAACAAGAAAATTTGGATTGTTGACGAAAACTCATGAACTGACCAATTTTACATTAGAAAGCAGAGCTCTCAATCCAATCGTCGGATCGGGATGCAATTTTGCATTAAGTCTATTAATATGTTTTCATACCTTGTTTAAATATCTTATCCCAATTAGAGTTCGGTAAAGACTAACGATTTAAACAAAAACAAACCGGATAGTTTACGTGAAAAATAAAATAAAACACATAAAGACATAAATAAGGGAAAAAATTTTAATTAATGGAAAATATGCCTTTAAAATAGCAAAGAGGCCAACCATTCCAAAAAAAAAAAGATGAGAGACAATAGAGAAAATTCGGCTAGAGAGAGAGGTGCAGAATTTGGAGGAGCCAATCCAAAGAAGGCAATAATGATCTGGTGGCCATATCTCTGGAATCCACTGTTGGATCGTGCTGAGTTTGAGATATGTTGTTCTTCTCACACTCCTTTACTAACTGACCGGAGAGATTTGAAAGCACACAATCTATTTGACAGAAATCATAATCGGACATTTCTTGGGAAACAAGAGGAAACACACCTACAGAAAACTAACCGGGTAGTTTATGTGAAAAATAAAATAAGATACATAAAGGTATAAATAAGGGAAAAAATTGTAATTAATGGAAATATGCCTTTAGAACAGAAGAGGCCAACCATTCAAAAAAAAAGAAGAAGATGAGAGACAATAGAGAAAATTCGCTAGAGAGAGAAGTGCAGAATTTGGAGGAGCCAATCCAAAGAAGGCAATAATGCTCTAGTAGCTATATCTCTGGTATCTACCGCTGGATCATGGTGATTTGTGGATAGATTGTTCTTCTCACATGCCCCTACTAATGTATCGACAAAATTTGAAAGAACACAATCTGTTTGACAGAAATAATCATCATAAATTTCCTAGAAAACAAAAGGAAATACACTTGTAGAGCAGTTTTGGTCGCCGACCAATTGTTCTCTCTTCCACCATTGGATTATATCTAATTTTGGATATGGGGTGCGCCTAGATGTTGCTTTCATTCTAGACGGTGGAGATCGGAAACACACTCTCTAACAAGGTGTCATTCATGTTGAATAGTAGCTCGTCAATTTTCAGGTTAGCTCGGTTTTATTTAGATCTAGAGAGATCCAACCGTTGGATCATTTTGATTTTGAAATATATTGTGCAAGACTCTAAGATCTATATTTTGACCGTTGGGTTCAAAAATAAAACCTAATATGGATGACTTATTGCGTTTTGAATCTATTGCTAGTTTTGACAAAATTTAGGAAACTTGATTAAATACATGTTTTGATGAAATTAGAATTGTGTAGGTGTTAGGGTTTATGAAAGATGTAATGGTAAAATATGTCTTGTTATTAATATTGTTATAGATTAATTGTGTTTTCTTTATATAAGGGGAAGAATGATTATGGTGTAAGAATATGAAGGAACATTTGTTATTAATATTGTTATAGATTAATTATGTATTCTTTATATGAGGGGAAGAATGATTATGGTGTAAGAATATAAAGAAACATGGTGGTTGTGTGGATATATGAGAAAACCTGTATTTAATCAAGTTTCTTAAATTTTGTCAAAACTAGTAATAAATTCAAAAAGCAATAAGTCATCCATCTTAGATTTTATTTCCAAACCCAATGGTTAGAATATAGAGATTAGAGTCTTGCACAATATATTTCAAAATCAGAATGATCCAACGGTTAGATCTCCCTAGATTTGAATAAAACCGAGCTAACCTGAAAATTAATGAGCTACTGTTCAACATGAACAACACCTTGCTGGAGCTTGTGTTTTTTATCGCCACTGTCTATAATGAAGACAACATCTAGGTGCACCACATATCCAAAAATGAACACGATCCAACGGTGGAATAGAGTTAAATCGGTCGGCGACCAAAACTGCCCTGCAGGTGTATTTCATTTTGTTTCCCAAGAAATGTCCGATGATGATTTCTGTCAAATGGATTGTGTGCTTTCAAATCCCTCCGGTTAGTTAGTAAAGGAGTGTGAGAAGAACAACATATCCCAAACTCAGCACGATCCAACAGTGGATTCTAGAGATATGGCCACCAGAGCATTATTGCCTTCTTTGGATTGGCTCCTCCAAATTTTGCACTTCTCTCTCTAGCTAAATTTTCTCTATTGTGTCTCACCTTTTTTTTTTTCCTGGAATGGTTGGCCTCTTTGCTGTTTTAAAGGCATATTTTTCATTAATTACAATTTTATCTTTTATTTATGCCTTTATGTATTTTGTTTTATTTTTTACATAAACTATCCAGTTTGTTTTTGCTTCAATAACTAGTTTTTACCGAACTCTGATTGAGATGAGATCTTTAAACAAGGTAGGAAAACATATTAATCGAGATCATATCATTGTCAACCTTACGTTTACATGAAAGTTTACACATCCGCATATTTAAATTATAAATTTTCAGGGTTTTATACAATCACATAAAGAAAAATTCAAAAAACATTAAATGAAAATAATCCTACAATCTATTTAATCAAATATAAATTAATGGAAAATAGCATTCGGGTACAAATTTTACAACAAGCTAACATGCACATCCACCTATAAAACACTTTAAATATTTATTATAGTACGAACAGAAATTAATAATATGTTACAAACTAATCAAAATAAAACAAAAATATTTTAGGAATTTGAAAACAACCTTTAAGAGTTATTGAAGGAGGCGAGAAGCCATTGTAAATAAACTGACAAAGGGGTGCTGCGTGGGTCCATGCACTATCATGCTGATGAGGATTGGGGAGCGTGGCTCGTCGGATCAGCTGCACTTTCTTCTTCTCTTCTTTCTTCCTGCGTTAGCAGTGTTAAGTCCATTGTTGCTGGAGGAGAGAGATCGTTGTAGAGAAAGGTTTGGTCTGTTTTCTTTGTTATTTTTCTTTTCTGATAGTAAAGAGGGAGATAGTTTTATTTATTTATTTTTTTCTCTCCTCTTCTAGTCTTTTTTTGCGGTCTACTTCTAGTTTTTTTTTAGTATCTTTTTTTGTTGTGCTTCAGACCCCAATTTATAGTGTTGAACACTCAAGAAAATAAAATCCAACAATTAATTAGAAAAAATATATTTTTTATTCTTTTACTTGTGAATGAGATCCACAAAATCCGAAAGATGCTGGGAAAATTACCAACAAAATCGAAAGAAAAGAAGAAACAGGCAATTTAAATGTGATGTCAGAGCCGTGCTTTAATTCCATGTTTGAATACCAAAACTCTTAACGCAAAAACTTTAACGTTGGATATATTTAAGGTTTGGTTCTTTTCATGTTTTTAAATAAACACGACCTGCTAGGTTTCAAATCTTATAATTACTTTTTAATGTTGGATATTTAAGGTTCGAATCTGCTCATATTCTTAAATGAGCATGATCGGTTATGTTTCAAATTTCATTATTAATTTTAGATTTTACTATTAAGTTATTTTTATATTGCATAATAGACTAAATTATAGTTATTCAATTTAAATTTAATTATTTACATCTAACTAGTTTATAAACTCACGTTATGTTGCGAATGTTGCGAGTTAAATTTTTTTTTTTACATAATAAAAAATATTCAGGTCATATAAAACTATTTAGAATTTTCTTTTTTATAAAAATAGACATGGTAGGTCAACTTTAAAACTTCTTGATCCAACTTCTTGCACAACTCGAGTTGAAAATTAAATAATGTGATATTTGCTTTGACGCGACCTTATCGATTTAACCGGTCTAAAGGCATCCTGCCAACCATTAAAAAAAAATTGAGGATAAAATTGAAAAAAAATAAAACCTCTAAACCCAACTTCTTGTCTAATCCATGTTTAAAATTAAATAATACGAGAGTTGTTCGGATGTGACCTAGTCAACTTGACCAATCCAAAGACAACCTAATTAACCATTAAAAAAAGTATGATGATGAAATTAAAAAAAAATAATGAAAATGAATGAAAGAACAACTCTTTATTTAGTATAAATTTAAATTAAATTATATGGGAGTTGCTCTAACGTGATTCAATCGGCCGATCCAAATGTAAACCAAACAAATGTAAAAAAATAAAATTCTAAGAATGAAATACAAAAAGAATTAAAATTAAAAAGGAAGATAAACTGAAAAAATAAAGGGTGAATTGAAAAAAAGATCAACATTAAAGCTCAATAATGTTTTACAAGTTTTGTTTCAGCATAGAAGTAATAATAACAAAACGATCATGTTTGTAAATAAATGTAATGCCTTGTTTGTTTCTAGGAAAATGAATTCCTGGAAATCATTTTCCTCACTTTTCCATGTTTGGTGAATATAAGGAAAATAGGTCAAAGGAATCTCAATTCTAGTCAAAGAAAAAAAAGAAGCTTTATGATAGGAAAGTGTTTTCCTTAAGTGTTTTCCTTTCCTTATTCTAAGGAAAACACTTTCCTATGAAACACCTCTTCTTTGCCTCGTCTTCATCTTCAAAAACTCTGTTAGCCTCCTCAGTGATAACATTCACACTAGCAAGCCACTTTCCAACATCAAAATGGGAAAAGTTATTTTACTTGCAGAGGCTGCCAAAGGGTCATTTGTCTTCCAGCAGGGGAAGCCATGCCCATGTCAAGCCCGTCAGTATAGACTGGTGAGTAATTGCTTATCCTGTGGCAAGATTGTCTGCGAACAAGAAGGAGAGGGGCCTTGCAGTTTCTGCGGTGCCCTTGCGTTAAAGGAAGGAAGTACGTATGCTGGTCTTGAAGAAAGCATGGCTCCTACATCAGATGCTAAATTTGCAGCTGAGGCTTATGCTAAAAGGCTTGTAGAGTATGATAACATTCACAATACCTGTGTAGTTGAATACACGAGTAACGGAGCGCCTAATGAGAACAATTAACAGTTCCACAACCGTGGATGTCAGGGAACCAAGGATCTCCATAGCCAATGTTCTGCCTTTGTTTAGCAGCCAAACCACAAGTAAAGGATGATCACTACTGTGATATTTGAAAAACTATGGAGATGGATTTAGCAGATAAAATGAGTGAAAGAATTTGCTTAGAGCAACTGCAGAAAGGCAGAGAGGCTAGGTTAATTTGTGAAGTCAAGTCAAGTTAAGCAATTATATTCAAGTAAATATGACCCCAATGACATATTCCATTAATTCATTACATATTCCATTAATTTATTAATAAATTATATTATAAGTGATTAAATATTTATATTAAATATTTTTTATATATTAGATAAATTTGAAAAAAAAATTAATTCATTAATAAATTATTTTTCAGTTCATTTTCCATAACATAACCAAATACTAGAAAGTGTTTTCCAATTCATTTTTCATTACACTACCAAATATTAGAAAATACTTTTCCAGAATTTATTTTTTCCAAAATTCACTTTATAAAAAGAAACTATTTTCCTATAAATAAACAAAGCATAATATCATTACAACCAAATATTTAGTATTTTATGAACGTACAAAATGATAAAATATACCCCCTCAGTCCTCAGAGAAAAAGAGATGAAGGAGAAGGAAAGAAACAAGAACATCATGGAGGATTTATGCCGCCGGTTCTTGTTCCGGACCTTTGTGGCAGCTTCATGTTCTTTGCGATCTGATCCTTCACAAATCACAAACCCTTTTCTCTGTCAATTTGGATCTCCAACCTCCCACTTGCCTTTGTATATTGATAAAATAAAATAAAAAAAGGGATGATGAAATTGTGATTTTGTTTTTAAATAACGCTGCTGGGATTTAATACTATTTTCTTCACATAATTTAGGTCCCCACAGGCATGCTGCATAGACTACTCCAGCAGAATCTTGCATCCACTGCAAGCAATCGCCTCCTTCCCAGAGGATGATGCGTGTTCGCCTGCACCGTTTGTTCTACTGGGCAAGCAAGATCTCATCTCTCAATTCAAGAACCTAATGCGAGTAGAGTATGTCCATTTTAAAAACCACACCCAAGAATCGTTTGTTTTTTTTATATTCCCCCCCAACAGATCGATGCACATTCACGAGCCAAGATCCATCACTAAAGTTTTTTTTTTTTTTTCTTTCCTTAGATTTATGATAGTTTTGAAATAAATTTATATATTTTTAAAATAAAAAAAATACAAGGAAATAAATTCTTTTTCTCGAGATAATAATCAAACAATTAACTAAGAATATGTGTTCTATTATTTAATTTTACGGATTCAAAGTTTAGTATCAATACAAAGAAAATGTATTAAATTCTATGCAAATATAAAAAAAATCATAAAATAAATCGGCTTAGAAAAATAATCGTTCCATAAATAGTGATTGACATGGAATAAAAGAAAGTTAACATGTGAATCCCGATATATAAATAAATAAAACACTATTGTTTATCATTGTGATATATTTTTATTAATAAATATATTAAATAAAATTATTTTTTTATTTTTTAAAATTTATTTCTTATATTTTTAAAAGATCACCGGAAAACAAACTCCGCCACAGTAGTTTGTTCACTCAGGAAAATCAAAGCATCAACAAATGGAGAAGGCAGGGAGAGAAAATACACGTCCACAGGGGAATCGATAACTTAGTCAAAGAACAGGGTTTCATCAGCTGCAGAAATAAAAAAAATAATAAAAAAAAAAGCAAGAAAGAAAGCACCCCAAAGACAGGACCCCTCCAGAAAGGTTCAATCAAACACCTTTGCAGTTTGCACTTGCTGAAAAAAGGGGCAAACCCAGAAAGATGGCGATAAACATTAATAAAGAAGCTGAAAGAGCACCCCAGAGAAGCCATGCCATTACCAAACCAACAAGTAATTAGTCACTAAACAGACCCGCTAATCTAAAACTCAAGTGACCAAATATATTGGCATTGCAGAAGTAGAGATACTCCGTTGCTGCTGCCGCTGCTCCATGTTAAGCTCCCTCAGACTCAAATAAGGTATCTCCATATCACCCTTTCTTGCCGGAGTCAAGGATCCAGCTAGAGGCCCTGATGATGGTCTGCTAGTGGACCTGTAAGGAGTGCTTGATCCACTCAAACTATCAGTTAAATAAACAGGCCCTGAGATGGAAGCTCCGAAAGCTCTAGCCCTTGCTATATGAACATCTCCGTGACCAAGATAATCATCCTTGTGATTACTGTGGATCCACTTCCACTTAAAGAATAGCAAAGCTTTTCTCCACCATTTCTTCTTCTTGCTGTTGGGTTTGTGGATCGTTCTATTAGCAGACTCCTCTTTTGAAATGGGTTTCTGGAGCTTGAAGTGTAAGGAGTCAACGGAAGACCTTGTTGTCGTCGACTCTCTCTTGTGGTTTCTTGCTTCCTCCAGGAACTGATTTTCATGGAAATCGAAACAAACGGGGCCAGTTGAGAACATCAAACAAGTAAATGGACGCATAAGAGTAAATGAAGAGTATCATATAAATTAAGGAGTGATGAACTAAACAAACCTGAAAGTAATCAATCTGCGGGTCAAAGCCATAGTCGCTGAAGTGTTGAGGTTCGGGAATGGGAAAAATCGGGGACTTGTTAGACATTTTCGCTTTGTGGTAGCTCCAAAGTGAAGGGCCTTTAATTGTGGATTTGCTCTATGGTGGAGGAGGGGCCAATTAATGGCATCAGCAGCAAGACTCTGGTTGTGACTTGTGAGGAGGGAAAACAAGAGGAAAGAGATGGTTCTTTTGGGCTTTGGGGCTCAAGGGAGGTAGTGACCGTTGAGGAAAAGCAAGCCCTAGTAAATGCTCCTCCTGATCAGTTACGTCCAATGGCACGGTCCCTTAAATAATTAACACAATTTATTATTATCTCAGTCACGCTCTTGTCTGACAGAAAGAAAGGGATGAGGGGAACTTGTTTGAAGCAAGCAGCGCCAGGCAGTGGGAAACTCCATTTTCATTTGCCGAGGGCTCACCGGTTTTAAACAGGATAAATCGGGAAATTAACTTATAAAATTAAAATAATCTGCGAATTAATATAGGAACAAAAATGTTGCGTTTTAAAAATGCAATATTTATTAAATATAATTATTTCTAAACGTTATATTTACTAAAATTATTGAGAAATAATAATTTAATTAATTTTTTTTTCTATATATGTGTGAAAATATATATCTTTATTCAATTTGCATATTAAAAAAAAACTGCAACAAAAATCTTAAAAAATTATTATTTAAACAATAATTATTCTCTGTTTTTCAATAATGTTATTCGTATAATTGAGCTGGAGATAACGGCTGATTCTAAATAATTAAGTATAGATATACTGTAACTAAATAAAAAATAATAATATTTAATAAATATCACACTTGTAAACACACAACAATGAAGTTATTTCACCGAAACTTTCTCATTATTCTGTCAAATTCTTTTGGAAAAACCATGCTAATTTCAAAAAATATCCTTTTAAACAGCGAGAAGTTCACAGGGGTATTCTTTACACCTCGAGACCCTCAGAAAAATATGCAAGTACGTTTATAAATAATATTAATTATAAAATATTCGAACTAGAAGGGACCTCGAATTATTATTTATTATGATGGTGTGCGGGTGCCCCCACGTCATTAAATGCTTTAGGATTACGTTAATATCTTGAAAATATATAATTACAAATAACCTTCTAATCATGTTTTCAGCCTTTGCTTTGCTTTAAAGAATTACATTTTACATCTAATTAATCAAATAAAAAGAGAAAAAAAAAACAAAATTACATCAAGTTATTACATGTTGGAGTTGAGCTTCGAAGGGTGTTTTTCCCTCCAATCTTGCACTGAACCTTGGCCTCAAGGGTATATTGGTAATTGGGCACTGTGATTAAGACTAACTAAGGCGACTCAAATGTCATTTTTTATACGTATAATAATCAACTGACAATTTGACCATCTATGGCTCTACAAACCAGGATCTGGCTAGGGTTTATTTATGTTCTTGATAGGCGACAAAACGTGATAACCATATGCATGTTCCTGCTTTAGACAGCATTAAAAATGCCACGTCCTCATAGGTAAGGAAAAATAAGAATTAAACAAATAAATTATCTAGAAAAGCAAATCCTTCACCACGGGTTCCTCTATTAAATAGTATTCACTAAATAGCTTGCCCGCACTAATTTTCTTAAAGCATGAAAAAAATCATGTTTAAGTGTTATGCAACCAGTGTTACTCTAAAAATATCAGAAAAGTCTCATCAAAAGTTGTAAAAAATATCAGATGATGAAATAAAAAAATATTAAAATAATAAAGTAAACCCGAACGAATCTCCTAACTCCAAATTAATATCTCAAACTCACAACCTATTAAGCTCTAGACCTGTGCTCCATTAAAAAGATTAACACCTGAAAAATTTAATGTTGAAGGATGAAATGTAAAATAAAATCAAACTAAGAAATTTAAAAAATTTACAAGGAAAAAACCCCAAGAAGAATGAAATCGAAAAACAAACTAATTCTATAAACCATTTTAAATACAATAAATAGAAATTAAAAGAATGAAGATCAAATTAAACAAATGAAAAATCCATGGGGATGAAATTGAAAAAAAAATCTAATTTTATAAATTATTTTAAATAACAAAAATATTAATCAAAAGACCAGAGAAGAAATCTAAAAAAAAAAAACTAACTAAAAGTTTCAATTGAATTTTGTAAGGACCAAATTTCAAAGATAAAAAGATCCATTGGAGATGAAATTGAAAACATTTTTGTTTATGAATTATTTCAAATAAAACAAATATTAATCAAAAGACTATGGACTAAATTTGAAGACAAAACTAATTAAAGGGTTGCATTGAATTTCTTTATGGACAACACAATTTCCTAGGAAGAGAGAGAAAAGAAGAAAGAAGAAACACGTGTCGATTGGCCAGGTAGGCACCACCGAGAGGATTCCATCGCTACCTTTGAAGCCACCATTTGACCATGTATCTTGTTTATGCGCTGCCACAAATTTTCTGGAGCCCCACGCGCCTCCAATTAATAATTTAAATAATATTATATAACTGGTAAAAGACACAACAACCCCTCTCTCAATTAGATAATGACCTAAAAAACCAAAAGGAAAACACATAAATGCCCCTGCATACCCATTTCTTATTTTGTCTTTCAAGGGTAAGTTCGTGAATTCACTGTACAATTAAATCTAAAATGTAAAAAATACCCCCAAATGATAGGTATATGTCATTTTTCTATAAAGGTAAAAAAAACCATTACACTACGCCAAAAATTTATATGAAGACCAATCCGCCCCTAATGAATTCAACAATGCCAATTGAATCCCCATGCAAAATATGAAAACACCTTCAAAAGCAACATCTTTCAGTTCTATGAAGAAGGGCTTAGATGTCATAACATTGTTTCAATCTATAGTGCTATGAGTCTAAGACCATAGTAAGAGACTGATGCCTTTTAGGTTTTTTTTTGTTTGTAATTATTAGTGAAACTGTGATTTCTATGAAGACTAAAACAAAGCCTCACATGAATGGTATGCAAATGGAAGACCAAAATCATTTAACAAGTTGCTCGCGACTTATTCCATGCAACCTGTTTGTTTTTGTGTTTCAAAAATATTTTTGAAAAAAAAATATTTTTTATTATATTATTTACTTCAAATTAATTATTTTTGGTGTTTTCATATTATTTTGATGTGTTGATGTCAAAATTTTTTTTTTTAAAATAAAAAAAATATTATTTTGATATATTTTCAAGCAAAAATTACTTTGAAAAGCAATCACTACCATAATATCATAAGTGTATGATAAAGAAAATAGAGCATTTGCATTAACCTTAATTTACCATAACTAACTGTTTGTTTTAACTATTTAGTTTACATTGCCACGTTACACTTTAGTTCTAATAAAAAAAATCAATGTAAAATAAATTAAGCAATAGAAAACTATTTGATATTATTATTAAACCTGACCCAATAAGTCAATCTTAAAATTTCTTGACCTGACTCATTGTCTAGCGTAAATTTAAAATTAAATTGCGTGAGAGTTGTTTTGACATGATCTATTTGACTTGATAGGTCTAAAGACTATCTGGACAATCGGTAAGAAATATGATTTGCTTAAAAAAAGAATTCAAGATGATTTTTTAAAAAAATATTAAGACGACAATGTATAGAATCTACATGGGGTTTGGCTATTAAACCTACCAAATCTACAATTCAGGTGATGGACTCCATTAAGTATAAGAACTTAATTTTTTTTAAAACTATTTTTAATTAATTATATGGTAACAAAAACATGCTTGTAAGATTGAGCATAAACCAAACGTTAATATGTTTGTTTGCGACTACAATAACCTCATATAAAACAAATCAAAATAATTTATGAAGATAAAATCTACCAAATATTGAATGATAAAATTGAGAAAAGAAGAAAAAAAATAGAGAAATGAAAAACAAAAGGAAAAAAACTTGGCGTCTTCACTGTTTATATGAACAGTGAATAGAGTGGCAATTACGTTAACCTTAAGTTTCTAGAACTAGCTATTTTTTAGACTACTACTTAGTTTACATTTCCATGCTAAACTTCGGTTCTAATAAAAAAACTTTAAATGTAAAAAAATATATTTAAACCATAAAAAATTATTTGATATTGTTATTAAACTTGACCTAATGAGTCAATCTTAAAATTTCCCGACCTGACTTTATGTCTAGCATAAGTTTAAAATTAAATTATATGAGAGTTATTTTGACATGATCTATTCGACTTGACATGTTCAAAGACAACTTAGACAATTGGTAAGAAGCATGATTTGACTTAAGAAAAGAATTCAAGATGATTTTATTTTAATATTGAGACGACAACATATTCGATCTATACATGCTTTGTAGCTTTATCAACCAAATCTTCTATCCAAGTGATGAACTTCATTAGGTTTAACTTTTTTTATATAAAAAATATTTTTAATTAATCATATGGTAACAAAACATGCCTGTAAAATTGAGCACAAACCAAACATTGAGATACTTGTTTGAGACTACAATAACCTCATAAAAAGCAAATCAAAATAATTTATAAAGACAAATTCAAAATCTATCAAATATTGAGAAGGAAATGAAAAAAAAAGGAAAAAAACTTTGTTTTTTCACTGTTCATATGAATAATGAAGGGGTGGTTGTACCCTAAAGTTTTTAGAGTAGTAAGGTAACTAGCCTTGGTATCCGCGTTTCGCCACGATGCTAGACTATTTTCTTTTCGCAAAAATTGATGTTTAGCAACCACAAACATGTTTTAAAAAAGAAATAAAAAGGTGTGACTTTGTTCATAGACTTAACTAAGTCAAATAAGCTGACTTTATTTCAATTAGACAAAAAACAAAAAAGAAAAAGAAAATGACAGTAGATGGGTTAAATTTAAAAATAAAAGTTATTAGGATAACCTGGAGAAAAGATATTGTTTTTCAAAATGGGGCAAATGATGTATCTCAATTCATAACCCATTAAATAAGGAAGAATGAAATGGGGTAAAAAAGAACATTAAAAAATAAATCCTGGTTAAACCGAGTTAGCATGACAAATATGCAACCATAATAATTAGGACCGAGCTAACTCGTGATATCCCACCATATCCATGGTCTAGATTATGAAATTGGAGTAACCTGATAAAAAAATAAAGATAATTATTAAGCTCTTTTTTTAAATAAAAAAACCGTGTTAACTTTTCAAACTCATGACTTATGTCATTAGAGCCAAAGTAACCTATTTGGAAAAACCATTAAGTCCAATTCTCAATTAATCAAATATTGAAGGATGAAATTGAGAAAATAATTTCAATTACACCAAAGGATTTGAAAAATAAAAATTAAAAGAATGAGGATCAAAATTAATATACATAATAAATTTTATATTTGATTGAAGAATGAAATTGAAAAGAAAAATCAATTTAGCAAAAGGAATAAAAAATTTATAGAATAAGGACTAGAATTGATATAAAAAATAAGAATAATTTTTGATTGAATGGTGAAATTGAAAAGAATATTAAATTTTACAAAAGGGCTAAGAAAAAAAAATCAGAACAATGAGGAACAAATTGAAAAATATAATACCATCAATTTGTATTGAATAATAAAATTTAAACTAATAAAACTTTACAAAAGGGCCAAGGAAAAAAAATAGAAATCAAAATAAAAGGATTAAATTAGAAAATATAATATTTGGTAAAATTGGGATTAAATGATGAAATTGAAAACAAATAAAACTTCTATAAAAAGGCTAAGAACAAAAATTAAAAATCAAAAGAATAAGGACTGAAGTTGAAATAATAACAACAAATAGGGCCAAACTATAATTTTCAAGGGGGAGAGAGAAAAGAAATAAAAAGCCTACTAGTAACAAAACATACCACCAATGCTGACATGAGCCTCTCTACAGGGAAAAGGACGTGGCGACGCTTTCAATAATATGGTGGAAGGGTATTTTTAGACACCGAGAGGCGCTGCACGTGTCGCTCAAAGTGCGCAAGTGCTTTCATGGGGTTGTACACGCGTTTGTTCTTCTACACACACGTAGCAAAATACCAAATTTCCCCTTAGCTAACTTAATAATAATGAAAAAAACTATTGTTAAAAAAGATGAAAAATCCCCTTGACTTCGGTTTCAATATTTTTTTCTTTTAAGGGAAATTTAATTGTTTCTTTGTGCAATTGATATGAGAAATGATTTATTTGTCTTGGTTAATTTGGTGATGACTAATGGGTCATGTGAAAAGACTTTAATGTCCTTAGAAGTTAGTGTTAAATTTTTTGGTTGAATGAGAAAAACTATCATTACACTATTCCAGTGAACAATATCTCTGAGTTTGGAGCTACAATGTTTTTCCAAGGCCAATTATATTCTTTTAATATATCTATTAAACCAATTTTGATTTTGGTACAATGCTAGTTAGATTTTGTATTTACAAAGAAATTATTTGTTGAGTAAATAATTTAAGTTTAAAAATTATATTCCATAGCATGACTCTCCTAACTAACTCTCTACTCTTTAGTTATTTGATATGGTATGGGGTTTGGCCTGGTTTAAGGTTTATGTTGCAAGTTTACCGGGTCAATCTAGGTAAATTTCAAAACAACATCGTTTTGTTTTTGTTTTTATGAAATGAAGATATATCTACTAGTGAATTTGGAATTCTTGGTGTCAGATATCCAATTAGTATCTCTATATCCTTTAAATATTGTAATGCAACTAGTATAGTGTAACCTATAATCCAATTGTCAGATATCCAATTAGCATCTCTATATCCTTTGAATATTGTAATGCAACTAGTATAGTGTAATTCATAATCCAAGGTGCTCCTAAAATATTTGAGTACCCTATTTATTGCTTTGCTATGATTCATACTAGAACTACTAGTAAAGCTATTCAATTTGTTAATCGACTATGTAATATCAGGTTTTGTATGGTTCATAACATACATCAAACTCCTAAATATTTGAGAATATTCTAATTAGTCTACCCCATTACCTTTATTTTTGGATAAGTATACACTTATATTCATTAGTGTTTTGATAGTACTATTGTCACCTTTAAAATAAAATTTGAGAATTTTCTCAACATAATAAGATTGAGATAATACCAATCAATCAAAATTCCTATAAATTTTTATTCATAGTATGACATTTACAACACCTATGATATGAGCCCTATGGATATAAAGATTTAGAAACCCATAAGCAATATTGAAATAATCCTGGAAAGCCAAAAATCAAGTTTGATAAGAAGTGTGATGAAATGATTATCTGAATCAAAACATCAACACTATTGGAATAAACCTCCACCCAATGATTAGTAAATCGCTAATGAAAAGTATAAGGAAGACACTATAAGTTCAGTTATACCTTGATAAGTCAAATTTGTTATTTGTTCCAGTGAAAAGAAAAGTGTTGCATCACTGAAAGCACAAGTTTATTCAAAACATTATGGCTTCAAAAGCTTGACAATAATAATCAACTTAAATAGACTCAACAAACAACCGTATAACATTAATGGGTGATAGATCCAAAGCCATAAAAAACTAAGCCCAAAACATTTAACAAACCCTAAACAATTGTTGTTACCTAATTTTTGACCCATGTTTTTGATAATTTTTCAGAAAAAATAAAAAATAGCAAAAAACAATGAAAACACCAAAAGAATGCATTTTGATATATTTGCATCATTTTTAGCATTTTTCAACGTCATCTCAGAAGAATTTAAATTTTCAAAGGTATTTTGAATGCGTTCAACTTTTAATGCCTTAATTTTACAATCACTGATTTTTGAGTTGACATTGATATTGCTCGCTTTAAAAAATACAAAAAAAATAAGAAAAATCAAAATTACTAAAAAAAGAAAAGAAAAGAAAATGAAAAGTTGAGGGACCAGTTTGGAAACCTAGAAATATTTCTTCTATAAATACCATGCTATAATGAAATATTAGGGGGGGGGGAAGAAAAATTTACACGGGGGAAGAACATCTTGTGGGCGGAGAAAATTTTGGGAGAATAGTAGAGAGAAAGAGAAAAAAACCCTAAAAAAAACCTTTTCTCCCCCTGCAGCCGCCTGAAAGGTAAAAAACCCAAGCTTTCATCTTCTCTGCATCGGCCACCCTTGAAACCAAGAAAAGCCACCACTCCTTCCCTTTATCAAGAAAAAACAGAGAAACCCCCTCTCCTAGCCAACCAGAGACCTGGCCGTCGCCCCTTTTTCTCTGAGCTTTAACCTTGAGCAGGCAGCCGCCCTTCTTTCCTGAAAAAACCGAAGCCATTCTCCTTCTGTACCCAGCAGCCACTCTTAGCCGTCCTTCCCTTCTTTGCCTTGCCAAAGACAAACCAGAGACCTCCTCTCTTGCCAGCAAAAGCTCACTTCCCCTCTCTCGGCTCTCCCAGAACCAGAGGCCGGTCGTGGCCCCCTTGCCTTCTGTCAAAAACAGAGACCGGTTGCCCCTCTTTGTCCTTTGAGGCCACAAACCAGAGAGCACCGGACATGACTCCCTCTCCCTAGACCACAACCTCCACCCTCTCTCTCTGTAATCCAGTCCCTACAGACCCACGGTTTTCACCGTCAGCCGCAGTCGCCTTCTTCCTCCAGTTATTCCCCCATCTCGGCTAAACCGAGACCCAACTCTCTCTTTCAACCAGCCTTTAGCAGTAGCAATAACACAGTAGCACCGCACCCACAGACCGGCTGCCTCTTGGCCTTACCATCAGCCATCTGAAACAGGTCCAGCAGCGATGCCCCCTTCTCGATCGTTCCTTCTCACCGCCAGCCACCTGAGGCAGAGGAGAAGAAGAAGAAGCCCTCCTAGCCACCAGATTTGCCATTGGCAGAAGGAAAACCAACAGAGAGAGAGAAGGCGGAGGAACTGGACAGATCTAAGATTGCTTGTGCGTTTTCTTTTGTTGCAAGTCACGGTGAAAGCCACCACGGGCAGGGAAGAGAAGAGAGGAGGAAACTGTTCCAGAGCCCCCCTGTTTGTTGGACTTTCCTGCGGTGACGCGTGAACCCACGCGCCGCCATTGTTCAAATGCCCAGAAACCTTCCAGCCACTGTTCCCGCAGATTCCAGAAGGCTTCCCTGCAGTTTCCTGTTATTTTTTAGGAGTGTGTTCTGTAATTTTGGAATGTTAAGGGTTTGTTTGTTTAATTTTGATTTTTTTATTTTATTTTGTAAACATGTAATTATGGGTGAGAAAATAGTAAAAAGGGATGTGTGTGTTTGTATTTTTTTATTTATGTTATTGAATTATAAAAATCAAAAGGACAAAAAGAATTAAGTGATTAATTTGAATATGGTTGAATAACTAAGGATAAATAAAATCATGTTGTATTTTCCATGAAAATGTAAGAACATGTTTCTACATATATTCTGGGATTTAATAATTGATTTATTAAAACCTTAGAATTTGATTAATATTTTAAATTTTTAAATCACATCAAATCGTAAAGTAGCTTACCTCAGGTAGGGTGCGTTAGGGGTGCTAATACCTTCCCTAGCCACAACCAGTCCCTTACCCTCTAATCTCTTACAAAGACCAGTACATTTGGGTTTCTTAGCAACCCTCAATGAAATATTAGGTGACGACTCCCAAAACCCCGAATCAAGCAAACATAAGGAAAAATTGTCGAATCGCCGCGCGGGTGAGGTGCGACAACAATGACTAATGGGTTGTCATGAAACCAAATTAAAGTAAAAGTCCAAAGTGAAACTAAAATAAGTCTAAGATAATGAAAATAATACAAAAATCAAATAATAAATATAGTTATTTATAAAACAAGCTTAAATAGCCCCAAAGAAACCAAGTAATCTGCCATTAAATACTCCAGCCCTTATTTCCTTACGTAGGTAGGATAAATAAAAAATCCATATAAGAAAAGGATTTTGAAACATTAAGGAATTTTTACCACACTCAAGAACTTTGTTATTTCCTATTAAATATCCTTATAGAAATTATAAAACTCGTAAAAAAAGCTTCTGAATATCTCTACATTATTAGAAAAAAATTCCTCTCTAAATAGGAGGTCCACGGGTCAAAAGATAACAAATAATAAAATTTATATTATATTTTTTGACCTATATTGCAAGACCTTTTTGAACTTAGATTGACCTAATATCTTAACCCAATTTATTAACAATATGTATGGAAACTCCTAGTAAAAACTAAGTTTAATCCAACAATCGAATTGAGAGTTATGCTTGAAGTACAAAACTAGACAGTAAACACAATTACGCTAGAATCTGAATTTCTTTGTTTAACCATTTCTTGAATCGTATCATTACCTCTTTTTTCAAAATGATTCATGCTCAAATCACAAATAAGTACAATGGATGTTTCATAAGCCTTTTATTTAAACCTTCATAGTTTTTTTCTTGCCAACATTTACTTCCAACAACTTTGTATGAAAGTAGTAGCCATTCTCTTTCATATTTCATCATTTTAGTGTTATTGCTTCGGCTTGCCTTTCATAGAATAGTTCTTGTAACTTATCAAATTCTTGTCTCGAAACCCTAATCATACAAGATAGGTCTTTGTGTTCTTGAGCGAGAACCCCTCTATGTTCTCTCTCTTTTGGTGAATACATGACATAAGTAAGGAAATGAGATGGAATACAAGCTAGATATGATATAAAAATACTATGGAATAGGGATTTTGACCCAAAATTTCAAACCTGAAACTATAGATACCTAACTGATTTTAATGAGATCAAACCCAAAAATTTTAATTTACCTTGTTACCCAAATGAATCAGCCCCTAAAACCTAAATTTGTGATCTTGTTGATTTTTTTTTTACTCTAATTAGATATTCTGGACAAAATAAAATGTTGGACACAAACTTAGCATACATTCTACTTATATAAAACAAAATTATTTGTAAATTAGAAACCTAGCATGCATATGACAGCATATTGTCATATATGTATATAAACTAAAACTAATGATTAGGAATCTAAGCTCTAGAATCAAGGTAGAAGAAGGCAAAATAAAGTGGAAAACATTAAAGAAAAAAGGTAGAGACACTGCCAAAAAATAAAGTGTTCAGAATATCTCCCCTTCCACTTTTAATTATGTTGAATTTTGAAACCAAAACTAATGAAATTACCATAATTAATCATTTTTGTTTTAAACAACTACACTAAAATTGATGAACATCTCCCAGGATTCCAACAACTATATTTTTAAAGTGCACTTATTCTAATAGACAATGAACTAGAGGAAAATTGAACTAAAAAACTCTTTACAAGAATAGGAATCTGAGCTCCATAATGGAGGTGGAAGAAGGAAAAATAAGCTGGAAAATAGTAAAAAGGACAACTAGAGATATGTTGTAAAACAAAAGTGTTCATAGCATTTTACCATCCCACCCTTATTTATTATGAATTTTGAAATCAAAAGTGATGAGATTACTAGAATAAATTCTCATTGTTTTACTTTTATTACCCAACCCACTATCAAAATACATAAAACCTACAATTTTTAGCTTTAAAATGAGACATTAAATTTCATTTGAAAAAACTATTCAGAAAGATGAAAAAAACTTATTGTTCAAACATTTTACTCATGGGTTGAAAATTACATATAGGCTAGGAAGAAATAATTCTTTATGGATCACATAATTATTTTATAATAAATTCTAGCTCAAGTCTAAAAGATTGGCAAAAGACAAACTCAAACTAAAGCCCAAGACTCGAAACCAAAAGTCTAGTACTCGGGGCCCGAGCCTATGCTAAGCCAAACATTTTTATATGTGGAGGTTAAACTCATACTACTTTACTTAGGTTTATTTATGACATTAACATTTTAGTTTTTCATGATATAAACTATAAGAAAATCTCATTTCTTTTATATATGGGATAGAGGATTTTGAGTTTTACAAAAATATATCAAATCTAGGGTTCTTTAAGATAAATTTCTTATTTATTCATAAGTTATTTTAATTATGTTAATGTTTCATATTAAAAAAAATTTAAAAAAATTTATTGAAGAACAATTTCCAATAAGATTTTAATCTAAAAGTGAGTATTCCTCTATTTGTGATATCAAATATGCCTATTAACTATATTTTATTAAAACAAATTCCAACACTTAAAAACTTGGTTACATAACCCGGTGACATGAGTAGATCAATATAAAACGATATCGCTTTAAGATTTTGTTCAAAGTCAAATAAGGTCTCATTCGAATTTTAAACACAAGTTGACCTAATTGGTCGACTATATTTAACTGAGTCATCTCGTAAACCATTTCTATATAAAAACTAGCCTGAGTCAGGTTCTTGTAAAAGCCCTCGTCAACCCTAACGTTCTTCTTACTTTCTTGTGAACTGAAACAGAGAAGAAACCTTCAAGCACCTGCCTCTTCTATCTCTCTCTTTCCATTTGTAATTCTCTTCTTCTTCTTCATATACCAACTCCAAAAATATTCTCCTCACTTCATTCCTAGAACTAAACCATTATCCTTCTCTTTCTCTTATGATTCCAGACACCCAATAATCAAAATTAAGTTCATTGATGCAATAAATGGACTCGAATTTGAGTGATCCACCCACTGAATACAGAGGAGGCTATGCATTAAGCGGAAAGATAATGCAAAATCCTATTGTTTTTCTCTTCTTTTTATCATTTTAATATTTTGTCTTTGTTACAGGTCCTTATTTCTCAGGAAAGGATGGTTGGAGAAGAAGCAATAAGGCATGAATAAATTGAACAGAAGGGCTACACATTTCAATTAAAAACACAACGTTTCATTTAGTTTAATTCTAAAAGAATTTAAATATAGCCACGTGAGCTGGTTTTTATTATCTTTTATATTGTTTTTTTTTTTTGGTTTAGATGTAACAACATGGAAAGAAAAGGAATTATGCAAAATTCATCTGGTGTTTTTGGTGGTACATGTCCTGGAATTACAAACGTAGGCAATAACATTTTGGCGAGACCCCCGAAACGACAAGCAAAGGAAATAGTTTTTTTTGGTGGTTCATTCCCTGCAGTTACGAGCTCAAGAAGTAGTGTTTTGAATGCTACATCTTCTGTAGCTACACGCAACATATCTCCTCATGAAAAGCTATCTCACCATGTTACTGGGCTTGTTCAATGTGTTATTGAGGGTGAGACTCGTGTTTTGACTGCTTCTATGATTATGGAGGGGTTTTGTAAGGGGGCTAAGGAGTATAAGCAGGAGGTTTTTGAGAAAGTTCAGCCTGATTTGAATCAGTTTGGGTTGTTGATTTATGATGATAATTTTAAGCAGCTTCTTGATGTTCCTGACTGTGAGTACTTCCCTTACTTGGGCCAGGAAACTCAGATGGAGATTGGAGATAAGGAAAGAGAAGGTGAATCTCTGTAAAATGTAGCTGCGATTGATGCACAAACAAAGATTGTGTCAACACGAAGGAAATGTGCAGGCCAAAAGGAGGTGAAGGCAGAGTGCAAATATTTGAGAACCAACAGGCTGCTAAAGTGGCAGAGGCCGATGCTGAACTAACAACTAAGAAAGCGCATTGGTCACAGGCATCTCGGTTGGCGGAATGCCTTGACTAGAACTAAAAAAGTTAAAGCTGAGTTGTTGTAAAGCCACTATGGAGTATAAGACTAGGGTCCAAGGTGCAAACTGGGAGCTGTACAAAAAAACAAGCAGCAGATGCAGTCCTTTATGAAAAAGATGAAGGAAGCTGAGGCACAAAAGGCTACTGCACTTACTTCTTCTAGTACTAACAATACTACTCCGGGGCTGAGTTTGCCTGCATTTGATGTGACTTCTTGGATGGAGTTGGTTGTTGCTTATGCAAGAGTGAAGAAAAGAGCGGTAACGAAGCTTGTTGGTGGGCTTGGAATGATATTGGCAAAGACGAACACATAGTGGCAAGGAGCTAATTGTTGATTCTCACCTTCTGCCTACTAATAAGGTTGGTGAAATTATTGCCAATAAGATTCAAGAATATGTCAAATTGAGTCAGTATCCAACTACAACAATTCTGTTATGTGGAACAATAATTGGGACTTCACCTGCAGCTCCTAAGGCTGTAGCCTTTTCGAGTCGGGGTCCAAATTATTTGACACCAGAGATTCTGAAACCAGATGTCATTGCTCTTGATGTTCACTTTTTGGCTGGTTGGACTGGATTCGTTGGACCAACAGATTTGGAAATTGATCCTGGAAGGGTTGAGTTCAACATTATATCAGGTACCTCGATGTCTTGTCCTCGTATTAGTGGAATTATTGCTTTGCTTTGAAATTCGTACATGTATTGGTCCACAGCTGCTACAAAATCTGCTTTACTGACCACCGCTCATAATTTAGACAATTTTGACAAGAATATTAAGGATCTTGCTAATGGTGAAGAATCAACACCCATCATTTATTGATCCTAATAGTACTCTTAATCCTCAACTGGTGTCTGACATGGACACAAGTGACTACATTGCATTCCTTTGTACAATCGGGTATGATTCCTATGAACATATGCAAGGGCAACATGCTTGGGAGCAGCAAAGGGCTTCATAAAAAAAGAATGCTAGTGGCACCAACACATCTGGAAAGGCGAGGAGGTTACTTGAAAGCTGATAGCCCCGTGTACATTGAAAGATCATATTTACGCTATTTCTTTATTGAAACTAAGGAGGGTTAATGGTTTGAGATCAAATATTAGTAATGATTTTGTCCCAGACAACCATGTTGAGGAGCGAGGATACCGAGGTTCTTCACGCAGGAATTCATCTATTATTAAGGACGAAAATAATCAGAAGGCAGGCAAAGCCTTATCAGCAATTCCAATAAGAAGGCAGTTGCAGAGACTCAAAGTGGAATTTCTTCTATATTAAGGTATGATGACAATACTCAGATGCTAAATAATAAAGAATCCAAGTTTGCTATTGATGATGCACTTGGAACGATGAGCACCATTGCTATTGGATTAGCCATTGATGTTTATAGTCCAACCAATGATAACGCTGGAGGAATTGCTCAAATGGCTGGCATGAGTCACCATATTCGTGAGAAAACTAATGCCCCTATATGCAGCTGGAAACATTACTGCTACCATTGGAAAGGAATTAACCATTGGATCTGTTACATAAGTGTCTTGGACTTTTTTGGTGTTTGTATCAGCAGTGCATCTATTTCAACAGTTGATGAACTAAATCCCAACATTTTCATTGGTTTGATTGTGGGTGTGGTGAAGACTCGCACAGCAGATTATATGAATATATAGATAAAGATGATATAGGATGGCCCAACCTATCACTTTTTGGTTGGAAGATCGAGCTCATTTGAATCTATTTCATTGTTTTATTTTGTTTACTTGAATTATTTATATTAGACAGTTTTAATTAGTAGGTTAAGCCTAATAGTTGGATTTTTAGGATTATGCTATTTATATGTTTCTCTTTCAGCTTATGAGACAGTTTTTGATGAATTGAATAAAAATTAAGTGTTGCATATTTTCCAACCTCTTTTCTTCTTCTTCTTTTTTGCTTTTAATTTTTAGTTTTTTTCTCTAAAAACTTTTTTTCTACTTTAATTCTTTTGGTTTATTGTTCCGCATAACTAGAAATTTGGTATAAGAGCTTGGCTTTTAATTGTTGTTACAGTTAAATGATCTATAGGCTTGTTCAAATTCATCGATATTCATAAACCCTAGATATTGTGGAATTTCTAGTTTGATCTCGAGAAAAAAATATTGCTCATCTTCTCTATCAACAACGGTAGCCCTCCACACCAACAAACACTAATTGCAGAGCACACCATCCTCACTAGAGAGCAGATTGAGCTTCTTCTAATAGCCACTAAAACCCATGACAACTCTCTAGTTTGGTGATCATCTCCTTTGATTCGTGCGTCCACGACTACAAATCGTGTCTTCTCTTACAACAAATCACTCTCCACGCTAGCAGCAAATCAATCATCCATCCACAACCACCACCTCACGCCATAACCAGTCCTATAGTCCTTGAGCCGCGGTTATAGTAGTAACAAAGCTACTATTGAAGACAACAACGTTTCCTTATTCAGCCGCTAACGACATCTGTAGAAAATCAAATAAGGAATTCGTAGTAAGGTTGCAAGCCAAAATAATTAACCCTGCCACATCACAGACATGTCAGTGTCACATAAGTGAGCACGACCACGACACCCATATTGACACATAAGCAAAACCACCATCTTAGCTCCAGATTGCAGGTCAACTACCACTTCAGTTAGTCAGAAAATCCTGCATGTCCCCATTTCAATCTAGTTAGTAAGCCACTACAAACTTCTTTTAACCATTAAATATCATTATTCCTTGTATATTTTTTTTTGCGCTTGTTGACCAAGATTTAGCAGTGATATTGTTCTTTTGTGCTTGCCCATTAAAAAAAAAAAATTACATAGTTCACTTTGCAATTTGAATTACCTTCACTTTGGGCTTATTTATATACATTGAATATCTGATCTTCTTAATTAATTATGAAGCTTGGTTAAATTTGTGGGAAAATTAAAACATTATGTTTGGATTACCTGTGTGTATTTAAAGGACTTGTATTACTTACCTGTGAATTTTCTTAGTTTAAATTGCCATTACTTAGTCTCCAAGATAAATTATGAAGCTTGGTTAAATTTGTGGGAAAATTGAAACATTATGTTTGGATTACCTGTGTGTATTTAGAGGACTTGTATTACTTACTTGTGAATTTTCTTAGTTTAAATTGTCATTACTTAGTCTCCAAGATAAATAAAATAAGTAAATATTAACTTTAATTTTATATTGCGTTTAACTTACAAGTGTTGTTCGTTATCTCAGTCACAGTCTTATGATTATTTTTGCATGCATTTACGTAGTGATCGTCTAGTACACAATCTAGAAGTCATAGCTACCATTCACCCGAACTCTAGTAATGTTATTAGGGATATTCAAGAACAATCACAACTTATGAGAGCTGAAATGAGTAACATGTCCAATCGGTTGAACAACCTTTCTGGGAGAGTGGAGTCCATAGAAACTCTATAACTAAAGCAGTCTAGTAAGAGTGAACATTCTAATAACAACTATAGAAATCGTCAAAGATCAGTTCCTCGCAGAAACCACCAACATAACCACTGATTGTGCATCAAAAGTATCATTAAATCTTTTATTTTACATATGTATTTATTGTTTTTATTTGAGTTTTTTATAATAATTGATGTGCTTTTTAGTAATGAAGTTTCTTTTAATGTTTCAATAGGTTTTTGGAGCTTAAATGAATTATTTTATAAAATTCAACATCAGAATTCGGAACAAAGAATTGAAGAGAAATTTAGTTGAAGATTGAAGCAAATCTTGGTTCAAATAAGTGCTCCAAATTTTCCCCAAAAATCAATTCTATTTCAATTCTAGAAAAGAATATCATATGATCTATTTCAAGCCCAAACTTGTCTTATATTGTGTGCAAACTTCAACCATCAAACACTCAAGGTTTCAATGTCAATCTCAGCCCAAATAATAGGTACATTTGTATCCTTATTTGATGCCCAAAATCAGCCTCCAAATCAGTCCAAGTACAATCCATGATCTTACATGGCCACACAACAAATAACATTTGATTTATTTTGGGTAATTCATTGATCCAAGAGGGCAAGCGGCAAACACATGGATGGAAAGCTGGAGGGGACATTGTGACATTATTTTAGGTCAAAAGAAGAAAGAGACAGCTCATAAAGGAGGAAGAAAAATGTGCACCAAAGTGTTCTCCAAGCTGGCTTGGTTTGATTTTCCAGAACACCTTTCGGTGTTTTGCCCATAACTTTTGACTCAGATGTCCAAATGAGCTGTTATTTAATGATCTGGAAAGCTAACAGAATGGCCTATAAATATATCTCTAATAGCCATCTCCAAAGGAGGCTTTTAAGAGGGTCGAATTGCTGTCCAAAGTTAGAGTCAGATTTGTGTCTGAATTTTTACTGAAATTGTGTTGTGTTCTTCTTTATTTATTTCAGTTTGATTCAAGTTATTTCATGTTTATTAAAGTGTTATTATATATAATCATGGTTAGCTAATCTTCTTCTTGGATCCAAATCAAGGATGATGGTGGTTGAGGTAAGTTCTTTAAGATATGAATGAATCTTAATGTCTATCTTTTCATTTTCTTCATGAATGTTTTATTATTGCAAAGAAATTTTAGAAATCATTTAGGTAATGTTATAATCTTGAATTTTTATGCACAAACCTTAGTTTTTGGTATAGAGATTGCTTGATTCAATGTCTTACTTAATATGAAAATACGTGTTCATTCTTAAACAATAATCAATCTTCATCTTTTTAAACTTCATTATAATATCTTCTGATCTAATATCACCATCGTTGATATTAGGTTGAGTTATCTTATATATGTTGAAGGAATCACTAATACATCACCATTAAAATTGATTTGGACCAAGACTTACTTTTTCTTGTCATTTAAAATCTATTTACACTTTTTCATCTTTGAAAACAAATCCATCATTCATTTTCAACCAAGTTATTGTTAATTTAATTTCTCTTGATTTTTTTTTGTTACCTAGCTTAATTTTCAGATCTAACTCTCTGTGGATATGACCTCGATCTTACCGAGTTAATTACTACATTGCACACTCGTGCACTTGCGAGTTAAACAAGTCGATCATAAAAAGCGGTCAAGCAACCACCACTGGGGTTACAATGACTTTGACGACCTTAACGATAGTGAGTATTCCAGCAATCACCATCAAAGACCAATTCACCCTAAGAACCATCACTACAACCACAATCAGGGTCATCACGACAATGACCCTGATGAGCGAGTCATGAGACATATCAAAGTGGAAGCCCTAACTTTTGAGGGTCAACTTGACTAGTGGATCTTTGATAGATGAGTTTGTGACATGAATCAATTCTTTGACTAGTATAATTTGTTTGAAAATAGAAGGGTAAGGTTTGCGAAGATGAAACTTAGTGGCCTCGCTCAGCTCTATTGGGAAAGTGTAGAAGAGTCTTTGGTTAGGAAAGGTCAACCTCCTATTACTGATTGGGTTGAGATGAAAACCAAGTTATAAGAAAAGTACCTACCTCATTCTTAAAAGGGAAATCTCTTAAACTAGTGGAATAATTTGAGGTAAGAAGGTAAACTTGCCAATGCATAGGTGATATAATTTGATGAGTATAGGATAAGGTGCTCGGTTAGGAATGATGAGATAATGACCCAAAGTAGATTTCAAAAAGACTTAAACGATGACTTTAGAAGAAAGGCGCTTAAAGGTGTGTCCACCCTTGATGAAGGTTATACCCTAGTATAAAATTACGAGTTGGTCACAAAACGCTAGTGGTCAAGACATCAGGACACTCATAGTGTCCCTTCTAGGTCTTGACCTGGTAATACTCTTTATTGGGTGCCTTGCCCCGTAAACCTAATTCTATTATTTCCTAGATAGACAGGGGTATGGGTATTCTCCCTAGAGCATCTAAAATGACCTCAAAGATTCAGCATTTTAAGTGTCAGAGTTTTTGATCATGTTTCCCTTAGTTGTCCCAATAAAGTTTTGTTAATTAAAGATTAAGAGGATATGGGTGAAGAAAACAATTGTTATGATAAGGTGTATGAACCTAACGCCAATGATTTTCAAGACCTGAATGATGAGAAGGATGAGTCCAACCTGCTAGGATGTGTTAGGTTTATATCCACTCAAATCAAGTAAGACTTTGTAAGATTTGAAACAATCAGGTTAAGTGTAGTAAGGTGTGTGTTAAGACAACCCAAAAGAACTAAGGATTGAAGGAGAATTATTATCTTTTACACTTACATTAAATATGAAGATAAAGGTTACAAGATCATTATAGATAGTGGCATTTGTATCAAGCAGTATACTCGGGTAACATATTTCGTCTAGTCTTAAAATTTGTTCCACACCTTAAGCCTTACAGTGTGTCCTGGGTTAATGATATATCCATAAGAATTAAAGAGAGATGTATTTTTTCCATAAAAATCTTGGACTATCATGATGAAATTTGGTGTGATGTTATTCCCATAGATGTAGGACACATTATTTTGGGTAGACCATGGTTATATGCTTTGGACGTTACAATCTTTGAGCAATCAAATTCTTGTTCATTCATTTTTCATGGTAAGAAAATTCAACTTATTAGATTACAACCAAGGTTTAATGATAGCAGTCAAAAGAAAGAAAAAGTGAAAGAAAGAGGGTTTAACATAATAAGTCCTAAGGAGTTTGACAATGAGGTTTGTGAGGAGTCTATTGTGTTTGTCTTAGTGGCCAAGGAGGTTGTAGAAAAGTCTTTAGAAGAGCCACCCAAAAAGGTAAGGCAAGTATGTGAACTATTACAAAAAGGATTTACACGAGAGAGTTTGAGCTCCTGTACAGTACCTGCCATGTTAACATCTAAGAAAGATAGATCATGACGAATGTGTGTAGATAGTCGAGTCAACAATAGGATTACAATTAAGTATCATTTTCTCATTCCTTGATTGGATGACTTGCTAGATATGATAGCAGGAGCCCAAATTTTCTCTAAGATTAACCTGAAGAGTGGGTATCATCAAATTATGATCCATTTGGGAGATGAATAGAAAACTGCATTTAAGACTAAGGATGGCTTATATAAGTTGCTAGTCATGCCTTTTGGCTTTTTGAATACACCAAGCACTTTTATGAGAGTAATGACACAGGTGTTTATGTCATTTATAGGAAAATTCTTGATGGTGTATTTTGATGATATTTATTTATAGCAAAACCAAGAAAGAGCATTTAAATCTCCTTATTCAAGTTTGTACCACTTAAGAAAGGAAAGTTTGTTTGCCAAAGTTAAAAGGTGTTCTTTCTTTACAGATCGAGTGGTTTTCTTAGGGTTTATAGTTTCATGTAAGGGAGTCTCTGTGGATCTCTAAAAATTCCAAACGATAGTAGATTGGCTTAAGCCTAAGACTATTCATGAGGTCCATAGTTTTCTTGGGTTTGTGATTTTCTATCGTCATTTCATCAAAGGATTTAGCACCATCAAGTTACTTATTACAAATTATTTCAAACGAGGTGAGTTTCAATAGAGTAAAGCAACTAATGAGACATTTGAGGAGGTTAAGAAAAAGATGACGGAGGCCCTAGTAATGCAACTCCCCGACTTTACTAAGGTGTTTAAAGTAGAATATGATACCTCGAGAGTTGGTACAAGTGGAGTACTTAGTCAGGAACATCACCATGTAGCCTAATTTAGTGAGAAACTTAACAAGGTCAAACAAAAGTACTCAACCTATGATAAAGAGTTTTATGCGGTGGTTCAGGCCCTGTGCTATTGGTGCTATTATTTGCTATCATAGGAGTTTGTTATTTGCTCCGACCATGAGGCCCTCCGCTATATCAACTCCCAAAAAAAGCTCAATCATAAACATGGTCATTAGGTTGAATATTTATAAGCCTATTCATTTGGTTTGAAACATAAATCTGGAATGGAGAATAAAGTGACAGATGCTTTAAGTCGTCGGGTAATGTTATAATCTATGATGAGTGTTAAAGTTACTGGATTTGAGAGACTAAAAAAAAAGAATGAATCTTGCCTAGAATTTGAAGAAATATACATGACTTTGAAGGATGAGAATAATCATGTTGTAAATGATTATCTCCTCCAAGAAGAGTATTTGTTTTGGGATAAAAAGCTTTGTATTCCGAAGACATCCATGCGTGAATTTTTTATATAAGAGATTCATGGTGGAGGTCTTTCAGGACACTTTGGAAGAAATAAAACCATTGAAGAGGTGGAACGTTAATTTTTTTTGTCTAGTTTGAAAAGAGATGTAGCTAAGTTGGTAGATCAATATCAAACATGTCAGCTAGCTATGCATAGAAAATAAAATACTAATCTTTACACCTTGTTTCTTGTTCCCACTTACCCTTTAAGAGATGTAAGTATGGATTTTGTGCTTGGGCTTTCATGTACTGCAAAGAAGCATGATTTTATTTCTGTGGTTGTCAACCACTTCTCTAAA
This sequence comes from Populus simonii, assembly GCA_007827005.2. NCBI lineage: Eukaryota > Viridiplantae > Streptophyta > Magnoliopsida > Malpighiales > Salicaceae > Populus > Populus simonii. Next base: position 2,125,955 of record CM017471.2, on the reverse strand, counting down.
ATGGCTCATTTTATCCCTTGTACTAAGACCATAGATTCTTGGCCAGATATGGAGGCAAGGCTAATTTATAGGCTATAACTCCAATCTTTTCACTGACTTCAAAGGGCCTCATATACCTTGGAGCTAATTTTCCCTTCATACCAAATCTTAACATATGTTTCCACAGCACAACCTTTAAAAATACTTTATCGCCAATACCAAATTCTAAAGGTCTCCTCATATTATCTGCATAACTTTTCTGTCTATCATAGGCTTCTTGCATCCTGTCTTTTATGATTTTTATCTTTTCTGAGGTAACTTGCGCCAATTCCAGCCTAAATAACTACCTATCCCCTACCTTTTTCCCAGTATATTGACGTCTGACACTTTCTATCATATAAAGCTTCACAGGGAGCCATTCCTATTGTAGCTTGGTAGTTGTTGTTATAGGTAAACTCTACTAATAACAGATGATCTTCCTAACTCCCTTCGAACTTTAATTTATAGGCCCTTAACAAATCTTCTAATATCCGAATGGTTCTTTCAGGTTGACCATCAGTCTAGGGATGAAAGTCGTGTTTAGATTCAACTTTGTTCCTAGAGCCTGTTGTACACTTGGTCATAATCAGGAGGTAAACTTGGGGTCTTAGTTTGATACTATCAACAGGGGCACTCCGTGTAATCTCACAATTTCATTCACATATAATTTTTCTAGTTTTTTCACTAAGTCCATCATTTTCATAAGTAAAAGAAGTGCAGATTTGGTTAGTCAGTCGATGATGACCCAAATTGCATCCCTGCCCTTTCCCCCCCTAAATGACCTCTATAAGTCCATTATGATATTTTCCACTTCCATTTGGGTATAAGTAGTGGTTGTAACAGTCCGACTAGTTTTTGGTGTTCCACCTTTACGTGTAGATAGATCTCAGACCTTGCCATGTATTTAACCAACTCTTTTATATTCAGCCACCAATAGAATTCCTTTAAATCCTGGTACATTTTTTTACTCCCAGGGTGCATTGCAAGCCTCAACTTGTAAGCCTATCGTATAATTTTCTTTTTCAGTGTTTGATCATTTGGTAAGTACATTCGCCTTCCTATAACTATTATTCCATCATCCAGAATATGGTATGACACCTCTTGACTTTACTTTGTCTCTTATCTTACCAACTTCAATATCTTTTCATTGAGCTTCAAGCACCCTATTCCAAAGTGTAGATCTTATTTTTAACTAAGCTATCAAAGACTCTCATAGTCCCGCCTCTACTTGAGCACCGATATTTCTTAGCTTTAATAATTCCTTTCCATCTGAATCCTCTTATTGAGCACCGATATTTCTTAGCTTTAATAATTCCTTTCCATCTGAATCCTCTCATTGAGCCTCCGCTGACCTATTCTTGCAACTAAGAGTATCTATGACAATATTTACTTTCCCCAGATGATATTCGATTACATAATCGTAATCCTTGATTAATTCCACCTAACATCTTTGTCGCATATTTAATTCCTTTTATGTCATTAGATATCTTAAACTCTTGTGATCAGTAAATATCTGGACCTGGGACCCATATAAATAATGCCTCTAAACCCTTAGAGCAAACACTATAGCTTCTAATTTTAAGCCAAACACTAGGTAATTGACCTCATGGCTTCTTAACTTTCTTGAAGTGTAGGCAATCACTTTACCATTCGGGTCATGGGAATAGCTATGGTGGAAAACCCCTCTATAAATATTTGATAGTACCCTATTAATCTAAGGAAACTATGAATCTCAATCACATTCGTAGGTCATTCCCATTTCAATATTGCCTTGAGTTTTCTAGGATCCACTGATATTCCTTCAATCGATAAACGTTTTAGAAAAAATCACTTCTCTCAGCCAAAACTCACACTTGTTAAGTTTGGCATATAATCGATGTTCTCTCAATGTTAATAATACTTACCTCAAATGTTGTTCATGCTCTAGGTACGAACTTGAATAAACCAAGATGTAATCTATAAACACCACCATAAACTTATCTAAGTATGGTTGAAGGACCCGATTCATCAAGTCCATAAACATTGTTGGTGCATTTGTTAACCCAAACGACATTACCAATAACTCATAATGTCCATAATGAGTTTTAAGTGGGGTCTTTGGTACATCCAGATCCTTGATTCTCAACTAGTAATACCCCGATCTCAGGTCTATTTTTAAAAACACTCTGGCCTTTTGAGTTGATTGAACAAATCATCTATCCACGAAAAAGGATATTTGTTTTTTATTGTCACCCTATTCAACTATTTATAATCTATGCAAAGTCTAAAGATTTCATCTTTTTTCTTTACAAACAAAACAAGAGCTCCCTAAGAAGAATTACTTGGATGTATGAATCCTTTATCCAGTAATTCTTGTAAGTAAACCTCCAGCTCTACTAATTATGTTGGTGTCATTTGATATGGTTACTGAGCTATGCAACTGAGGTACCCTCTCTTTTCTTGAACTGATTGAAATGTCCCTTACCTCTCTTAAGCAGAGGGTGTCTACTAAAGGTATACTTTGCATCCTTTCGCTTACCCAAACCATGTTGGTCCTCCCTCATACATGCTTTGAGGGCCTCTACTGTCTCAATAAGCTCTATGGTAGTATCAAACTTAAAGGCAATCAGTCTATGCCCTAACTCTTGCCATAGTCCATCTTGTAACTTTTTAACCTTGTACTGCTCACTAGGAGTATAGTGCAAGGCAAACATGGAGAGGTTATGGAACCTCCTCTCATAGTCGAGTGCTGACATATCCCCCCTATCTCAAGGATAGAAACTCTTGTTCCTTTATTTTTCGATAATAGGAGGAGTAAAACTGATGCTCAAACTGTACTCTAAACTCTGCCCAAGACAAGGATCCTGTAAGTCTCCTCAACCTTACTATATCCCACCAAGATCATGTCCTGTCTGAAAGTAAAAAGGTAGCACAGTTTACTCATAAGCCCTCTGCTACTTGCATTTGATCCATAGTAATCCTCAACTGTGGAAGCACCAATGTATCCACATTATCAGCTAGTGTTGTAACCATAAGTATAGTCTGTATTGTTGGTACTATTGGTTTATCAGGGTCGAGGCACCAGGCATCGCCTCAATCACTGCCCTCACTATCTAACCTATAAGTGTTGGATCAACATGTAGCATAGGCACTGATACAAACACTAGTGCTGCAACTGAGAGTACAACTCCTTGTCTCTGCTGGTTTGGACCCCCAGGTTGTGATCCCACAATCTATCTCAAATCAATATAATCATGGAAGCCCATTAACTCCCCTAATCTCGATTGATGAGATATTAGAGGCATATGAGAGGCCATATCCTTTAACAGGTCCTCTCAATGTCTATCTTCAAAATATTCTCATGTCATTGCACCTTTCCTCATGTGTACCAACCTGAATCAAATTAGCAATTTATTGAACTCTTATTCAGTTTCCTGAACCCAAACCAAGGCTCTGATACAAACTGTAATAACCCAAAAAACATATAGAAACATATATATGTGTCGATTTTATTTGATGTGAATTTAAAAAAAAATCAGTGAAATCTCTTTTATATCTTTAATATCAAGTTATCGACTCAAATAATTTCTCAGCCTACAAATAACAACCAGAATGCTCGTCCCATCATATTGGACCTCATAACTCAACCAAAACATGAACTTTTTGTTTTTGTTTTTTTTGTATAGATAACATTATAATATTCCATATAACAAAATTCTAAAATTAATTAGTTCACGGCAAGCATTGATTTCTTAAGAAAATAAATATGTTTAGTTTGGCATATAACAAAACTATATACTAACTTAATATAGACAATATCCTTAATTACATCACCGGCCAAAGATAATTTAAACATTTAGATTCTTAAATACAAAGATTACATAACAACAAAATATTAATGCCTCCGAATACATAATTAATTAAACAAAAGACTTTTATCTATGCATCTACTTTCTAGCTCGAGGGAGCAAGGTACCTAGCAACATATTTATATGAAAAAATATTAGGTAAAAATTATACTTTACAATAAACAAATAAAATAAGGACCATTTAATTCATACTCAATAATATATTCACTACATCATTTAATGGAGTAACTTATTATAGATATGTTAATGTCTATGCCAATCCTTAACTAAGTATCTAAACATCTCAACTTGTCCATTAGTTAGTTCATTAATTTTGTTGTTCAAGAAATAATTTTTTTTTTGCATGTCTATTTAACAAGATATTATTTTCATTAACTAGAAAATAATCTTTCGACATGCCCATTCAACATGGCATTATTTTCATTAACCAGAAAATAACCTTTCAACACGCTCATTCAACATAGCATTATTTCCTTTTTTCCATAATTTTACATTAAATTACAATTAAAAAAATTCCTTATAGAATTATAGAAATAAACAAATAATTTATTTCAAGGTATTGAACGTCTACTCAATGCCTATGCGTGTGATGTGGTCCTCTACTGTTGGCCTAACTCCACAACCTCACCTATATTACCAAAAATTTACAAATCACTAACTGTTCATTTACAATAAGAATTAATCATATCTTCCATATAGAATTTTCAAATTTAAAATTAACACAACTCAATACGATTCATGTGCGTGTGTATTAAAACACATCGATTAATCCTAATTAAACATGTTTCCTTCACTATCGAGGCCAAAATTCAACCCTTTTATTTTTTATAGTCTTGGCCGAAATCAATAGAGAGGGTATAGAAGCGCCCCCCCCCCCCCCCCCCCCCCCAAGCCCCGTTTTGCTCTTAGATTTCTTATTATTTCACCCATTTACATCTATTCATATGTTATTTAGTATAATTTTAACCAATTTTATTATTCTCCAATTTCTTTCTCATTTCTTCCTCTTGGCCGAAAGTCACTACTAAAGAGAGGGGGTTTGTTTCTTCCATTTTTTTTAAATTAACCAATTACCCTATCTTAACACATGCTTATAATCATCAATAAGCCATAAATTGCATCATTACATAATTCACAATGCAATTCCCTAATTTCATATAATATAAACTATTGCATTTCTTCTATAAAAAATTTAAAACTATTAAATACATAGAATAGGTATTTAATAACTTTATAATCTCTTCATAAAAAAATTAAAACTATTACCTCAATGGAAGAATGTTTCAAGGAAGGAAAGCAAGAAAACCCCAAGTTCCCTTCTCCTCCTCCTTAGACCCTAACTTTTGATATTTTTCTCTCTTCAAAATAACTTTATAATCTCTTAATCAACCCTTTTGATCCCTAAACATAACTGAACTTTCCTAATTACACTTAATTTTTCCTCTATTTGAGTGAATTAGGTAAGAATTTGAAGAAATATTCAAGAATTCCCCCTCCCCCTCTTTTAGCATTCAAAATTACCAGCAAAGAGAAGAAATTCGGACATTTATATAACCCAAATTTTTAATTTTGCACATGGACCCCTTTTAGTTTAGCTTTTAACCAATTTTCCTTCATATTTTCTTTCTCAATTAATTAATGCCTTATCACTTGTCTTTGTTTAATTTCATCCCTCTCATACGCTTATTTATTTATTTTATTTATTTATTTTATTCCAACCCATTTTTATTTTCATATTAAAAAAATATATCCTCTTTTTATTTTTGTTCGGGTTAGATTTTAAACTGGTTTTTACATGCTGACCCTTAATGTGACATCCAAGGAAAAACCTATTTAGGATTTACAATTTCTGTGCCATTTTTTAGTTCTAAGGAGGATACAAAATACATCAAATTAAATAAAGGCAAGAATACGAAGATAAATTGCATTAATATTTACATATAGAACTCACATACCCTAATTAGGGTTTACAATTTCTAAGTTGATTTTGAGTTACGAGAAAAATATGATTACACCAAAGAAGCTAAAATACCCCCCCACACACACACACACAAACACACACACACACACCTGTGTGTGTGTGTGTGTGTGTGTATTAAACCAAAATTTACATTAAAAAAATCATTTGCTCTTAATACGACATCCGATGAGCAACCTACATAAGATTTACAACTCTTAGGTCGATTTTGAGTTGCTAAAAATTAAAGCAATTGATATACCAAATCAAAAAATAAATTTTCTCTTCAATTAAACGAAAAACAGATTCATCATAATTCAAAAACCAACATGTTCAAAACCATATAAAATAAATAACTCAATGCGTTAGGGGTTTGAGAACAATGTTATGAAACAACTAATTTGACTAGAGGCTGCTATAACTATTTGAGCAGTGGTGACACATGGTATTCATATGACGACACATTTGATATATTTGGACAATGATATCATGTGTGCTATGGACATTGTTTTTGCAAAAAATATCAAGAAATCTAGTTTGAGGACTAGAATTTTAGGTTGATATAGGGATGGAATTTGAGCTAATTTGGGACCAAAGTTTAAGGCAATTTGGGCATGTGTTTCGCAAAGACTTGAGCTTGTGTTTTGGAAAGATTTAGGGTTGTGTTTTAAGAAGTTTTGGGTTGATTTTTTTTAGAAAAAATGTTGCAATTCTAGGTTGAAAAGGTTTTGGTTTCAGCGGAAATTTTAGTGTTGAATAAGGTTACGATTACATTCTTTGTGTTTTTTTATGTCTAATCTCCAATTTATATTGTTTGGGCTCATCTCAAAAACCAAAAACCTAAACTAGAAAAATATTATTATCTTTATATTATTTTCTTATTGAAGTGTTATCTTTCTATAATTTTTCCAATTCTACTTCATTCTTCTATTTATTTTTAATTTTCTCATTTGTATGATATTCCATTATATTTTTTTAGTCTCACCTCGGCTCTCCTTCTCTTTCTTGTCTCTTATTTCATTCCCTAAATTTTTATTTTTTATTGTTTTTATTTTTAGTTTTCTACCTTGTCACACAAAACAAAATAATAAAAAATAAACCAAAGTTCTAATAATTATGAAATGGTAAAATTTTAGTGAGTTTCATGGAAAATATATTTTTGGACAAATCAGGGGGTCACAAATAGATTATGACAATTATTCTCTCTTCACAATATTTGCGACACAGACATTTGAAAATTCATTTCCCATTGACTTTGTATAATAAGTTTGCAAAGACCAAATCAAAGTGGTTTGATTGAAAGGTAACTGGTGCATGAAAATTTAAAAATAGATTCAAATTATTTGGTGACCAACCTAAACATGAAATTAAAAATATATCCAAAGTATTAGGTGAACAACCTAGACATTAAATTTAAAATGGAGCCAAATTGGTACGTGACTAACCTTGACATGAAATATAAAAGGGACCCAAGTTGTTTTGTGATGAACCTCAACATGAAATTTAAAATGGGTCCAAGTTGTTAGGTGACTAATTTTGAAATAAAATTTAAAATAGGTCCAAATTATTAGGTGATTAGCCTTTGATATATTTAAAAAGGGATCAAAATTGTTAGCTCACCAACCTTAATGTGAAATTTAAAATGGGACCAAATTGTTTGGTAACCAACCTTGATATAAACATTAAAAAAAAAATAGATCAAAATTATTAGGTGACCAACCTTGATATGAAAAATGAAAAAATAGGTTTAAGTTGTTAGGTGATCAACCTCAACATGAAAATTAAAATGGGTCCAAGTTGTTAAGTGACCAAAATTGACATAAAATTTAAAACGGGTCCAAATTATTAGGTGATCAACCTTGAAATAAAATTTAAAAAGGGATCAAAATTATTATGTGACTAACCTTAACATGAAATATTAAAAATGGATCCAAATTGTTTAGTGACCAACATTGACATGAAATTTGAAAATAGATCCAAATTATTAGTTGACAAGCAAAAGGTCTTGATTGCAAACTCAACTTGTTGTTTGTCTTTTTCCTAATATCATTTTATATGTAGTGATTGATTCTGATTTTATTTGTGAATGATACTCATCTATATTGAGGGGGAAACACATATTGTATATTTTAAAAGTTCAAGCTTCCTTTTTTACATTGAATGTGTCTTCAAAGATTTTCAGTTTTAAGAGTGTCTCTAAATGTAGTCACTAACTTGCTTAAATTGTTTGAGTCACTTGAGCACCTTCTAAACTCACTACGAGTTTGCCTTCCCATGTTCTCAACTTTTGATCACTAGATGGGTATGGTTAATACATCGTCTTAACTTGCCTCGTATTGATTTTAATGGTCATTACCTGTAACGCCCCATACTTTCATATGTGATTATTGTTACTTTTTTAGATTTGGTACGTAAAAATATGGGAAATGTCTTTTTTTCCAGTTCTCATATACAAGTCTACCGAAATTTCCACTGAAATTTCGGCAGAGTCTCCCTTATACCAAAAGGTCCCAAGTTATCGACATATACCTTGTTTACACTTCTAATATCTTACATCTCATAACTCAATCATGACCCAATCATCCTAGGTCTCAATCCCACAAATATCATCATCAACATCACAACCATAACATATATAACATACATTGAACAACAAATATCATTATAGGGCAATAAATGGGATAAACACGCATACATAAAACATGACTATATGAATTTAAGAATTAAGTTCATCTATGCAAGTTTAAACATCAAGTATACAAATTAAGTTATATAAAAGTTGTAATATTACAAAATACAAGTGTATACTCCCTATAACCTAGACTACAAAAAGTGAAAATAGGCTAGGATCTACTCTTATCGTGTATGCGATGGTCCTGGAACAAAAATACATATTATTGAAACATGAAAAATCATAATAATATAGCAACACAAATATTCAACAATTTAAAAATACAATCATGCATTCATATTTATTCACTTCTCCCTTCTGATTTTCATTAGAAACTCTTTCTCCTTCAATTACTAAAAACCATTTCCTCTTCCATTATCAACCTCCATTCAAGATTTCATAGGATCAATCATGATCATTTTTGCTTAACACATTACCAATACCAATTTCACTAGTATCATCATCACCCCGTAGGAGTCGATGCATGTATGTTAGTCAAAACACATATTACACTTCTTATATTTTCTTTGTTAGTGGTACTCCCATCATTTGGCAATGCACACAAGGGCAATTTCCCTCGAACACACACATACATTCAGAATATTATCTGAAACAACATCATTACACCAACTTCCATCATTCCACTTAATATCCAACGTTGCACATTTACATCTCACATTATTAACATATTAAATTCTTAAATTTAACTAAAAAGCTTAGGTGAGGATCACCTACCTGCAATAGAAGCTCTACTCGTGCTCCCCTGCTGCTGTTGTTGCACCATGCCTGTGATCCGTCCTGCAAATCACAGTTTTATCTCATAAATTTTCCTCACTCAAGAATATGTTTTATAATAACCATATCAACAACCAATAAGTCTTTTCTTTCAGTCATTTTGTAATATTTGAATTGTTATTGTCTAAACCTCGAACTGTTACTATCCGACCTCTCCTCAGAATTTTTAACTATATCTAGAGTTAAAGAACTCCATTTCAAGCGAGATTGGTCTAGTTGGAAAGCTAAGATATGAGGCTACAAGTTCTCTGAGGAAGGAGAACCCAGTTCTGCCTCTAAGACAGTCAAAATTGCTCATCAACAAATATTGGACTGTTACTGTCTTCATATTGAACTGTTATTGTCCGACCTCTCCTCAGATTTTTAACTATATCTAGAGTTATATAACTCCATTTCAAGAGAGATTGATTTTGTTGGAACGCTAAAACATGAGGTTACAAGTTCTTTGAAGGAAGGAGACCCCAGTTCTATCTCTAAGATAGTCAAAATTGCTTATCAACAAACCATACCTATTGCCCTATAGGTTCTGTCATGACCCAATCTCGGTTGATGACCCATAGCTGGAGTGCTACAACTCCAAATTGAGCAAGACCAATTTCCTTAGTTAGCTAACATCTAAAACTACAATTACTATGAAGAAACTTGATCATAATTCCCTCATTCTTTTACTTGAATTCTCTTCAAAAGTCAGGAAACGAATCTGTCCAGATTCATTAACCTTTCTATTTACACACAACATCTACAATTTAACTTTTTCTCTTTTATCTCAACCCTTAACCATATCACATATCATTTAAGAGTGTCAAAAAATATCTTTTTAAGAGCCAATTTATCTTATTTATTTCAATCTTCCCTCTTAACATCAAAATAAAACATTCTTATTTATTTTACAAACTTTCGGAATAATATTCTTCTAAACATAATCCTTGACAACATTTTCAATCAACCATAAACAACAAAGGAATAATATTCCAAACAATCCATACAGTCAAGTTATAATGCATTATTATGAGTATAACATATTCAAATATCAACTTCATCAAATGGTGAAATTTCCATAAATATGGTTTTAACCAAATTGAACTCAAACTTGCAAACCTACTGTGCGAGAAGCACAACTTCTATACCAAGTGTTTGTTTCTGATCTCCACCATTCAGAATCTAGAAAGCATCAGGAAGAACAACATATCCAAAATATAGCCTGATCCAATGATGGCAAGAGGAGACAACAATCCACGAAAAATACTGCCCAGAAGTATATTTTCCCAGCAATTTTCCTCCCGTGATATCTCTCAAATGAGGACTAATATAGAAACTCCCTCCAGTGACAATACACACAACATGGAGGAGAACAACATATCCAAATATCGTTATGATCCAACGATGGAATGTGGAGTTATAGTTGTCTAATGTTCTTCCATCAATATGTCTTCTCTCCAGCCTTCTCTAAACTCTCTCTTGCTCTTGCAAGTCACTCCAAGAGAGAAAATAGAATGATATTTATAGTTTTATCATCTTGTTAATTGCACATTTATCCCTACCCTTTTTTATCATTTGTACATAAACCTCCAACGAATATTGACCTCTCTTGGTCTTACGTATTCATTTTGTCCTCACAAATATTTTTCTTTTCAATAATTTAGTACTTTATTCACTTTTCATTTCATTAATTTCACTATTTTTATCTGGATTTAGGTTTCTTTACTTTAATTTAACCCATTTTACTATTGGTTAAATTTCTTATATTTTAATAACCTAGAAATTATAACTAGGGGTTTATATTACCCCTATGTATAATATCAATGTTTGTTCATCTATATTCTCTCTACATCAACATCATGAAAAAGTTGTTTCCTCTACTTGGTCCATATTGGCTTTGCATCTTATTGCCTCTAAGTACAATCCAAAGATGTATGTTCATCAATGCTTATTTTTCGTAACACTATGAAGAGTTTGTTCTTTACTACTCAGCTTATTGAAGTGTTTTGAATTATCATTTGGTTATTATTTTCATAATGATTCTTTTAAATAAAGTTTTCCCTAACTATTTTAGTTGTGTTTGTCTCTTGTAGTAGCCATTAAAAGACACACATGCATCACCATCATTTTTATCAAGAACTTTGCAAATTATGTCAAATAGGAATAGTTTATTGTAAAACATTTTTTTATTCAAGGAATCATCTTTCATCTTTTAGGGCCAAGCTGTAATTTTAGTGATTATGTTCATATAGGTCCAATTATTAAATTTAAATCATTGAGATTTAATTTCAAAGTATCATATGGAAATTTTAGTTTTTTTGGTCAAAAGCTCAAAACACGTCATTCAAGTGCTATGATGTTGTAATTCTTGAACATTTTTGTTGGCATATGATGAATAGGTATTGGTTGGGGTTGTGAAAAAGAGAATATTTATTCTAAAAGTTTGGTTATTAATAGTTCAAATTGATTCTCAGACAAACAAAAGGCTATTTTATATAAAAAAAAACGTTGGATTCCACGAGTAAGGTGTTTTGGCTTTCTTAAAAGGAAAGACATCTTTTTTTTGTGTGTGTGTTGATTTAGCCTTTTTATTGGCAAAACTCCATGAGTTACTACTGTAAGTGATGATATACAACACATAAACCTGTTATGATTTAGCTTGAAAAACATTTTTTCTTTATATGGGCTAAACTTATCAATATAAATAAACTATTTTATTTTTTTTATCAAAAATGACCTAGAAAGATATTTTTTAAAGAGGCTAACACTTATCAATATAAAAAATATATATATCAAAAGAGGCTTTTAAAAACATGTAATGTAGGCTATGGTTTATGTTTATGAAAGAATGAGATATATAAGGATCAAATAGTGTTTAAAAGTGTAAAGACATAGGATCACTTATATAAATAAAGATCTTCTAGGATTGTCGCCTTGATTTTGAAATTTTAGTGATTCATCTCACTACATCTTCAATTCTCCAAATTCTACCTCGTGCCTTGACATTTCATCTTGAATTTTGGATTGCATATTATCATTAAGGAAGATTTTAGAGAGCCTTTTTTTCTAGATATTTATTGTATCCCTTTTGTTCTTTTTACATTTTTCTTCTATCCTTTTATTTGGAGAATTCCTAAAACTTGCCCTTAATATGAGGAGTGATCCTAGTCAGGATTATTATTCAAGAAAAATATTAAAGGCTTAAATAGGGATAGCAAGGGATAAATTTTGTTCATGAAAGACATATCAAAATTGGTCTTTGTTCATCTTATATCCAAATCTACCCATATTGATAAACCTTAGCCTTATTCAAAACTCTATTAATTAGAAAGACCATAAGGTTAACCTTAGAAAACAAGTGTTGGATCATGACCCGAATGCATACTATTTATTATTATTTAATTCATCAAATCATTTGATTAAAGTTTAGGCACAGTCGTATTATTCAAGCAAGATTTTCCCTTTATGATGTTCGTTGGAAGTGGAAAAGGTGATTTTGAAGTTAAAAGATAGATTAGCAAGACTTTTAACTTTTTAGTTTTATTGGAAGAGGATAATATATATTCGGATTCATGATTCTTTCTTTTAAGATTTAATAGGATTGAGAAAAAAAGATTTTAGGATTCACAAAGAATGGATTCCGCCTAGTATTTGCATGATATATCTTGAGACTTGATCAATTTTGAGAGAATTTTTCATAGTATATTACTTTGATAAAAACATCTTTGAATTTCAAAACAAAAATAATACATAAAAAAAATACATATTTTATTTAAAAGAAGCGATGTAGTCCAAAATATACAAAGAATAAATCCAAGAAAAATAAGTATTAATGACCTTATTCATAAATTCTAATAACAAAAAGGGATAACAACATAACCCTTATTCCATCTTTATATCAACCTTCCCCATCAAATATTTTTGACGTGGCTATACTCATCAGATGCTTTTTCCATCGTTTTTACCAATCACTTGCTAAGTTGAAGGTGAATTGGTGACGATATGGTATATTCCATTATTTTTCACATATACAACATGGCCTTTGCGTAGCAACTCATAGGCTTAATACTTGAAATTCTTCCAGTTTTCAATTGAATGGCCTAGAATCTTATCATGATATTCATACTTTATAATGGAAGAGGTATGTCAATATTAGTTAGTAACACTTTAAAACTTGGTCATGCTTGAGATGACTGGCTAGGATAATGATTATGATCAGGATTTCCACTTTGAAAGTTGTGTTATGATTGTTATTTTACATGGTACTAAACCTCATTATCGAATTTCCTAAACCTTCTTGATTTTAAGCCTTACTCAACATTCTTTATTGTGGTCACCACATCTATAAAATAAGATAATAAATTGATAACCAAGTATTTATAGTATGGATCCTTTAAGGTATCAATGAAAGTAAAGATGAGCTTCTTCTCGAATAAAAAGGGTATGTTTACACTACTACTTCATACAACCTTAAAGTATATTCCTTGATTAACTCTTTGTTCTTTTTCTTCATTGTTTGAATGTCAAACCTGCTAGGAGTTACCTTTATGTTAAGTCTATATTTCTTTAAAAAGGAATTGACCAAATCTTTTCATTTCTTCATTTTTGATCTATCTAACCCTATACACTAGCTAAAGATAGATCCAAACAAGCTTTCCTGAAAATAATAGATCAATAGTTTCTCATCATAAATAACTTCAATCATTTTGCTATAATACACTTTAAGATGGGTCTCTGGACATTGAGCTCTTGAGTACTTGAAAACTTCAATTACTATAAATTTTCTAGAAATATCAACATCTAGTACATGTAGCCAAAAGAGGATCATACAAGTATTTTTTTTCAATGAATTCTTGTCCTTTTATGGTTGTTTTTCATACACCATTTCTTTATTCAAACGATAAGCACCCATATTTGATCAGGTTGTTAATCTGTTTCCTGAAGTCCCAATAGTGATCAATAGAATGTCTCAATTCTTCTGAATGGTACTTACATTAGGCATTCTTATTGTACAATTTAGAAAAAGATGTTTTGAGTGGACTCAAGTGATTGAGGGATTATATGGTGTTTTCACAGAGTGTTAATAAATGTTGAGGAAAGGAATTGGATAAGAAGATGATTTGTGATATTTCATTTTATATCTAAGAATTTGTATGTTGTGAAAAGCATGATGTTCAGGTTGAAATAAAGATGGAGATGCTTAAGGTATTTGGCCTATATTAGCATATCACAGGATCAAAAGGGATGCGCTAATAGTAGTTTAAGATGGATTTTATGGTTGACATCAATAACCTTTGATGATCCTATAACATTTGATAAGTTGAGTAGGCATTATAGTGAGGAAGACATGGAGGAATTATTGGAGAAATTGCTTTGATTAATATTGGAAAGAAAAAGAAGGCATCACCATTATCAAAACCTATTTTTAGGTTTCCCTTAAAATTATCCTTTTCTTTTAAAAATAAAAACAATAAAAAATAAAAAGCAACAAAAAAAGACTAACAACTTGGCAAGAGCAAGTTGAGAAGAGTTTCAAATAAATAGAGGAACTAAACTGAGATTTTGAAAGAAAAAAATAGGAATCCAGTTGTACCTAAAGTTGAAAGACAATGCATATTCAGGGTTAAATTAAATGATTATCAAGTGAATTTGCATAAAATTAAGTTTGGGGATTCAATTAGATTTTTAATAGGCTAATTTGATTTAATCATTGGTATAATTACAGGTTTAATAAAGTTTACAGATTAATTTGGGCTTTTAATAAGTCAAATTAATTTTATTAAGGGTTTAATTGATGAAAAATTAATTTTGAAAGCTTAATTTGGGCTTAATTGAGAAGATTGAAAATTTATAAGACCAAAGTCAATTAGGTGAAATTAGGAACAGAATTGCAAGAAAATCAAAATTTGAAGACAAGTACGAATCAAATTGAAAAAAATTGAGACAAATGATCTTTTTTATAAAATGCACATGAATTTGGGGACTCAATTCAACTGAAAACAGAGGTGAAATTAGAAGAAATTAGAAGTATGACCAAGTTGAAAAAGACACTAAAATCAAAGGGTCCATTCAAAATCTTGCAGGGGAAATTTTTAATTAATTCTTAGAATCATAATTTAATTAAGGACTTAATTGAACAAACTTGAAGATTGAAGGCTGAAATCAAAAGAGGGATTTATGATCTAATTTAATGTAGAAGTGCCAAAACAGTGCGTTTTGATCGTGTTTTAACCAAATCAAAGTGTTTTGACAAGCTGATTATATAAAGTGACCATCTAGTTTTGTGGTAAATAAAAATCTCAATTGGTCTTCAAAGTTCTAGGCAAGAGGTTGGTTATACTAAAAAAAATATTAAATCACCCTAAAATATTCCACCTAAAGAAAGCTACTTCATGTTTCTTTTTAATGACAAGAGTACGTACTATACATACATGTTAAGATTTTGCCTAAACTAGTATATGTATTTATTGTTGAAGGTAAAAGACTACAATGACCTAAACAATGATATGGGATCCAGCCCTGGCAATAAGGATAAAAAATCTATCAAATTAAATAAAAGCAAGAATACAAAAATAAATCACATCAATATTTATATACACAACTCACTTACCTTTAATGTGATGTCCAAGAAAAAATCTAATTAGAATTTAAAATTTCTAGATCGATTTTGAGTTACGAGAAATATACAAATCATGCCAAAAAATACAAAAATAAAAAAATATTACATTAATATTTACAATACAAAAATTGTTTATCCTTAATGCGACATCCAATGAGAAACCTACATAGGATTTATAACTCTCATGTCCATTTTGAGTCACAAGAAAAATTCTATTCATGGAAAAAAAGCAAAAATACTAAAATATATGAATTATATCAATATTTATAATAGAAAAATCATTTACCTTTAATATGATATCCGAGGAGAAACCTGCATAGGATTTATAACTCCTAGACTAATTTTGAGTTAAAAAAAATTAAATAAATTGTCATGCCAAATCAAAAACCACAAGAACAAATTCACACTTCAATCTAATTAAAACAATCATCACAATTCAAAAATAACATGTTTAAAATTATTTGAAATAAATAAGTCAATGAGTTAAGGGTTAGAAAATGACCTTAGAAAGCACTTTAGCTTGATTGAAGGTTGTTGTAATTAATCCAAGCAATGGTGGCACGTGGTGTCCACACAATAACAAATTTGGTTAGTCATTATAGTTGTCATGACGTGCACGATATCGAATGGCAAAGCTGCTTCCTGGAATTGAAGGAGTTTTGGGTTTAATCATAAAGTTATGATTATAGGGTTCAGGAGTCACTATTTAGTATTATAGTAACTAGAAAACCTAATGGTATGCGAAAGTCTAAGGGAACTAATTGTGCAAGGAAAAGATGCATCACCCCTAGTGTTTCTTACCTATGATAAGTTGTATCGTTGATTGATTGTTAATCTAAGGTATGTTTTTATTTGTTGGTTTTATCTAAGGTTAAAGGCAGATCTCTCTTCGTGAGGAAATCTCTACCTTATTGAGTTAAATCTTAACTATTCTAAAGCCTAAATTTCTCTACTTTATATCCTAATCGTTCTAAGACACAAATTTAACATCGCATTTATTTACTATAATGTATCTTTAATACCTGAGGATATATTTTACAATGTAATTTTATACCCTAAATATTAAAGTCTACAAGTAAATCATAACGCTCTAAATACTAATTAAACAAATTAATTATTGTGGGATTTTTTATATTTTGTCCAAATTCTAATGGATAATCATAAACTGGTTATGATATTCATTTTGTATTTTTAAAACATGATAAAAATATGATTTTATCTTTTAGAAAATATGCATACAAAAGCTTTAGGATTTGGCCATATGCATAGAAAGAAAACAAATTTTTTTATTTTTGAAATGAGGAATTTTGTTTTGAAATCTTTTAGATTTTTTAAATTTTGGAGAAAACCGGGTATTTTTAATATTGGGTGTGTATCTTACAGTGTAAGTCTATAACCCATTATTAAATGAAATTCTTGAAGAAATACATTTTTTGAGTTTTCTGAAACAAAGGAATTGTTTTTGAATTTTTTTGGAATTTCTAGAGAAAAAATCATGTATTTTTAATATCGGGTTCGTATCTTACAATGTAAGTCCACAGTACGATATTGCATAAAAGTGTTGAAAAATCATGCGAGGAACTCAAATATTTTTATGATGGTCCCTAAATTTGTTCAGAAGTGTTTTGAATTTTTAAGGGGCTATTTGGCTAAACATGCAAATATAAGCAAATTAAACTAAAAGGAAAAAGGCTTATGGTGTATTTGTTAAACACACTCTTAGCCTAAAGTCAGAGGCATTATAGATGCCTTAAGGACATGTTTGGCAAACATGCCCTTAAAAGACAAACAAGGGCTTCTTGCTTAAGAAAAAACATGGCGGACCAAACATGCCTTTATGGGGGTTTGGGCTAGGCCTAGCCACACGGGTAGGCCTATTGAGCCCAAGGCCGAATAGGCGTATATAAGCTAGGCTCAAGCCCAGATCAATCCTATTGGTGGGTCAACATGCTTCTTTTTTTTACTGGACCCAACACAGCCACACTGGCTAGGCTAAAACAAAGATTCAACCCCACTACATAGCCACCACTGGCCGGACCTAATGGTGGCTAACAAATGCTAGTAACGTGAATTATTTCTTCATGTTACTAGCATGCTTTAGCATGCATACTAAAATGATAAAATCATGTATATTAAAATGATAAAAAGCAAGGAGAGGCTTACTTAGGATGGACGAGGATGTTGGCTAACTAGTAGAGCTTTAGACGTGGCGTGGTGGTTTGCTAGTGGAGCTCATGGTGAAGGTTGCTAGAGCTGAAAAAGCTGCAATGGGGAAGGAGAGGTAGCTCCTGCTGGGCGTGACTGGAGTTCACGTTACTATCTTGAATGACTCAGCCAGAAGGGAATGAGGTTGTTGTTGGTGGTGTTTTTTAATTTGACTCATTAAAAGCCTAATTAAGTCATTGCACTTAATTAATTGTTTTAATTAGACCCAAATTAATTCTAAAATTTAATTAAACTTTTAATTAGGCTCATGATTAAATCAAATTGACATATTAAAAAATTAATTAAGTCAGGTACAATTACGCTTCCAAATTCATCCAAAATTTCAACATGGTTCCTCCATGCTTTTGAAACTCTTCTTAGCTTGCTCTTGCCAAGTTATCAATCTTATAGTTAATATTATTTTATTTTTTATTTTCAAAAGAAAAGGCTAAATTTAGGGGGAAACCTAATATTGAGTTATGAAAATAATGGCAGTGCATGTGCTTCAAACACAGAAACTGGAATTTCAGGTTGATCCGGGGCTAGAATTTGTGTTGATTTAAGGTTGTGATTTCTATAGATTTAGGGTTACGTTTGGTGAAGATTCGAGGTTATGTTTTGGTAAGATTTGGATCAATTTTTTAGAGAAAAAATGTTACAATTTGGGGCTAGAAAAGGGTTGATTTTAGCAGCCATTTCAGGGCTGAATAGGGCTACGATCATGAGAGAATAAGTATATGAGATTAGAGAGATTCGATTAGGGCTAAAGGGGAGAGATAAAGTGTGGTGAAAAAACCTATAGTAATTATTAATGAATATTGCAACAAAAGAGAAACTAGAAAGAACACAAGATTTAATGTAGTTCAGTAATATGCCTACATCCACAGAAGCGAGGAGCTTTTATTTTTCATTATATTAAAATAGGGTTACATAATATGTATTTATAGTAGACAGGAAATCTAGCCTCCTAAGAAATCCTAATTGTCCAATGAGTATTAATATTTTTTCCTCATACTCATTAACCGTGTCGAGGGGTCGTTGCTCACGCACCCCTAACCTATTAATCATCCCTGACAACAAAAAAAAGAAAATAAATCCTAGAGAGGTAGATGTCATCATTCTATTTCACTCAATACATTGCACTTCATTCTGACATCTGTTTATAAGCCATAAACAACAACAATTTCCACCTTGGCGAATATCTACCTCTTAGGAGAAAAGTAAGGAAAACTTCACTTAGGACAATAGGTTGGGATGTCTCCCATCTAGCATATGGAGACATTAATTATGTTCAAGCAATGCTTGAACTTATTTGTGGTAACAGGCTTTGTCAATATACATATTACATTCTCAAAAGTGTGAACTTTTTCAAGCAATAGTTCACTAGAAGTGTAACAACCCCAACATTTGTATTCAAAACAAAAGGCAAGGACATGATAATTCAAATAAGATTAGGGAATTTTTATTTTTATTTTGCAATCAATAAAAATTTCGGCAGAATTTTCTTTATATTTTTAGATACTAAGTTATCAACTCTTCATCCACAATCCCTAATTATCAAATTTCTTACTCATCCTATCATCTAGGACTTCTTTCTCTCATTACATCACAACTTCTCAATAATCAAATTCACACATGTATAAACAATTCAATATCTCACCTTTACATGAATGCAATCCAAAGAATTTTTCTACAAATTATAACTGAAGTACATTACACAATTCAAATATTTACAAATAAGGACCATTAACGAAATTATAATCGAAATAAGTACATAATTAAAGAAGAAATACATAATTAAGATTATACTACACAAAAGGGCTTTCGATAAACTGTTGACACATTATATTACATAACAAAATGATAAATTAATTCATTACAAAAAGATACCCAACAAAATATAAGGAAACTAATCTACTGTTCAGTCCGATAGGAGGATGTATATGAAAATTAATTTAATACAATAATTCGATTAGACAGATGAAAAAAAGATATCCATAAAAAAATTTCTACTTTCTTTCTTTCTTCCTTTTTTTTTTTTGAAAATTTAGTCAAAAGATCATTAAATTAACTTGTCCATCTAGTATTATATATATATCAATTAAATTTCAGAATAATCTATGAGTTTTCTTCTTCTTCTTTTTTAGTATCATCCAAAAATATAATTATTTCTATCACCCAATTAGCCCGGCATTACTTTCACTAATAGATGATTAATTTTCCACCAGTCCATTCAACAAGCATTATTGTCATCAATTCAAAAATTAGTTTAACGTTTCACCCCTTCATCGGGGTACAAATCTCATTAATCAGGGAAATTAATTCTTCATCTCGCCCATTTGCCAGGGCACTAATTCCATTAAATGAGGAATTAGTTCAATGATTTACCCATTCACCAAGGTGCTAATCCCATTAACCAGGGACTTAATTCCTCATCACGTCCATTCACCAGGACATTAATCCCATTAATTCAGGAATTAGTTCAATGATTTGCCCATTCACTAAGGTTCTAATCTCATTAACCAGAGAATTAATTCCTTATCACGCCCATTCACTAGGGCATTAATCCCATTAATTCAAGAATTAATTCAACACATCGCGTATCTTATTTTCTCAAGTAAACAATATAATAATTACTAATTTATCAACTACAATTAATCAAATAAAAATACATATTGACCAATAATAAATTCGGGCACCGTGTAATTACCTGATGACTGAGCTTGAGCTGAAGTTTCATAGTGTGATGTCGGCCTAGCAGCCTCTCTTAAATTGACAAGTATATCATATCATTATTCTACTTTACATATTGACACGCTTAATAAATAAAATCCATCCAATTATCCTTTCATTTGCCAAAATAAAATTTAGAGAGGAACATGAAAATTTTCTTCCTTTTGTAAATTTCCTTTCTATTCTTCCAATTTACACATTGTAACACAATTCATTTCATCATTCAAATCAATATATATATTCTGTAAATTTATTTATTTATTTACTGTAATTTAAATCAAAGAAAAACATAAACAATTTCATGATCTATTCACTCTTTAACATTAATATCATCTCTTTCCTACACAATCTCATCATCTTATCAAAATTCTTAAATTTCTATTTTTCTTATTATTATTTTTTTCAAAAAATCCCTTCTTCAAGAACACCTAAAATTTTGCTTCAATTACCATAATTTCTTACTTTCTCTACTAACTTCAATAATCTTAACACAATTTCACAATCAATTGTAAATTTTTCTAAAATTTATCCTGAACCCTAATTTCTTATTTCACAAAGTTCAATCAATTAAAAACATAAATTCTTCAAGAATCTTATTTAAAAGTGTAAGGGCACCTTACCAAGAAATAATCAAAGCTTTAACACTTTTAAATTGAGAAATTTTCCTAGCTTGAATTTGTTTTTCCTCTCCTGACCGAATGCTTCATTCTCTTTGAAAAAGCAAGTTTGTTCCCTCTTTTTTTTATTTCCTTACAGCACACACTCACTTGCACTATATATATATATATATATATATATATATATATATATAAAGCTTTTAAAAAATACCTTCCATGTCCCTCAATTTTTTCTCCCCGCACACACACATAATTACTAAACTTTTTAAAAATGCCTTCTATATCCCTCAATAGTAAATTTTATGATTTTAAGGTAAACTTTCCTGAATCCTGACGCCTGTTTATATCAAATCTTACCCGGGTTATTTTGAATTTCACTAAGTTACTCGTTGGTACTTTCAGTTTCATAAAAATTTTATTCATATTTTCATGTTTATTTATTTATTTATATTTATTTTTTATATATTTTAACACCCGAACAAAACATTTTAAATTCAGATTCTCGAATATATCATCATTCTTATAATTTAATTTATCACTTTCCCTTATTTTTTGTAATCTTGACTTTTATTAATATCAATAATACTACCCGGGGTTTTACAAAAAAAAAACAAATTCCATGATTCTTTGAACCCCATATCTATATGCTTGGTTCATGCATTATACATTTGGTTCTTTGCCAAGTAAATGGCACTCTCACTATCACAATGCAACAGAACTCCACCTTGCTGGATACCCGGCTATTTGACCAAACCTATAAGCCACAAGGCTTCCTTAGCAACCTCATCTATTGTCATATATTCTAACTCAGTCGTAGATAGTGCAACTAAAGACTGAACCATAGATTTCTAACAAATAGACCCCTCTACCAGAGTAAATACATAACTTGTGGTAGACCTCCTGTCATCCAAGTCCCCAGCATAATCTTCATCTAGATATCCCCCAACCGAAGTATTACCCTGTTGTTTGTTAAACATGATACCATATTTTGTAGTACCCCTCAAGTATCTAAAGATCCACTTGACTGCATCTCAATATTGTTATCCTGAATTTGATAGAAACTAGCTCACCACACTAACTGCATGTGTCAAATCTAGTCTTGTACAAACCATAGCATACATTAAACACCCTCACTGCACTAGCATAATGGACCTTTGACATGTCTTTCTCTTCATCATTTGTCTTTGGGCACTGTGTAATAGATAATCTGAAATGATTTGCTAAAGGTGTACTCACTAGTTTTGCATTATCCGTGTTGAACATTTCCAACACTTTCTCAACATAGCTACATTAAGATAACCATAATCTACTAGTAATTCTATCTCTACGAATCTCCATACCAAGAATCTTTTTAACAACACTCAAGTCTTTCGTGTTAAATTATTTACTCAACAAAATATTCAACTTATTGACCTCACTTATACTTTTTACAGTAATCAGCATATCATCTATATAAATAAACAAAAAAAAATAAAGAACCGCCATCAATGCTCTTTACATAAACACAACAGTCATACTCATATCTTTTATAGCCAATACTAATCATGTAGGAGTCAAATCACATATACCACTACCTTGGGGACTGTTTCAGATTATAAACTGATTTTCTCAGTTTACATACCAAGTGTTTCTATCCGGGTTGACTAAACCCTTCTAGTTGTACCATGTAAATTTGCTCCTCCAAACACCATGGAGAAAAGTTGTCTTGACGTCCATCTACTCTAATTGCATATCAAAATGTGCTACCAAGTTTAACACTACCATGATGGAAATATGTTTGATTATATGAAAAAATATCTCATCGTAATCGACCATTTTCTTTGGTGATTAACCTTTTGCTATTAGATGAGCTTTGAACTTCTCACACTCTTTTTTTTATATTGCTTTTTTCTTCTTATACACCTATTTGTATCCTATCATCTTTTTCCCCTCTAGAAGTTCAGTCAACTTCCATGTCCGGTTCTTATGCAGAGACTCTATTTCTTCTTTCATAAAACCCATCCATTTACTTTAATATTGATTGCATAATACCTCATGAAAAGTAGTAGGATCCTCGCTACTAGTAATAAGTGCATAAAAGACCAAATCTTCAAAACCACACCTGATAGGTGGTCTAATGGCGTATTTAGGCCTACCTAGAGATATATTATCGTAGTATTGATCTTCTAAACTAGAACTCCTTGAATTCTCAATGGTTTTTGTTGTTACTCATTTTTGGGTTTTCAAACAAGAAATGAGAAAATACAAAAAAATATTCGAAAGAAATTCAAAAAATAATAGGAGCGAGAAAAGGATGTTGGAATGCCGAAAAATGGCTAAAAATTGGTTGAGGAGGTTTAAAAATGCAAAAGGTTGAAATTTGACACTATATCGTTGATTGATGAGAGCTCTGTTGATAAAAAAAAATCAATTTTGAAAAAAATATATTTAAAATCAGATATTTATAGACTCAATTAAATTTTATCTAAGGTTTAATTGAATTTATAGAAGATTTGATTGCAAGAAAAATTGATTTTTAAGTCAATTTGGGCTTTTATTGGAAGAAATTAAAGTTCTAGGGTCAAATTACAATTTTTAAGAGTTGATTTAGTCAAATCAAGGGCTTAATTGCATATTTATTGAAATTTGATGGCTAATTAGGGACTTGATTGACGCAATCTGAAACCAAAGACCAAACCGGAAAAGGCGTGTAAATAGAGGGGCTGAAATTGACCAAATCAGGGGCTAAATTGAAGAAATTAGAAGTTTATTGATCAATTGAGGGTCAAATCGCATGAATCCAGAACCAAGGACTGTCTTGCAAATGATGCTAAAATCAAGGAATCCAATTACAATTTATCAAGAGGGCTTGATTACAAAATTACAAAAAATCCAATGACCAAATCAGAAATGTTCATTTTGAATGTTAAAACGGTGTTGTTTCCTTGACAAGTGTTCATTACCTTCTTCATCAGCAACGGTCTCGACAGTAAAAGGTAGTGGAGACGTTAGCGGTGGAGCTGCTTCAATCAGGGGAGCACATCCCATGGCTGATATCCCTCGCCACCATAATGCACGCCGGCCATTACAATCTTCCTGCAATAACCACGGAAACGCATGCATCCTCGGGCTATAAAAGCCAAAGGAGAGACGGACAGAAGATGAGGAGAAAAGAAGGGGGGAGAAAAACAGGGAAAGGGAGAGTGGAACAGAGGACGGAAAGGGGAGTACATAAGAGAAAAAAAAGAGAGAACAGGGGACGAGAAGAGAGGAGTACAGAGGAGAAAGGAAGAGAGAACAGTGAAGGAGCAGAGAAGGGGAGCTAAAGAAAAAAAAAACAAGAAAAGAACCAGGGAAACGAAGATACAAAGAAAGAGAAAGAAAGACGCAGAGAGAAGGAGTAAGAGACGGACACCAAGAGAAGACAGAACGGAAGGGAAGCCAGACGCAGGGAGTGGCATCATAGCTTCTTCCCAGAATTCCAGCGACAAGCTCAGGAAGGACTTCACCCAGTAACGTCTGTGGATCAGGTAAGCTTTTCACTCCTTCTCCTTCCATTTATAATTACATAGACATTATGCAGCTTGAAATTTAATTACCCCTTCACTATGCACGTCCGCGTTGTGCATGCCTCTGCTAGCCAGCCGGGTTACTGGTTTTGGGCCAGTGACCCGGCTAGGCCTGCTGGGTCCAGCCCAACTACATGGGCCGAGCTGGGCCCGGCTCATAAAAAAACAAATTCTTCAAAAATTATTTAAAAATTTGTGATTTTCTCGCATATTTTTCTACTGAATTTTTCTTAGTATTTGTTTGTTTTTTTTTACTGGAAAGATACAAATCCAGTATTAAAATACTCAGTTTTCATCCAAAAATTGGAAATGAAAAAATGCTTTGTTTTCTTGCATACGGCCAAGCTTCTCAAAAATAAAAAATAAAAAAAAATATTATCATTAGTTTCATACAACAAAAAGAATATACATGTCTTAGCATGCATTTTGGTTTTAATAACCAGTTTATTAAATTCATGAGAACTAGTCCAATATTTTAAAAATTCCAAAAAACAGTAGTTTGTTTGCTTTTAATATCTGGGGTTACGACCTTATACGTAAGATGTATTCTGGATATTAAATTCTCTTATTGACATTAGAACGGTTAGATTTTGCCCAATAAGATAAGGATCTCTTTATCGAAGAGGACTTTTTCTTAAACCATAGACGGACCAAGAACTAGAAAACAAGACAAGACTTTAGATTTTATTAGACAATAAAACAATGCAGCTTACCTTAGGTAGGGTGTATTTGGGGTGCCAATACCTTCCTTTTACGCAACCAGTCCCCATACCCAATCTCTGAGACCAGTTAGGGTTCCTAGTGAGCAAAATACTAGGTGACAACTCCCATTCCTGCTTTCCAAGAATAAAAGATAAGCTTATTTTATTTATTTTCTTACATGCTTTAATTTTTGTACATATATATCCATGCATTATATAGAACTGCCTCATGCATCACATACTTTAATTTTTAGGAAGCACACGCAAGCTCTTAAGTTAGGTGGGGGATTAGTGATCTGCCCTATAACTATTGGTCAGGGTTCAGATGCGTGAAACACCCAACGCATATCTATGTGTCTACTTGGTAATGGTGGGCATACGTGCCTTAACCATTTCTCGCAATGCCCCTAGACTATCTTTACAAAGATCGTCACTATGCAGACCCTTTTTTAGACTAGATAGACAACCTAACATTTATCTCACATAATGAATAGAACATGCCCTTAGGTTATGTTGTGTTACCTTTTTTTTGCATCAAAGTAAGCCCTTCTTGAAGCATTTTGAACTCAAGACTTGTGGTTGACACAATGGCTGTTACTCAGGAAATTTTCGTTGTAGATCAAGAATCAAAATTCTTGTATCATCATGCAAGGGTTACGACCGTGTGTCAACCCTGGAAGGGTGAGCTCATCGTATAGAAACATGCTCATACATTTATCATATATATTGCCAAGAAATGTAGGTCCCCCACCCAAGATTTGCTACACCTGAAAGATGGAAAATGAAGAAAGAGCTCAGTTGGAGGCCCATTATCAAAATGAAATTGAGAACATCAAAGGTGAAGTAGCTAGATTTACATATCTGCTTGAACAAGTGCTGAGCTTCAAGAATGGAAAAGGGATTTCTGCACAACCTCCTATGAAAACACCATCAATCCACGTCCCTCACACATCTCAGAACTTGAGGGCAGACTCAATAACTGGGAATCATTTTGTCCCTTTCGCAGCTGTCTATCCAAGTTGAGCTCAGATCACCGTGAATCCAACAACAAAAGGACCTTCTGACAATAGGTTTACCAATCCCACGGGCCATGATAAATGGGTTGCCCAAGAAGAAAGATTAAAAGCAGTTGAAAGAAATAAT
This sequence comes from Populus simonii, assembly GCA_007827005.2. Classification (NCBI taxonomy): domain Eukaryota; kingdom Viridiplantae; phylum Streptophyta; class Magnoliopsida; order Malpighiales; family Salicaceae; genus Populus; species Populus simonii. The sequence continues at coordinate 2,099,121 of CM017471.2, read as the reverse complement.
TTGATTCACCCTGTGATAGCAGCTGAAGTTTGTTTGGTTCAAATATTATGGTGCTGAAGGAGTTTAGAGTACCGAACTTCATCAAGTATACCGGATTAGAATGCCCATAGACCCATCTCTAGTCATACTACAATAAGATGACTGAAATGATCCATAATGATAAGATGCTGATATACTTTTTCCAAGATAGTCTCACTGAATCTGCTTTGAACTGGTACATGAGACTAGACAATATCAAGATCAAGACATGGAAAGACCTGGTAGACGTCTTCTTGAAGTAGTATAAATTTAATCTGGAAACTGCTCCTGACAAAACCATCTTAATGGCTAGGCAGAAGGAAAATCGTGAGTCTGTGAGGGCATATATGCAAAGATGGCGAGATAAGACAATATACATTCAACCTCCACTGATGGATAAAGAAATGATGATGTTATTTGCCAACACCTTTCAATCCCCTTATTACGAGCATTTAATAAGAAGTTTAGCTCAACATTTCCATGAAGTTGTGAGGATTGCTGAAAGAATTGAACAAGCTATGAAGAGGGGAAAGATTGATGAGAGATGACTCTGGAGGTGGGAAACCTTAGTTATGTGGTATAGTTAGGTCCCGTTGTAGCATCAACTACTCAAATGTCTTTGTCAAAGGTTGACATTCCTCTACCACTCGAGTTTGTCTACCAGCATCTGTTAGGCTCGAGACTTATTGCCCCGACTTCATCAAATCCCATACAACCACCGTTTCCTAGGTGGTATCATCTAGACAAGAGATATGAATATCATGGTGGGGTCCTAGGTAGTTTTAATGGAACAGTTGCAAGAATTTTAAAAATCAAGTCTGGAGGTGGATGATTAAGAGGCAAGTTGAGTTTGTTAAAGATGATGTCATTAGTCATATTGTCACCCAAGCATCTTCAGAATGACAAATGATCAAAAATGCTTGGCAAAACATAGATATTGCCAGAAAAGCTGATCCAAAGATGATGTTGATGTTATGCATTTTTTTTTTGGATCACATCTCATCATTTAACGAAACATGTCATTTCTTTGTCGATTTGTTCTTTTGAAATCAAGAGTTGTTTAGCATTTTACTTTGACAAAATACCTTGATCAAACTCTAAAATGCGATTAAGGCTAATCAATCTTGAAAGATTAAAAGTGTTTTGATTATAAAAATGACTCGATAGTTGTTAAAATGATAAGATAAACAACAAGAGGTGACCGAATAAATTTTGAGCTCACACATAAAATTGAACCACACAGCTAAGTTTTAACAGTATGCATAATGACACGTAGTGTATTAAGTAGTTATGGAATCGCGAATCATGATTCTTACAAAGTCCATATCATTACACTGGAAGATGTCAAAATTTATCGGTTCTAATCGATCTTGCTTGAAATGAGAAAAAGCCATCTTTGTTTTATCCTTTCACAATACTGGAAATATATCACTTGCAATCCCATTTTGAGCCTGATAGAATATTCTTTTCAAAAGAAACCCTGACCAGGATCACACCCCACACTGGGGGCAAATAAGAGATTTTTGTTAGAAAAAAAAGAAAACAAAAGTGGAATCAATGGTAAAAAGAAGGCTAAGAACAAAAGTTCAATGTTTGAGAGAGAGCTAAAAGAAAAAATACATAAATTGAGGGCATGTTAGAAAATTGTGAGAAAGGCTATGTGAAAGCCATAAAAAAACAGACGTGGAAATTGTCTATACTTAAAGGCAAGTCAGAGATAAAGGAAAGAGAATGCCTATTAAGTCTAGGAAAGATAAAAAAAAAAAAAAAAAAGTTTCAATCAAGGAAAGACACAATAAATGCCAAAAGTCAATACCAGAAAAAATATTAAGCTTCAAACATGACTTTTAGTATCCATGATAAAGCCTCTAATGTCTTCAAGTGATTAGACTGATTATTCATCAAAGAAAAGTTGGAGTTGTATTATGGCTTCTGTTAAGAGAATTCTAATGGTTATATGTCAACTCCTCTACAAAGACAATAAGAGAAATAGAACTGATGAATAGTTGATGTTGATCCTAGGTCTTTGAAACCCTCAAACACCTTTTGAGCCTGTAAAATTCCTTTCTTTCATAGCCATAAACCATAGCCTACATTACGTGATTTTAAAAGCCCTTTTTGATCAAGTAATCAATTTAAACCAATAAATGGTGCTCTCAAAACTTGAAGAGCTTTTCCATAAGAGTTATGACTTCATGAATCAAGTTACTAATTATTATGCATGCTGATAAAATAGGTGCTCAAAAGAAAACAAACTTTCTTGATAAATCCTCGAGTTCTAACTTGAGGCTTTTGTTTTCCTTGAAATTCACAGAAGGTCACCTCATCACAGACCATCAAATGATATACCCAAGATCAAAGATTAAAACTGACCAATGGGAAAGGCCATTTTAATCTTACAATGGGTCAATTTATATTTTAAAAATACAAGTCAATCAAAGAATTACATTGAATAGAATGTGTTGGATCTTTGATCGAAGAAGCTTGATTTTTAAAAAAATACTTTCAAAAAATAACATCTCTGATTTCATTCCAACAATTAGACTTGAACAAACATGATATTTGAAATATAAGATTTGATTCTAGAACAAGAAAGATTGTCAAACAAGAAGAAAATCGATCGAATTTGCAAAACCCTAGACAGAAGTGACATCAACTCTTCTCAATCATCCTTGGAAAGGTGACCACTTGGGGGGTAATGCAATGGACCCTAAAAAGAAAGACAAATAGTATTCAGATTAGCTAGGGGCAAAAACAATCCATGATCTAGTGAATTTGAGCAATAATTGATGAGTAACGCTGCACTTGAAGGATATTTTCATATCTTCATCTTGGTTTATCATCTCCAACATGGCTATAACTTTTGAATGATGTTATCGCATAATTGTATTTGAATAAATGTTGGAAGGATGCCCCCACCAAGACTGATTGTGGGACCATCTATTTTGAAACTCAAAGGCGCACTTCACCGCATGGATATTAGTGATAAAATGAACACCATTGATAATGCCAATGCATTTCTTTTCACAATCTGATTCGACAAGATGAGAGAAATCCATTGAGAAGAACACTTAGCATATAACCATGAGTCTTTAACTGCAAGCTATGAGATACATGTCTGAACAACTTGATGATTCTAAGAAGGCTGATGATAACATATGCTTGAAGAGCATGGTTTCAACTGGGGGCAAGTCCGTGGCAATCAGCAATTTAAGATGAGGCTGACGCTAAACAACATCTTAATAGGTGGGGGCAAGACATGCACAACCAATCAAAGAACAATTCTTGATAGAATCCAGGAGATGAATGATTAAGCTCTTTCATAATAAATCAAGCAACACCACACTTGAGGGCATGGTCATGCTTGACAAATAACGAAAGCAATAATCGTCGTGGATAGCCCGGAACGGGCACTGCACTTACAACTGAGTGAGAGGTTAGCATGTAAATGAGCCGGCAAAACATAAGGACAAAGAAGGCTTTGAAATGCAAACAAAGGCACTTTATGATGATGGAGCATCGAAGAGGGGGGACCAATGTTTCAAACCAGGTAAGGATGCATGCATGTCATCTAACCTCAAAGCATTGCATATATTTTTGATTTGTTACAGGAAAATCCTCAATGAAATCCAGCAAGATCATGGACAAAGAAATAATCATTGAGCTAATAAAAACAGAGAATCATGGTTATGACCTTAAAATAAGAAGAAGATAAGATGAACCATACCATTAAGAAAATCTCAAAGAAATGAGAAGATCAACCTTGTCATCAAGAAGAGTCTTCAGTTCAAACCCTGCCATCAGGAAAAATACACAGATTTTGGTTCTAGTTAAAGGGGATCGCCAAAAGCGATCTGAGGTTAGCCCAACCATACAGACTTTGGTTTTCGTTAAAGGGGATCGCCAGATGGGATCTCAAGTTAGCCCGACCGTACAGATTCTGGTTCTAGTTAAAGGGGATCGCTAGATGGGATCTCAGGTTAGCCCAACCACATAGAGAATTTTGGTTCTAGTTAAAAGGGATCGCTAGAAGGGATCTCAGGTTAGCCCAACCAAACAGATTTTGGTTCTGGTTAAAGGGGATAGCCAGATGGGATCTCAGGTTAGCCCAACCGCGCAGATTTTGGTTCTGGTTAAAGGGGATCGCTAGAGGGGATCTCAGGTTAGCCCAACCATACAGAAGATATTGGTTCTGGTTAAAGTGGATCGCCAGAAGGAATCTCAAGTTAGCCCAATCGCATAAATTTTGGTTCTGGTTAAAGGGGATCGCTAGATGGGATCTCAGGTTAGCCCAACTACATACAGATTTTGGTTCTAGTTAAAGGGGATTACCAGATGGGATCTTAGTTTAGCCCAACCACATACAGACGTTGGTTCTGGTTAAAGTGGATTACTAACTAGGATCTCAGTTTAGCCCAACCACACACAGACATTGCTTCTAGTTAAAGGGGATCGCCAGATGGGATCTCAGGTTAGCCCAACCACACAGATTTTGGTTCTGGTTAAAGGAAATTGCTAGATGGGATCTCAGGTTAGCCCAACCACACAAAGGATTTTAGCTTTGGTTAAAAGGAAATAGCTAGAGGAGATTTCAGGTAAAAAAAAAAAGGAGACAGAATTTAGAGGGGCACCAAGATTGAGTTCTCAAAATAATGAAGTTCATGATTGAAAGGAGTTTGCGGTAAAGATAGAATTTCAGATCAACCAAGTTTTGAGAAGATCAAGATTGGAAGTTCAGTTTTGTTTATCTTTACAAAACTTACTACATAAAGTCTTTGCTCCGTAAGTATTGTAAAGAGGGGGCATCTGTTGTTACCCATTTTTGGGTTCCCACATAAAGATTGAGAAAATACAAAAAAAATATATCAAAAAAATATTCAGAAGAAATCCAAAAAATAATATGAGCAAGAAAAGGATGTTGGAATGCCGAAAAATGGCCAAAAATTGGTTGAGGAGGTTCAAAAATGCAAAAGGTTTAAATTTGACAGTATATCGTTAACTGATGAGAGCCCTGTTGACAACAAAAATTCAATTTAAAAAAATATATTTAAAATCAGATGTTTATAGACTCAATTAAATTTTATCTAAGGTTTAACTGAATTTATAGAGGATTTGATTGCAAGAAAAATTGATTTTTAAGTCAATTTGGGCTTTTATTAGAAGAAATTAAAGTTCTAGGGTCAAATTACAATTTTTAAGAATTGATTTAGTCAAATCAAGGGCTTAATTGCATATTTATTGAAGTTTGATGGCTAATTAGGGACTTGATTGACGCAATCTGAAACCAAAGACCAAACCGGAAAAGGCGTGTAAATAGAGGGGCTGAAATTGACCAAATCAGGGGCTAAATTGAAGTAATTAGAAGTTTATTGATCAATTGAGGGTCAAATCGCATGAATCCAGAACCAAGGACTGTCTTGCAAATGGCGCTAAAATCAAGAAATCCAATTACAATTTATCAGGAGGGCTTGATTACAAAATTGCAAAAAATCCAATGACCAAATCAGAAATGTTCATTTTGAATGTTAAAACGGTGTTGTTTCCTTGACAAGTGTTCATTACCTTCTTCATCAGCAACGGTCTCGACAGTAAAAGGTAGTGGAGACGTTAGCGGTGGAGCTGCTTCAATCAGGGGAGCACATCCCACGGCTGATATCCCTCGCCACCATAATGCACGTCGTCCGTTACAATCTTCTTGCAATAACCACGGAAACGCATGCATCCTCGGGCTATAAAAGGCAAAGGAGAGACGGACAGAAGATGAGGAGAAAAGAAAGGGGGAGAAAAACAAGGAAAGGGAGAGTGGAACAGAGGACGGAAAGGGGAGTACATAAGAGAAAAGAAAGAGAGAACAGGGGATGAGAAGAAAGGAGTACAGAGGAGAAAGGAAGAGAGAACAGTGGAGGAGCAGAGAAGGGGAGTTGAAGGAAAAAAAAACAAGAAAAGAACCAGGGAAACAAAGATACAAAGAAAGAGAAAGAAAGACACAGAGAGAAGGAGTAAGAGACGGACACCAAGAGAAGACAGAATGGAAGGGAAGCCAGACGCAGGGAGTGGCATCATAGCTTCTTCCCAAAATTCCAGCGACAAGTTCAGGAAGGACTTCACCCAGCAACGTCTGTGGATCAGGTAAGTTTTCACTCCTTCTCCTTCCATTTATAATTACATAGACACTGTGCAGCTTGAAATTTAATTACCCCTTCACTGTGCACGCCCACGCTGCGCGTGCCTCTACTGACTAGTCGGGTTACTGGTTTGGGCCAGTGACCCGGCTAGGCCTGCTAGGTCCAACCCAGCCACATAGGCCGAGTTGGGCCCAACCCGGAAAAAAAAAAAAAAGAAATTTTCTTCAAATATTATTTAAAAAAGTTTATGATTTTCTCGCGTATTTTTCTACTAAATTTTATTTAGTATTGGTTTGTAGTTTTATACCGTAAAGATACAAATTCAGTATTAAAATACTCAGTTTTTGTCCAAAAATTGAAAATGAAAAAATGCTTTGTTTTCTTGCATACGGCCAAGTTTCTCAAAAATTAAAATAAAAATATATATATTACCATCAGTTTCATACAACAACAAAAAATATACATGTCTTAGCATGCATTTTGGTTTTAATAAGCAATTTATTAAAGTCACGAGAACTAGGCCAATATTTCAAAAATTCCAAAAAACATTAGTTTGTTTCCTTTTAATATCTGGGGTTACGACCTTATACGTAAGACGTATTCCAGATATTAAATTCTTTTGTTGATGTTAGAACGGTTAGGTTTTACCCAATAAGATAAGGATCTCTTTGTCAAGGAGAACTTTTTCTTAAACCATAAACGGACTAAGAACTAGAAAACAAGACAAGACTTTAGATTTTATCAGACAATAAAACAATGCAGCTTACCTTAGGTAGGGCGTATTTGGGCTGTTAATACCTTGCCTTTACACAACCAATCCCCGTACCCAATATGTAAGACCAATGAGGGTTCCTAGTGACCAAAATACTAGGTAGCGACTCTCATTCCTGCTTTCCATGAATAAAAGACAAGAATTTCTTGTCTCTTTATTTTTTCCAATTTTTCAAGGATACCAACATCTAGGATTAGAGAATGGATTGTTTCACCGCGATGCCGCACACATGCCGCACAATATGTAAGACCAATGAGGGTTCCTAGTGACCAAAATACTAGGTAGCGACTCTCATTCCTGCTTTCCATGAATAAAAGACAATAATTTCTTGTCTCTTTATTTTTTCCAATTTTTCAAGGATACCAACATCTAGGATTAGAGAATGGATTGTTTCGCCGCGATGCCGCACACATGCGATAATTTTTATCCTTAATATGAGTATCTAGCTCCACATGCACCTCATGATCATTGTTCTTACAATTTTCTAACACCTATTTCTTTTCTTCTTGAGTACGTTATAACATGGCTTTTTCATTAAAAAAAAAACATCTCTATTGATCACTATCTTGTTTGCTTTAGGATCATAGTACTTGAAACCTTTCACCCCTTTCTGATACCCTAGAAAGATACATTGTCTAGACTTCGCATCAAGCTTTGACCTCTCATTACTATAAATATACATATAAGCTAGAAATCCAAACACTCTCAAACCAGAGTAGTCTAGAACAAGAAACATGAAGTACACTTCCATATTCACTGCTTCTACCCAGAAGTTTTTAGCAAGCCAAGCATTTAGCCTAAAACACCTTGCTTTTTTATCTATGGTTTTGTTTATCCTTTGTGCTACACCATTTTGTTGTGGTGTCTTACATATTGTGAAGTGTTTCTTGATCCCATGTTGCTCACATAACTCCATTAACTTTGAATATGTGTACTCAATACCATTGTCTGACCTAAGGCATTTGATCTTCCTCCCTGTCTGGTTTTCTACTTTTGTTTTTCATACCTTGAACTTGGCAAACGTTTCTGACTTATGTCATATGAAGTACACCCAAACATTTCATGAATATTCATCAATGAAAATCACAAAATACATATATCCTTCACATGATGCTACCCTTGTTGGACCCCAAACATCTATATGAACATAGTCAAGAATCCCCTTTGTCTTGTGTGTGGTTGTCTTAAACTGCACCTTATTTTGTTTTCTAGAAAAACAATACCTATAGAAATCATGTTTTGACACCCTTCAATAGATTATTCTTATATAGTTTCATCATCCAACGCTCAACTATATGGCTTAATCACATGTGCCACGAGTTTGTGTTATCTAACTCGGATTCTACGACTACAGCTTCATCTACAATTATGGTACCTGGCAGTCTAAAATTATTTTTAGGCAATCTTTATCCTTTTATGATTATCATAACATTTTTACTCACTTTCAATACTACACCTTCATACTTGAAGCTAAACCCATTACAGTCTAAAGTGCCTAATAAAATCATAATCTTCCTCAAATCTGGCATATGTCTAACATCACACAAAGTTCTAACAACACCATCAAACATTTTAATTTTGATATTTTCAATTCCAATAACTTTGCATGGATCATTATTACCCATCATAACAGAACCATAATCGACTAACTTGTAATTGTGTAACCAATGTTTATTGGGAGTCATATGATAAAAACATGTTGCATCCAATATCCAAGAATATGTGGGATGATTTAAACTGGATGTAATAGAAAGCATGTCTTCATCGTCGCTCTCTGAGTTTTCTTCCACTACATTCATAGACTTTGATGAATCCTCTTTGTTCTTTTAATCCCCCTTCTTTTTTTCTGAACATTCTTGTTTTATATGACCTATTTTTCCACACTTATAATGTTGTATATCCTTTCTTTTATTGGATTTGGATTGATCTTTGTTGTTTCTTGATTCATTCCGAGATTTGTTTCTCCCACACTCTTGATTACTCCTCACCACCAGCTCTTCACCTTTTGAATTTTCATCACTGATTTTCTTCCTCAAATTAAAGCTTAATAGGGCACTTGTAATCTCTTTTAATATGAGAGTTTCTTTCCCCCGCATAAGAGTTGTAACCAAATTTTCATATGTAGGAGAAGTAGGTGGAGAATTCAGTAACATCAACACCTTGTCTTTATCGTTGAACTTCACATCAATTCGCTTCAAATAGTTAGCAATCCGATTGAACACATTCATATGTTGATTCAAATTTCTACCCTATGACATATTAAGATCAAACAATTTCTATTTAAGATAAAGTTTGTTCAAAAATGACCTGAACATATACTAACTTTTCAGTTTTTCTCAAACTGTCGCCAATGATTCCTCATCTATGACATGATACATCACGTCATCATCTAGAAAAAGCCTCGCTTGTAGTTCTTGCCAATTTATATTGTTAATGCCTTCTAGTTGCTTTTGGTATAACGTATTCACCATGCCCTGCTGCACCAACAGATCTTTCACCAGTATTAATAAATTTTTTCTAATACTCATTTACGACACTGCAAAGACATTGCCCCCGCCCCCCGTCTATTAATCTTCCCTAACAACAAAACAGGAAATAAATCCCAGAAAGGTAGATCTCGTTGTTGCACTTTTCTCAATACGCTCGCCTATAAACCACAAACTACACCTTAAAAGCAGCGTCAAATGGCTTAGAGGAGACAAATGGTTGTGCTAACTAGGATCTGTGATAGGCAGAAGATGTCGTTACTTTATGGTTTGGATTGTGTGATGGAAAGGAAGAAAAAGGTTGGAATTTGGTGGCAATCTATGATTGCCATGCTGAGAGTAGCTGGCCATCGATTTTGGGCAGAGGAAGTCCAACGGTGAGAGGGTTTTTTTTTTTTTAATGGAGGTTGTCGAGAGTTAAAGAGGGCTTATATCTAGTTTCTTCCTCGCTGAAAAAGATTTATTTTGATCATTAAAAATAAAATTTGTTTTTTTTTCCTTGAAGGGTATAACTTGTCATATTTAAATACTTTTTTCTACTTAAATAAAGAAAAAGCTTTTAGCCCCCATTCTCAACCGTATTGAAATCATCCTTGTCATGGCCTCTAATGCATCTCTATAAATTTAGTTATTTCAATTTATTTTTATATTTTAGATACTTTTCTAATTTATAACGATATTTTCATCTAAATTTATATATATATATATATATATATATATATATAATAAATTTAAACTAAACAAGATATATTAAAAAGAATAGATTTAATTTCATCGAATAACCTTGCAAACTTGAGCATGCAACTTAAAATATCCCGAGATGGTCCCCATCTAATTTGGCTTTAGGAGCAACAATATTTTTCGTTGTTTATCTTTTCAAAGGCAACTTGTAATTAATGGAAACGAGCACAAGAAAGGGCTCTATAACGCACCATTGAGTTTCTCAAGACTCAATAATAATAATAATAATAATAATAATTTATTTCCACCTGTACTTGGATTTGGGATTTAATTTTTAATATATTTTTATATGTTAAGTCATTCTCCAATCCATCATTTTAGTTGATAATTTCATTTTCTTGTGTGAAAAACTTAAATTTGATATGATTTATTAAATAACAAATTAACTTTTTTCTTAAGAAAGCCCTAGCATGTTGAAATTCATTTTTTTTCTATATATTTTTAAAATAAATAGAATGGGCTGGAGTTCATCACGGGAGGATATTATACTTTAAAATAAAAAAAAAATGATTGATTAATGATAAGGTAAATTAAATTTGTAAAAACTTAAATTTAATAGTCTGTTTGAGAGTATGGTTATAGCTGCTTTACAAAGTGTTTTTCGTGTATAAATGCATTAAAATTATATTTTTTTATTTTTTAAAAATTATTTTTGAGATCGGCATATTAAAATAATTCAAAATACATAAAAAAAATTAATTTTTAATAAAAACTGCACGCCCTGAATTTATAACAACAAATTAAACAAGTGCTGGTCTATGTATGGTAGGAAGGGGACCCAACTTCAAAACTGCCGTGGAGGTGGGCTTTATGAGCTATATTTACAAACTTAGTTAAAACAATTCATTTTGGGTGAGCCCAACTGGATTATTAATAACAGCTCAACTTCTCTATTTATTTCTCTTCAAGAATTACAGTTTAAAGGTACAAGCTACCTACAGATCTGATTAATTTTTTTCTTAACATAGCATAAAAATATCTAAGTTGTAAAGTTATAGAAAATTATTTGATGTTATTATTAAATCTGGCCAAACAGGTCAATCTTAAAACTTTCCGTTCCAATTGCTTGCTTAGCCTAAGTTTAAAATTAAATCGTATGGAAATTGTCTCAATGTGACCCAATCGATCTAGTCAGTTCAAACACAATCTATAAAAAACCTATAAAAAGATTATGAGGATGAAAATTAAAAATAATAATAAAATTGACAAAAAAATCTTCTCGACTCTTTATTTAGCACAAGTTTTCAATTAAATTACGTGAGAGTTATCCCAATATGATCCAGTGAGTTGACGAGTCCAAAAGCTACCCTTACGACTATTAAAAAATATTAGATGATGAAATTGAAAGGAAAAGGAGGGAAATAGAAAAAAGTGGGGTTGAATTACAAAAGAAAAAAAAACTTCATTGTTCACCCAGTAAAAAAAAGCTTAATGTGACCTTATTCACAGGTATATTCAAAGAAAAAAAATTAATTCAATTCTAAAGGATAAAATTAAATAAAAACTTTATATTAAATGATGGAATTGAAAATAACAATAAAAGATAAAAAAAAAAAAAAGGGGGGGTAAAAAACCCAAAAGATAAGAGAAGCTCATATTAAAAAATAAAATTAAAAAGAAATTAACCAAAGAAAAAAAGGGTCAAAGAAATCAATTTTCAATCAATATTAAAAAAAAATTAAATAAAAACCTCGTATTAAAAGAAAAAAACAAAAATATAAAAGAATCAAAATACTATAAAAAAAAAAATCATATTAAAGGATACAATTCAAGGGAAAAAAAACCTCAAATAGCAAATAAAAAAAAAAAACCTAAATTTTTATTTTTACTTTATTTATATAAGAGGGGGACGGCTTATTGAGTACCTTTTCTGGAAAAAAAATATTTATAGAGATAATAAAGAATATATTAACATGTTTCATTATTAACAACGAATATTATTTTAGGTGTAAGCAACAAAAATCAAACCAACCTTGAAGATGGGATGGCATCTAATCACAGGCAAATAATTAATCCTTTGTGTGTTTTATTCCAAGTATGCACGTGAATATGGTTAGTCGCGTTGAATGCCTAATGTATTTATGATCCAAGATGACTAGTCAAGTTGCCAGCCCACGTGGCATTTTGAAACTCAAAAGAGTCAAAAGTAAACGAGTATCTTCAGTGCCGTGAGGACTGAGGATGGCAACTTCTCTAATGCAAGTTATATTCAGACTTTGTTTTTCCTTGTAAATATGAACTTAACCTTGAAGGATTAGCTTAATTGCTAAGGAGGTCTACTCTCCTTTCTTTAATCTTTTTATTCCAAATCTTGAAATAGCCCTTCTTTTTCCTTCACACAGAATGAATGAATGCATGTGAATGCGAATGCAATTTCTATGCATTATCGTAGAATATACTGTATAACAATGTATTTGAGTTGAAAATCATGAATAAGAACGAGAATTAATGCGAAATATTGGGCATTAATAGGAGGACAATAAAGAGAATTCCTTGTAAAAGCCCTCGTCAACCCTGGCGATCGATCTTCTTCCATTTGTGTGAACTGAGACTTTTAGAAGAAACCCTCAAGAACCTTCCTCGTCCTCCTCCTCTCTCTCTCTCCATTAGTATTTCTCCTCCTTCCTTCATATACCAACTCCAAAAACATTTTTCTCTCTTCATTGCTAAACCAAACCCGCTATCCTTCTCTTTCTCTTGAGCACACAAGAATCAAAATTTGAGTCCATTTATTCAAGAAATGGACCCACTCTCGAGAGAACCACCAACTGAAATCAGAGAAGGCTATGCATTAAGTGGCAAGATAATGCTTAGTGCTATTGTTATTCTCTTCTTTGTTGTCATTCTAATGGTTTTTCTCCACCTTTACGCTCGTTGGTACCTCACTCGTGCACGCCAGCGCCAAGTCCGCCGTGTCCGCAACCGCCGTACCCATCTTGTCTTCTACGTCGACTCCGCCCAAAACCCCAACAATGTCACCTCTCATGTCACGCGTGGCCTTGAAGAGACTGTCAAGAATTCTCTTCCTGTTTTTGTATATTCAAGAAAACCCACCAAGATTCGATTGAGTGTGCGGTTTGTTTGTCCGAATTTGAAGAGAACGAAAGGGTCGGGTCTTGCCCAAGTGTAACCACAGTTTCCACACCGAGTGTATCGATATGTGGTTTCATTCTCACTCCACTTGCCCTCTTTGTCGCTCTCCGGTTGAGCCGGTGGCGGAAAACCCCGTTCCAGAAGGTTCAAATTTCGGGATTTCAGAGGCGGGTTCGGGTCTGTGTACCTCGTGCCAGCACGAGGAGGATCACTTGGGATCGGCTTCTACGTCGTCGTTTAATGGTGGAAGGAAACCTGTTGGGCTTATTGGTGTGACCATAGACGTCCCAAGGAGAAATGGGAATTTCGAGGACGACTCAAATACCGAGTCACCATCAGCGAGTCACTCTTTTAGATCGCCAATGAGTCGGATGTTGTCGTTTAAGAGGATGCTAAGCAGGGAAAGAAGAGGTACTGTGTCTCCAACCGTGGCTAACTCAGTGAGCTGCGGTGGTGGGTCAGGGACCACCGAGTTTGATATTGAGCAAGGGAGGGATGAGTCGATGCCTCAGCAAACTCGGTGTTAAAATCAGAGGTGGCGATTCTTGACCCGGTTAGATGAGTCAGTAACCACGTGGCGATTGTCTTAGCGAGAAAACCGGCGGCGATAGCCAGTCGCTTAAGTGGCAGTTTTGTTCTCACGTGGCAGTGTGGGTCCCTGTGGATGGGAGCGCCGCTTGAGGTTCTATGTTTGACTTTTGACTTGTATATAATGAAAGGAATCTTTTTGTTGAATTTTCTCCTCCCTATATTTTCTATTATGATTTGAATATAGAATTATTTAATTTTAGATACAGGAAGGAATGGTTTGTTGGGTTTGGAAGTGATTATTTTGAATAATAATTAGAATTTTCTTAATTTTTTTTAATTATTACTATGTGAAGATAAGGTTAATTGTAAGTTGTATTGATGTGAATTTTGTAATCATGTGTCATGCAACTCATAATAAAGACTAAGATCTGATCTTGAAAATTCAAAAAAGATATGATAGAAATGTGACAAAATGAAAACTTATCTCAAGATAGTGGTGATCATTTTCGGTGATCATTTTCAGTTCGGTTCGATTTTTATATGAAAAATTAACCAAATTGAAACTATTATTTTTTAAAAGTTAAAACCGAAACCGGTTCAAACCGACTGATTTTGGTTTAGTTTGGTTCTGTTTTTGTTGTTCAAAAACCGGTGAAACCCATAAACAAATATCGTTTCTACTGTTCAAGAACTTGTTCCAGTTTACATGAGACATGATTGAATTCATTTACAATACAAACAAAACCAAAATTACAACATAATGAAAAAGCAAAAACCCACAAAATATCAAGGAAAATAAAAATTAGAGCAAAGGCTCTTTTTGAAAGAGAAGTAGAAGATGGACAGATCCTGGATGTAGTTTGACTTGATTGAAGTAAAAGATGAAGTTCATGAATTTGTTGCAACTTGCAACTCATAAAAGGGATTAGCCTCAAAACATGATTCATTGGGTTTAGTTCTGGTGATCCCAGTGAATAAAGATGCTAGACATGCAGGTGAAATGGATCCTTTGAGATTGATCTTAATTCTCATAGCTTGAATAACTCTTGGTTGAGATCCACCTTCCTAGATACTCTAGGATTGATTAGCTAACTTTTAAAGTCCTTTAAACAATAGAAAAATTGATCTAAATATGAATTTAATTGTTAAAGTCTTCTTTCTTTGTAGGATTAGAATTTCCTTTTAGAACATGAAAAACATTATCAAAAATTAATTTCTCTCGTAGACGCCCATCACTTCCTTGCTTCCTTAACCAGGAGAATCAAATCTTTAGTATTAAATAATCATTCCAAGTATAGAATTAAAATCTAACAGTCCCTTTAGTTTCCTTGCATTATTATATGAAACTTTCTTTCTTTTCTTTTTTTTGCTAATATTCTCCTAAATAATCAGGACAGTAATTAACGAATTTTCCTTTCAATTTTAAAAAAATATTTTGTTGATCCTTTTAAGAAAAGGATCTCGAATCTTAATTAACACAATTCAATTTCGGACCCCATATGATTCAAACTCATACTCATTAATATACTCAAACTAGACCTGATACAAGCTCTTAACAAGTCTACTTTGCTGCCAAAATCAGACTCGTGCATGGGCTAACCTGATTTAACCAAATGAATCATCAAAGAGATTGAACTGAACCTATCATCATGCACAAACCAAGACTTGCTAAAACTATGACATGCTAAAAACTCATCATGGCCGCATGGAAAAACAAGCTAAATTCTAGGAAAAACACAATCTTTGTTAAATAGCCTCCCTAGCAAACCCAAACACAAAATTAAAGGCTCTTTATAAGAAATTAATGGCTGAATCGTATCACATATGATGTTGCAAGTGTTTTCATTTATGAGGAGTGGTTTTTTTTTTAGTAAGGTTAAGTTGATATTTGGAGATAAAGATATTTTTTCTATACTTTGATTTTTTAAAATAGTGGTTTTTCTTATTTTTTTAGTAAGGTTAGGTTAAGTCTATAATCTTTACTTGTTGAAGAAAACAAAGAAAAAATTGGCATGTACTCAATTCAATAAAAACTAGTTAAAGAATATTGTTGATGATAAAGTTAGGGGGTGTTTGGAAGTGTGGTTGCAATTGCTTTTTAAAGTGTTTTTTACTCGGAAATGTATTAAAATAATATTATTATTTTTTAAAATTATTTTTGAAATCAGCACATTAAAATGATCTGAAAATACAAAAAAAATATTCATTAAAGCAACGAAAAAATTTAAAAAAAAATACTTTTTTAAAGACGTTTTTGAAACATAAAAATAAACAGACCTTTAGTATATAACATAAAATAAAAAAATTATATTAAGGTTTTTTTGAGAGTACTGAAACTTGAAATTCAGAGTGCATATATAAATGGGGATGAAATAGAATAAAGGTTAGGAGTAGTTGTCAATTGGCCCAAAGGAAAAGCAGGGGGAAGCATCGTTTTATTTTACAGAAATATTCCTCCTACAATGTTGTTTTCACGATTAAGAACATATTATGTAGGATAATGCTTATATGACATGAACAGAAGTTAATAAATCTTATACAAAGAGGACACGATGGGCCATCCAACTTTTATGTTATTTAATTCATATATTATGTATAAAATTGCTCGATGCATTATTTTATTTTTTAATAATTTAATTTAAAGAAAGGGAAAATTATTGGAGGAGGAACAATTTTTAAAATAAGGTGAGAATGTGTTAAAAAAAACATTATACCATAGGGTGTCTGAAATAATCTCTTTTAATTATTATTTATGGTTGAGATATATGGAACAAAAATTACACTCTCCAGAAGACCATATATCCTCCTCCTAACCAAGATTGGACGAGAAAAAAAGTTATTGTATTGGAAATTAATTTTAAAAATATATTCCGAAAGCTTTTCGTCAGTTAGTCAGTGTCCAGAATCCTGGATTTGCCCTTGGCTAATAAGAAAGCTCGAACGCGGGCATAATGATAGATATAATGTGTTTAACTATAAATAAGATAATAAAATAAACATGTTTCTCATATTTTATTCGTGTTTTAAAAAAATATTTTTAAAAAAAATTGAATTTTTATTTATTTTTTTATACTTTAAATTATTATTTTTTATGTTTTTAAATAATTTTGAATTTTTTATATTAAAAATAAATTTTAAAAACATATTTTAATATATTTTTAAAATGATGATTGCGCAGCTGACGGAGCCGCCGTACTGAACTCCGAAAACACGCCATCCCTGTTCCCGAAGAGAGGTCCACACGCTTTCGTAACTGTTTGTTTGAGGCTTTTTAGGTATAGACACAACGGATAAGTCAATACAATCGTGTTTTGTTACACTGTACGATGTCCTTGACACGTCTTCTTAGAGACCCGCCAACAAATTCCAAAATACTCTTCATGCATGTCTTGCAGACTAGGAGGCCAAATCCTCACCGTTCAACATCAAGCTAGTTTGATTGATCTTCAGAATTTGGTAATTTTTTTATTTAAAAATATATTAAAATAATATTTTTAAAAAATCTTATTTTTAATACTAACATGATGATTTGATAACATTAAAAAATTAATTAAAATATAAAATAAACAAAACTTTGAGCGAAGATAATTAAAAAATAAAACTTTGCGAGTTATTTAAAAAAAACAAGTGATATTTGTGAGCAATTCTATTATTGGTTATTACTAAAGTCAAGCCATCGATTTCTTTCACAATTCTACTTTGACAAGGAAGGAATTCGGTTCACATTATTGATTGCTTGGCAAAAATTACGAGTTACTTGGCTAAACAAGAGTTAATTATAATTAATTCTTGAGGTTTGGTAAAATAAATTACTTAGTCTTTATAGTTTTAAAAATCATATATTTAACCCCTATATTTATACCATCATGACTTAGTTTTCATGGATGTTTTCTCGATTTTTTTGTTATTTTTTAAAATAAAAGAAAGAAAAATAAATCAATCGAGAAGATTTGACGGGAAAAATAATTTTTTGAACAAAAAATTAACAGGTGAAAATATATTTAATTATTTTTATGTTACAGGGATATATTATTAATAAATTTCAAAGATTAGGCTATAACCAATTGATAAATAAATGTTATCACTATTTCTTGCCCCCAAAAGAAGGTTTTTTAGGTTTAATATTTATGTTGAGTAATAATAGAAGGTTATTCATTCTCATCCTTGAATCCCATCTCACTTAATTTATCATTATCACTTTTAAAATCAAATCTATCAATCAACATATATAGTAGCCGCTGTCATGCAATGCATTTTATGATACAAAATTCAAAATTAATGATAGTTTAATGATAATTATAATGTTATACAAGAATTATAATCATAATTTGTGGCTTAGGTTTTGTTTATGTGTGCTAAGCAGTGCGTGAAGATGAGAGGTTGTTTTTGTGGTTTTATTGTGTTTTAAAAAGAATTGAATTTCTTTATAAAATTAATTTTATTTTTTAATATGTTATATAAAAAAAATAAATTTTAAAAATATATATATATATATATATATATATATATATATATATATATATATAAAACACTTAAAAACAACGCTACAGCCAAAAATAAAAAGTAACGCTGCCAAATATCATGAACAGTGGTGAATTCAGTCGTGTTCACCACCAGAAAGGCAGAATCTACTGTCCAATCAGGGCATTTTAGTTGGAGTGTCATTTCAAAATGAAGAGGACGAGGTAACTTTATAGGCATAATAGGAGCAGTTGATCACACAATCATAGGCAACAATGCTGCTCAAATCATTTCATTGATATTTAACACAATCGACAACGTAGATGTCCTGCAAATAAAACGGTGGATGCTCTTTTTTCTTTTTTTTTGCATTTCATAAATATTTTTTAAAAATAATTTTTTATTTTAAATTAATATTTTTTATTTTTAAATTATTTTGATGTGCTAGTGTGTAAGATTAATTTTTAAAAAATAAAAAACTATATTATTTTAATACATTTTCGAGAGAAAAACACTTTGAAATACAACCACTACCACACTTTTAAACACCCTCGCAAATTTACGGAGAAACTAGTCAAAAGAAACCCAACAACCTCAAGGGAAAAAAAAAGAGAAAAAAAAAGAGGAAACAAAAAGCATCTAAGAGATGTGATTGCATCACATGCAATTGTAGTTGATGGATTCCACCATCTCTGTGGGTATATTGTGTCATTCAAATGGAGGAAATGATTAGGCGTCTGCATTCACAACGACACATGCTCCAAACCGTTTTGTGAAAAGTAAATAAAAATAAGAGTATCAGCATAATACCTTAATTTCAGGGAGGCTACTTTTAGATCAAGACAAAGATTAGAAGATCTAACGATGCATGAATGCTAATTGGTAGGTGGTTTGATCTCTAACTATATGTCTCAACCTAATCATGCTCTTGTCGTTCAAGTTAATAGGAGTTTAGAGGAGCATCTTCATCTGATTAATGATTATGCCAAGAACTAATAAACACGTGGAAGTGAGGATAAATAAATAAATAAAAAAAGAGTAGCGGTGGCAAATATATTTATCGAAGGAGATGGTGGAACCAAGTTCAGAGTCCTTGTTCTCTACGGCCGGCCATTCTTCTTTTCATGTCATCACTAATACTGTTTTTCAACCTAACTTCGAACTATCATTTTTATATTTAAGAAAATCCAAGCAGAGAATAACACTGCAAACATCTTGAAAACATTACCGGAAGCAGATTGGTATTGTTAGATGCTACAGGAAGATGATTATTCTATCAAAAATACATACAATAGGCTTATTTGTATTCGGCTCAATCATTTTAGTAAAAGATTAGGCCGAGTTTAATTTAATTGTAATTTAATTATGAAAATGAACATTAATCAGTGGATTACAACTCATCCACTGCTACACTTGACAATTAGTATTTAGTAGTGTTATTACAAGGCCCTTCACCTGCAAGGTCCGTGATGTATTAAAAATAGATTACACATGCTAGCTAGCTGACCATTGTCTCTAGGACTACTGAGTCTGAAACAATGCAATCACATTGTAAATGCACCAAGCCACTCAGCACTAGGATTGAATAACTCGAGCAATAAAGTACAACTTGCTTATCATGATTTTGTCACCCGGGCGGAATGCAAGTCAGCTGGTTCAACAAGTCGAGATCTTCGCCTCTTCTTACCTTCCGGCGTGCACCTACTAGTGCCACCATTCTTCCCAGGCCTCGGACCTCTCTTTCTTATTGGTGATTTAACTCTCTTTTTGGACATTTGAAATTGTCTTCCTTCCTGATCTTTTTTATGACCGAGGAGCCGAACATTGAAAGGATTGACAGCCGAGTAACAGAACGACTCCCCATTAGCTTGACTCCTTTCCAAATCAACTTCTCCATTGTTCACCTGAAATCGGAGAGTTTATGGTAATTCTTTCAGCTTTTGAAAGCAATGATTGTATTTCACTCCAAATCACTTTCCTATAGAATTGATTTCGTCCAGCACAACTTCATATATAATAACAGAAATTTAAAGTGTCTTTTAAGAAAATATCCTAGAGGTTGTAGCCTACATATCGCAAGTTTGAGGCCTCAGAGCAATTGTATTGCATACAATAGGGTACCAGCCTTTTATTTTAGATGCTATTCTACTTTAATCTACTAAGATTTGTAGATTGAAATAGTGAAAGAGAACAACCAGCTGAAGAAGCGCGGAGAAGGTTCGAGCCACATCATGCTTTTCCTGGCCCTTTACAACGTCAGTAAAGGCCATGACATTTTTGCTATCCACTTCAAGAGAGAGTTTGTCAACAATCCTTTCACTATAGGCATGAATGTCGAATGGCGGATGTGAGTCCTATTAGAAACAAAATTCACCTTCAATTCAAACCAATAAAAAATTGAGAACAAATAAAGAACAGCAACAACATATACAAATAGTGGCTGTAGTTGCCAAAAGTGAAATTCGGATAATATGAAGAGAGCAGAGAGATAGAAGTTACTTGTTCTTCCAAGTTTTGCTCAATTTTCTGTTTCCATGATGAAACCCGAGTAGCCAATTCAGTTTGCTTCTCAGTTTCAGCTATATTGGCAAGGAGAGCATCCTACGTATAAAAAAAAAGAAAGGGGGTGGGTAAGCTACAACTGCTCTGGCTCACAGTCAATTCCAAAATTTTAGGGTCCAGGTTGATCTCTGTAATTCAACTTTCTACAGTTTCTAAAATCATTGATTTCAAAAACCATGCTTGCATGTCCTGCGAAATTCAAATGAAAAGAAAAACCAGCAAAGCGCACAAATGAACAATGATGAAAGCAAGGTTTCAGAAATGGCCAGAAAGTAAATGCAGAGGACTAAGCATGTGTTAAAAAACTGCAAAGAGAGCAGAACTTATTCAGCTTGCTCCTCAGGACAAAATCAGGAAGAAAAGAGTACATGTTCCAAAATATTAGGCAAGTTACCGAAAAAGTTTTGGACAGGTAGAAAAGTCAAACACTTAAGGCTGCAAAGAAATTTCACCCAAACCCTTAAAATAAATATGTGAGTATAAGATTGCATGTACTATTTCCATGGACTGGGTAAATTTAGTCAAAAAGCGATCGAAATATAAGCTTACAAGATGAGAGCGACATAGATCTTCTAGGCTTGCTTGAGAACTTTGATCTCCATGTCCAAAATCTTTATAGGTGTCAAAGCAAGTAGCGCCATCATCATGCTGTGTAAATCAGTCAGTAAGCAACTGGATTGTTCCTTCTATACTACAGCAGATGCGAATTAGAATAAAACACAAGCCTGCCAACCTTTTCACGTGGAGGGGGAAAATCTTCATCCTTGTATTCCGGAATCTCATCATCATGCTGCCCGAAATCAGGGAACCCAGTGTCATATGCATTGTCTTCATTGTCATTCCCAGAGGTACCAAAAGTATCAGGAATATTATGTCCTTCATTAGTAAGGGATTTCCTCAGCTGCAATTAGAACATCGGGTATGGTATAACAATCACCAGAAATTAAGGTAAAGACAACATCAGGAAAAAAAAAAAAACAATACCTTTTCATATAATGGAGTAGGTTGTGTGTTCTTATGTTTTCCAAGTTCATTTTGCCGTGCTTCCCACATTTCTGTGAGATCCAGACTAACAGGACCATGCATCCTTGCAGGTGGAAACAGCGTAGTTATAGATGCCTGCTTAGCAGATTTTTTCCCATTCCTTCTGAAAGCTTTTACTGCTTGTTAAGAGAAATATATTATGAGTGCAAAGTAAACATACTACATGGAAAACAGAGGGGAAAAAAAACAGAAACAAATTCTCTAGTAACCTTTCTCAAAAGGTTTCACTTTTAAGTTCCCAGGTTCATGAGGATTCAATGGCTTCCAGGGATCATCATCATCATCCAAATCTTCTTCATTATCAGGTTCTGACTGTGTGTCTTCCATATCAAATCCATGATTGCTGTCAAAATTATCATGGACAGTAGGATCAGGCCCCGTCTTATAATCATTAACTTGAAAACCGCAACCAGCAACTGGTGGTTGCATGGGATTGGCATCCCGATTCTTTCCAAGAGAAGGCTTATGAGCAGTCCCCCCAGAACATCTTGTCGGGGATTGAAAGGTCTTGCGTGTTGAGCTGCCCCAATAAGAGCCATATTGTGCCTTTCTAGTATCATCTGCTTTCAAAAAATCATTTACGGCTGCGGCATCACATGGGTTTAAGAGAATAAAGTCTCGGTAAAGATCATTGGTGGCTAACTGCAACCATGTAGAAAAAATAAGTAATTTAGATTGGGTCAGTAACAGAAAGATCGAAATATTAAAATGTGGAAGTACATGTAATACCAGATATGACTCTAATTCCCCGCCATCTCCACTGGTGTCTAAGCAATCGCCTTCAAGAACAATAAGATTTGCTGGTGGTTTCACAAAGTGATAGAAAGAAGCATCTTTGCTGGTTGAAGCATCCAAGTTATTCCTTGGTTCAACTGCAGTAAATGGATTTCTTTCAGCCAAGAGTTCCACCATAACTTCATCAAATAGAAGGCAGAGTTAGGCCTACCTGGGACATCATCTGAGACCCAAAATTGATCATTATCTTCATCAGAAACTGCTTGGGAACCACTTCGTTCAGGCTGGACTGACGCACCCTCTGATTGCTCCTGCTGCCTGTTTCAAAAATTTATAAAACCAATCTGAACACCATTTCATTTGGGCTTCAAGGCTACTCATTATAAAGCGTTCAATGGCTTTCTTGTGAGAATATAATTTTTTATTTGGGTATAGATGGTGTCTCTTTTTTCTTCATGATATTGACCTTGTTTATAATCCATAGTTGAGCTTTCATGGGTTGGTTTGGTTTGAGAATTTATTGGGAAGAGTATATTAAATCACCTCTAATTTGTGAATTTCTAATGATCACTGTGTTCCACAACAAATGATATTTCCCTGACAAAATGATCAGTGTTCTGTAATTGACTGTTCCAAATCTATTTATAAAATTCATGGAAATTAACTGAATACACAGTACATCCTAGCAATTCTTTATTAAAACATAGCAACATATAGTTACACAAACTGAACTTGAATATCCCAGTTCGATTAAGAATATGACAGTTGGATACATCACCTGTCATGTCTTAACCAGTAGCCCCATTATCTATCTCCATTTCAAGCAGTGGAAAATCACTCAAAAAAGAAAATTGAATTTGGCAACTATACATATCATACACAAACTCTCCTTGAACTTGTAACAGCTATCAATCACAGCAACAAAATTATGAAATACTTATCCTTAAAAATGTAGGTTTCAAAGCAACAAAACCACTAAATTTTATATTTAAACTGTATTACAATTTAAAAACCAAATGACAATCACCTTTAGCTATCAAATAAACTCACAAAAAATGTAATTTACACACAAATTCTTAAAAGAAATCAATTTTGCATCGAAAAGGAACTTGACAAACAATCAAAACCCAGCAAAATAGGCATAAAAGGT
The DNA here is from genome assembly GCA_007827005.2 of Populus simonii. NCBI lineage: Eukaryota > Viridiplantae > Streptophyta > Magnoliopsida > Malpighiales > Salicaceae > Populus > Populus simonii. Next base: position 2,075,403 of record CM017471.2, on the reverse strand, counting down.
ACCTTTTTTGAGAAAGGAAATCCAAAGCATGCAAAACCAAGTTGTATAGATACTCAACCTTCCTGCTATAAACTTGAACTGAACCTTGAAGCAATAAAGCAGCTACATTTGCCACAAAAAGAAAAGCCCATTAAAATCCCTCAACAACAGAACCCTAGAAACACAAATAATCTAAATAAAAATCCCAAACCTTTGAGCAATAAAGCAACTGCACTGTTCAAGAAAATTAAAAATAAAACACAATTAATTTCCACAAGACCCTAACCTTCAGCGAAATTGACGTTACTATCCTCTTCGTTTCCAGCAATTTCACCAGAACAAATCTTTAACAAGTAATCTTCGAGCTTTTTTGAAAGGTCAACTTCCCAATTGGCTTCTAAATCACGCTCTGCTTGTACAGTGTGGTACTTGCTTGGTTCTTCTTTGTTGTTGCTAATCATTGTTTTAGAATAATTATATATAAGAGTTCATTTGGGGGGCTTTTTGGAGCACTAGGGTTTTGGGAATTTGAAGAAAGGCACAAGTGGGGGAGGTTGGGAAATTCAAGGGTGTTTGGCTGCCTGGAAAATTAGAGAGAAAGTGTGAGAAAATCAAAAGCGGTTTTGTGAGTTCAAAATTTTCGGTGCCTTTTTTTCCCGCTTGTCTTTGTTTCCGATTTTTTCTTTTTCGGCTTTTCAGTCGTATTTATTGGGTAACATTTGGTTACGAGAAAATAGTGAAGAACATTTATTGATAAAAGAAACTAAGACATAATAATATATTTGTTTTTGTGATAATTTTAGAGTAAATTAGATTATTTTTAATATAAAAAAATATTTTAGTATTGCTAATATTTTTTAGTAAGAAAAAAAATAAATTGTATGAGAATTAATTCAATGTGACTTAATTATTTTGATGAGATCAAAACAATTTCAATGATAAGTAAAAATATAATTTGATTTAAAATAAATATTTATGATAAGATTTTTTTAATAAACATTGAGAATAAAACATATTTGATCAATTCAGGTCAACTTTGTAATAACACGTCAATTTGTATACTAAGTTATGAGATCATGATAATCTCATAGAAAACAAATCAAAATAAATTACGAAACTCAATTTTTAATAAATTAAATGTTATAGGATGAGATTAAAAAAAATCAATTAAAAATAGGATCCAAAAAAATAACTTGAATAAGTCCGAGTTAACTTGACAAACACGTGATTTAGATAATGAAACCAGAATAACCTAAAAAAAATAAAGTGAAATAAATTATAAAATTTATTTCTTGATCACCCAACAAGATGAAATTAGAAAAATCAATTAGAAAAAAAAACTCGAGCCAACCCATTAAAGCTACGGTACAAGTCATAAGTATGAAATAACCTCATAAAAAGTAAATTGTAAAAAAATATAAAACTCAATCCTTAATAAATTTAATATTAAAAAATAAATTAAAATATTATATATAGAAGAAAAAAATGGAAGAAGAAGAATAACATTATTATGATGAATAATGTAACGTGATGAGGGAATACATTAAAACCCTCTCTTTCTTTAGTTTTTTTTTTTATTTGCATTTTTAAAATAGAATGAACATATCACAATATTTTTTATTTTTTATCATTAAAATATCTCTTAAAAATATTTATATTTCAAGATTTTTTGATTATAAAATATAAAGATAAAAATAGTTATTATCATAATTTTAAAACCTAACTTGGAGATCATTATAAGGTAAGGTTCAAGTCACATGTATCTATAAAAAAAAATGACATCGGTTTCATCAAAAATTGTTTTAAAAAAAGTCAATGAAGTTTAATTGGTTTGTAGGTCAACCTAAATTTTTGATTAGTTATGGTCAAATCAATCTTTCTTTTATTTTTTTTAAACCTAAATTAATTTGGGTCTTAAATCGACCAGAACCAATGTGTTAGCTCAAAATTCTTTTATCACTTGTGAATTTTAATAATAATAATAATTTAGTGATTTTGATATAAATATCATGATTTAATGTTGTAAGGATTTTTCTACCATGTTAACATGAAGCAAAATGGATTCAATAGAATGCAAATTCGAATATACATAAACTTAATTTTATGTAATCGAGTTTTTATAGGATTTAATTTTGCATCACAAAAATAATTTTTATTCAAAAGTTTTTTTTCCATTGTTGAATCATGCATATTGAAAAATACCTCATGAGAAAATTTTTCACCATAAATTTCAATCGGGTCCTGGGTTGACCCACTGGGTTAATTTAATTTGTATAACTAGGATTATTATACTAATATTAATTTCAACAATTAATATAAACTATTTTTTAAAAATATGTAAGTTTGACAATAATATTTATATTTTCATCTTAGGCCATGAGTTTATGATTTGATTTTTGCATGTCTTAGGTTCTAAACTGTTGAATACAATATTTGATTTTAAAAAACAATATAGCATTTGGTTACTGTCTCGAGATAAAAAATAAAGACAATAAGAACAAAAAAGACTAGATAAAACCGAAGATAGAGATAAAATTAAGTTTACCAATGATGTACGGAACATATTGAATGTCTCTTTATATAATAAAATATAAAAAGGTTCATCTTACTCTTAATATGTATTATTCTCAAACTTATATAATTAAAAAAAATAAGTAGATTTTTTTAAAATTTTAATTTATATTAAATATTAAATTTCACGATAATATAATAACTCTAATTATAAAAACTCGGGTTCACTTGATAAATTATACTGGACCGTGGCTAATATGCATTTAAGAAAAAATAGACTTCATTCCATTAATAAACAAGAGTTTCTAGCATAATTTCACACACAAAAAATTCAAACAGAAAATTGTATTAAACTAAAGTTTCTAAATTCTCATAGGATCAAGCAAAAACTAATTATTGCAAGCATATTGTATAAATAACACTCCAAGAAGATTTGATGGCTCCGCTGTATGGTCCAATAATTAACATGACATGATTGAATAATATTTGATAATTTAATTGAGGTATGCGCAAGCTGGTTCGAATATTTATATTAAATTAAAAAAATATAAAAAAACATTTGATAACTTCATTTCCATATGTTACATAGTATGAAAGCATATTATTTGATAAGAATCGTTTAAGATTGCAGCAGATTCAACAATTTCATTCAAGCAAGAAAACACAACTTTTCCAAGCAAGCAACACATCGACCAAGTACTTAAAATGAATGACAAAACTGAATCTAATTAAAATAATATTGATTTGATTATATTTTTTTAAAAAAAATTAAGGTACACTTGAATCAACATATAACCCGGATCTTATCCTGATTAGATTTTAAAATTATAATATTAATTAATTTTATCCTTATATATTTAAAATTAAAAGCTTTTTGCATGTGAAAAAATAACAAATATTATCTTTGAAAGCATGCGTTCTCTGTACTTTTTATTTTGAAGGTACAATAATTTATTAAAAAGTTTTAAAAATAAATTTATTTTTATATATTTGTCATTGTCTCTTCAATTATATACATTTTTATAATTACTAATTTTTTTTATCTTTTTAAAATAGTAATCCAACATTACCTTAATTAGTAAAATACTAAACAATTTTCTCTATAATAAACACATACAAACCAGTAAAACACCAATAATACCTGCCCAATGGAAGCACGCATGATTATATTATATTATACATATATGATATAATTTTTCCCTTCAAATGGCATCTCATTTTTTTGTATTTTTAAAACTCCAAATAAAATTTTCTATACCAAAAAACTCTAATGGGTTAATGGTAAGTGTGAGTTGAATATGTGGATTGCTTGGTGTGAAAGATTTTGTTTAGATAGATACAAAAATAATTTGATAAGTTATTTGAATAATTTTTTTTTTTTTACAAAATCTTTGATTGTACCTTTTAATTTTACATGTTTTAATAAACAAAATAAATCAATCATTTCTTTATTTGCCTCCCAGTCCTCAAACTTGGAGATTTAAAATACGTTACAGCTTCATAAAAACTCTAAAGATTTGTTTATTTTTATGTTTTAAAAATATTTAAAAAAAATTAAATTTTTTTATTTTTTTATTTTAAATTAATTTTTATATGGTGTTTTTAGATCATTTTGATATGCTGATGTCAAAAATAATTTTAAAAAATAATTAAAATATTATTTTAATATATTTTTCAATGAAAAGCAATTTAAAAACAACTATATTTTCAAATAGGCTAAAAGTGTTGCAGCCATGCAGATCAATTGCAATAATAAAAAACAAAAATCTTGAGTTAAAATTTTACTATTCTACAAAATATTTTTTGGATAACTAACCATATAAATTCAATATATTATCCAATAAACTAAACATGACTCCTAAAAAGCCTTTTGGAGCTTTTTTTTTTTTTGTTGCAAATCTATTTTAGATATTCCACACTATATAAATTGTTCTATTTTTTATTTAGTTTGGTGCCTATAGTTCATATGATGTGATGTTTTAGTTATTGTATGATTTTATGCTTGCTTGATGTCGTGAGACCATTCTCATTCTCGAGCTAATTTTTATTTAATTTTACAATAATTAAAATAAATATTTATAGGAGTTTGGAATATTTAAATTATGTAGAAGAAAATATATATCTTAAATCGAAGTCTCCATTATTTATTTATTCATTTTTTTATTTTAATGAAAATTAGCTTTTTCATTAACAACATTGTTATTTTAATAAAAACTCAAGGTAATTAAAATAAATATTCATAGTAATTTTAATAATTTAAACTAAGAAGGGAGATAAAAAATGTTGAGGCAGAACTCCCATTTCATTATTATTTTACAAGAAAATTTTTTATCAGTAGTATTTTTTTAAAAATAAAAATTTATCATAATCTAAAAGGTAAGTTTAAAACAAAAACAAAAACAAAAACAAAATCATGTCTTTATAAATTTTAATGTGGTTGAATGAAACAAAATAAAAGAATAATTAATTCATGAAACTTATATAAAAAATAAAAAAAATATTTTAGTCTTATTGAATATTTATGTGCAATTCGTTACATATTACACTCATATATAATTATTAATAAATTTATTTCAAATACAATCATAAACGGTTCTCATTTTATTTTAAAAGATGGTATAATCGGATTTTTTTTAAATACATTGAGATTATTAATTTAAATACATTTTAAATTTTAAAAAAAATATAGAGCTACGAGGCGGGCTGCACGCCTGACCTCTAAAAAAGAAAGCTTAGAAAGCTAGGATGACATGCCTAACATTTTTCTTTTTTTAAACGCATCTTTTGCTCAATTTTTTCTACAATAGTTAAAAGGCAAAACCACCACCAATAAAACCTCTTATTAACGGTTTTTTTTTTTTTTACTAGAATATGACTAACAAAATTCTCTCACTTCTCTTCTTTTTTTTAATGACTTTCTCTCTCATCTTGAAAATTAAAATATGATAATAATAAAGTTTAAGGACTGAAACGTAAAAAATATAGAACTATAAGGACAAAATAAATGAAAAAAAATCAAAGAACTAAGAGATGAAAGTGTATTTTTCTGCAAAAAAAATAAATAAAAATAAATGATGTTCTTAAGTGAAACTCATCCTATTCTATTATAAAGATGTAATACTAATTGTAACCATAATGGCAATAGGAATAGGAATATAGAGAGAATATAGAGAGGAGAAAATTAAGGAAAAATATTTTCTGAAAAATGAACCGAAAATATTTTCTAAAAAATATTTTTTTAAAAAAAACCCAAGAACATATTTTTTATAAAATATGGTAATAATAATAATGGAGGAGGGATGAAGATGAAAGTGATAATAAAATAAAGATATTGGTTAAAATATTTAGATAATATTATAAATGAGTTACTTTTTATAAAAGTTCAAAATATTTTTCAATAAATAAATTAATTTTAAAAATTAACTATAAAATACTTTTCATTAACTAGTTTTTTTTTTTAATATTTTACAGAAAAACAAAAACATGAAAACAATTTTTGAAAAATATTTTTCAAAATAAACCCAAAAACATATTTTATATAAAATATTTTACATGAAACAAGAAAAACACTTGAGATTATAAAAAACACATTTTCTTATAATTTGATCCACGCAACAACACAATATTCTTTTTTTTTATTTTTTTATTTTTATTTTTTGCTTCAACAATTGGTGTACCTATCCAATTCCAAATCTATCTTCTCTTTACATTGTTTAGAATGACAGTGGTGGTTATTTTTTAAAATATTTATTTAAAAATATATTAAAATAATATTTTTTATATTTTTTAATAAATTATTATTAAGATTAATATATCTAAACAGTTCAAAAACATAAAAGATTAATTTAAATAATTTTAACATTAGTGTTTGGGTCAGTTCCTAAGCAGCGCCTCCAACTCAAAGGATCAAATTCTGCTTTACGGAATATTACTCCCAAGGCTTTTAAAGCTTAGCTCTCTGTAATTCCAACTTGGCAATAGTACCCAAGTGAACTTCATCAGGGCCATCTGCAATTCTCAGTGTTCTTGCAGTTGCCCAAAGATGGGCTAAAACGGTGTCAGATGACAAGCCAGCAGCGCCATGCACTTGCATTGCCATGTCAAGAACCATGAGTGCCATATTTGGAGCTGCTACCTGTTCCAAGTTATTATAGCAAACCATTTCTCTTATTTATGTTTTGGATATTTAATGTGAAGAGAACAATACTAAGTTGCCCTTCAAATTGGGAGGCAATAATTACCTTGGCCATCGCAATGGTACCACGGGCTTTTTTGTTTCCAAGCCGATCAAGCTGATCAGCTGCCTCAAGCACCAATAGTCTGGCCTTCTCAAGCTCTATTCGACACTGCACGAGACAGTAAATTACACATTAGAATTTTGACAGAACTGCTAGACGGATGCTTAAAAGGCACGCAACATGTGCAGCAGACAAATTTCTAACACAATATCCCAGATCTATTTTTCAATTCAATACTGCAGGGGATGGATGGAGTTCCCTTTCTTTAGATTGAATGATCAGTTTCTCATTTTCTTCAAGTTAATAGGATCTTTTTTTTTTTTTTTGGAAAAAATTGATATCGGACAAAATAGCATATGAAAAAATTACCTTGGCAACATCTGATCGAAATGCACCCTGCTCTGCAATTAATTTTCCAAATGCTCTTCTGCTGAGAGCCCTTTGAACCATCATCTGCATGCCACGCTCAGCAGCACCTATCAATCTCATGCAGTGGTGCAATCTTCCAGGGCCCAGTCTCCCCTGCAAGAAATCAGGGATATACTGATACTGACACAGTATAAACCAGGGTGCTAGCAGTGTGAACACGCTGTTTTCTAAAAATAGATAGCACAGCTTTTAATCCTCACAGAGCTCTACACAACCGTCTCCTGGTTTGTGTCTATTATAGAACTGGATGCAAAACTAGAAGTAGATACTACTTTCGAATCCTGAGCATATGTCTTTGAAAGTTGACTATTAACAGTTTCAATCATAAGCGCGAGGTGCCTTGCAAATTGATTGAACTTTTACAATTACACCAAATCTGAAAATCAATCAGTGTAAAATTCATGCAATCCATCGAGTTAAGTGCACCAACTTACCTGCGCAATCTCAAATCCACGTCCTTCTCCCAGTAGAATGTTCTTTGCAGGAACACGTACATTATCAAATACAACTTCAGCATGGCCATGAGGTGCATCATCGAAGCCAAAGACCATGAGTGGCCTTTTTATGTGTACACCAGGAGTATGAATGTCTACCAATATCATAGACTGTTGCTTGTGATTAGCAGCAGTGAAGTCTGTTTTTCCCTGCGGGTTATTCCAGTCCCATTATTAACAAAATGGACGAGTAATTTGACAATCCCTGACCATAAATACCAGAACTAACCATGACTATAAGAACTTTACACCTTGGATCCATTGCTCCACTTGTCCACCACTTCCTACCGTTAATGATGTAGGAATCCCCTTCTCTGTTCAATGACGGCATAGATAATTAGAGCTGAAGCTCAAAATCATTTGCATACATCACATAAATATCACACATAATGATTAACCTTGCACCGAGCTTTAAACTCTTGTGCCCATCTAATTCAAATTAAATGGGCATCACCTTTTCAATAAACACTACCTTCTAATGGAACACTCAATATTCGTTGCATCCGATGATGCAACTTGTGGTTCTGTCATTGCAAATCCAGAGCGGATCTTTCCTTGAAGCAATGGAACTAGCCATTCAAGTAGATGTTCTTTATTCCCGTAGCGCAACAATACCTGAATAAAGAAGTATAATTGCTCAACGCAAGTAAGCATCCAGAATGACAGTAAGCATGTAATGCAACAAGCATACACCTTGTTGTTAATAGTTTGAATAGAAGGAAAGCAACAGAAGCATGAACAGGAAGTTTTCTTGACAGTTCTACCTGAATGCAAGTCCATAGTTTGGTTTGGTGCAGGTTTGAAAAGCTTTTCAGATGCACATTCTTTCACTTAATTACTAACTATCATGACATTGAATCTATGCAATATACTGCTCTCTATGGGGGAGACCAAGCCAAGGCCAGGTACATTTTTGTTATGCTTGAGCCCAAACCAATTATTTATGTCCAATTTCTAGGCCCAAGCCTAGCCATGACAGGTCGGTTTAGGCTAACGTGAAGCGTTTTATAACTATATTTATGAACCGTATAGATAAGACCAAGCCTAAAGAGAAGTTCATGAAAAAACCTGGAAACATCTTATATGAAACCTAAGTTACTGTTTTAATTATTTTTCTAATTAATTTTGAATTTTAATTATTTGTTCTTTAATTAGTATTTTACTATTTAAAAATCCCAATGCTAAATGACTTCTATTAATTAGTAAAATTTTAATTAAAAATCATTTTCTATAAAGGATTTTAAAACTAATATAAATAGGAATGTCTAGTTTATTTTGAGAAAAACAATTATTCAGACTTCTAATAAAACACTAGAGTGTTTTCTCTAAATTTCTCTACAACTTATGTTTGTAACCTAAAGGCTTGAGAACCCTAGCTTTTAATCACGCTATACGCTACGTCAATTGGTATTGGAACATGTTAGCCTCTTTAATGGATGGAGACGATGGCAACCCACTCTGCAATGCAACAGTGGAGGCCCTCTAGGGTGTTGTCCGGGCTCAGAAGCAGAAACTAGATTATTTGGAACTAAGGTTTGATTGTTTGGAATAAACCATTGCATATCTAGCTCGGCTAATAGATAACGCAAATAGGGATCATGAAGAGGAGAGAAACTTGTCTGGAGACTTGCCTCGAGGTAGGCCAAATCTCAAACCTATTCCTGAAGATCCACTTGGACAACCAGTTGTCCATGTGGAGAGTGTTGGTACAGACGAATTTGATGGGGTTTGTAGGGAGATAGATCACTGCAACAAACACATGATTTTTGCATCAAGATAGAAACGTCAGCATTCATTAGAGATCTGAACATAGAAGAGTTCTTTGATTGGGTCGCTAAATGTGATAGGGTTAAGGAGTACTCAGGTTTCTTAGAAAATAACATGGTGAAACTAGTTGTATATAACCTGAAAGGTAGATCTTCCTAGTGTAAACATCAGACAAATACAAGGTTAAGAGAAGGGAGACATCCTATTACATTATGGATGTATATGAGGCAGTTATTGCAGGAGAGATTCATTCCTCCTAACTATGAGCAAATTTATTTAAGCAATACCAGGATTGTTCACAGAATAATAAATTTGTCATTAGTATACTATTGAATTTTAAAGGCTGGCAGAGCATAACAGGCTCTAAGAGATAGAATCGGTAGGTTGCAAGGGTTATGAGAAGGTTAAACCAGCAATCCAAGATAAGATTGGGGTACATATCTTGTTCACGTTCTATGAGGCGAGAAATATAATGCTAAGAGATGAGATGCTAATGAAAAAAAGGGTTGGTATCAGTAATAGATTTGAGAGATCTAGGTCTGATCCTTCTAGGAGACCGTATAATAAGAAGCAGATTTGGTCCTACTGATAAGAGAAAGGCAATACAACCATCAAGGTCAACTCTATTAAGACTTGATACTACTAGACCTGACAAAACTTTGAGAAAACAAGTCGAAACAAATAAATCAAATAAACCCTATGTCAGGCCAATGATAGCCAAATGCTTTAAATAAGGAGAACAAAGACAACGTTCAAGTGATTGTAGGAGATAAAAATCGATCAATCTAATCAAATGATAGTAAGAGCCAGAACCACCCGACGACAAGGGCAAGCTGTGTGAACCTGACAGGGTGACAAAAAAATTATAGAAGCTTGACGATGATAATGATGAGAGACAAAACCGTGATTACGAAGATGTTACTAACACCCGAAGTTGCTAAGGATTCATAGCAAAATAGGTTATTTCGTACTCGTTACACAAAAAATAAGAGCATGTTTAACTTAATTATCGATAGTGGAAGCTATGAAAATATTATTGTTAAACACACTATTGATAAATTAAAATTACCACTAGAACCTCATCCTGAACCTTACAAAATTGGGTTGATTAAGTCAACAGAAGAGATAATGGTAAGCCAATGTTGTACAATATTGTTTTCCATTGCAAAGTATATGGTTGAAATGTATTGTGATGTGGTAGATATGGATGCTTGTAGTTTGATCTTTGGTAGACCTTAGCAATATGATATCGATGCTAAACACCTGAGTAGAGATAATTTATGCAAGTTTAGAAAGAATTGTGCATTATGCTTTTATACCTTTGAAGGGAGAATCCAAACCTATTGCTTCTAAAGTAGAGGGGAAGACTTTTCTTACAATAACCAGTTCAAAACTTAAAAGACAAGCAAAGGTACAAGAAACTAGGCAGATTCATGCATTGACTGTGAAGACATTAGTGGACGAACAAGCAAAAGAGAGAAGAGAAAACATTCCTGAAGCAATTAATCCTTTACTTGCTAATTTTAAGGAGATTTTACCAGATGAATTGTCATATACATTGCCATCAATGAGAGACATTCAACATCAGATTGATTTGGTGGCGGGAGCTAACCTTCCAAATCTACCACATTATCAAATGAGTCTTAATGAGAGTGAGATATTGAAGGAGAAGGTAAAAGAGCTATTGAGAAATGGACAAATTCAGGAGAGTTTTAAGTCCTTATGTAGTTCCAACATGATTGACTCCAAGGAAGGATGGCAGTTGGTGATATACGTGAACAATTGTGCCATCAACAAAATAATCGTGGGATACAAGTTTCTGATTCCTCATTTAGATGACATGCTTGATCAATTACATAGGGTGTCAATCTTTATGAAGATTGACTTTAGGAGTGATTATCATCATATTTAGATTCAGTTAGGTGATAAGTGTAAGACATCTTTCAAGACAAAGGAGAAATTGTATGAGTGGTTGGTTATGCCTTTTGGGTTGTCTGATGCACCGAGCACTTTCATGAGGATGATAAATCAGGTTCTACATCCTTTTATAAATAAATACGTGATTGTTTATTTTGATGATATCCCAATTTATAATAGATCTAAAATTGATCATGTGGGACACTTGAGGAAGGTGCTTGAGGTGCTGCTGAAAAATAAATTATATGTGAATCTGAAGAAGTGTAGTTTTATGACTAGTAAACTAATGTTTTTAGGTTTTATTGTTGGTGCAGATGGCATACATGTTGATGAGGAGAAGGTTCATGCCATTAGAGATTGGCTATCCTTTAAAACAGTTAGTGAGATTCGTAATTTCCATGGGTTAGCTACTTTTTATTGGTGATTCATGTGAAATTTAAGTAATATTGTGGCTCATTACTGAATGCATAAAGAAAGGAAAAGAGATAGAAAAGAGCTTTGCTTTAATCAAAGGAAAACTAAGCAATGCTCCAGTTTTGATACTCAAAGATTTTGACAAACTGTTTAAGGTTGAATTTGATGCTGGTGGTGTCAGGATTGGTGGAGTTCTGTCCCAAGAGAACAGACTCGTGACATTTTTTAGTGAGAAGTTGAGTGATGCTAGATTAAAATAGTCCACATACGATAGAGTTCTATGTTGTTTTTTGAACTCTTAAGAAGTGGGAGCATTATTTGATTGATAAGAAGTTTGCGTTGTATTCTAACCATGGGGTGCTGAAATTTTTACTTAATTAAAAGAGAATAAGTAATGACATGCATGCAAGATGAGTCACTTACCTATAATGATTTTCAATCAAAATTGTATATAAGACTAGAGTTTAGAATAGAGTTGTTGATACTTTGAGTTAAAGAGCAATCTTGTTGGTTACTCTAAGGAGAGAGATCACTAGATTTTACTTTTTAAAAGAATTGTATGAGCATAATGAGGATTTCGGTTAGGTGTGGAAGAAGTGCAAGAATCTGCTCATTGATGACTCATATTTATGATGGATTTCTAATGAAAGGTAATCAACTTTGCATTCCTCGATCTTCGTTGCTGAGAGAAGGTAATTCGAGTTTTGCATGGAAAAGGTTTGGCTGGTCACTTGGGGTGATAGAAGACTGCTGATACAGTCATTGACAAATATTATTGGCTTCACTTAAAATGAGTTACTGGTAAATTTGTGCAAAAATACAGGTCTATATATACCTTTTCCTATTCCTAAAAACATATGGGAAGACTTGTCTAAAGAATTTGTACTTGGATTATTGTGTACACAATAAGGGATGAATTCTATATTTGTTGTAGTTGACAGGTTCTAACAAAATGACGCATTTTATTCCTTGCAAAAAAACAAATGACGCGTCTGCTATTGCTTGGCTTTTTTTTCAAGAAGTGATTCGTTTACATGGGGTGCTAAAGACCATCACTTCTGACAGAGATAGTAAGTTTCTTAGTCACTTTTGGCGTGCATTGTGGAAATCTTATGGTTCTTCATTACAATTCAGTAGTATAGCACATCCACAAAACAGATGGGAAAATAAAATCCCTGAATCGGACACTTGAAAACTTGATAAGGAGCATTGCGGTGACAAACTGAAACAGTGGAATAATGCCTTGCACAAGCAGAATTTGTATACAACAGTGCAAGCCAAAATGCCACGAGTAAATCATCATTCAAGATTTTGTATCTTCAGTGTTCTAAGCATGTGCTAGATTATGTGCTAGTTTACAAGGGTGTTAGGTTTAGTATGGCTGCCGAGAAGATAGTTTTGGATGTGCAAGCTACTATGAAGGATGTGAAGCAGAAGTTGATGAAGACCAATATCAAATACAAAGAAGTTGATAGGAACCACCGTGATAAAGTGTTTAAAGAAGGAGATAAGGTAATGATGTTCCTTTGTAAGGAGAGATTTCTAGGAGGGTCATATGTTATCAATTTACATGATAATATGAGTATTTTGAGAACTTTTAATGTGTCAGACATTTATCCTTTCTAATTATTTTCCTTAAGTTATGAAGCCTTAAGTTGCTATTTTAATTATTTTCCTAAATAATTTTGGATTTTAATTATTTGTTCTTTAATTAATATTTTACTATTTAGAAATCCTAATACTAAATAGATTCTATTAATTAGACAAATTTTAATTAGAAATTCTTTCCTATATAGGATTTCTAGACTAATATAAATTGGGAAGTGTGGTTTATTTTGAAAGGAAGACTATTATTCAGACTTTTAATAAAACACTATAAAGTTTTCTTTAAATTTATCTACAACTTGAAAACCCTAACTTTTAACCACACTATATGCCGCGTTATAGGCCTATTAAAAAATATATGTTTATGGAAAAGAAGGGATGATTTTTTTAGGTGACTCGATGCTTTAATTGTTCATCATCATCATCATCATCAACAACAAAAAAATGGTTGAAGAACTTGAGGTGATAAAAGGGATGGTATTAGCCAAAAATGGTTGAAGAACTGAGGTGATAAAGGAGAGGGTATTAGCTTTGCAAGAAATTTTGATCCATTTTCCAACACAAATAAAACCAAATGTCATTCATTCTCCCATCAAGAACACAAAAGACGACTTGTAGGAAATGATTTGTGTATAATCTCAGATTAGTAAACTTGGCCAAACACGAACAAAATTCTCAACACCATGAATATCAGACCACTTGCCCACACATTTACTATCAAAACTTCAAACCTCTATCCCCAAATCTATGGTGAGAGATTTCATATCACTGCAAGCATTATAGAACAACTTGAGAGAGAGAGAGATTACATGAGAGAGAAACGAAAGGTGATGGTTACCAATGGCTGCCTATTTGGAAAAATGTCAAGCCTTGGCCCAATTCGATTGTTAATCGGGCGAAGCCACCAAGTCAAATATTCATTTATAAATATGATTTTAAAAACTAATTATTAATTGATCAAGCCATTAGGCTAAAACACACCCAATAACATATGGGCCTGAGATAGCCTATTGAGCTACCCAAACCATGAACAGGTCTAATATGTATATATGCATGTATGTTTTTTATGTAACTCTAATTTAGAGATGGCAATTCACTTCACCCATCACCTAACCCAATTGGGTCGAGTTTATACCTAGTTAAGCCGAGCCCAAGCAGGTCGGGTGAAAACCGAACCTAGTTTAACTTGGATCAGATGTCAGGTGAAGGTTCCATCTACCCCATCACTTAACCTAATATCTTTACTATTTAGTAATTTGTTTTTGTCAATACATATATATATAATCATTATAAACCCGATAAAGCAAATCTAATTATTCAATTTTTAATTTTTAACTAAATGTTACTTAATAAGTTCTTTAAGTATATATAATTATTATTACAATACTATATTTTTTTATTTTCTTTTAAAGTTGAAGTTTAATTTATAATTATAAATGTATGATAATTAATGAGTAATAATTATGAATATATTAGTATGTTAGTATCCCTTAGTATTATACAAAATACATTTCTATCAAATACTAAGTGATATATGATATAAGTTATGTAGTTGATATACTCATTTTGAAATACATGATATAAATCAATTAAAAAATAATAATCACTTAATTCAATGTCATATATGTGATTTCCAAATATAAAAGAGGTCTTGAATGATTCATGTACATAATCATACAAGTTGCTAATTGGTACACATTACTAGTGATATTTAATGGCATACCTCTATATCTTAAATCATATCTAATATTAAAATTTTAAATGTGACATGAAGAAAATTATCATTGGATACATGAGATTATTTACTGCAAAGTGCTATTGAAAATTCAAAGAGTTTTAATTTTTAAAGACAAAAAAGTTGAATTGACTACAACACCGAAGGTATTCAACAGGAGGAAAAGACCTCACCTGATTCGACTTGATTGGGTACGGGTCGGATGTTGATGATGGTTATAGATGTACTTAGGATGCATAAAAAAATACACATAAAAAACTCGCCCCATCCCTACTCTAATTATATTTCCTAGTTTTTGAGTTTGAGACAATATTTCAAAATTAATCATAGAAGATGAGCATGCATGCTAATAAATTGTTCCCAGACCCTATAAAATCAGAAAATAAAATTTACCTCCATATTTCCTGTGTCAGGTGCGCCACAATTTAACACCTGTGGAGCCCAAATTGATCGCCCCATGATCTCACAGAGGTATCCATATTCAAGGTTTGAGAGACCCGCACCAAGGAACTGATCATGCTCACCATTAGAGATCATATGACCACTCCCATCAAATAGTAATTTTCTAGCTCTCTCAGCACTATCGAACTGCAAAAAAGTACATGTTTCTCATGATTCCAATCATTCTTTTGTAGAGTTAGAAAAGGTAATAAGACTTAAAAGAAACATTGGAGCTCAAAAGGGCAGAAGCAGAAATACAGGTATCCATAAGTTCCACAATCCTTCTTTCTTTGCCAGCTCCTTTAACCTCTCTTCCTCTGGGTGCACTGTCCAACGTGAAGGAGACTGAGCAAGTTTATAGAACTCATTCTCCACGGGGTAAATATGATCTTCCACAAACTTGATTAACCTGTTCCTCAATGTTAGGACCCTTTTGCTAGGAACAAATCTCCCACTTGCATTCCCGTCACCAAATTGTTTCATGTAATCTCGTGCAATTAGAACTGGATAGTTAAGAGAATAGCACACTAAATAATAGATTAGGTAAAGATAATGATAATGTTGCAACTGAAAACCTACAATATCAATAGAGATATCACTGGCATGCCCTCAATCTACCCAATGTTAAACCATGTAGTATGATGGATCAAAGTTGAATTATGCACCCCATAGAAGAATAATGTTCTTAAATATAACTTTTATAGGTAAAATAACAGAAGGCCAAGAAAAATAAAAAAGAGAAGCATCTACCTGATGCAGGGTGATCAGGAAGAACAGATTTTTTTGCAATATAAGCCCATGCAAAGTCTACAAGATCATTAGCTTGCTTTCCTGAATTTCGAGCACGCTCACCTCCTGAGGCATTGCCCTGCAGTATCATGGGGACAAAATACAATGTTAATTTATTGACCTACTACTGATAGAGATTTTACCACAATGTTAATTTATTGATCTTCCAATTATAGAGCTTTTACCACAAGCCTAACACAAAGAATATCAAGTTTTGCCTTTGAACATTACCATAAGCCATCGACTGTATATCCCTGCAAAGATTGCTGCCCCACGAAACATGGCAAAGGCAACATAGAACTTCCACACAGAAGCAGGCCATGGTTTTCCCTAAATTGCAACATTTCCAGTCTAAGTCATCAAATAAACATCTACCATAAGCATTGATAAAACAAGGCAAGAGCAAGTAGTGGGTAGCTTCATAGTAGCAAGAGGGTAAAACATGCAAGAATCAATAGTAACAAGCATTCATTGATACAGAACATTCAAAAATACCTGTCAATTTCTCCTACTTCTAAGTACTAAAATTGCATCAAGAAAGTCAAGAGGACTGAATTATAAAGCATGTAGCATTGAAAATATAATCTCAAACCCTACAGGTTAGCTGCATTATCACCTTTTTCAACAAATCATTAGATCTGTTTCTTAAACACCTAATTCACACATCTTGTAGTTACCTTGATTTCTTCCCAAAAGAAATAAAAATCCACAGAATGTGTATATGACGCTTTTAAAAGATAACTTCAAAAATAGGTTGAAGGTCAACAAATCTAGGAGAGAACAGACATGCGGGAAAGCCTGGAATCAATCCTGAACAGAATTCATGACCTAGATAGAAATAGAATTCACAGCTGTCTGTCAATCTCCTTCAGTATACAAATTGCAAGCAGTAGAAGTGCATTTGGAAAGTCATAAAAAGAAGTCACACGCACAGATCTTGGCACAGAATGCATCATTTGTAAAATCTACTAGACAGATATGCTCAGTTTAGTTGCATTAACCACAAATAAATTCATATTTTCTTTCAATTAAATATACTCACATCTTTTTGAATCAACTACTAGATTCAATTTTCAAGACCCATATAGAAAACACGTCCATATAGTTTAATTTCCTCACAAAGAATCATATCTGAACAATGTGGAAGGAAAACATTATGAAATAAAAGTTTCACAATGGATCTTACTGATGCAGAGCAGTATTCTGCCAAAAATTCTGCCTGAGATGGAATTCCTTCTGGAATTCCGGTAAGTTCAAAACCTTTACCCGCTTGTTGATTTTCAAGGTTAATATCAACATTGTAAGCCTGCCAAAAAAGATACATACAATCAACTTAAAATTGTTGCTTAAAAGCTAAAGAAAAAGTATTTATCCTCTATATTTTGAGACCATATCCAGAAAGAAAAACTGCCATCTGCACTGTAAGGTTAAAACAAAACATGGGAAAATACTCTTTCCATAAAAAAAATGAAATTTGAAATTTGGGTCAATACCAAACAGCTGTACGCAACATCAGTCATCTGGTTTCCCAGCGTGGATAATTCCCAGTCAAGAATACCAATTACTCGATCCTGCACATTAAGAGTCTCATTAGATTCCTGATACTATTTAAAACATTCAGATCTCACAATATGATCATCTAAAGCATTAATTTTGCTGCATTTTTAATCTCAATACCATGTTATAGTGCAGTCAGATACTTTAATCAAATATTCAACTAACTCGCTGATATATATATATATATATATATATATATATATAAACATTTGCAGCAACATGCCTCATTGGGATGAAATACAACATTATCTATGCGAAAGTCTCCATGAACAATTCCTCCCGATGCTCTTGAGGAATCTTCACTAGGAATATGTTGCAGCAACCAT
Source organism: Populus simonii (assembly GCA_007827005.2). Classification (NCBI taxonomy): domain Eukaryota; kingdom Viridiplantae; phylum Streptophyta; class Magnoliopsida; order Malpighiales; family Salicaceae; genus Populus; species Populus simonii. The sequence continues at coordinate 2,057,201 of CM017471.2, read as the reverse complement.
TGAGCCAGCTCCAACATCTTTGGATTACTCGGATATCTGCTATCACATGTTGATGCAATATATTGTTTGGTCCATCTCTCTACCTAAAGAGGCACCAAATAAAAAAAAATCATAAGCACCGTCATTGTGTGGAAAGGAAACAGTTAAACTGTCCTTGGAACACCCCACTCCCATTCAAAACACCACATTAACTCAATTTATGGTGCTGGGCACCAGTAGGTATATTAAACAAAGGCAACAAGCTTGCAATCTTGACAGAAAAATTCACCACCTGTCTTTTACAATAGTGGTCTCGACGTCCATATATTCCTAAACCAATAGCATCCACATCAACCGAATGTAAAGCAGCCAATACTTTAGCAGTTTCTCTATAAATTGCCCCTCTCCTCTCTGGTGCCAAACCCTGAATCAAAACATGATGACCGTGATCACAACTCTTAAGTCTTAACCCCTCAAGCTCATATTACAATTACTCAACGAAATCTAAATTATATAAAAAAAAGATACCGGAAGCTTAGGATCTATGAAAATGCGTCCTTCCAAATACTCCATTACATAAAAATCAGTTCCAATCACACTCGCATCCCTACACAAACAAAACACTTTGGGCACTGGAACTTTTGTACTTTCTCCCAGCGCCCGAAGAACCTGTCATATATAAAAAACAGAGCAAACAAAATTCACTTTCCCTTCAATTTTTTTCTCAGTAACCAAACAGAATCAAACTCATAAATTTCCATTCAATCAAAATCAACAGAACAGAAGTTAGTTACCTGATATTCTCTATCAACAGCATGAGCAGACTGAAGCAATTTACCAGGCGGTTTCTTCCTCACAACGTAGCGTTTCACGAAACCTCCATTTTCCACTTCCAATAAAAACGTAGGATTCGATTGTCCATGTCCAAACTAAAATCTCACACACAAAATCATAAAAGAAAAAAAAACGATTGGTAAAAGTTGAGTAGTAGTGTACTAACCTGTTTGACAGTGAAAGATGAAGGTGCCGAGGAAGGGAAGCCAGGGACATGGACAGAGGCATAGCGGAGCAAGGAGTCGTAATCGAATTGGTGAGCTACTTGAACTTGTCTTAACAGAGCAGACGTATGACTCGCCATTTTTATGCAAGGTGTTGACTTTCTTCCGAAGAGGGAAGAAGAAGAGAACTGCTCGTAATTTATTTTGTTAGGCTGTTCGCGTCTTCGAGAATGACGTTATCATTTTCATAGTTACAGCAACCTATCCTTGTATGTCTATGTGTAATGTACTTACTTTAATAGCTACAAGACTGTGCTCCTTTGAGAGCGATAAAAAAATAAAAATTAAGAGAAAAAAAAATGTTAAGTCGATTCAAGCATATTAAAATAACAAAAAAAATCATTTTTCAACGTAAAAACCAAAGTTACGATGAAATATAAATAAATAAAAAATAATATCACCACATGCATACTTGATTTAAGTCATTCAATCAGAAATAAAAAAAAATCAAACATATAAAAGGATAAAAAAAAAACAATTCTAAGCCAAATAAAAACTTGATCTCGCCTAGGTTAATTCGTTATATTCACCGGTCATGTTATTAGATCAGGAATGTAAATCCCGGGAAAAAAAAATAAAGATTGCTTAAATTGTAAATTAACTATATGAAAAATAAAAGTAAAAAAATTCATGCATATGGTTAAATAAAAATAAGAATTCATAAATTTTTTAATATAAATTTCTGGGCGAAATAATTCGAAACATTATAAATAAACCTGGTAATGTCGAGGGTTGGATTTAATTGAAGAAAATAATACGCTTAAATAAAATGGGGTCTAAGTGAAAATAAAAGAAATTATAGAGTATAAATACTTCCTTCCTTACCAAAAATCTGCAACAACCATAAGAAAATAAAAGGAGGAGTTTTTGTATCCATTCTTGCAAATCAAGAGAGAAATATCAAATTTCAAGAACCTATCCAATATTAAGAGTTTATAGGTAGAATAAACACTTAGGAGTAAGGAATTAACAAGAAAAAATTGAACGAAAAAGGGAGGGGAGTGTTGGCTATCCATAGGAAAAAGGGGGAGTCAAAAATCTTCGACTAGTTGAAGATCGAAACCTTGATTCTTACCGTGTAAGATGTTCTAATCATGATCCTATAAGTCGTTTCAAATTTGATTATGAATTAATGCCTTGATGTTGAATTAGAGATTAGGGTTCTTAGACTTGAATTGGGAAAAATGTAATAAATGTTAAAATTAAGTTAATTCATGTGTTGTATATGATTGGAGACATGAAACCATGATGATTTACCTAGAAAATGTAGTTTGTGAATGTTATGTGTGAATGGAAGGGGTGATAAATCTGGATAGGCTCATCTCCCGACTTTCGATGAAATTTCAGGTAGGAGGATGAAGGAATTAAGAATAGGTTCCTCATAGAAATTATAGTTTTGGATATTGACTAACTAAGAAAATTGGTCTTGCTCAATTTGGAGCTATAAAACTCTAGTTATGGATCACCAATAGAGACTGGGTCATGACAGACCCTATAAGGCAGTAGGACTGATTAGTTGATGAGCAATTTTAACTATTTTAGGGGTAGAATTGGGTTCTCCTTCCTTCAGAGAACTTGTAGCCTCGTGTCTTAACTTTCCAACGAGACTAATCTCGTTTGAAACAGAGTTATAGAACTTTGGATATAACTAAAAATCTAAGAAGAGGTCGGACACTAAAGGTTGGACAATAACATTCCAATGTCTAGACATTAATAGTTAAACAGTAACAGTCCAATGTCTAGACAGTAATAGTTGGATAATAACGGTTCTGCAACAGTAATAGCAGAGGAGCACAAGTAGGACTTCTATTGCAGGTAGGTGATCTGTACATATACTTTATAGTTAAATTCCATAATTTAATATGTTATTGATGTGAAATATGAATTAATTAATGTTGAATATTATGTGAATGGAGGAAAGTTGCGTAATGATATCGATATTTTGGATAATATTATGAATGTAAGTGTATTCGAGGTGAAAGGTTGTTGTGTGAATTGTTAAGCAATGAAATTATCGCTGACAACAAAAATATGAGAAGTGTGATATGGGCGTGGACTAACATACATTTAGCGTATGTTAGGATCCTAGGAAAGACTGGCATACATTTAGTGTATGTTAGGATCTCGGGTAAGGGGATCACCATGTATTTGGCTAGCATATATCTAGTGTATGTTAAGATCCCAAGGAAGGGGATTACCTTGCATCGACTCCTACAAGGTGATGATGATACCAGTGAAAGTGGTATCGGTAATGTGTTAAGTAGAAATAATCATGATTGATCTTATGAAATCTTGAATGGAGGTTGATAATGGAAGAGAAAACGGTTTTTATTAGTTGAATGAGAAAGAGTTTCCAATAAAAACTAGAAGGGAAAAGTGAATAAAATATGAATGAATGTTTGCCTTTTTCAATTGTTGGATATTTGTGTTGTTATATTTATTATGATATTTATGTTTCAATAATATATATTTTGTTTCACGACCCTTGCATGCACGATAGAAGTAGATCTTAACTTATGTTCACTTTTTGTAATTCTAGGTTTTATGGAATATACCGTTGTATTTTGTAATATTACAACTTTTATATAACTTAATTTATATAATCAATGTTTAAACTTGAATAAATAATCTTAACTCTGAATTTCATATGAATGTGTCCATATATACATGTTTATCTCATTTATTCCTCTATAATGATATTTGTTGTTCAATGTATGTTATAAATATTATGGTTGTGATGACGATAATGTTTGTAGGATTGAGATCCAGGACGATTGGGTCGTGATTGAGCTATGAGATGTGAAATATTAGAAGTGTAAACAGGTTAAATGTCGATAACTTAGAACCTCCCAATATAGAGGAGACTCTGCCAAAATTTTAGTGAAAATTTCAGGAAAATTTAACATGAACACTTTACGTGCGCGCGCGCACACATATAATTTAATTACTATATGTATCAGTTAACATAAGATTGTTGCTTAATCCCAAATATAGGGATGTTACATTTTGGTATCAAAGCCAACCTCACTGGCTGTCTGATTGTGCCGACAGGGTCGTTGAGCTCCTTAAAGGGGGGTGGATTGTAATATCCCACATTAGCGGGTGAGGATTTGGTAGCTGACCTTATTAGTAGTGCTGGTTGCTGACTTGTCAGATGTGTTTTGGGACCATGTGTGGTCATCAAGAACAAATTCGTGAGGGCGGTAAGGCCTAAAGCGGATAATGTTTGGCAGGTTGGGTCGAGCTATGACATTTGGTATCATAGAACTATGATATTTAATCCATGAATATTCCTTCTGTGAAAATTACATGGCCCAAAAATACTACTTTTTTTTAGCCAGAACTCATACTTATCCAGCTTTGTATATAATCGGTTCTCCCTCAGAATCTGTAGCACAACCCTTAGATGTTGTTCATGCTCCAAGTAAGAGTTTGAATACACCAAAATATCATAAATAAATACCACCACATATTTGTCTAGGTAAGGCCAAAACATCCGATTCATCAAGTCTATAAATACGGCCGGAGCATTGGTTAACCTAAAATGCATCACTAAAAACTCGTAATGCCCATAACGAGTTCTGAACGTCGTCTTCAGTATTTCTTGTTCCTTGATTCTTAACTGGTGGTATCCAGATCTCAAATATATTTTAGAGAACACCCTAGCACCCTTCAACTGATCAAACAAATCATCTATTCATGGGAGTGGGTACTTGTTCTTCATCGTCACTTTATTCAATTGACGATAATCGATGCACAAATGAAGTGTGACATCCTTTTTCTTTACAAACAATATCGAAGCTCCCTAAGGCGAGTTACTATGCCAGATGGAACCTTTATCTAACAATTCTTGAAGCTAGATCTTCAATTCAGCCAATTCCATAGGTGCCATCCTATAAGGAGACTGGGTTATATGAGAAATTCCTGGAATAGTTTCTATGGAAACTTCAATTTATCTAACTGGAGGTAATCTAGGCAACTCTTTTAGGAATACATCTCAAAACTTCCTCACAACAGGAATACTAGCCAAATATATGTTACCCTTTTCTAACTCTCTTACATGGGCTAACCAAGCAGAACAACCCTTCTTCAGTAACTTTTCAGCCACCAAGACTGAGATTACACAACTTGGAATTATTTTTCTTTCCCTTTAAACACGATTCTTTTATCACCTATTCCTTGGATTGTCACCGTTTTGGTGAAACAACCCACTTATGCCTTATGTTTACTTAGCCAATCCATGCCCAGAATCAAGTCAAAATCATATAACTCTAATGGCATAAGATCTACCCCCAATTCTAACCCTCTAATGTATAGTTTTACCCCTCTATAAATATCATCAATATGTATATTCTCTCCCAGAGGTGTACTAACTGTCACTCCTACACTCAACTTACTAGATAACATATGCAAGTTATTCATAGTTCTATAAGTTACAAAGGAATGACTGGCTTCAGGATCATTTAAAGCATAAACTTACATTATATCTAACTGTAAAGTACCTCCACCACATCAGGTATAACTCCTATATCCTCGTGAGTCATATGATATACCCAACCCTGAGTCCTCCCCTCCTGAATTTTAGGCCTCTCTCGAGTAACACTCGTCCCTGATTGGGTAGGCCTAATAGGACGATCAACTGTAACAGATTGCTACTGGCTCTGAACCTCAGTCCTCTGACCATAGGCTCAATCAGTAGTTCTACAGGGACAATCCTTCTTCCTATGACTTATATCCCTATAATAGTAACAGCCTCTGCCTACATGCGGGCATTTTCTCCATCGATGCCCCTATCCTTTACAAATATAACATCTTCCAGGCATCGCGGAGCAATCTCCAGGGTGTCGCTGCTCACACCTTTGACATAATAGATACACTGGTCCCTTCTACTCTGTAGATCCTCTAGCAATTATGACTCCATGTCTAGCTTGTCCTTCCCGAGATCCTCTTCTACTAACCTGTCTAGATCCTTCTAAGCTACCTCCTGGGGTGAAACTCTCACATCTCCTCTAGAACTGTTCTGATGATTGTCCACTCTTTTATGTTTTTGGGAGAGGAGGTCTCCTAGTTAAAAATCCAAAATCTCTCCTTTTAGCTCCAGTTGCCTGACTTTACTCGACCACTAGCTTTGGGGCATCCCTTATTACCCTTTCCATACCCTAAGCAGCCCGTATCAATTCCTGAATCGGCTAAAATTGCATGGCTATCAATATCATCCTCAACTCCTGCCTCAGTCCATCACATAACCTCTCCACCCTGTGGTGCTATGTGGGAAGGTAAGTGGAGACAAAAGCTGCTAAGTCCTGGAATCTCCTCTCATACTCCAGAATTATCAAATCTCCCTGCCTCAAATCCAAAAACTCTTGTTCTTTCTCCATTCTATGCTCCTAAGAGTACTACCTCTCCTCAAACTCTTCACGAAAGTCCCTCCATCTCAATACCTCCCCTGATCTCCTCTCTCTGATGGTCTCCCGCCAAGAGTGGGCACTTTCAATCAATAGTTGCGTCACATAATCCACCCGTAGCTCCTCTGACACCTGCATCTGATTTATAACTCTTTCCACTTTCCTCGGCCAATGTCCAGCAACCTCAACATCCTCTTCACCACGGTAAGTCATACAACTCATCTCTCTTATACCCTTCACCCATTGTACTATGGTGACTACCCTCCCTGATCTAGAAGCTGTACTGGAGGCTCCTGCTGTCATTCCTGCTGCCATTCCTGCTGCTACAGCTCTCACTATATGATCCATAAAACAGGATTTGAAAATGGGTTTGACGCAGCTGTCGGTGCCACTGGTGGGGGTATACAATAATGCCTCAAAAAAGGGTCTGGGATGTGTGTTGATGCAACACAGGTGTGTGATCGCTTATGCATCAAGACAACTAAAGTCGCATGAGGTGAATTGCCCAGTTTATGACCTAGAACTTGTAGCGGTGGTGTTTTCCTTAAGAGTATAATGACATTATTTGTATGGATCACCGGTTCAAATCTTCATGGACCATAAGAGTTTAAAGTATTTGATGTCACAGAAGGAGCTGAACATGTGACAAAGGAGATAGGTAGAGTTAATAAAAGATTACAATTGTGTGATTGACTACCATCCTAGTAAAGCTAATGTAGTAGTTGATGCCTTAAATTGGAAGGGAAAAACAGTAATGAATGATATGGAGATAAAAGAACAAGGAAGTATAATGGAATTGAAAAAGATGGGCTTGTGGCTAATTGTAGGGCTCGATGGATCACTGTTAGCTCAGTTAAAGATCCAATATGTGCTTCGAGACAAGGTCTTGGTGGCTCAACTGGTGGATGGAAAAGTAAAGGAGATCAAGAAGAGGGTAAACCAGGGTACAAAGAAAGCATTCCAAATGTTATCTAATGGGCTAATAGCTATCGGTAGACAAATTTATTTGCCTGGTGATAAGACTTTGAAAGAAGTTTTAAGAGAAGCTTATGAATCCCGATTTGCTACTCATCTTGGGAGTACAAATGTAACACTCGACGATTTCGTAAGTATTTATAATTAATTCCTACCATTTGGTACTTAAAAAAATTAGGCAACTTTTTATTTTTATTTTGACGTTCCAAGTGTCGACATTAATCATCGAATATACATTAACCCTTCATAAACATCTTTTCATACAACACCTTTCATATCAATTCCTGATTCAATCATCCTGGATCGTAAATTCATCGCACTAATTATTCTTTTTATTATATCTCATCAACCATCACACACAATTAATTACTCACATTTGCATGATTAATATTTATGGATAAGAAGCACGTTAAAGATTAACCGCGGAAAGGGTTTTTTTTTTATAAATACATATATAAATTAAATTAAGTACATTATCTTTATAAAACAGGTATAATATACATGACATGCATTGTAAATCCCATTTATTTTTACAAGTTTCTACATGTAATGAATTTTTGTTATAACTACCATTAATTAGCTTATATTACATAATTTTAGTAAAAGTAATGTCCTAGAAGATTATTAGGTGTCTTGGGTGCGAGAAGGTCCTGTTCAACATTAATTTATATGAGCATACAAAACATAAGAAATAAGATCTAAATATTTAAAGCCATGCATATAATTAACATATATCCTAATCCTCATATTCTATAGGAATTTATTAATTTTTCAAAACCAATTTCTGGTGATCATCGTGAATCATTTTAGACATTCTTAATTTTTGTAATTGGATGCTCATTTATATTAGTTAAACTCCTTGCCTGGAGACCCGGTCATTTCAACATGGGTATTATTATTAATCAAACTAATCTCATCAATTATTCCCGGTCATCCCAATTTGGATGTTATTAGCCGAAACTAATCTTATCAATCATTCTCATGGATATAGTATTTTTTTTATCTTTATTTTTTTTTTATTTTCTTACTCATAGGCAATATTTTTATGATAGTATTTTTTCTACCTATAGACAATATTTTTACGATAGTATTTTTCCTGCTCCTAGGCAATATTTTCACGGTATTATTTTCCTGCCTGTAGGCAATGTTCTCGAAATAATAATATTCTCCTTCTCATCAGCAACACTCACACGATAATATTTCTTGTCCGTTGGTTACATTTACATAACAATAGTATTTCCTACTCATTAGCAACATTTACATAATAGTAGTATTTCCTACTCATTGGCAACATTCACATAATAATAATAATATTTCTCCTTCTTGTTAGCAATATTAACACAACAATAACATTTCTTACTAATTGGCAACATTCACACAATAATAATATTTCTCCTAGTTGTTGGTAGCTTTCACGCAACAATATTTATACTGCCCGTAGGCAATGTTCACATAACAATATTTCTCATTATACATAGTAGTACAAAATACGTATAATATCTATCACATACTAGCATTGCAAGAATTTAAATAATTTAAAGAAGCAAGGGGGCGAATCTTACCTTGAACTCCTATAATACATGTTCTTGAGAAGTCATGTGCTCCTCTGAATGCTTCTCCTGAAAATTGGAGACCTACTGTTCGGGAAGTAAAATTTATGGTAGGAGTGTTTGTTTCCTATCTTAATCGTTCTGAATTTATATAACATCTGGATGAATAACTTATCCAAAATCCAGACCAATCTAACGGTGAAAAGATGATATAACGGCCAACAAACCAGGCTATCTTGGATGGTGATTTTCCAGAAATGTTTCTCCAGTGATAGCCCTCAAACGAAGCCTGCTATTGACAATCCCTTCGATGAGAATGTAGGTGACATTAAGCATAATAACATATCCAAAAAGCAACCTAATCCAACAATGGATAGCCAAGATATGGCTGCCAAAGTTCCTGGCCTGTTGCCATCTCAAAACCTATAGCTTCAAATCAACTTATTCCTTATATTTTTCTTTGTTACTTTAACTTATTTCAATGAGTTCTTGCAAAAATATACAAAACTCATATCCTCCTCTTTCAAGTTCCAACTTCTACTCTTTGTTTTTCCCAAGCTTTATAACTCTCTAAGTATAGTCACTTGATTTGTTTTCTTGGATATAATTCTCTCAAGAACACTCTCTTTTTATTTAGCTTGAAGAAATGGAGAAGAGATGAAGAAAATAGGAGAAAAATGGTCTCCCTCTTGTTTTCTACCTTTGCAGAGGACATGGGCTGTCTTTAAAGGAGGAGAGGGGAGTATTGTTTTATATAAAATTACCAAAATGCCCTTATTAATGCCCCTTGTGTCATTTTCTTCAATTTACCCGATTTTAAGTACTCTCGTAAAGCTTCCCAAAATCCGATTGGCATGAAATTTTAACCTAAGATAAACCAATTAGTATGGAGATTTCTTATAAACTTTCAGCTCGATCCAACAGTCGGATTGAGATATATCATCTATACCGTAAAACTAAACAATCAGTGTCTTTTACGCTAATATCTGAATTTCATGCATTACTTTATTTACTTAGATTCTCATAACATTTCCCCTTAATTTATACTCAATAAATTCAATATTACCACATCCATTACTGATTTATCAAAAATAATCCTTTTATCCTTTGAGACTCTTCTCCGTTTTCACTAACATTATAAATTCTAATCCAAAATTCGTAACCCTTATTTTGACTTCCCTATACCTTTAAATTTATTTATGGAGATCATTGTCTCCTTTACACATAGCATTTGTTATTATTTCTACTATTTGTTCATTTCTTTTCATATTGAGTCTCCATTACTCAACGAAGTCCTTCTTTTTTTTTTTTCTTTTTCTACGATCCTATGTTTATTCGAGTCATTTCAACGTGTGTATTATTATTAGTCAAACTAATCTTATCAATTATTCCCACTCATCCCAATTTGGATGCCATTAGCTGAAACTAATCTTATCAATCATTCCCATGGAAATAGTATTTATTTTTATTTATTTATTTATTTATTTTATTTTCCTACTCATAAGCAATATTTTTACAATAGTATTTTTCCTGCCCTTAGGCAATATTTTCACGATATTATTTTCCTGCCCATAGGCAATGTTCTCAAAATAATAATATTCTCCTTCTCATCAGCAACACTTACACGATAATATTTCCTGCCTGTTGGTGACATTTACATAATAATAGTATTTCCTACTCGTTGGCTATATTTACACAATAGTAGTATTTCCTACTCATTGGCAACATAATAATAATAATAATAATAATAATAATAATAATAATTATCCTTCTTGTTAGCAATATTCACACAATAATAACATTTCTTACTAATTGGCAACGTTCACACAATACTAATATTTCTCCTACTTGTTGGTAGCTTTAATGCAACAATATTTATATTGCCCGTAGGTAATGTTCACATAGCAATATTTCTCATGATACACAGTAGTACAAAATACACATAATGTGTATCATATACTAGCATTGCAAGAATTTAAATAATTTAAAGAAGCAAGGGGGCGACCCTAACCTTGAACTCCTGTTATACATGTTTTTGAGAAGTCATGTGCTCATCTGAATGCTTATCCTGAAAATTAGAGACCTACTGTTCGGGAAGTAAAATTTATGGTAGGAGTGTTTGTTTCTGATCTTAACCGTTATGAATTTATATAACATCTGGATGAACAACATATCCAAAATCCAGACCATTCCAATGGTGAAAAGATGATATAACGACCGATAAATGAGGCTGTCTTGAAGGGTGATTTTCCATAAATGTTCCTCCGGTGACAACCCTCAAACGAAGCCTGCTAGCCTTCTTTCTTTCTTTTTTATTTTCTATAATCCTATGTTTATTCAGGGGTTTACAACAAAGATGTATAGGGATTTAAAGGAATACCACTATTGGCCAAATATGAAGAGGGAAATAACAGAATTTTTGTCGAACTATGGGATCTGTTAGCAAGTAAAGATAGAACACTAGAGACCTGCAGGGGAATTATAGTCAATATTGATTCCAGAATGGAAATGGGATGATATTTCTATGGATTTTATGATGGGATTATCCAGGGAAAGAAGGGTAATGATGCCATATAGGTGGTGGTGGATTAACTGATAAAATATGTTTTGTTCTTACATATAAAGATAACTGATTCGGTAGATAAGTTGGCAAAATTATATATAAATAAAGTAATCAGACTTCATGGGGTGTTAGTGTCGATTATATTGGATTGAGATCCAAGGTTCACATCGAGATTATAGCCTAGCTTACAACAAGCATTGGGGACAAAATTGAATCTAAGCACGATGTTTCACCCTCAGACGGATGGTCAATCGGAAAGGACCATTCAAACTCTTGAGGATCTCCTCCTGTGTGTTGGAGTTTGGAGGGAACTGAGAGGATCTCCTACCATTGGTGAAGTTTACTTATAATAATAGCCATCAAGCTACTATTAGTATGGCTCCATATGAGGCATTGTATGGGAGGAAATGTCGTACCCCAATTTGTTGGGATGAAGTAGGAGAAAGGAAGCTTTTAGGACCTGAAATGCTGCAACTGACAACTGACAAAGTGAGGGTGATTAGAAAGAGGATGAAGGAAGCCTATGATAGACAAAAAAGTTACGCAGATAGCCGAAGAAGGCCTTTGGAATTCCAAATGGGGGATAAGGTATTTTTGAAGGTGGCGCCTTGGAAAGACATCATTCGATTTGGAGTAAAAGAAAAATTAGCTCCGAGATATATTAGCCCTTTTGAGATTAAAGAAATAATCGGATCAGTTGCCTATTGATTAGAGTTGCCTGCATATTTGGATAAGATTCACAATGTATTCCACATGTCATTGTTGCGAAAAGCCAAGATAAACCCCTCATGGGTATTGTCACAAGTTCCTATGAACATTAAAGGGTATCTAACCATGGAAGCTAAGCCTGTCAAGATCTTGGATTGAGATGAGAAGGTGTTGAGGAATAAGAGAGTTCCCCTGGTGAGAGTATTGTGGAGAAACTCTCGAATAAAAGAAGAAACATGGGAAAGAGAATCCGAGATGAAGTAGAAGTTCCTGCATTTATTCTTCTACATAGGTACATAATTTGAATTTCGATGATGAAATTTCTATTAGGAGGGGAGAATGGAAACCCCGGAAAAAAAAATAAAGGTTGCTTAAATTGCAAACTAACTACATGAGAAATAAAAGTGAAGAAATTCATGCATATGGTTAAATAAAAATAGGAATTCAAAATTTTTTTAATATAAATTTGTGAGCTAAATAATTCGAGACATTATAAATAAACCCGGTAATGTCGAGGGTTGAATTTAATTGAAGAAAATAATACACTTAAAGGAAATGGGGTCTAAGTGCAAATAAGAAAAAATATAGAGTATAAATACTCCTTTCCTCACTAAAAATCTGCAGCAACCATAAGGAAAGGAAATAAGGAGTTTTTGTATTCATTTTTGCAAATCAAGAGAGAAACGCACCAAATTTCAAGAACCCATCCAATATTAAGAGTTTATAGGTAGAATAAACACTTGGGGGGCAAGGAATTAACAAGAAAAATTTGAACAAAAGAAGGAGGGGAGTGCCGACTATCCATAGGAAAAAGGGGAGTCGAAAATCTTTGACTGGTTGAAGATAGAAACCTTGATTCTTACCGGGTAAGATGTTCTAATCATGGTCCTATAAGTCGTTTCAAATTCGATTATGAATTGATGCTTGAATTGGGGAAAATGTAATAGATGTTAAAATTAAGTTAATTCATGTGTTGTATATGATTGGGGATATGAAACCATGATGATTTACCTAGAAAATGTAGTTTGTAAATGTTATGTGTGAATGAAAGGGGTGATGAATATGGGCAGGCTCATCTCCCGACTTTCGATGAGATTTCGGGTAGGAGGATGAAGGAATTAGGAACAGGTTCCTCAAAGAAATTGTAGTTTTAGATGTTGATTAACTAAGAAAATATAGTTTGTGAATGTTATGTGTGAATGGAAGGGGTGATGAATATGGACAGGCTCATCTCTCGACTTTCGATGAGATTTCGGGTAGGTGGATGAAGGAATTAGGAACAGGTTCCTCAAAAAAATTGTAGTTTTGGATGTTGACTAACTAAGAAAATTGGTCTTGCTCAATTTGGAGCTATAGAACTCTAGCTATGGGTCACCAACTTAGACTGGGTCATGATAGACCCTGTAGGGCAGTAGGACTAATTAGCTGATAAGCATTTTTGACTATCTTGGGGGTAGAACTGGGTTCTCCTTCCTCAGAGAACTTGTAGCCCCATGTCTTATCTTTCCAACGAGACCAATCTTGCTTGAAACGGAGTTCTAGAACTCTGGATATAGTTAAACATCTAAGAAGAGGTCAGACAATAACAATTGGACAGTACTAGTTCAATGTCTAGACAGTAACGATTCAATACAATAACAGTTTAAGACAGTAACGATTGGACAATAACAATATTAAGAGTTTAGAAAATGTTTTAAAACTCCTAAATCTAATAGTAATGCTAGACCCAAGAGCCTTGAATTTGACGGCTATACCATACTCAATAGCTTTGAAAAAAATACATTTAAACTATTATTGTAGTATTCTAAACAGAAATCTTAATTAATTTTTTTATATATATTTTTAATATTTTTTACAAAAAAAATTTAACCTATCATTGAATTATCCTAGAATAAATCCTAATTATTTTTTTATAAAAAAAATATTTAATTATCCTTGAAGTATCCTAAACAAAAATTCTATTTTTTTTTATAAATTGTTTTGATTTAAAAAAAAACATTTAAACTAAAGTATTCTAAAGAGAATTTCTAATTAATTTTATTAAATTGTTTATTTTTTAAATTATTTATAAACTTTTGGGTCTGACAATCATATTAGGCCCAAAAGACTTAGGCCTGACGGCTATGCCATGTCATGCCAAATTAATTTTTTTATAATTGTTTTTTTATTTTTAATAAAATAATATTTAAGCTATTGAAGTATCATAAATAAAAATTCTAATTAATTGTTCTTTACAATTTTGTTTTATTTTTTTATAAAAAAATAAACTATTATTAAAATATCCTAAACAAAAATCCTAATTAATTTTTTTATTTTTGTATAAACAAACATTTAATTATCATTGAAATATCCTATATATAAATCATAATTAATTTTTTTTATTGTTTTTATATAAAATGTTTTAACTATCATTGAAGTATTTTAAACGAAAATCCTAATAATTATTTTTAAATTTTTTTTTTATATTTTATAAAAAAATTAAACTATCCTTTAAGTATTTTAAACAAAAATTCTAATTATTTTTTTTAAATAATTTTTTTTTTACTTTTTATAGACACCCGAAAGCCTTGGATCTGACGGTCATGCCTACTTAATTTTTTTTAATTTTTTATAAACAAATATTTAAACTATTTTTAGAGTATCCTAAACAGAAATTGTAATTAAAGTTTTCTACAAATTATTTTTATTTTTTATCAAAACAAATTAAATTATCCTTAAAGTATCCTAAACGGTAATTCTAATTAATTTTTTTTTATAATTGTTTTATTTTTTTAAGAAAAAATTTAAACTATCATTGAGATATCCTAACAGAAATTATGATTAATTTTTTTATATTTTGTTTATAAAAAACATTTAAATTATTATTGAAATATACTGAAAGAATTCTAATTAATTGTTTTTATAAATTATTTTTATATTTTATAAATAAAAATTTTAAACTATCTTTAAAGTATCATAAACAAAATTTTTATTAAATTTATTTATTTAAAAAAAAATCATGTAAACCGTCCTTAAAAAAATTCTAAGCAAAAATTCATAATTAATTTTTTTAATAATTAATTTTTTTTTTATAAAAACAAACATCTAAACTTACCGTTAAAATATTCAAATAGAAATACTATAAATTTCTTTAATTTTTATAAAAAAAGATGTAAACTATTCTTAAATCTTTTAAATAGAAATGCTAATTAATTTGTTTTTGTTTTTTTTTTAATAAAAATAACATATAAACCAATCTTGAAATATCCTTAATAGAAATCCTAATTAATTCTTTTTATAAATTAAATTTGTTTTTCTATAAAAAAAATATTTAAACTGTCTTTAAAGTATTTTAAAAAGAAATCCTAATTAATTTTCTTATACATTGTTTTATTTTTTATAAAAAATATATTTAAACTATCCTTAAAATATTCTAAATAATTTATTTTTTATAAATGTTTTCTATTTATTTATAAAAACAATTTTAAACTATACTTGAAGTATCTTAAATAGAAATCCTAATTAATGTTGTTTTATAAATTATTTTCATTGTTTTAATTAAAAGCATTTAAACTATCATTGAAATATCCTCAACAGTAATATACATATATATATATATATATATATATATATATATATATATATATATATATTAAACTATCTTAATTTGTTTTTTAAAATTAAACTAATTAATTTTATTTTTTTTATAAAAAACATTTAAATTATTCTTAAATCTTAAATAATTTTTTTAAAATTTAAATTATCTAAATATAAATAGTAATCGACAATGATTTTCACGAACTCTTCAGCCACCAGGCTACTACACAATCAAAATGTTTATCAACCAAATGCGTAAAATAATATACCAAGCAAGTCATCTGTGTCATGAAAGAAAATACTAATCAAACCCGTGACCTCTCGTTACCACAACCAAATTATTGAGTTAAGACAGAAAATGGTTAACTAAGAGTGTGTTTGATATTGTGGTAGCTGTTGTGGTTGTGGTTTAAAAAAAATTGTTTTATAAAAAGTACTTTTAGTTGAGATTGGTTTAGAAAAATATATGTTTGGTTAAAACTGTGGTTGAAATTGATGTTGAATAAAAAGTAGTTTAATGTGTTTGGTTAAAGAATGTTTTTCAAATTGAGGTTATAAAATAATTAAATAAGACATATATTAATATTGATAGTTTTTCATTAAAATATTATCGATTTAAATATTGCTATTACATCATGAAATAAATAATACTTTATATAAAATATTTTTATTATTCCATTAAACTATCTACAATTCTATCATATACAAAATCCATTCGACAAGAACACTATTTTTTATTATTTTATAAGCATGCAACAACATCAAGTTCTCTATAACTTGAGATTTTTTCTATTTAAATTATTTTGATATGACCGGCGTGACATGGGAAATTATCTAATTGTTGCTATAATATATGGTATAAATTAGTAACGTAAAATGATAAAAGCAGTGGTGGTGTAATAATAAAAGTAAAAAATAAATAAAAACATGGGGAAAGGGAATAAAAAAAATAAATAAAAACAGGCTCAAATTCTCTTGCAATATTTGACTCCCTCAGACACTAATTAAAACGATTTTTTCTTAAATTAGCATATTTTAATTATGTTATATTTTATAAAAATGAAATTTAATAAATATTATTATTATTAAAAAACATGATATATTTAAACATCATGCTTTTTAAAGTACAACAATTTTAAATATTATATTTTAAAAACATTTTTTAAAACACAATAACTTAAAATTTCTGTTTTGAAAGTGCGAAATCAATTATAATGGAAGATATTTTTTTTATCCCATCAGTGAGAGCTAGCTGAAACCTGCAAAAAAAAAAAAAAAAAACTCAGTATAAAGATTTGATATTATTTTTCTTCCCTGCCTCTATTATTTTTAGATGGGTTCTATCAATAGCTTAGGGAGTTGTGACCAAGAGGAGCAACTAGCGCAAAGGAGGAAGTCGGCGTGTAGAAGCTGCTGAAGGAGATTCTGTCACGGCTTGGACAGATCAGGTTTGGTTGAAGGTGGAGCTGGTTCTACTATTAGTGGCTATTGTTGCTGACCACGGTGAAGAGAGAAGGAGTTGTTGGCTGTCGGCTGGAGGATGAGAGCTTTTTGTGTTGTTGGTGGTGAGGAGTTGCTTGTCGTGAGTTGAAGGGAAGGGCTTGGTGTTGACAATGAAGAGTGAAACGTAAGAACGCTGGATGAAAAGCATGAAAAAATTGCTTCGCCAAAACCTGAGGTTGAAACTCATTTTTAGTGGGTCTCATGAACCAAACCGTAACTTTATTTTCTAACCAAACACCATATTATCTGCGTTTGAATAAAAACACAATAGCTACCACAAAGACAAACTGCCTCTAACTTTCCATTACCAAGAAAACTGGATTGTAAGAGTACTAGGAGACTGCCAATAAAAAACAAAGACTCTGGCTACCAAGAAAATTTCTATTGGTATCTGCCGTGAGTGGATCGATAAACTAAAATTACTATTTCAAAGAAACCAAGAAAACTATTGATAATACTGTGCAGGCAAAGATAATTGCAGCGGTGTCAGAATACTGGAAAAAAATAAAAAAGACGGGACTGGTTTGAAGGATTGCAATTGATTTTTAAAGTATTTTTTTAAAAATATATTAAAAAAAACTAGACTGAGACCGGCATGAAGGATTAAAAATAAAATCTTTTAATTTTTGGGTTTCTCTGTCATTGGGTGGGTTTTTGCTGGTTGATGGTTTTGCCTGCGGGGTTGGTGTTCGGGTCAGATTTCACTCTCTTTTTCCTCATTGATTTGTTTGCCTTCTGGGCGCATGCTTGATCTCTTTTCTCTCCCACGGTTCTGGTGCTTGGATGTGTCCACAATGGTTTCTCATCTCTATACAGGTTCTACTTCATGTTGCAAGGGCTTTTGGCCATCGTATCAGACTGGTGTTCCCCTTTTTTTCCAGAAGGGTTTCTCATCTTTATGTTCTTCTGTTTTGGTCACTGGGTTGTCATTGATCTCAGAGAGCATCATTGGTGGACGGTTGATCTTTCGGTGCGTGTGCATTTAGTCCATGGTTTTTGCAATCGGTCTGACCTCATCGCCTCATTTGTGGTCAGCGGTGTCTCCTCTATGTTGGTGCCTTTGAGGTTGCTAATGATGCTGCATTAAATGCAGCCACACTCTGCAAGATTTGGTGACATTTCCAGACTTTGGGTTCTGTTTCTATTTGGTTCATTTTATTGCGTTATGATTGGTGATTAGTGTTGGCCTTTTCTCTGTAGGTTCTGTTACAATTACGTTGATTTTGAACTAGATTCATCAGAGTGTTGATTTTTTTTTTTTGCTGCTTTGTGTTTTGCATGTCGTTTTGCTTAATTTGCTTTGCCGTTTTCATCTAGCGTGGCCTGGTGCATTTTGCTTGGGCTCGGTTACGGGCTGGGCTTATGTGCGTTGTTGTCTCAGTTCTGTTTCGGAGCCTTTGTGGGAAACTTTTTTTTTTTTTTGCCTTTTTTGGGTTGGGCATTTTAGTATTCATCCTTTTGGTTTTGGTTTGTTGCTGTTTTTTGGCCCGCTTCCTGTTTCTCCTTCTTTGCTGCTGCTTGCAGGTGTGCTCTGCGGTTGGTGTTTTTTGTTTGTGTTTTGTGAACTATACCTTGGGTTTGCTTGGGCTGCACCTATCATGTTCATTTTTTTATGTGTGCTGCTTTGTTTTTGGCTGATCGACGTGTTTCTTGGGTCCTGCACCTTGCTGGATAGTTCTTGCATTGCTATTGTTGAAGAATCTGTTTCATTAGCCTTTAACCTTGTGTGCTTGGAAGTTGCATTTACCTTCTATTATGCCTCTGTTGTGCATGTAGACCACCGTGCTTGGTGGGGTTACGTGTGACAGTTGGTTAGAGTATCTTATTTAGCTTCTGACATCATAAAGTGATCTTATTATCAAAGATAATCTCCCGGTACTGGCTTTTTTATTCCTCATTCACTTTTCTTTTTGGTTTTGGTTCTTTCTTCCATGCTTTGCTATCTGTTTTTTGTTCCTTTTCTCTTTGTGAGCTTTTGCTGTTATCTTTGCTAAGCCTTTGGCGTTGTTTGTTTCCATGTTTTTGTTGGCATGCTTTGCTATTTTCAAGGATAACAGTGTGTTGTTTTAAATCTTTTGTGGTCGTTTGTTGCTATTGGAGTTTCATTTGATGGCATTTACATTGCTGTTCAGGTGCTGTTTCGGTTGTCTCATAAGAGGACTTACTTCTTTTGGTCTGCTTTTTCAGTGCATGCCACTGTTTTTTCAGGTTATTCTTTTTCTTGCATGGTCGTGTTAGAGTTGTTGTTGCTACTTGAGCTACCTTGCTTGGTTGTTCTTGCTCAACTTCTATGCTTTCTTATGCTTTGCTTGCTATTGTTCTACCTTCATTCTTTTCCTGCTATTGTAAAAATAATAGAGTTTGTTTTCTTCTTTCCATGCTTTGTTCTCTCTCTCTCTTTTTTCATTGCTTTTGGTATTTTCTTCATCAGAGCTTTGACGTTATTTTTTCCAGGCTTCTGTTGTCGTTATTTTCTATGCTCTGTTTGCATTACTTTTTCCCCCTCCAGCTCTTTGCTTTGCATGTGATCTGTTTTTACAGTGTATCTAACACACTGAACAACAGCTATTTCTTTTGCCTGGCTCTGTTGGCATCACTTTGTTTGCTAGGCTTTGTTTTGGTCTTCGCACTCATCTTCTATGCCATTTTCAAAGCTGGTCGGTATGTGACGTTTAACATTTTTTTCTTTGCCTTTGCAGGCGGCAACCTTATCATGCAGAGTTAGGACCATTTTGACAGGCTCTTGGAGTATCATCTCCTCTTTAAATTGTTTTTGCTCTTATTTGTCTTGCTTGAGTTCCTCTCAACGACTGCTTCAGCTTCGATTGCATTTTGCTTATGTTTGCAATGCGTTAACAATCTTTCTTGGTCTTTCAGGATCCTGCTTTGTGCTTGCTGAACTTGGTGAGCTCATCTTTTGACACTTGCAGGTCTTTCTCTCACTATGTTTTTTTTCATTGCTGAACTTGGAATATATGTATTGTTGATCACGTGAATTCATACTGTCATTTAATGTTTTCTTTATGTATAAATATACCTTCAAGTGACTTTATAGTTGAAAAATAAAGCTAATTGGATAGGTCGATTCAAATATATATAATCATATAAAGAATATAAATGTATCAATAAATATTCCAATATTTATTTTGAGATGCACCTATCATCATGTGGTCACGTAATTCACATGCAAGAAAGATAAATCCCAGAAAGCTAAAAAATCAAGTTTGATAAGAGTATAATATATATATATATATATATATATATTATATATATATATATTACCTGAATCAAAATACCAAAACTATTAGAATGAATCTCCTCCTAATGATTAATGAATCGAGAACAAGAAGAATCGGGAACAAGAAAAAGAAAGAATGCTACAAAGTCAATTATATTTTGATAAGTTCAATTGTTTTTTGTTTAAACAAAAAGAAAAATATGTTGCTCTAAGTGTCATAATTTAATTTTAGGTTTCCTCTAAAATTATCCCTTTTCTTTTAAAATTGAAAAACATAATAATCAAAAAGCAATCTAAAAATAATAATAATAAATGAAAAAAAGTCACAACTAGATAAAAATAGGTCGAGAAGGGTTTCAAATGCATGAACTAAACTAGAGTTTTGGACAAAAACTGGGAGCTCAATTGTATCTTATTGTACACAATACTGAAAAGATACTGCAAATTCAATATCAAATTAAATGATTATTAGATGAATCTTTATAAAAATTAAGTATGACGACTTCATAAGACTTTTAATAGGCCAATTTGATTTAATCATAAGCCTAGTTAAAGGTTTAATTAAGTTTAAAAATTAATTTGGGTCAAATTAAAAGTTTCAATTAAGTGTAAGAGTTTAATTAGATTTTTAATGGGTCATTATTTTTATTAAGGACTTAATTGGTAAAAAATTAAGTTTAGAAGCCTAATTTGAACTTGATTGAGAAGATTAAAATTTTAGAGGATCAAATTTAATTTTTCCACACTCAATTAGGTGAAATCAATGATAAAATTGCAAAAACAAAAACAAAAAATAAAATAAAATA
Source organism: Populus simonii (assembly GCA_007827005.2). Lineage (NCBI taxonomy): Eukaryota > Viridiplantae > Streptophyta > Magnoliopsida > Malpighiales > Salicaceae > Populus > Populus simonii. The sequence continues at coordinate 2,035,840 of CM017471.2, read as the reverse complement.
AAATAAAATAAAATTTGAGGGTTAATTAATGGTTAAATTAAAAAAAATTGAGATCAAGGACCTCTTTACAAAAGGTGTGTAAAACAAGGGTAGAATTGAGGAAATTAGAAATCTGAAGGTTAATTAGGGATGAAATTAAAAATACTCAATATAATAGACCAAGTTGAAAAACGCATTTAAATCAGGGGTGTTTGAAACTTTGCAGGGGTGAAATTGAATTGATTCTTGAAATCAGAATTCAATTAAGGATCTAATTGAATAAATTAAAAGATTAGGGGTTGAAATTTAAAAAAATTAATGATCTAATTCAATCCAAAACACCCGGTGTGTTTTGGCTATATTTTGACCAAAATGACATCTTTTTGTTTTAAACGACGTCATTTTGATCAACACTAAGTCAAAAACAAATATATATATATATATATATATATATATATATATATATATATATATATATATATAATGTGTTGTCTGGTTACTGTTCATTGTCTTCTTCTCAAATAGGTAGGAACAACTTGCGTGGAGAGTGGGTTTGGGCATTATTTTTTCTCTTCAGTTTGATCTTAATGACAAAAAATGCTTGCTCTCCCTGCTTATCTAATGAAGAAGGATTCTGCCAGCCTTGTTTTAGTCCTATCACTACTCTAATATGTTTGCAAGGATGGTCTAAAAATGTATGCAAAACCAACCTTTTCAATAGAGATTTTAGGTCTTAGTTTTGCATTTGAGGAGGTTTGAAAAGGATGAATGACCATAATGCATCTCCACGTGATGCCACTCACCTCCTATAAATACCATCTCCATAATAGCCAAAAAAAGAGAGAGAAGAAAATAGTAAGAGAAGAAAACCAAAAGGAAAGAAAAAAAAGGAAAAAAAAGAAAAAGAAAAAGAAAAAGAAAAAGAAAAAAAACCCTTATATGGTGAGACACAATAGTTCAATCTAAGAACTAAAGCCGCTAGTCTTCCCTAATTCCAACCAAAAGCAACCACCACCTTTACCCTATCATTGCAGCCAACTCCATTGTTTCTCTATTACTCTAGCAGTAGCCCAACGACTTCTCCTTCAACCTCTAGCTATTCCTTCACATCTAAATCACCACCATTCATGAACAGCTGAGCCATTAGCCAGTGACCAACATCATCTCATCCATCCATGTAACTTTCCTTCTCTTCTTTTTAATTCCTATTGAAACAATTCATGTTCTGCAGAAGCTAATAATTTGGTCACTAGAATAGACTAGTGATGAAATTGAATGGGCTGAACTTAAGCTTAGCCTGTATGGCTAGGCTGAGTTTAGCCCGCATCATAAAAGGGGCTTATTAGGCTATTTGTTGGCTCAACAAATCGGGTTAGGGCTTGGACCTTGGGTCCAATAGGCCTAACCCATGTAGTTGGGCCAAGCCTAACCTAGATTTAACGGCATGTTTAGCTCGGTTTATTTTTCCTTAAGAAATAAGACCTTGTTTGGATCCTTAAAGTTTATTTGTCAAACATTGTTTTAAGATATACTAAAGATGTGTTTGACAAATATTCCTTAAGCTTTTTTCCTTTAGTTTTAATTTGTCTTTATTTGTGTGTACAATTCCTATATTTCAAAACACACACACGCGCACGCGCACACATAGAGAGCATAATTTAATATTAGGTTGTAAACTTACACTATAAGATATGAACCCAATATTAAAGATACCTGATTTTTCTCTGATTTTTTTAAAAAGAAAAAAAATCCAAAAATTCTCCATTAAAAAAAAATGTTTTTTTCGCTCATATGATCAAATTTTAAAAGTTTTTATGCATATTTTCTAAAAAAATAAAATTATATTTTTATCATGTTTAAAAAAAATACAAAATGAACTCATGTACCCAAATAAATTCCTAGAAAAAAGTTCTTCATAATTTATGTATTACAGTGAAAAATACTTATAATTAAAATTGGTGAACATTTAGAATAGCTCTGAGAATTTTCTGGTCAACTCTGATATTTCAAATACTAGCCTTACTTGTAGGTCCAACATTCTATACCAGGATTTTTAACCATTAATTCTTATGAATTAAAAAAATATAGTTTATTGAAATATCGGTTAAATTCTCATGAATTTAATAAACTGATTATTAAATCTTAAAATGCATGCAAGAACATATTTTGAATTTTTGTATGAAAATACTAAACAATATGATTTTTTTTGTAATTTTGAGAAACTTGATTGTATGCATACCCATAAAAAGTGAGAAACTTTCTAGAGATATTTTTGGAATTTCTTGAAATTTTAGCAAAAAACAGAATATTTTGATATCTTACAGTATAAGTTCAAAACTATGATATGAAGTATAAAATTAAAAAAAACATGAGAGGGGCCACAAATAGATTCAAAATGGTTCATGAATTTTTTTAGAATTTTCAGATGTATTTTTTTAAATGCTTTGTTTGGCTATACAATAAAGTAAACATTAATTAAAAAAGTCTAAGGAAAGGAATTAGGTGCGTGCCAAACACATCTTAGTTAGGCTGAGTGGGCTCAAGATCTAACCCCAGCCCGGTGAGTCTCAATGTTTTTTAATGGGCTGGACCTATCCCAGCTCATATGGCTGGGCTGAGAGTCCAGCCTATCCCTCTCTCATTTTGAAAGAAAAAAAATCAGAGGCAGCAGGTCATGAATTAATTCACGTTCTACATGCCTCTTTCGAAGGAAAAGAAAGCAAGAAGCGCAAGTTAAAGAGGAATGACGATTACCTGGCGCAGAGGGAGAAGCTACCTTGAATGGTGGATAGCTGCTGAAGATTACGATTGAGGAGAGAGTTGCTGCTCTTGCTGTTGATTGCTCACGGTGAAGTGCAGGGAAGAATTAATTGAGGGAGAGATGCTGGTTGTGTTGTTCACAGTTGAAGCTGCTCCTTTGTCCAGCGTTGGTGTTGCTATGCTACTAGAAAGCCATCAATGTGGAGAAGTTGGATGTTGGTATTACGATGTCACAACAGTAAGACTGAGAAGGTGAAGCTGTTGTTGTTGTTGTTGCTGAATGTTGAGCTGGAGGGAGAGAACGTCGACTGTTTGCTGGACTAAGAGGATGAAGATCTAGCAGCTGCTACTAGTCTCACGAACTCAGCTACACCGGTTTTGGGAGACAACAATGTTGCTGCTCATGGCTAAAAGAAAGAGAGGAAGCGCTGGCAGTATGCTCTGCTATTGCTACTTGAAGGAAGCTGTCATACCACCGTAACAATGGTTGCTGATGAAGAAGATCTTTCACTGTTACCCACAATGCAGAGGGGAGGAGATGAGGCTAATATGTTGTTGCACGGTTGAGGAGAGAGTTGCCGCTGAGGAGTTGCTGGTCCACTGCTCACGGTGTTGCTGTTGGAGTTATGAGAGAGACGATTGTGACCGAGAGGAAGACCTTTATTGGTGCTCATGGTGGCTTACGGTGGAACCTGCTGGAATCCTACTGGAGGCTTCAATGGAGGTTGGAACATTGAAGTGAGAAAAGGAAGGTCACGGTGGCGCTATGCTATCAAGGGAGCTAGCTGGATGTTCCTGGTGCAGGAGGAAAAGTTGTTGCTAGAGCATGGTACTGAGCTGAGGACTTTAATAGAGGTTATGGTGCATCTGATTCAATGGAGGGCTACTGGATGTTCATGGTGTTGCAGAGGAAGGCCAGTAGGCGCAAGACCGAGAAAGGATGTGCAGCCATTGCTGGTGCAGAGGAGGAGGGTTAATTATTTTGCCATTTTTTTTTTGCTTCCAGGAGCGAGATCTCCTGTTTCTGGTGTGTGGGTGATTTTCTTTAACTAATTCTCTCTTTTAATTTCTTCCCTTTAAATTTCTACCCTCCACTTTTTTCTCCTTTAAATTTCCGCCTCCCTTTGTGTAGGTAAACATCATCTATTTACAAGTGAAAATTTTTTTCGTTATTTTTAATTATTTGGTACCCAAATTTTCTTGGTGATTAAGCAATTCAAAAACAAATTGATCCCTAACCTTTTCTTTTTGTATTTGGTAACTTATAAATTTTGATTTTTTTGTATTTTGAGTTTTTCAAAAAATAGAAACTTTAAATGTTGATTTAAAAAACGTATTGATAACTAAACATGTAAAAAAATATATGATATAAAGACGTTAAAAATATATCTTTTGAATTTTTGTTATTTTTGAAAAATTTATTAAAAATCAAGTAAAATATTAGGTAGGAACAGTTATAATGTCATACGCCTACTAAACATTTTGAACAAGTACTAGGGTTTGTTCTTGTTTACTTTGTAGTTGCATGTCAAGAACATAACGTTTTGGCATGGTGGCAAATCATTGTATTGGCAATCCTGCTTGTATGTATGTATTATAATACTTTATACAAAATAATCCTGCTTGTTTAGAAAAAAAAAAACAGCCCTGTAAAAAAAAAAAAACAACCAAATACAACCTATGAAAAGCCCAGACTTATTTTTTTAAAAAACGATAAAAGTTGAATTAAATGTACATAGGTTTAACTAATTTTGGAAGAAAAAAATGAATTAAACTATTAAACTAGTTGGGTTTCAACTGAACAAAACTGGTTGAGTTTGAACTGATTTATCAGTTTGATTCATAATTTAAAAAAAAAAATACAAATTTGGTTTTATTAGTATTCTTATCCAAAGTCAAACTGAACCAATAAAAAATCATTCCTATATATAGGTTTGTGGTTTAAAAAATATTATTTTTTTAAAGAAGTTGATAACTGATTTAAAAAAAAATCAATATAATAATAATAATAATAATTCATTAATTTAGATGTATCATATTAAAAATATCTTTTTATAACAAAATTCAACATAAAAAATATAAATATTTTCAACATAAAAAATAATTATAGTTCATAATTGTGTAAAATTACTGAAATGTTTCTATATTATACCTTTTTCTTATTAACTTGTACGTTTTTTTTTTTATATTGTAATAAATTTGACCAAATTTATTTATTGATTTATAATGGTATAAAACGAATACGCTCGAATTTTACATTGAGATTTCATTAAAAAAAAATTGAGTAATTGTAAATGAGAAAGCAAATAAACTTGAAAGAGATAATATATAGGGAATCAGATTGAGAGAAATTGATGCAAGCACAAATTTTTCATAGCAAAACTCCTTAAAATTTTACCATTTATCTTAAACTGTTATACTGCAACGGAAACAAAAATTTATAGCAATGCAACCACTTTCTTCACGACGGCTTGAAATGCATTAAATTGGATCATTAAATTGGATAGGATGCTCATTGTAACTACCCGGCCTTTTCGGAGTCAAAATTGATGAATTTTTTGTTCGGGTTCTAGATGTTTTTTATTATATCATTTTCAAATTTATAATAGTATTTCATTCATTGACAAGGCACAATCCATGTATGATAACATAAATCAACATTCTCATCAAACATATTCTCAATACACATGCCCATTATATTCATTTTCATACTCGTAGGTTTACATTATATTATATTGACATACTTATAAATTCACATTCCTGTTCTAGTCTCGTTATCATCACGAGTTCATACGAGTGCCGAACAGCAAGTTACACAACTAGTACTTTTGTTATCCTGAACTCATGTAATTTCACAACATGACATCCTCATAAGAAAAATACCACATATGTATATTCATACACATCATATCTACATGATCGCACATTCACATCCGTGTTCCATTTCACTTTATCATTACAAGTCTTTACAAAAAGGGTTGGATGACTAATTGAGCGATTTACATGTCTGTTCATACAGAACTCATATGACCCATAACATGCGAATATATAATTCTTTTCAAATGAGTGAGCCGTGAAATGGATTTCCTTATACACCATGCTGGTATGATGTCCCTGTTACAACACAAGGTAATTTCAGGCATTATAGGCAATTTTAAAAAAACATAATAAAGTAATATTAATGTTACATTTCACTCATGGACCAAAAGAGCATAAATTTTTCATTTCTCCCTACTTATGTAAATACCACCCTTAATGATTTGACAATTACCGAGGCTAATTATAATACCCAAACCCGGTCATCCATCTCGAATACCGTTAACCAAACTAACGTTATTCTTTGTTTAAAGCATAACAATCGTAGTTCTTTCATATACTTGGTATATACAAAACATAGAACCTATGAACACATCAACTCCTGAAACTAACTCATAACTCCCAAATCCGGCAATTCTCTTAGGATACCATTAACCGACGTTAATCATTTGTTCACCCCGATTATCCACTTAGAATGCCATTAGCCGAAGCTAATCATTTATTAGTCCCGGTCATCCATTTAGGATGTTATTAGCCGAAGCTAATTATTTTTTCAGTCCCGGTCATCCACTTAGAATGCCATTAGCCGAACCTAATCATTAATCATCCATTTAGAATGCCATTAGCCGAACCTAATGATTAATCCATCCCGGTCATCCACTTAGAATGCCATTAGCCGAAGCTAATCATTTGTCTGTCCCGATCATCCACTTAGGATGCCATTAGCCGAAGCTAATCATTTGTCACTCCCAGTCATCTAATTAGGATGCTATTAGCCAAAGCTAATCATTTTTCAATCCCGGTCATCCACTTAGGATGTCATTAACCCATAAAATGTTCCAGAGGCAGTTTATGTAATCACTATAACAAGATATTATATCCTTTGTAATCCACTAACAAACATTCTACAACAGTTTAACATTCAGTATAACACAACAATAGACCCTTTATATTTTTCATCCAGCCATTCATGACAGTTAATGTTCAATGCAATACAACAATAGATCCCTTCTAATACCCATACAAAAATTCATCACAATTACATTCAATAAAATACAATAGTAGAGCCCTCGTAATACTCATACAACCATTCATCACAATTACATTCCATAAAAATACAATAGCAGATTCTTTGTAATACTCATACAACTATTTGTCACAATTACTTTCAATAAACTACAACAGTAGATCCTTCGAAATACTCATACAACCATTCGTCACATTTACACTCAATAAAATACAACAGTAGGTCCTTCGTAATACTCATACAACTATTCGTCAGCAGCCCAAATTCATAATAGCCCAATCAACATCTCATAGTTGGTTTAATATTCATCGTAACATGATAATATATCCACCTCAAACAGGTCATTTCAGAACATTAACATTTTCATCATTGTTTCAACATTCATTAAGAACTCGATTGACATTTCATAGTCATTTCGACAATCATCTAGAATTCAATCAAACACTTCATCATCGTTTCATCATTCAACAAAGATTTAATAATACATTATCATAAGTAAATCATTTCAAAATATAAACATCATACGAGAAAACGGTGGGAACCACCTACTTGTTCCACCTGCGGTTTGTCCTTGTCCTGACAATGGTCTGATCCCGGCCACACCCATAGTTATCAAACCCGGACCAGCTCGGTGGGTCAATCCGGGTTCTGGTCGACTAGTGGCTAGGCCGGTCCAGGTAAGATAAAAAACTGGGGTAAGCAAAAACCCGGCAAAACCCGGGACCCAGGTGACCCGGCAAAACCCGGATGAGACCTGATTTTTTTTTTTACCCAAAGTGCATTATTATGAGGTGAAGTCTTGTCTGGTCTGTTTAATGGCCCTCAACAAAACTAATCTTCTTTTTAGTAGGACGAGTGTTCTTCATAGCCCTTTCATGTGGGATGATTACTTGCATAAATATCAAAAGGCATAAAAACAGTTCCTGGGCTATCCAAAGGATGTAAATAATATGGTGAATTGATGCCTTCATGCACCTAGCAGTCTCCCTCTCTTATGTTTTGAGCATAGTTATTAAACCCGGTATAGGGTTGACCCGGCCAAGAGGCCGGGTCCTGAGTTTCATTGGTCAACCCGAAAAAATTAAAAAAAAATTAAAAACTTTAATATTTCATATGAAAATTTTTAAAAAAATCCATGTAAATATAGGCTATACATATTATAAATAATAAAGTTTAAAAGAATATTTTAAAAATGATTTTATCCCACATTAAAAAGATACTATATTAAGCTTTTAAGTTGAAGTATTTAAACCAAAAAAGGTTTTTTATTCCACATTGAAAAAATAACTTTTTTCTTGGGAACATAGAGTATTTATACTAATGGGTTTCAAATCATACATTGAAAAAACATAACTTTTTCTTCATTTCCTACCATATTTTTTCAATGTGAGATAAAAAAAATTGGTTTAAATACTTCAATTTAAAAGGATAATATAGTATCTTTTCAATGTGGGATTTGAAGCCCTTTTGTATATATACTCTATGTTCTTTCGTATAACCTCGCTCGGGTCACGGGTTGACCTGCTAGGTTGACCGGGTTTTGCCGGGTTATTGTCCCAGTCGATCTTTTATTAAACCCAGAATGGTCCAGCCACCAAGTCGACCCACCAGGCCGGACCGGGTTTAATAACATGGGTTTTGAGAGTATATGAATATTTGTTTTTGAAAATGTTTTTTATTTAAAAATATATTAAAATAATTTTTTTATTTTTAAAACATTAATTTTAACAGTAGTATATCAAACGATTTGAAAATAGTAAAAATATAATTAAAGTAATTTTTTTTTTTAAAAAAATTCTTTTGACGTATAAAAACAAACAGAATGTAAATTAGTATTATTACTTGAAGCTGTGTTCATTGTGTTTTCGACTATCATAGCCTGCGCTCTAATACCATGAAAAAACATAAGTTAGCGCTATTGCCTGTTGCTTTTCATTGAATAAAAATGGTAGGAAATGAAGAAATTAGGAATGCTTGATGAATTTCAAACTACATATATGTTTGAATCATTAATGTAATTTACTTTGGAAGTATAAATATTTTAACTGATTTGTTTTAGAAATAACTAATGTTATTTATTAACCAAATTCCAATGTACTCATTATATTATCAATTTATTTATGGTAATCAAGATGTTTATTTTTCGTTATATTTAAGAATGAGACTGCTTAAACTAATTTAAACTAATTGAGAAACATTATATAATGTTAATTGAAAAAACATTTTATATTTATCAAGCTTTTGAAAAATTGTATATTAGTTTTTATTCACAGTATTTTTTTAACCTAAGAATTTGAATATATATTTTAAATTTGATATTATTTTTTAAATAGTAATCCAAGCATGCAGTCCGCAAGCAAAAAGGCCATTGAAAGTTGAAAGCAATTTTTTTTTAAAGTGGGATTTGAAATCCTTTAGTATATGTATTCTATATTCACAAAAAAAAGTTAAGTTTTTTCAATGTAGAATAAAAAAATCTTTTTGGTTCAAATACTTCACTTAAAATGATAACATACTAACATGGTATTTTTTCAATGTGAGATATACAATTTTTTGAAATAATCTTTTAAATTTTATTATTTATAACATGTATAGCCTATATTCACATGAATTGTTTCTTAATTTTTTTCATATGAAATATTAAAACTTTAAATATTTTTTTTTAAATTTTCCCGAGTTGATTTGGGTTGATCCAAGTTAACCCGTGTAACTCGGGACCCGGCTCCTTGACCGAGTCAACCTCTGGGTCGGGTCTAATAACTATGGCCGCACAACTTAAGACATCAATGCCACAAATCAGTATATTTGCATCCTTAAATCATATTCATCATTATACTTATTTCAAGAATCCATAAGTTCACATTCAAGTGTTCCATATTTTATACCATCATACAATGAAATTGATTCAAACATTTAAGTCATTTTTGACCGGGGAGTCTATTATAGAAAATCAGCAGTGAAAACTATTTCGCTACTAGCAGCACAATTCAGCAGCAGAAACTGTTTCGCTGCAGGCACTTCAATTTCAGTAGCGAATGCTACTTCGCTATAGCCAACACACTTTTAGCAATGAATGCTAATTCGCTGTAGGCAACTCAATTTCAATAGCGAATTACAATCTCGCTACAGTCAATACACTTTCGACAGCTAACACTGATTCATTGCAGAACAACTCAACTTTGGCAGCAAATGCTAATTCGTTGCAGCCAACACACTCTCGGCAGCGAATGCTAATTCACTGTAGACAACTAGATTTCAGTAGAGAATCACAAATTCACTACAGAACAACATTTTTGGTAGTGAACGCTCATTCACTATAGATAACTCAGTTTCGGCAGCGAATCACAAATTCGTTGAAGACAACACACTTTCAGCAGTGGATGCTGATTCGCTGCAAACAACACAATTTCGGTAGTGAATGCTAATTTGCTGTAGTCAACACGCTTTTGGCAGCGAATGCTAATTCGCTGCAGACAGCTCAATTTCAGTAGCGAATCACAAGTTCGCTGCAGAACACACACTTTCGGCAGCGAATGCTAATTCGCTGCAGATAACTCAATTTCGGTAGCGAATCACAAATTTGCTGTAGAATACACACTTCAGCGGCGCATGCTAATTCACTGCAGACAACTCAATTTCGACAGCGAATCATAAATTCGCAGCAGAACACACACTTTCGACAGCGAACCCTGATTCACTGCAGACAACGTAATTTCAGTAGCGAATGTTGATTCGCTGCAGACAACACGATTTGGTAACAAAAATTGATTCGCTGCAGGGAACACCATTCGATAGCGAAACCTACTTCGTTGTAGACAACACAAATTGACAGCGAAAATTCCTTTGTTGTAGATAACAAAAATCAGCAGCGAAACTAATTTGCTATATACAACACAATTTGATAGCAAAACTGGTTCGCTACAGGCAACACAAATCGGCAGGGAAACTATTTCGCTACAAACACTCCAAATCGACAGCAAAACTAATTCGCTGCAGACAATACCCTCGGCAGCGAAACTAATTCGCTGTAGGCAACACAATTCTACAGTGAAAATTCCTTCGCTGCAGATAACACAAATCAGTGGCGAACTAATTCTTTGCAGACCACACAATTTGACAGCAAACTAATTCACGGCAGACAACATAACTCTGCATATAACATCATCTTAACATATTATTATACAATTTCATCAAACACAAGCAGAAATTGATATCATCAACACCAATATAGTTCCAGTTTTGGTTTCAGCAGGGTCTAAAGTCCTAATGACTACACAATTTTTTACATAACCCTTTCTAACACAAGTTCTTCTATCATACATGCAAGAATCAAGATAATAACGCCATCATGCATTCTGTTTTAGTTTAAGTATGTCCTTAAGAGTTCAATAAGATCATAATTTCTGCATTTCTTCATCTCATTCCACATTTCATTCAAGTTCATCAATCATTCCACTTAGATCTCCCATTTAATTATTTTCAAAACTATGAGTGCATGAACACTAAACCTTCTACTTTGGGGTTTTCATCCCCTCCTTGTTCTGAAATCGTGAATAGTAACCAGCCAAGGAAGAATACTTGTTTCTTACCTCATGTTTTTTACAACTTTATAGCAGGTTTTGGTGACATAGTTCTTTCCTTAATCTTGGTTTTTCTTCTCTTCCATCTCTGTTGTATAGCGGGTCTGTCACACTCCCTTTTCTTCATGGTTTCAGTCATCAACATAACTCCCTAGCTCTCTTCTTCAAATAGTTAAGGTATGGGACATGCAATTAGTGTAGGTGGGTCTTCTTCTTGGAGAGGGTGGTTGTTGTTGTTGCAGTCACAGTTGCTGGCCAGTTATGGGGAAGGGGTTTGGACTCCTTCTCCTTCCGGCTTCGACCACTTCTGTCTTTCCCTTGGTTACCCTTCTTTTTCAGCATTCAAAGGTGGTGCATGTAATACCGGATCTAGGAATTTTTCCTGCCTTGGGCTATTAAGTAGATATATATAAATTATTTTCCAAGATCAATCATTAACTTATATATATAAATTTATCAAGTTAACAATAAAGTTTTAATTAGAATTTAAAATATATAAAATTGAAAATAAAAATAAAAATAAAAATAAATTACACTATCAAAGTTGCACCCTTCCATGTTTTGTGAAATAAAATTCATCTATGATCGAATCCGAATCAATATCTTCAACAAGCTCTTGTTCAATGTAAATCATCATAAAATATGCTAAAAACTCATCTTCTATTTTATTGCAAAACACAGTTTTAACATGTTTTATTGCTGAAAATGCTCGTTTTGTGGTGACAATGAAAATAGATAAAATCAAAATAAGACGAATCAACTTATCAATCAAATGATAGTGTTGCGACTTATTTATTTTAATTAATCCTCGACATAATTCAGAAATGGTAGACATATTCTAAAAGTTCTTATGATGAATCACATCAATCTAATAGTGCTCTATCTGGGATCTCAAATAATACATCTCTTGTTCATTGAAATCTTCATGATAAAATTTCTTAGTAAGCTTGCAAATAGCATCAACTTCAAATGATTTAAAGTTGTTTTTAGGTTCTAAGGCAGAGCTAAATACAAAGAATTTCACTGTCTCATCACTAAATTTAGAATTTAATTATTCCAACTACAAATCTATTATTGAGTTAAATATATTACAATGATAATGTTGGTACTGATTTTTGTTATTGACATAAATCACCTATAATCTTTTTATACAAAACATTCATATGTGGTATATCAATCTCATATTGTATGCAAAACATATTGCACATATGCAAGGAGAAAATCAAATATGGCATCTCTCAAATTCGAAGTAATGCTTTATTAGTTGGTAAAAATAAGATATAATTAAATAAATTTTAATGCTCGCAAGTAGGAGTTCTCCATTTTTTTCAAGAAGATAATATTTTCTTTTTATCAAATAAAAGATAGACCATTCATATCTAAACTTAATGAAAAATATTCAATTTTCTTAATTAGGATTTACTAGTATCTTATTTAGGTTATTTGCTAATAATAATTTTATCTTCCCAATTAATATTTATCTTTCCTATTTTGTAAGAGAATTTATTGTAAAAGCTCATAAATTACCGTATAAAATAATTAAATTTTAGTAAATGTATTAACAAGGTTTAGTTAATGGATATCACGAGGAAACTAGTTAGTTTTTTAAATTTTAACCAAACCAAAATTAATATATTTAATAACATCTTGCTTTTAGTACCATAATATCTATCGACTAAAATCTTTTAGTCTATATATGTGAAATCCAAAATGAATTTATATTTTTTAAAATATTAAAGATAAAGAAAAAAGATAAAGAAAAGAATATAATTTAATTATTTTTGCATGAAGATATTCTTATCAATTTGTTAGATAAAAAATAGATTATTTATATAAAAACTTAATAAAAAAATTCAATATCTCAACTAGGTTTTTACTGAATTATACGTTTTGGTTGTTTGTTAAGAATGATTTTGCATTCCTAAATAATATTAGATGAGAATACTAATGTCAAATAAGGGATTTTTTATTTTTTTATTTTTTATGAGAATACATTTGAGAAAAGTTAATTTAGATCCATTAGAGCACTAAATGTTTTTTCCAGAACTTGTTCAAACTATTAATTGCTGCATTTATATGCATTTATGTGTGAATTAGAGTTTTGTACATTAAAGGTTAGGATTTATTTTTTCCCCCTAGGCCACAACCCACCTCAGCCTTGCACACCCCTCCGTCCTTGGGTGTGTGCAGCTGGGTATGCAACTGTTGTAGGCAGATTTTTTGGAGAGAGAAAGAAGGCAAGAGCATGCAGCCCGTTTTGGAAAGAGTGCCCCTTTCTCTCTTCTTGTTGCATTTATACCCCTCTTAAATGCAAAGGGGTGTTTGGATGTTGGACCAAGGCTGTCCTTATCCCCTTTTTGAGTTATTCTTGGGCTGATTTATATTCCTATTCTCCTCTAGGGTAGGCCAGTCCAACACTAATTTTTTATGAAGTTTTACTATGTCGCTGCTGATTCAGAAATCGACAGTGAGAACTGCGCTGCTGCCGATTCATAAATCAGCAGCCAATAACTGCGTCGCTGCCGATTAAGAAATTGGCAGCCAAAACTATTTCGTTGCCGATTCAGAAATCAACAGTAAAAAAATTTGATGTTGCCGATTCATAAATCAGTAGAAAAACTACGGAGTTGCTGATTTAGAAATTGGCAGCCAACTGTGTCGCTGCTGATTTTTGAAATCGATAATGATGGTGGAGTCATTTCGGCTTTACTTCTCTCTATTATTTTTGGTGTTTACACTCGTAAACACAATTCCAAAGAAATCCAAGACACATCTAGGATAAAAATAATGATTGTTGCCTAAACAAAACAAAACAAAACCACTTGATCTTCGCCACATGTGTTGGATCCTGCATTATTACCTTAAGATTTAGAAGCCTCCAACAAATAATTTGATGCTTCATCGTCGATCAACTTCCTGCATTTTTTTTTTTGCAATCTAGATGTTCAAACTGATTTATATTTATTTTGATTAATTTCTCGAATTTTGAAGTTAATGACCAGATAAACCTCCAATAAACATAAGATTTGTGACACTGATAATCTTTGAAAAATAAATTTTAAATTTGACTAATTAAACAATATCCCTCAAGATTTTCATAGATTCCATGTTATTAATAAAGATATTGACATACGTACGATAGTACATAAAATAAATATAGATGTAAAAATTGATTTGCGTATTACGTGTATGAAAAAATATTGTGTCCGGAACCATGCTTTCTTTCTTTCTTTCTTTAATTTTTTCTTTCTCTCTCTTGTTTTTTTTGCCTCAAGCTTATTGTATTGCATTTCATGGATAAGAAAAGGTACAAATGCACGGGTTGGCATTTTAATTTTCTGGCCATTTCCTAGCTGTTTGGGCTTGCCCCAAGCACCAGAGTTTGCCCAGCAAAAACTATAACAAATTTAAAAATTCAGACAGAGCATTCACTTTAGGAACAGAAAGTAAAGAAAAAAAGCTCGATACCCAGTGGTTAAACATATAGTTTCTCAAACTTGCGAACTACGATACGGTCAGTAGGCACTTCATCTTTGTCAAAGAATAGAACTTGAGGCAGCTTTTTGACTAAAAAGTCCTGTCTTGACTATTCCTTCCGTCTTTTGGATTAATGCAGGCAACTTTGCTTATTCGGACTTGAGACTGGCCATACGTAGCTAATTTTTTTTTTTTTGGTATTGTAGATATTTGGATTAGTTTATGTATATTTTAATTAATTTTTTGAGGTTTTAAAATTAATAACTAAATAAATTTCTAATAATTCTAAGGTTTGTAGTACTTAGATTTAGTAATCTATTAAAAACAACATAAATTGATTTTTATTAGGACGAAATGGAGGTTTTGTCACATTGGTTATAAGGGATCAGATTCACCAAGAGAAGATATGACCAGTCTCATCGATTCTTGGAAACATGTTGTAAGGAATCAATTGTTTAATAATTGAATGCGATTTTCTGCATTTTATCAAGTTGGAACTGGAATTTAAAGTATCTATATAAATATCAATATCGATAACTATTTATTAGTAAATAGAAATAATACATAATGGTAAAATAATAAATCTTATATATATTTGAGTTGAGTTCAGATTGATATCTATCGAGTTGGAATAAATTGTCATCCTTATCCCTTTATTAGTTTCTTGAAAAGAATTTGCTCAAGAAACAGTTCCCATGTGACTGGGTGGGAAAATGTTACTGGGGGAATATATGCATCGACTCATAAGGATTTAACCTCCACGTTCTGTGTCGCACACCACCACGCAAACTTAGGCAAAAAGATCAACCTGATGACCATATATATATATCGTCCTTTTCCTTCCACGATTTTTTGCAAGTTGTTGACAAACATGGGAACATGGGTCCGGTCGTAGAGAATTTTTATTCACAATACGTTTTATTTGTATTTCATTGGGTCTGCCAACAAGGATTGGAATCACCAAAAGCAGGAATTTCTCGTTTTCTTTAGTCACATTATCTGATATTCTCATTTATTCCGAGCACAAATTCATAAATTGGGACCGAGAAAGGGATGCTGCAAAGAAAGAACCTTGCTGGCTGGTGCTATGCCGGTGATTGATATATGTAAGGGTAGTGATTGGCTGACAGTATTTGTCACTGAAAATGTTTCTGTTCCTTATTTTTATTTTGCTTATCCAAAATCTTCAAATCTTAGAATATCCAAACTCGAATTCAATATCAACGAACTCTTGGTGATGCAAACTTTCACTTGGGTACCCGTGATAATAAACGATGAAAAACTAATAATTTTTCTCTTCTCTCTCTTTTTTCTTTGATTTTTCTAATTTCTTTTTTATGTTTTTCTAAATATCTTTGTGTGTGTGTGTGTGTGTGTGTGTGTGTGTATTGATTGTTTATTTCACTGGTTAAGATAACAATATTTGAATTTGATGAATGTTATCAACACTATTCATTAACAGATGCTGTTAACCAAACTTTTCCCATCTATATAAAGGTTGGCTTGGCCTCACACATATAAGCCATAGCAAGCAAACCAACAAAACTTACAGACAACCACGTCTTGTGTATTGATTGAGTAATTGTAGTTATTAACATGGCACGCCAGGCAGATCGCCTTATTAAGATTGGGTTGGAGGGCTTTGCGGCCATAGATGAGAGCTTCGGCCGGGCCAAGAGGCCACCAGTTCTGAAGATCCCCAATGCTCATTCGACAAGCCAAATTCCTGCAACAAAAGTTATCGACAGCGACGAGCCAGCTCAACTCTATGGTGGGAGGGGTTATATTAATTATCGCAAAGGAAAAAGCAGTTCCCTTTTAAAGATCTAGATAGGTGGTGCTTAATTGGCTACCATATCTGTCTTGCATGCATCACATCCTCGAGTACTTGTATTATATATAGTCCTGCTGTGACATATATATATATATATATATATATATATATATATATATATATATATATATATTCTCCCTCTACTAAACTTAGACGAGGAGAGGTAGAACTAGAGTCAACAGCTTGTTAGTTCTTCTGTGATATAAAAAAAACTTCTGCTGTTATAGTCAATCTGTGTCTTCTCTGTGATTTATCATCGTTTTCTATTTGGCTGTTCATATATGCATGGTCATATTAATTCTTGCTAATTATCACCGATTCACCTCTTAGCATGCAATTGAAAGATGACATAATTTGCTGTTCATATATGAAACTCTACAAGGTGTGATTTCACTGACTCGTGAGTTTAAAATTATTAGCACAAGAAACAAATGATGCGAGGGAAGCGTACGACACTAAGATTATTGTACTGCAAGCAAGAGGATATGATCATAAAGAGCAAAATGCACATAGCTCTGCTATTGTCACGTGCTTGCATAAATCGCAGGATATGAAACCACAAGTAATGACAAGTTTCCTATCGATCTCTATCCTGGGTTTAGGGATGCAGATTTGAGTTACCATCAGAAACTTTTAAATACCAATGACAATACCGATAGAAAAAATAGTATTTAGTAAATTACAATGATATTTACTAATGAAAAATCATGACATCGTTTCCGTCAATAATAACCAACATAAAAAGTTTTCTCGATGAATATCAAAGAAATTACAGGTGGAATTCAAAGAATAAAAAAAACAAAGCAAGTATTCCCTCGTTAATTTTTTTGGAAAATCTGACGTGTCAATATTTCCGACACAATTACCGATGATAATTTAACATCGTTAATTTCTATCGGGGAATCCATTGGTAATATTAAAAGTTTTAACCAGCAGCACGACCCCCCTTTCCGCTTCCCCCATTCCTTCTTCTTCTTTTCCTTTTCTTTTAATAGAAAACAATAACCTTCCCCCTATTTTGTTATAAATTTAGCTCTCATCATTACAAATCTGACTACCTCAATACTAAGTTTGTCAGTATCCCTATCCTGGTTCAATTTTGTTTTGAAGATTCACCACATCAAGTAAGCAAACCTAACTCTTTTTTTTTTGTTGTAACCCATTTTTTAATGTTATTTTTATGGCTTTTTTAGTGTTGTACATATAGTTTTTTTTTAATGTGTTTACTTGTTTTATAACTTTTTTCTAAAGAAATTTATTGTATGAATAAATAATTTGTACATGTTAGAGTTTGTTTGAGATTTTAAAAAATTATATTTGTTTGTCATTTGATGAAATCGAGTTTGATTTTGTAACTTAGGTGTGCTATAATAAAAAAAAATAATGAGTTATTTAATGGATATGTTTCATAATTTGTTAATTTTATTATTAAGTTAAAAATTTCAGTAAATTTGGAGAAATTTGAATTATTGAATCATTAAAGGTACTATCAAAATAGATTGAATAAGTTTGAATTGAACCGATGATAACTAATTAGTTGGGTATTGATAACTTGTTTAGTACATATTATTAATCAATACTTGTTGTCATCAATATCTATATATATATATATATATATATATATATATATATTTCATATAAGTAATGAATGATTGTTCTTGGATATATTGAGTTTCACCTAAAGGGTTATGTAAGATGAATTATTGTAATAGGGTTGAGGGTTTTATTAATTACACACTATCTAATCCGAAGAATATTAGTGAAGGCGGTATTAGATATCCATTTAAGAGATGTAAACGTAAAAAGTTCCTTGATCTAGATGTTGTTACAATGTATCTTCTACAAAAAGAGTTCATGGAAAAATACTTGTGTTAGTTTGTATACGGAGAACCCTATGTTTCTATGAGACTATGATAGAAAGGATGGTTAACTCAACTTTTAGTTCTAGCAATATGCATGAAGTTATAGATGATAATAGTAATTATTATAGAAGTATGGCGATGGATGCAATGAGAATGAATCAGGATTATGCAGGTGAATGTTCAAGTGTATATGAGACTAAATACAGATGCAGATAGGTTTTTTGAACTTTTGAAAGATTCCAACAAACCATTATGGTATAGGTGCACAAATCACAGTAAATTATCGGCCAGTGCACATGCGTTCACCATTAAGTCATATCATAAGTAGAGTAAAACCGTTTATGAAAGAATAGTTGAATGAGCGAGAAACATTTTACTTGAAGGGAAAAGGTTGAAAGAGAACTTCTATAATGCTCAATCTATGATAAAACCCTTTGTCATAGAATACCAAAAAATTGACATTTGTCCAAGCTTCTGTATATACTACCATAAAGATGTAGATTTTACCGAGTATAAAACCTGTGGGTATGCTCGGTATAAACCCAAAACTAGTAGGGGAAGGACTCTTATCACAAGCTGGTTTCAAGAACGAGAATTATTCGAATATGTAACTGATGAGTTGGTCGTAGAAGCGAGGGCCATCATTATATGAATTTAATTTAGTCAGCCATAATAGCATGAACTAAATTGTTAGAGTGTTAAACCAATTTCAGAATTTATAATTTTGATGCATATAACATAATTTATTACTCGATCAAGATTATTGGTCTAAGGCAATGATAGACCCTTTTTGGTGTGAGAATGTTGGATTAAATCATGCATATTAAATAATGAAATGGCATACGAAATGGTTTAATGACAAATTATATTATGTCTTTTTGAGCTGCAAATTTTGGGCAACAAGTTGAAGAATAAACATGAGTTTTTCTTTTGTTTATTTGTGGAAAATCAACATTTTCTTTACAGGGAAAAAGATCATACAATAACTTATCAAAAATTAACTGGATTCGTAACTTATCGAAGATTAACTGAATTTATAATGTCATTCATATACTTAGGATTCTTAGATATAATGTTATATCTAGGTTCAAGCCTTTGATTCTTAAATATAAAGTTACCTTTAGATCAGAGTGCTATCAAACTTGATTTTTAACTTTTTAAATTATTTAATTTGTTGAGAGTTGTTTGAACACATGGTCAAGAGTTCTTCGTCAAGAAAGTTCTTTATCTCCCGTGATAATGAGATTCGTAGGCATCCCTTCAATGCTTTACATGCCTTTAAAAAACAAAGGAAGGAAAGAGGGAATTGAAATGCTCTGGGAATATACCTTTTCTTGCTCTTTTCCAGTCCACAGAACGCATCTTAACAGAATGAGGATTCTTTTCATCAACTTTATCTACATGTGAACCTCTATTATTAAATGTAATGAGATGTTCTTTAACTTTCTCCATGTTTCATCTTAGCCTAGAAGGATTATCCTTCCTCCTCAGCATCTCACTGCACTTGTCTACAGATAAACAAGAATATTATTGCTTCGGAAACATAAAGATTGAAGCATCGGATTTCAGTGAGGTTTTGATGGCATGAAAAAAAATGGGTCCTATCCCAGAGAGTTTTCTTTTTCTGTTCTGCATATAAATGAAATATACAAGTCGCGATCAGAGTACCCCTCCAAGAAAATGATCTCTCTTGGAAAGTTTCGAGGAAACTGAGGCATATAATACAACATATCCTGTCCCATAATATAAAAATGATAAATCTTAATCTTAACACATGATCAGAACCCATTTTCCTTTTGTTCTTAACAAAAGGGAAAGCCACGTCTGTTTGTACTATAATAATGGAATGGAAAGGTAAAGTGTCAATAATGCCTTCCAAAGGTAACCATGTGTACATATCTATAAGTTCTCGATTGATGTCCATTATTACAGAATCTAGCATATCCTTAAATAACTAGAACAAAGCTAGAATAAATTATCTTCATTGATTATTTTGCATTATTGAGTAGGACACATCTGCACTGGTTATTTCATAATAATCTATTTTGTGGGATTGCACTTAAAATACATAACTTGTTCTTGTTAATTGAAATACAGAATTTATTGAGTAGGACACATCTCTGTATACCAGTGCTTGTATTGCGTCAAAAGTCAAAGTAACAACAGTGTGTGTCTGTCTGGATAGACTGGTATGCTTGTGAACATGGAAGCATCCAAAGTGGAGAACCCCGTATCTTTTGAAAGCCTCTGTTGATTGTGATGGGTCCAGAAAGCAGGAAGCTAGTTACAAGCTGCCTCTATATATATATATATATATATATATATATATATATATATATATATATATATATATACATAAATGTTTTTCTCCCTAGGCTTAACAATAAAATCTTAATCTAAATATATTATTTAAAATATTAAAAAATAAATTTAAAAGTTCATAAAATTAAAATGAAAGTAAAAATAAATTCTTTATTGAAATTACAACCTTCGATGTTTTGTGAAATAAAATTCATCTATAATCAAATCTGAATCGATATCTTTAGCAAACTCTCTTTCAATGTAAATTATCATAAAATATGCTAAGAAATCCTATTTCATTTTATTGCAAAACATATTTTTAACATGCTTCATAGCTAAAGATTTTCACTCTTTGGTGGCAGTAAAAACATGCATAGTCAAAATAAGACGATTCAACCTGTTAATCAAATTATTGTGTTGCGACTTATTTGTTTCGATTAATCCTCAACATAATTTGAAAATGATAGACATGTTCTGAAAGCTCTCATGATATTACATCAATATGATAATGCTCTAGCTAAGATCTTAAATAATGCATCTTTTATTTATTGAAATCTTCAGAATAAAAATTAAAGTTATTCTTAGGTTCTAAAGCAAAGCTAAGTACAAGAAGTTTTATTGTCCTATCATTGAATGTAGAATTCAACTTTTCAAACTGAAAATCTATTGCTGAGTTAAATATATTATAATGATAGTGTTAGTAAACTGTCATCAATCCTTGCTGACATGAATGACCTAAAGCCTTTTATATGAATCATTTATATGAGGTGCATTAATTTTTTATTGTGTGTAAATAAATTGCACATATACAAGGAGAATATCAAATTCAGTATTTTTTAAAGTTTGAAGCAATGTTTTAGTAGTTGAGATAAGATTGAATTGAATTTGTTAATGGATAGTATCTATTTTGTACCAAGGCAAACAATTTTCCAGTGTTAATTGTTCTTTCAATTATATAGTGTTATTTTCGCTTATGGCACTAGGAATCCAAAGCTCTGCTCTGATCCAGGATAGCCATGGTGGGCGGCCTTACATTACTAGAAGGCCTGGAAGACTCCCCTTAACTCAGGTACATCAACATCATATATACCAACATCAGCAAATATTTATTTACCATGGACCTCAAATTTCTACTGTGCAGATGCCAGAAATCACTAGTAATGAGGTAGCTCCATACCGTGGAGCCATGGTGAAGGAGCCTGTTATAGCCATCCCATACCGTGGAGCCATGGTGAAGGAGCCTATTATTGCCAGCAATGAGGTAGCTCAAAATTATGGTGGTCTGGAGAAACAGCCTGTTATCACTAGCGACGAGGCAGCTAAGTACTATCGTGGCTTCGTAATAGTGGAGCATGGTAGGAAGAAACAATTATGTTCAGCTTATTAGGATTCATATAATATAAGTTACAAAACGTACTTCTTGTCATATATGGAAGTATATAAATCTGAGACGAATGGTCTTTGAATCTCCAGGTCTCTTACCCGTATAGCTAAAGTACATGTGCTTGCAAAGTCCTACTAATCTCAGGGCCACTGGAAACTTATATGATCGTTAACTTCAGAGCCCGTGTAATTAGTCGAGGTACGCGCAAGCTGACCCGGACACATACAACATTAAAAAACAGAAAAGAAAAGCCTTCAATATCCATCCACAGGAAGCATAAATGCAGGAATGCAAACCCAGCTAATTCTTCACAGCCAAAGCATATGAAGGACTACGTACTTTGGTGATTTGCATATAGTTTTGCTTTTTTGCATACAGAATTGTGCCCTGAGGATGGTGAAGGGCCATTCCTTGTGCTGAGGAGGCCATTCATGTTTGTTGTGGAAAAAGAAAAAGAAAACAAAAAAATCCAATTCATGGATTGAAAAAGCTAAAGATCAGAATTCTTCCTCCTCCACATATTAAAACGGCACCATGGGATCGGAATGACAAATGGTCAATAGTAATACAGGGACCTAATAATCGGTCTATGCATATAAAGCATGCATATAAGATCAGATTAGATCCATGACTCGACAGAAAAAAATTATGGTTAGATGAGTTAATCTAGATTGTTTTAAAAGGGTGCCATTTAAAAAAAAATTAATAATATTATAGAATGTATAGCTTGTATATATCAGAATAGGAAAATAATATAAGATTATTCCAATGTTGTAATCCCTACAGTTACTGCCGTATTCTGCCCTACATATATAAATAAGAAGGTTGGCTAAGGCACAACCTAACACATTCTATTATTCTCAACTTGGTATCAGAGCCGCAAAACCCTAAAAATAATTAAACCTACTTTTCTCACAGCCAGCAACCTTCCTACCACAACCAACATACACTTTCCCCTGCATCTTCCCCTGCAGCACAGCCTCCATTCTTCAATGGAACAGTCGCCACATATATCTTCTTCCTCTGCAGCACCAGCAGTTCAACCTTCTTCTCCGGCAGTGCAACCTTCTTCCCCTGCAGCGCCTCCTCTACTATCCTCTGCTGCTTCACAGCCTGGTTTCTCCTCTGCCATGGCTGGTGAACGTCTCCTCTTGCAGCCCATATCTGATGCAGCTGTTGTCTCTGCTGCCGCAAGCATTGTCTCCCTCTCTCACACTCATCAAGTCATCTCCCTCAAGTTAACAAACACCAATTATTTATATTGGCGTATGCAGATGTTGCCGTATCTCCTAGGTCAAGGAGTTTTTGGTTTTGTTGATGGCTCCAACACATGTCCATCTTCACATATTCTTGCCGGAGATGGTATCTCTCTTCAGGTAAATCCGCTCTTTCTTCGCTGGAAACAACAGGACCAACTTATTCTGAGTGCTCTTCTTTCCTCATTATCTATGGAAGTTTTGCATCTTATTGTTGGCTGTCAAAGCTCTTTTTCAGCTTGGCACACTCTTGAGCGAGCTCTCGCTTCCACCTCCAACTCTTGTATTATGCAACTTCACGGCTCTCTTCAGGATCTTCGACAGGGTGATGAATCAGTAACTCAATTCATGCAAAAAGCTAAGGCCTTATTTGATGAATTGGCCGCTGCTTGTCGGCCAGTTTCGCTTGAAGATTTCAATTTATATGTGTTTCGTGGCCTTCAGGGAGAGTTTAAAGACCTCGTTACAAGTCTTATTACCAAGGCCGAACCTTTATCATATGCGGATCTTTACAGTCATCTCCTCACGCATGAATTTCTTCACAAATCTTCAGCTGCCATACATGCTCCTCTGTTGCCCACACCCAGCACTCCATCATCTACTCTTGTTGCGCAGCACCAGACCTTTGGCAATTCTGGCCGCAGCAGGGGCTGCTTCAACGGTGGCTGGCGTCCCAACCAGTCCAGTAGCAGAGGCAACCGGTTTGCTGGCCCCAGACCTGATCACCGCAGCTTCCAAAACTCCTCCTTCGGTGACAGTCGGCAGGGCTCATGGCAGGGCTCTTGGCAGCGCAATAGGGGGCAGAATCCACGCTGCCAACTGTGTCAAAATTTCGGCCATACAGCTCCCTATTGTCCTCAATTCTAGCAGCGAGGTTATGGCCAACAGTCTACTGCCAATCTGGTGCAGCGCAATCTCTCCTCAACCGGTTCTGTTGATTGGTTTCCGGATACCGGTGCCAATCAACACGTCACACCTGATCTTGCCACCTTGACTGCTTCAGAACCGTATCTTAGTAATGATAATTTGCATGTTGGTGATGGTAAGGGCCTCCCTATATCTCATCTCGGTCATACTAAAATATATACACCACATCGTTCTTTCACCTTATCTAATGTTCTTCATGTTCCTGCCATCACGAAACCTCTGCTCTCTGTTCAGAAATTTTGTCTTGATAATAATGTTTATTTTGAATTTCACTCTCGTTTGTTTTATGTCAAGGATCTCAACACCAATGAAGTCCTTCTCTCAGGTCAGAGTATAAATGTCTCCATGCCCTGACCAAGTCTTCCGTCACGTCAGTTCCTCAAGCCTATTGGTCTCCCTACACTTCTGCCTCTGCCGATTTATGGCATCGTCGACTAGGTCATCCTACTACATGTATTTTTCAATTGTTAATCTCGAAAAATAAGATCATTTGTAACAACAAACGTCTTAATTTTCAATGTCAAAGTTGTCCTTTAGGAAAATCATCGCGTTTGTCTTTAGGACCTACGGGTCACAAAACTTCTGCTCCGCTTGAATTAATTTTTAGTGATGTATGGGGCCCTGCTCTTCTGTTTTCTTCAGATGGCTATCGTTATTTTGTTATTTTTGTTGATGCTTATACTAAATATGTATGGTATTATGCTCTCGTTGCCAAGTCTGATGTTTACTCTGTTTTTCATCAATTTCAGACTCTCGTTGAACGTCAGTTTTCATTAAAAATAAAATCTGTTCAAACTGATTGGGGCGGTGAATACCGAAAAGTATCCATATTTTTTCAGACTGTTGGTATTCATCATCGTCTGATTTGCCATCACACTCATGAACAAAATGGCACAGTAGAGCGTCGTCATAGACATATTGTGGAAACAGGTCTTACTCTTTTAGGGCAATGTAAAGCACCTCTTCGTCTTTGGAATTATGCTTTTGAAACCTCTGTTTATCTTATCAATCACATGCCTACTCCTGTTCTTGCTCATCGCTCTTCGTTTGATTGTTTATTTCACCGGTCTCCTGATTATCATTTTCTGCGTACTTTTGGGTGTCTCTATTTTCCTTTTTTGCGTCCATATAATAATCATAAATTGGATTTTCGTTCCTCTCCATGTGTGTTCTTTGGATATAGTTCCTCCCATCTTGGTTATTGATGTTTTGACATTGCATCTCACCGTATTTATATTTCCCGTCATGTCCGTTTCCATGAACATGTGTTTCCATTTGATAATTCTGAATAGATTGCAAAGGTTTCCACCACAAACCCAATCCCACCCGCTACTGTCACCCTCCCAAACTTGTTAAACCACCCACCACCGCCCACTTCTATCAGCCACCCAAACAACCCACAGCACTCAGCTCTGCCACTCCAAACAGCCACCCGACCACAGCCCCCAACCATCCCTTGGCCATCATCACATGCTTGTTTACCTAACCCTTATGATGCAGGTTTAGTTCGACAATTGGTCTCCTCTCCTCATGATCTTGGGACGCTCTCTAGTCCCTTATCTGCTTCGCCCACCCTGGCCAGCATTCCTGTAGATGCGTTCTCTGCCTACAGCCCCTCCTCTGCTGACAGTCCTACGCTGGAGGCTGCTTCTTTATCATCCTCTCCCGCAGGTCTGCAACTTATGGTTGATTTATCTTCTTATCAGCTGCGACAGGTCTCCTCACTGCCACTATCTTCCCCTGCATCTCCACCAGCACGCAGCAGCCATCCTATGACTCTCAGACCGCGGCAGCCGAAGACAGCAAATCTGGCTGCTTCCGCTGCCTCCACATGGGTACTGCATTCTCCCTCTTCTGAGCCTTTTGCATTCTTTGATGCTGACCGGTACGTAGTTTGGCATGATGCTATGTGTGATGAGATCGCTGCCTTGCGCTCAAATCACACTTGGTCTTTGGTTCCATTTCATCCTTCTATGAACGTTGTTGGCAGTAGGTGGGTATATCGGATCAAACGTCGTGTTGATGGTAGTATTGAGCGCTATAAAGCGCGCCTTGTTGCTAGAGGTTTTACCCAGCAGGAAGGTATTGATTATTCTGAAACTTTCAGTCCAGTTATTAAACAGGCCACTGTCCGATTGGTTTTCTCTATCGCGGTTTCGCGCAATTGGAAGATTCATCAGCTTGACATTCATAATGCCTTCCTCAATGGTGTTCTTACTGAAAAGGTCTACATGAAACAGCCTCCAGGTTTTGTTGACTCTTCTCTTCCATCTCATGTGTGGAGATTGCACAAATCATTGTATGGTTTGAAACAGGCACCGAGAGCATGATACACTCGTCTAAGTGATTTTTTGCTCTCCATCAGCTTCCGCGCTTCCAAGGTTGACACCTCCCTCTTTATTTTATCTGATGGTACTAATATCTTTTATCTCCTGGAGTATGTTGATGATATTCTGCTTACGGGTAGCAAGTCTGCTATGCTTCATCATCTAATACAGTTACTTAGCTCTGAGTTCAAGCTTCGTGACTTAGGTGATGTTCACTACTTTCTGGGTATTGAAGTTCAGTCTACCAGTATGGGTTTAATGCTGCGTCAACATAAATATATTCTTGACATCCTCACCCGCACTGGTATGACTTCCTGCAAACCCGTTGATACTCCAGTCTCCCCTTCGAAAGTCACTCTATTACCGAATCACTCATTCTCTGATCCTACATGACTTTGTCAAATCGTGGGTGCTCTCCAATATCTTACCTTCACCCGTCCGGATATATGCTTTGCTGTTAACAAAGTCTGTCAGTTTATGCATGCTCCTACAAATTCTCATTGGGCCGTTGTTAAGCGTATTCTACGCTATCTTAAAGGTACGACATCTTATGGCTTTCATATAACTCGGGGCTCCTCTTTTGCTCTACATGGCTTTACAGATGCAGATTGGGCTGGAAGTATTGATGATTGCAAGTCTACGGGTGGCTATCTTGTCTTTTTGGTCAGACGCTAATTTCTTGAAAATCCAGCAAGTAACGCACAGTTGCTCGCTCCTCTACTGAGGCTGAGTATAAAGCTCTTGTTGATGGTACCGCTGAAGTCATTTGGCTTCAATACTTGTTAACAGATCTGCAGGTTCCTTTAGTTTCTGCTTCTACCATTTGGTGTGATAATCTTGGTGCTACCTATCTCTCAGCAAATCCTATCTTCCATGTTCGTACTAAGCATATGTTGAAGTGGATTATCACTTTATCTGTGACCGCGTTGCCAAGAAAGAGATTCAGATTTGTTTTGTTCCCTCTCGGGATCAACTTGCCGATGTCTTCACCAAACCGCTTCCTGTTGCATCCTTTACTGCTTTTCGGTTCAAGCTTCGAGTTGATCCCCCACCCTCAGCTTGAGGGGGCCTATTATAGAATGTATAGCTTGTATATATCAGAATAGGAAAATAATATAGGATTATTCCAATGTTGTAATCCCTACAGTTACTGCCGTGTTCTGCCCTACATATATAAATAGGAAGGTTGGCTAAGGTACAACCTAACACATTCTATTATTCTCAACTAATAAAAAGTTGAAATAATATTGTTTTTTTTTTAAAAAAATTGTTAAATAATCAAATCAGATCTCACTTGAATTTTGATCAAATCAATCAAATTACAAGTTGACTTATTGAATTAATCAAGTTTGACCGAGTTAACTTCTGATCCAGTTTGACATATAACCTAGCCCTAGCTAGCCAAATACTAGATTGACAAATTACTAAATTAAAACCAGCTGGGTTTTATTACAATGATTTAAAGAACACATTTCTTCTATTAGAATATGTTCATTAATTCCATATTAAACAACATGTGAAAGTTATGTACTCTTCCCTAGCAAAACACAATAAATCTTGTGAAATGCACATGCTTTTTTTTAGAAACTTCCTTGTTCTTTGAATTTAAAAAATATCAAATTAATTAATAAAGATTGAAAAATATCAAATTAATTAATAAAGATTAAAAAAAATTATAATAATCTCTAAATGCATGTAAAATTGATGATCTCGATAGTGGAGATTTTGTCAAAGAGTAATGGATATATGATGCAACCATATTATTCGATAGTTTCACCCACATTTAACTAGTGTTTTGCCTATGTTTTATATATAAAATGCCTTGATACTCTTTGTTTTATGTTTTGAAGGCACTTTTGAATGAAAGATGCAAAAATGAGTAAATTGGAGATAATTGGCAGATTTGACCTTCAGTCGATGTTTTGTGCAGAGCGTGAGCTCTAGAGGTTGAAATGAAGTGATTATAGTGGCATTAAAAAGCTAACATCCATACCTTTCTGGACATCTAAGGCAAGAAAATAAAATGAAGAAGAGCATGGAAATCGCAGCTTTCAAAATCAAATCTTGCAATCTGCCAGTGTTGACCTTCGGCCATTCCAACTTGAATATCTGGAGCTATAGAATTCTAATTGATTCAAACTCAATTGTTTTGGATTCCTAACTCAAAAGCATATAAAAGCTCCAAAGTTCAGCCAAAAACGATGTCATATGAGGGAGATATGATTTTTCAAAGATGACAACTGAATTCTGCCAGCAAACAGGTTTCGTGAAGAAACGAGTCCAAATTACGTTCCGAAGCATCTAAACCGATATCCAAGTTTTTATTTTAGAAATTTAGCTCTTCTAATTCAAAGCTTGAAGATTTGATGCAAGGCTATTTCTCCTTTTTTTTAGGAAAATAGTTATTGAAGTACTTAAATGTATACAGTCTACTTAAGGGAGGACTATTTTGTAAAATAGAGACCTAGGGTTTCCTAGGATATAAAAAGAATGAGAGAAGAGAAGGGGGGCAGCCAGCCAAGAAGAGAAAAACGCCCCCTTCCTCTAAGAAACCCTAAATTATGCATTCTTCCTTCTTTTTGATTAGTTGTTCAACAAACATGCAAGGCTAAACACTTTTTCTTGGTTGCAAGGACACAGAAACCTTCGAATTTCAAGAACTGTGAGATTTATTTTACCTTTTCTTTTCTGTTTATATGATGAATATGTTTATTCTTCTTGCTTATTTTTTCTATGATTGTTTATTTTAATTGCTAGAGCGGACTCTAAGTTATTATTGTAGACAATCTATTGCTAAGTTTGATATCAAAACCAGAGTTGTGGTATATGAACTTGTGAAGCAACTGAGTTTAATAATTGTGGCGGATCTACGTTATTAATCTTAGGGAGAACATTCAATCAAATCAAACATAGACTGCTGACAGTTATGTTTTCTTGATTAATCAACTTATCTAGTTCTTAAGGCTGCCATTGAATTAAATTACTAGTGCGGACACTGTGGTTGTTTGATGGTTAGGGTTAGTTATACGGCGGATGTGTTAACTAACCAATGTTAAGAAGAGATAAATATTCAGAATATTAATTGATGTTTTGTTTCCATGATTAGTTCTGATTTCTGTAGGTGGATGTTTGCATGCAACCAAAGTTTGTTCTCTTGATAATTTTCTGATTTTATTAAATTTTGTTTGATAGTTTTCTGTTTTCTTTTGCTTTAGCCTAGGTAACGTCCAAACCCCCCCCTCAAATTGCATATCATCTAGCATAAAAATCTGACTTGAATCTTCCTCGTGGGATCGACCCCTTGCTTGCTTTATACTATCTTGTGTGTTGTGTTTGAAGTTAGGGTAATTAATTTGTGCGATCGCGACATCGCAACAATATGAAAGAAGTTAGTTAAAGAGATTTTGACTTGAAAAAAAACCTAACTTGAGGTGTTAGACTATTCAAGCTGGTAGATCCAAATAATCAATGAATTTTCTAAAATGGGAGATTTTATCAAAGAGAACGGACATGGAAGAATTAGTTAAAGAGATTTATGTTTATATGTATATTGTTACTGTAATTTATGATTAATAGGTTCTACAAATAGGGGATTAATGAATATTTAGAAAAAAACATTGTAGAATGAGTGTTATTCTTTTCTCTTTTTTTATTTGTTTTGTTTTTCATCAGATTTTGAATTTATACAAGAGATTTTGATATGCTTTTTAATGGATATATAAATAAATTTAAAAGAAATGTAAATCTAAATATCCTATAGTTTCACTATTGAAATAAAATAATAATACAACATTTATAAATGAATTTAAAAGAAATGTAAATAAAAAATATCCTATTATCTCAAAAGGTTTTAAATGGACTCGCCTCTAATAATAGAAAAATTGCATATAATTGGATTTTTAAAAAACATAAAAAGCATCCCACAAAAATAAAATGATAGTTAACAATATAAATTCCTTCCTTATATATATATATATATATATATATATATTTCGATATTCATGAACTCTTTATTAATCCAAATTCTATTCCGTATCTTGGATCATATTTTGAATGAAAATGAAATGAAATATGCTTTCACATGGATTAGCTAGAATATTGAAGTAAAAGCATCAAACAATTCTTATCTGCCTTGCCACCCCCATAACATTAAATACCTTTGCCTACCCCATCCATTGACTTTGTATTTTTACACCTTTTCATTTTCTATCTCTAAGGGAGTGTGTTTGCTAACCCTATCTCCTTTCGAGCGCGCCTTCGAGCCCTCATCGCTAAAGTAGTGCATTTTCTAACCCTACCTCCTTTCGAGCGCGCCTTCGAGCCCTCATCCCTATGGTAGTGCATTTTCCAACCCTACCTCCTTTTTAGCGCGCCTTCGAGCTCCCATCTCCTGGACAATGCGCCTTTGAGCCCTATCATGTCGTCCTTTTAAGACTTTTCATCTTCACCTAGGCAGGTCACCTATTACAATGAGACCATTCCAAAAAATCTTTATATTTTTCCACATTTTCATTTTCCATCCGGATAGGTCACCCATTACAATAAGACCATTTCTAAAAAATATTTGTGTATTTCAAAAACCAAATCTCTTTATTTTTCACCAATCAGGCAAGTTGCCTGAAATAATTAGACCACTTGCGAAAAATCTTCACAATTCTTCTCCATCGAGTAGGTTGTTTGGAACAACTTTACCATTTTTTCAAAAAAAATCAAAAGAAAAGAAGAGGAAGGGTTTTCACGCGTATTTGTTTTACAAACTTACTATACAAAGCCAAAAGAAAATGAATTTTCCAATGCCTTTGCACTGTAAGTATTATAAAAAGAGGGCAACTGTTATAACCCAATTTTTAACCTATTTGCTTTTAATTTAATTTTAAGGGGGTTAAAATTTGAAATTTAAAGATTAGGGGCTTGAATGCAAAATGTCAAAACTTCAGTGACCAAATTGAAGAATGGTTGCCTCAGCCCAAAACGATGTTGTTACACATGTCTTGTGTCTTCATCTTCTTTCTTTGGAAACAGAGGATCCATCTGCAAAACAAAAAAAAAGAGAGAGAGGAAAGAACAAAGGCATGAAGGCCTCTATTAAACCCATCAACATAGCCAAGGTTATCCCACTTTTTACTCCTTTTTCGCCCCAAGATGTACTAATAAAACATGAAAGGAGCCATCACTAATAGTCTAGCAATGGCAGGACTGTTGATGTCCTCATCCTACCCAAACACGGAGCCAATTCACTCTATACAAGATGGGAAAATAAGGATAAGGATCCCTCTCAAGGTCTGGCTCTATAGAAAGCGGGAAGAAAAGAGAACCCATAATGAAAAACACAAGAGGCAAAGGGTAGAGAGACTAAAAGGAGGAGGAAAAGAAGGACATTCTCAGGCCAGTGCTAAGACCATTACCTTCGTCTCCATCTTCATCTTCGTCTGCGCTCGGGTAAGTCTTCGTTGTTTTCTCCCCTGTCTTGCTCTTTCAAAATTTCTCAGAAACAGTGCGAAGGTAATTACAATTACGTTCGCATTGTGCAGTGCACGCGTGAGTTAGCTCACACATGCCTACTACCTGGACCGATTACTGGTCTGCACTAGCAACCGGACCGGGCCGGGCCGGCTGGGTATAGCCTAGCCCATACGGCTATGCTAGACCCAGCCCAACATCAAAAGAAAAAAGAAAAAAGAGCGGGTCAGACCTGGGTCTCAGGCCCAAACTAGACTGTGCTTATTGAGGGTGTGTGTGGCAAAACGCACCCTTGTGCCTTTCCCATGTATTTTATTCTCCTTTTGTGTTGATATCTGGCCAAACGAACCCCTTTTTGATATTAGAAAATTCCAAAAATATTTAGGGATCTTCATTGATTTATTTATGGTCCCCTCGCGCGTTGTTTTATTTTTTTTCTTTGCGTATTGTTTTTCTATTGTACATGTTCAATCTATGGACCATTACTGTTAAATGCGAACCTGATATGCAATGCATTTTTTCCTTCTTGTCTAAAAGGAGTAAATAAAAAAGGTAAACAAAAGAGAAAGGCATAAAAAAATAACATGTACCATAGAATCTTTGTCAACCAGTTAGGGTTCCTAGTGACCATAATATTAGGTAGCAACTCTTTGAACTATACATTTTCCTTTAAGAAATAAGATGTCAGATATCTTTTCTTTTCTTTTTTTCCAATGAAAATTTTTAATTGATCGCCGCGATATCCGGGTCTGACAATAGTTACCAGGACATCATATCCCAAAACATTATCATTCTCCCCAATGAAATACCATATTAATACATAGGTAAAGGATATTTGTTTCTCATTAATGATCATATCAGGAATAATTATCCCTTATTAATGTTATTAGAAAAAATTACTCTCCAGTGCCTACACTCAAATAAAAAAACAAGATTCATGGATTATAAATATATCATGAATCACCCAAGTAAGAGGTTCATATTTTCCATTCTCAACATACATATACCATTTTCTGATATAATTATTGTTGTCATACCAAAACAATAACAAACAACCTTTTTTATAATTTAATGTTCTTTTTCATATTTATTACACTTTACTTGTACAAAGATAGTGACTTAAGCATCAAAGGGTCCTCAAATCCACCACTATGAAACTTTTTCATAGGTATCAAGAGCATTACATCAAGCCAACATCTTCCTTTACTATGGAAAATGAAAGTAATTATAAAAACACTTGATTTACTAATAATTTAACCCCTAAATAATCTTATTCCTAAACAACTTAGATTTGAGAATATCATCATAACCTAACAACCAGCAGCTCTCTCAATGCCCATCCAACAACAAAGAGGCTGGATAATGGGGTGCATAACGTGTTCAGCGTCTTGCTGCTTTCTCTCGAGAGCGTTATTTGCTTTTCTTTAGAGAAAGAGTTGTTTCTTTCTCGCAAGCTGAGTGACCGGCAGACAGCATGGAATGGAAGAGCTTACTTACCGAAGTTTTCTAGATGAATCGAGAAGACGCTTTCAAATTATGCGCGCGAGCCAAATAATAGCACGCCACTATTGAAATCTACAATGGATTTCTCTCTATGTGCACACGAGAACAATAATTTCACTAGATAGATTATTATTATTATTATTTTTATTATAAGGTCATACTTTGCTTAAGTTACTAAAGAGTAATTAAGTCCTTTATATCGTTAATTTCTCTTTTTTTGTGTGTGTTTATATTATATCTTCACAGTCGTATTCTTTAAAAGTGAAAATGTATTAGTGCGTTAAAGCCATCTATGTTGTATATCACTTTTCATGGAAAATACTAGAGTTGTCAGGTACCCCTCCAAGAAAATGATCTCTCTTGGAAAGTTCTGAGAATCTGAGGCATATAATAATACATTATATCTTAATTTTAACACATGAACCCCTGTGGTGGGATCAGAACCCATTTTCCTATTGTTATTAACAAAAGGGAAAGCCACAACTAATTGTTTGTACTATAATATTGCAATGGAAAGATATCAAATGACTGTCCATTATTACAGAATCTAGCACATCCTTAAATTACGTGCTCTCACTGATTATTTTGCATTAATGAGTAGGACACATCTTTAATGGTTGTTAACTAGTAATTCTGTTTTGTTGAATTCACTTAAAAATACGGAACTTGTTCTTGATATTTGAAATACAGAATTTATTCTAGTTGTGCATGTAGCCTAGCTATATACCAGTGCTTGTATTGCATCAACATTCAAACTAACAACAGTGTGTCTGACTGGATAGACTGGTATGCTTGTGGACATGGAATCAGCTAAAGTGTAGAACCCCATATCTTTTGAAAGCCTCTGTTGATTGTGATGGCTCCAAAAAGCAGGAAGCTAGCTACAAGCTGCCTGCTTTCCGCACATATATATAACGCTTCCCCTATGACTTATTTTGTACCAAGGCAAACAATATTACAGTGTTAATTGTTCTTTGAATTATATTGTGTTATTTGCACTTATGGCACCTCAGGAAGATCGCCTCACAAGGATAGGAATCCAAAGCTCTGCTCTGATCGAGGATAGCCATGGTGGGCGGCCTTACATTTCTAGAAGGCCTGGAAGACTCCCCTTAACTCAGGTACATCAACATCATCTATACCGACATCAGGAAATATTTATTTACCATGGAGCTCAAATTTCCACTGTGCGGATGCCAGAAATCACTAGTAGTGAGGTAGCTCCATACCGTGGAACCATGGTGAAGGAGCCTGTTATAGCCATCCCATACCGTGGAGCCATGGTGAAGGAGCCTATTATTGCCAGGAATGAGGCAGCTCAAAATTATGGTGGTCTGGAGAAACAGCCTGTTATCACTAGCGACGAGGCAGCTAAGTACTATGGTGGCTTTGTAATAGTGGAGCATGGTAGGAAGAAACAATTTCGTTCAGCTTATTAGGGTTCATATAATATAAGTTACAAAACGTACTTCTTGTCATATATGGAAGTATATAAATCTGAGACGAATGGTCTTTGAATCTCCAGGCCGGTCTCTTACCCGTATAGCTAAAGTACATGTGCTCAAGTTGGCCTCCAAAAGAACCTTGTAATTTCTTTCTTTAGGGCTCCTGTTGTCACTTA
This sequence comes from Populus simonii, assembly GCA_007827005.2. NCBI lineage: Eukaryota > Viridiplantae > Streptophyta > Magnoliopsida > Malpighiales > Salicaceae > Populus > Populus simonii. The sequence continues at coordinate 2,000,506 of CM017471.2, read as the reverse complement.
TATAGTTTTCTTATCTATATAATGCAATCTGCTTTGCCATACTCTCTCTCTCTCTCTCTCTCTCTCTGTGTTAGCGTGTGTGTGTGTGTTGTGGTGATCTTTTTTACTTCAGATAAGCCTAATGAGAACAAGGCACGCCTTAATTGGTAAACAGCAGCTAACAAAAGGAGAAAAGAACGAGGGGAAGGAAAATACAAATTAACCCATAGGCAAATTAAAGCCAAGGAAACAGGAAAGGACATAACAACACATACGGAAATGAGAAACAGAAAAGAAAAGCCTTCAATATCCATCCTATGAAAGCATAAATGCAGGGATGCAAACCCAGCTAGTCCTTCACAGCCAAAGCATATGAAGGATTACGTACTTTGGTGATCTGCATATAGTTTTGCTTTTTTGCATACAGAATTGTGCCCTGAGGATGGTGAAGGGCCATTCCTTGTGCTGAGGAGGCCATTCATGTTTGTTGTGGAAAAAAAAAGAAAACAAAAAAATCCAATTCATGGATTGAAAAAGCTAATGATCAGAATTCTTCCTCCTCCATATACTCAACAGTGGAGATTCTATTAAAGAGTAATGGATATGGGAGAAGTTAGTTATAGAGATTTTGACTTGAAGAAAACCTAATTTGAGGTGTTACACTATCCAAGCTGGTAGATCCAGACGATCAATGAATTTTCTAAATTGGAAGATTATGTCAAAGAAAATGGATATGGAAGAATTAGTTAAAGAAGTTTCTGTTTATACGTACGTGGTTACCTGTAATTTATGATTGTTCTGCAAACATTGGATTAATAAATATTGGAAAAGCGTGGTAGAATTTATACACGAGATTTTGATATGCTTTTTACTTGATTTAAAAAAAACAATGTAAATCTAAATATCCTATAGTTTTACCATTGAAATAAAATAAAAATAGAGCACTTATAAATGAATTTAAAAGAAATGAAAAAAAAATCATATTAGCTAAAAGGTTTTATATGTTAGAGAATAATATAAATCATATCTTGAGACATTACCTAACAGTTTAAGCTAATGGGTTGAGATGGTTCTTTGACATGATATCAAAGTCTTAATAACTAAGTGATCCATTTATTTGATAAAAATCAAGTACAAGGTAATCTGAACCTCTGCAAGTTTCAAGTTCAAAAAGCTTTCACTTAAAAAAAACATTACCTATCAGCTTAAGCTATGAGATGGTTCTTTGACATTATATGAACTCGCCTCTAATAATAGAAAAATTGCATATAATTGGATTATTTGTTTTTTTAAAAAAACCAGCCCACAAAAAGAAAATGATAGCTAACAATATATATTCTTTCCTTATCTCTCAATCATATATATATATATATATATATATATATATATATATATATATATATATATATATATATATATATCCAAATTTTATTCCGTATCTTGAATTATATTTTGAATGAAAATGAAATGAAATATGCTTTCACATGGATTAGCTAGAATATTGAAGTAAAAGCATCAAACAATTCTCATCTGCCTTGCCACCCCCATGACATTAAAATACCTTTGCCTAACCCATCTATTGACCAGAATATTTCAAGCTTACACAACTTTAAATATAGCAACAGAACTTTTTTCAGGACACGAAAAATTGGTAGAAACAGAACTTTTTTTTTTTCCTGGTCCCTGAGGATCCATTTTGGAGCATCTTGTGGTTTAGTCCAAAGGTCACTGTTAGTCTTCACACTCCATGCAAAAGGAAATAATTTAAATATTCGAGCTAATTTGGCAACAGATAGATATTGTGGAAGGAGGGAAAAATATATTAGAATCGTCCCTTTAAAGAAAGAAACAACGTTAAATGTTCAAAATTACTCTCAACTATATCATAAAGAAATATGAGAAACTAAACTATCATGCTAATAAAAAATATATGAACAAATTAAATCACACTTGTCGAGGCGCAAATTAAATGATACAGTAAAAGGAGATGAATGTTGTTTAATTGTTTCTTTTATTCAAATTAAATCACACCCTTATCAATACCGTATAAAGCTTTATGGTTGAATTTTATTCTATTTTTTATTTCTACCAATTTCACTAATGGGTTTTTTAGATTAATTTTTTATTCATCCTAAATCGGTTTTAGACATTTTAATTAGATATGTTAGTTGGAGAACTTTCTCAACAAAGCTTTAACCCAAAAAAAAATAAAGAATTTCATTTTTAATTTAGCTTGAAATGTACTCAATAATCATTTTTTCAACAATCTTACACATTAATGTAAATTGAAAAACCAGTATATGAAGATTTAAAAATTAAAGAAAGATAGTAAATTGATGCGTCACTATATCATAATATGTAGCTTTCAGGTTTGAATCTTCCTAGTAAAGTATTATCGGATTTAATTAGTAAATATAATGTTTTGAACTATATTTAATTAGTAAATATAGTGGATTTTGAGTCTTTAATATCCCTCAAATATCATAGGAGGATACCCGGTATAGTTTAGTCCATGGTCCGAACCTGGATTATCGATAAATATACTTTGTTTTATAACTAAATATGTGATATTTAGTCTTGTGCATCTTATAATATACATCAAGCTTTTAATAATTTTTTTCAACTCTCTGTGAAATACCGACAGGTTATAGTCCGTCAGTGTATCCATTGGTGATTGTGGCACAATCCCGTAATTTTTTTTCAACTCTCTATGAAATACCAATGGATTATAGTATGTCAATGAAACCGTTAATATTTTTATTTTTTGTCTATCCCCTTCACAAAATCTTGAATTGCAAACTTACAGCACACACAACACAATAACAAGAGCTGACAATTAAAGAAGAATAAATATTTCATGTTCCAAAATATTACATTATAAAAATAAGGCTTTACAACATGTTTAGTTAGTCAGAATTTTCATCTTCGTCCTCAATTGAATTGTTATCATCAGCTTCATCGCACTCTTCAATGTGGTTATCATCTTCTTCAACAACATTCTCTTTTCCACTAGTAGACCTCAAAACAACATTCAACTCCTCTGCGTCAACATGAACAAGACTATTGTTGAAAACACGAAAATTAAAATTTTCTTCTAAGTCAATCGAAGGAGCAACTCGGTATGGTTCAACCAACTCACTAGCTTGAAAGACTTCATCTATCACACTTGTGTCTTCGTTCTCATCCTGAACAATCTCGACATGACCCTTGGGTTTTGTTTTTAAAACGGATAACCAATCAACTCTTGATCGGTCCTTTCTAAATGAAGGGGTGTATGTGTAATAAACTTGTTGACATTGCTTTGCGAAAACAAAGACGTCGTTTACGTTGCGGTGTCTAGCTTTTGAGTTGATTTCAATGAGACCATAATGAGGATCTACTCTGATTCCTCTGTCAGTTGTGTCATACCAATAACATTTGAATAAAAACACTTTAGTTTGCTCGCTATAATATTGCAGTTCGATGACCTCTTCCAATCTACCGTAGTAATCAACTTCAAGCTCACTAGAAGTCAATCCCTTAATACAAACACCATTGTTGTATGTCTTTCTTCCATGCCCGTATTCTTCAGTATGAAAGACATATCCATTGACAAAATACATGTTATAGCACTTGACTTTTCTTTCAGGGCTCAGGCTTAGTAAAGACAGTGAAATAGCAGCACTACCTCCCATTTGATAAACTTCGTAAATTAAATACAACAATAATCAATAAATGGATGTTATGTAATATTGACGTACAATTAATTACATTGCAAGAGATAATGAGTTTGTGATAGGACTTATATGTGTTCTAAACCATGTGGCAAATTGTTCATCTTGTAATTGAAAGATCTGGGATTCGGTCAGCCGTGCGTTATTGGACATTAAGTATCGTCGATGTTGTCTGCAAGGTTGTTCCAAATTATATTAGTTTATGGTATCACAAAACATAAATAGTACACTCTTGACAAAGTTTAAGTTGAACATCTACTTACTTAATAAAAGGTCTCAGCTTATCACAGTTAAATAGGACATAATTGTGTGCTTGTCTGAACTTTATTTCAGACAAATATCTTCCCCTCACAGCATTTTTAGATGTGGGTCGTCCAGGATTGGAGAATATTGACAAGTTCCTACTTGACCACCATCATCATGCCGTGGAACACGGTTGATCCTCGTTCTCAAATGAGGTTCGAAATAGTATGAGATAAATGTTGAGATCTCCTCAACAATATAGGCCTCACATATTGACGCCTCACATATTGACGCCTCAACATGCACCTTGTTCTTATCCTTTTTTTTAAGATTGAACAAGTACCTGCATATATATATATATATATATATATATATATATATATATATATATATATATAGAATTAATCAAAAATTATCAATTAAAAAAATAAAAAAACATTTAATTATGAATTACATAGCTCCCGTAATATCTAACCTCTCGAATGAATACATCCATTTGTACTGGACCGGTCCTCCAACTTTTACCTCAAATGGTAAATGTACGGGTAGATACTCTATTGAGTCAAAAAATGATGGAGAGAATATCATCTCAAGTTTGTATATTGTCTCGACGATATTCGTTTCAAGCCTTTCAATGTGATTAACATTCAACTTGCTGGAGCATATATCTCTGAAGAAATGACTGATCTCCGTTAGTACATCCCATATCTCCTTTGATAACAAATCACGAAAAGCTAATGGGATGAGTGTTTGCATAAACACATGGCAGTCATGACTCTTCATTCCATATAATCTGCATTCCTCCGTATAACCAGCCTTGATATGTTCGAGGCATGTCCATCGAGGAAACGCAGACTTTTAAGCCATTTGTAGACTAGTAGTTGTGCGTTTTTCTCTAACACGAAGCTTGCCCCTAGTTTTACGACCCGTGACCCATCACAAACCAACTCCATATTTTTACGGTTATAAACACCGCTACATCCAATCTAGCCTTGATGTTGTCCTTTGTCTTCCCCTTCACATCCATGACGGTGTTGAAAATGTTCTCAAACACGTTCTTTTTAATGTGCATGACGTCAAGGTTATGGCGGAGAAGATTGGTCTTCCAATAAAAAAGCTCCCAAAAGATACTTCGCTTCACCCAATTATGGGTCAAACACAAAACCAGAAAACTTCTGCTTACCTGATTGGAGACCAAACACAATGTCACCGTACTATGACACAACATCAAACAATTCTTCACCGGAAAGATGTGGGGGTGCAACATCCTTTTCAACTCTGCTAACAAAGAAATCATTTATGTTCTTTCTGTACCTGTGATTCGGCGGCAAGAAATGACGGTGACAGTTAAAAAAGAAGCTTTACCCCCGTTTGTTAGCATGAATGCCTTGTTGTTCTTCATACAGTATGGACATGCTGCTTTCCATGCGTGCTCCAACCAGAAACCATTCCATAAGTTGGGAAATCATTGATAGTCCACATCAAAGCCGCTCTCATAACAAAATTTTGTTTCCTCGAGATGTCATAAGTCAAAACTCTAGAGGACCACAACAGCATCAACTCATCAATCAACGGATGAAGACAAACATCTATATTCCGCCCCGGACTGCTCGGACCTGGTATGACCATAGATAAAAACGTGAACTCCAGCCTCATACACATCCCCGGTGGCAAGTTATAAACTGTTAGTATGACATTTCATTCATGGATTGAAATAGCATAGTTCTATCATTTCTCCTTACTTATATAAATATTACCATTAATAATTCATCAATTATCGAGGCTAATTACAATACTCAAACCTGATCTTCGTCTCGAATACAGTTAGCTGAACTAATGTTATTATCTGTTTAAAGCATAACAATCGTAGCTCTTTCAAATACTTAGTATATACCAAACATAGTATACATGAATGCATCAATTCTTGAAACTAACTCCTAACTCTCAAATCTGGCTATCCTCTTAGGATGCCATTAGCCAAAGCCAATCGTTTATTCATCTCGGTCATCCACTTAAGATGCTATTAGTCGAAGCTAGCCATTTATTCATCCTAGTCATTCACTTAAGGTGCCACTAGCCAAAGCTAATCGTTTGTTCATCTCGGTCATCCTTTTAGGTCATTAGCCGAAGCTAATCATTTATTCATTCCGTTAATCATTATTCCATCACGGCCACCCACTTCGGATGCCATTAGCCGAAGCTAACCAATCATTTATCCTGATCATCTAATTAGATGCCATTAGCCGAAGCTAATCAATTATTTGTCTCGGTCATCCATTCAGATGTCATTAACCGAAGCTAATCAATCATTTTTTTTTCGATCACCCAATCGGATGCCATTAGCTGAAGCTAATTAATTATTTGTCCCGGTCATCCATTCGAATGCCATTAGCCGAAGCTAATAAAAGATTTATCCCGATCATCCATTCGGATGCCATTAGTCGAAGCTAATCATCAACCAATCAAACATTCCAGAGGTGGTTTATGAATCATTATAACATGGTAATATCCTTTGAATCGCTTATTCAAACGATTCGTAACAACTTGACATTCACTGCGGCATAATAGCAAACCCTTCATGATACTCATACACGCGTTCGGTATAGTTTAACATACAATAAACACGATAATAGATCCTTTGTAATACACAAACAAAACATTCCATAACAGTTTAGCATTCAGTAACAAAACAGTACACCCTTTTTATTACTCATCCAACCATTAATGACTATTAATGTTCAATACAATACAACAATAGATCCCTCGTAATACTCATACAACCATCTGTGATAATTAACATTCAATATAATACAACGGTAGATCTTTCGTAACACTCATACAACCATTCATGACAATTTCATTCTATAATACATCAGTAGATCCTTCGTAATACCCGTACAACCATTCATCATAATTACATTCAATAAGATACAACAATAGATTCTTCGTAATATTCATACAACCATTCGTGACAATTACATTCAATAAGACACCACAGTAGATTCTTCATAATATTCATACAACCATTCATTACAATTACATTGAATAAGACACAACAGTAAATCCTTCGTAACACTCATACAATCGTTCGTCACAATTACATACAATGAAATACAATAGTAGATCCTTCATAATGCTTATACAATCATTTGTCACAATTACATTAAATAAAATACAATAGTAGATCCTTCGTAATGCTCATACAATCATTTGTCATAATTACATTAAATAAAATACAATAGTAGATCCTTCATAATACTCGTACTACCATTCATCAGTTGCCCAAATTCATAATAGCCCAATCAACATCTCATAGTCGGTTTAATATTCATCGCAACACAATAATATATCCACCTCTAACAGGTCATTTCAGAACATAAACATTTCCGTCATTGTTTCAACATTCAACAAGAACCCGATCGACATTTTATAGTCGTTTCAACAATCATCAATAATTCAATCAAACACTTCATTGTAGTTCCATCATTGAGTTTGTTGAGACGATTCAAACCTAACTACAAAATTCTGGACGAAGACATTGGGAGAAACCGTATAGGCTGCAAGAGCAACGTCCTAGAAAAGCAAACGAAACAAAACAAAACGAAGTGAGCATGCGCCTATATCCAATCAATCAATTCTATTTAATTAAAAAATTAAAAAAAAAATAATTTTAACAAAAAACAACAAATAAAAAGACCGAGATAACCAAATTAAATAAAAAAAAATGGAGGATAAAACAATGGTTATAAAAAGCAGGAAAAAAACAGAATTCAATCTCCAATTAAATAAATATTGAAGGATGAAAAAAAATATTAGCTTAAAAAATAGTAAAAAAAAGCAAAGCAATCCTAGGCAAACCTCATGACACTAGGTTAATTTTCAAAACTTACAACCCATGAAATTCTAGACATGAAGTTTAATCAAGAAACTCAAATCGTAATTAATTAAATGTTGAAAAATGAAATTAGGGGGAAATATACCAATCTAGAAATTTTTGCAAAGAAAAAATACAATAATAAAAAGAATGAGGATGGAACTTAATAGGAAAATAATTTACGGAGGGTGGAATCAAAAACAATTTATCTTAGATTACAAAATAACAATTAAAAGAATGAGGATCAAATTTGACAGTAAAAAATTGAATAGGGATGAAGTCGAAACAAAAATCTAATTTAATGAATTATTAAAAAAAACTAAAAGAATAGGGATTAAATAAAAAAAGAGAGAAGTTTATGGGCTGATTTTAAAAATCAGGGGCAGGGTTCAAACACCCTAGAAGAGAGAGAAAAAAAGAAAAATAAATGGTTGTCGGCGTCAAATTGAAGTTCTTCTGGGTGCAAACACCATAGGTTCATAGAAGAGATGTTGGGACGAAGTGGATGCCATCCTGGAATGGCCTTTTTTGGTCACTGAAATCTAATGCACGTGCTATCTGAAGACAACGGAGCAATTGGTATCAATGAATTTTGTTTTATTTATTTTTAAAAGATCAAATTGCCCTTTGTTCAACACAATAACAACAACAACAAAAAGATATGCAATGACTAAAATACCCTTTAAACCTAGGCTCAAGAATATAAACACTACGGCAAGTAGATCTTTTTTCTATGGTCATCAAAATGAAAAGAAAAAAAGCCTCCTTGTCTATTCATCTTTTCTTTTTCTTTTTTTTTAATTTCAAGAGTAATATGATTATTGTACTATATATAATTAAACAAAAAAAATCCCTTCATGGAAGATTAATAATTTTTTTTAATGGCATCAATGTAATTTTATTGTGCAATAAAAAAGTGAAATAGTAGTCTTATTGCTGATCAATTTTAAATTAAAATGCCATGGTCTGGATCTTGGATTTTGGGTTTGTCCCATCATGGGCAGCCCAATCTCAACACAAGTACAATATTTCTCATGTGCAGATGATAGACTCAGAATACTCATTTCAGTACTCTCTCTTTCTCTCTCTCTCTCTCTGCCATAGATGACGAAGAGCACAGTTGATGATGGACTTGGATTGAGATTGGATCGTTCATAATGGGACAAACCCAAATCTCAAGAGCTATATAATCATTCAGGAATTTAATGTTTAACAATGTGAATTACTTGATTTTTCACGGGGTTAGGACATCTTGGATGCTGCCAAAAACATTCTTACTTCAACAATGATGAGACATCATCAACTCCTATCAGTTTCTGCTTATTTGACATAAGAATTATCTTCTGGGTATGATCTTTGACATCATTAAGCTATGTGGCCCAGATACAAATAAATTTCTTCCGTGTTAAGTTATCTCTAAGATACGAACTGGAATAAAAACTCTAGAAACGACAAGGAGAATTGATGATCATGGCAGTGCCAAATTGAGAGAAGTACAAGGTGTGAAGGCTAGGTGATCTGTCTATCGGAAAGAAATCATATGAGAGTTTGGGAAGCGGAAACAGAAAGGTTATCCTTCATGAATTCATCAAAACTGGTTTTCCACAAGCAGCCTGGCGTCTTAAAGTGGCTGCATATGGTCCTTTCTAACTGTAGCATTTAATTAAGCCCGGTGCTGATCAATGGGCTAGCCCCTAGATTTTTCTCAGCCCAAGTGGTTGTGCTAAAAAATTTACTGTCCACCTTTGCTCTCATTTTGACTCGGAAATCATTCATTCTTTTTCTTTTTTTTTTTCATTTAAAAATGGATACTCAGGACCAGAATGGATGAAAATTTGATAATATTTAACTAGAATGGATGCAAAGGTAGGTGAGAAAGCCGCCCAACCCCACCCCCGTAATTTTATTTTTGCAAGATAATCAATGGATGAATTTTTATAATTTTATAGATGGATTTGAAGTTTGGATTTATGAATGAAAATATTTGTTTTTAAGCTGATGTTTTTTCAAATTATTTTTTAAAAAAATAAAAATCAAATATTATTTTTAATGAGTAATACCAAGTAATAAAAGCATTCATCTAATCTAATCTTATGTGATTGAGAACGAAACCATAAATAATTTTAAAATCAAGAATAAATGAAGCCAAATTTGATTACAATCGCATATATACGCGACATTATTTTTGCAGTTCTTACTAGCTCTATTGTTAGCGTTTCACACAAGATATAAAATATTATAGTATATTAATGCAAAAGTTGCTTGTTTTTTTAAGTAGATGAAAGACAATAACTAGTTACTATTGTCTAAATTATTTGAAATGCAACTTGTAAACCCTAGGATATAATTAAAAATAATAATAATATAGAAATTTGGGGTGTAATGAAGTGTGTGTGTGTGTGTGTGTGTGTGAGAGAGAGAGAGAGAGAGAGAGAGAGAGAGAGAGAGAGAGAGAGAGAGAGAGAGAGAGAGAGAGAGAGAGAGAGAGATAAAACAAGTTATGGTCGAAATTACCCAGTTTTTTAGTAGGGAAAATGGTCTATTTATTTTGAGAAACAACTAGATTTATTTAATGAATCGGTCAGATCATTTCTCAAAACAGTCACATCGTTTTGGCTTTTGCCAGTTTAAAATTGACGGGGTGTTGTCAGGAGAGAAAATATAACATTTTAATTTCTTCTTCATTTCTTTCACTTTGAAGGGCTAGAGAACGATGGTTAGGAGTGAAAATAGAGGATTTTGAGAACGAAAAACACAATTAGATTAGAAATTAAGATGGATCAAGAAAGTGAAGAGTGAAGAGGAAAGGAGAGAAGCTTAGGAAAAATCTTGACGGATCGACTTTCAAAATACGATTAACAACTGAGTAAGGTGTTTAAAACCGCTTTGTATCGATTTGAACAAGTATTTAATGATTTGATACAAGATTCTAGTAAACTTTCAATTAGGGTTCTTGAGATGAAATTTGCAGGAAATTGAAATTAGTTATTAATTATTGTTATGGATGGTTAAATGAGTAGAGAAAGTAAGAATTTTGTTAAATTAAATCAAAATTTGGATAGGTAATGAAGCCTAAGAGCTGACCATGGAGATTAAAAAAAGGGAGGTTTGATGAACTTGTATTATTCTTGCAAATTATGTTGAAATTTTGATAGCTAAACATGTGGGTAATAGTTTGGTTGATTGATCCTATTTCTACATGGTAAATGTGAATTTTGCTATTTTAGGAATTTAATGCTTTTGTGAAATTGACGGAATTAAAGTGAACTCTACTTGTGTTAATGTTTGTAGTGTTATAGTGAAGGGTTGATTGTTAAATTGATGAGGAAATTGAGGTTAATTGAGAAAACATACCCTTCATAGAAAAGAAACATTCGGCCAATTGAAGAAAATAAAAAGTGTAAATTTGTTTGAATAAATTGATATTTAAAAAGGGTAGAATTGCAATGAATTAATCATGGGATGATTAATGAGATTTAAGAATTTTAAGAAGAAAACATATCGTTATCTTTTTGGTATCTTCGGCTAAAAGATAAATGAATGGTATTGTAATGATAAGTGTTTATGTATTGACTTTTTGAGTAAAAATGAAGTTGATTCAAGAATATGAGACTTTTAACATGGGCTGTTAAAATTTTAGGAGAGATTATTGAGGGTACCAAGACAGGGTCCTACATATAGAGCTCAAATGTTAGGTAGATGTTCAACACCTTATCAATTCTACTCTATTTAAAATTGTTAAAATATCAAAGTAGATTTTTTTTTTATTCAATCAAGTTAATATCTGATATGAGCTCGTTGCCCTATTCTAGACTAGATGACTAGTTCTTGACTAAAGAACTAATGCTCTGCTCCAAGGTTGTCAAAAACGTATTTTTGACACGGCACGGAAAATACAAAATAAACTCGGATCGTAAAAACGGATTGTAAAATCATAAGGAATTTTTTTTCATATAGAGTTCAAGAATCTTAAAATGTACAGTTCAAATAAAAATTCATGCATAATTCAAATACCTTAAAATACATGGTTCTAGTATAAATTCATACATAATTTAAGCAACTTTTCATTAACTAATAATTAACAAATTTAAAACAAACAATCTGTTAGTGTGGAAGCAATTCAAGAACCAACTCAAATCAATCTTGTAATCAATCCAAACATTTAATATTTTTTTATTTTATAAAATTTATTTTTAATATGAACATATTAAAACAATAAAAAAATACTAAAAAATAAATTTAAAATAAAAAAATAAATTCCCAAAAAAAAGATTATTAGATACAAAAGATTATTGATATTAAGTAATTGTTTGATATTATAATAATAATTATTTTTAAAATATTTTAATATCAACGTATCAAAATAAAAAAAAATAACAAATATATTTTACTTGTTACCGCTCCCAATACAGAGAGAGAGAGAGAGATGCCTGGGATTATATTTTACCAAAAGCTGGGAGAAGGGAAACAGAAGTAGAAAAAAGGGACAAGAAAAGAGAGAAAATAAATACCTGGTAATATAAAAACAACAAAAACAGAAAGTAGAAAGAGAGGGGAAAAGAGCGGGTGCTGTTCTCTTCAACATCCAGTCGTTTTGAGGGAGACAGTTATTATGAAAGGCAGTAAGGCATAGCCACACAATTGTTAATTTTGTCAAACTCGGTAAACTCCGTCCTGAGTTTATCAAGTTTACTGATTTTAACCGAGTTTTTTGGTTTTCGAGTTTTTTACCCGATTTCACATGTTATATTTGTATTGACTCGTAAAGTCATATGATTTTATGAGTTAACTTGCGAGTTTAACAACCATGCCCTGCTCTAGGATAGATGATTAGTTATGGGTTGAAGAATTAATGCCCTGTTCTAGGTTGGATGATTAGCTCTAGGTTGAAGAACTAATGCCTTGTTTTGGGCCAAATGATTAGTTCTTGGTTTAAGAACTGATACTCTATTCTGGGCTGGATGACCGGTTCTTTGATTTAACGATTAGTGCCCTGTTCTGTATTATGAAACTAGACACTCTAAATAGGTTTAATGCCCTGATTCTAGGTAGTAGGGATGTCACCCTGAATGAGGATTTATAAACCAGGTCCGGATTACAGGGAAAATCCCTTAAATGATTGCAGGACTTTTGTAATTACTAAGAAAAGAAACTAAGTTAATTATTAACTTAATTCCTAATGGATGCGTGCAATTTAGTTATTCCATAAATGGATAAAATTGGATTGAAAAACCTTGTGCTATATTAATTAATTAGTTAATTGTGGTATAAAATAAATTTTAGGATCCTCGTAGCTTTGTCGGGATCAGTAAATTATGAAGGCTTGCATTTTGTGTTTTATAAGAATATAAATGATGTTATATATTTTGTGTAGTTTTTGGGATAATAACATAAATGTTAAATATTTTATTGTAATATAGATTTTAGGATTTTCATGAGATGTTAGACTTAAATATTTATTAAATCCATTTACATAATGTAGTATGATGATGCTTGTATTAAATTCTGAATGTAACAATTAAGTAATTCTTAGTTTAAATTATATAATGCATGTTTCAAATATTGTGTTAATGATTCAATTGAATCATGTTGACATGTGATAAATATGTTGAGTTGTTATGTAATGAGTCCTGGATGATTGGACAATGAATGTAATATGAATTGATTGAATATTAAAGTGTAATAGGTCTTTAGTTGATAACTTGGGATCTCCCAGTATAGTAGATTTATAAATTTCAAATCACAATAACTGCTTTCAAATTTATTACATGGAAAATGGTATCCAAATATTATGGATATTATAGTTGGTATCAGAGCCCTGGTCTGGGTTCAGGATTTGAAATGAAATTTTATTTGTGTTAAAAATATGTCAGGATGGTTCGTACTAGAAAAGGTGCAATGATTGGTTCCTCTTCAACACGAAGAACATCCCAAATACTGATTATGTGGAAGTGTATAGGGAGGCTTCTATAGATGACACTACCTCATATATATCATCATTGTCTCCTCAGTCAAGACTAGGGGAGTCATATAGAATCCATGTTGATGTTGATTCTAGATAGGCTAGGTTGTCATACCTAGAGGGATCATGTTTTCAGGGATAAAGAGGTGTGCCCCCACTTATGGTATCTATAATATTAGAGACGTCGACAACATCTATAGGCACTCCTTTACCCTATGCAAACCCCACTTTTCTTGCTTAATTAATGAGAGTTGTTATTGAAGGGATGTCAGATGCCTTGGATCCCATAACGCTAGCCAGACCAACAGTACCTATGGTTGCAACTACTATGGACAATGTTATTACTTTGGAACAAATAGTATGAGATATGAGGGAATTAAGATATGAGTCATTCTTGGGAGAGGTAAATGATGAGGTTGTAGGGAGACGACTTAGTAAGGTCAAAGACATTATGGATCAGATTTAGGTTGCATAGGAGTTATGTGTAGATTATGCCACCCAGCTACTTTTTTTAACCAGGCACGGTCTTAATGGGACACAATGAGGTCTAGGAAGCTTATTTAGCTTATAACCCGATTTAGGGGGCGTGGATTTGGCTGAGAGCTAGTTTTATTCCACTTATCACCTTAAGTGAAGCAACAAGAGTTTATAGCACTGGTTCAAGGTGATATGACCATGCTTGAGTATGAGAGGAGGTTTAATGACCTCTCAATGTTTGCTCCTCTGTTTGTCTCAACTAAACACTCTATTATTGAAAGGTTGCGGGATAGTTTGCGATAAGAGTTAATATAGGGGTTGATTGCTAAACACTCTATTATTGAAAGGTTGCGGGATAGTTTGCGATAAGAGTTAAGATAGGGGTTGATTGCTATTAAGTTCGATACTACTAAAGAGTTAATAGAGGTATTAGAGGCCTTGAAGGTTTGTATGAGTAAGGTCAGTAGGGCCAGTCCGTGTAGAGCAAATGGAAGGATGTTGATTTTTTTTGCAGGCAAACCTCCTCATTCTAAAGAAAAGTATGAGACAACATAGTTAGTTTAGAAATGAAGGAGGAGCAGTATTAGGTTCAGTTTAGAATGGGGTTGTGGAATTGAACACTAGACAGTCGAACCCTAAGGATAATTCTGCAAGGGAAACATCTAATCAAAAGACTGCTACTTATCCTCAGTGTGCTTAGTGTGGGAGAAAACACCCAGAAGACTATTCTGCGACACCAAAGTGGTGTTATATATGTAGAGAAGAGCACAGGTGGCGGGAGTATCCGTATTTAGGCCAAGGATGTTATTATTGTAATGGCCAGAGGCTATTTTAGAGGAATTACCCGAGAAGGGGCGAGTTCATAAAGGGACAACAGTCATCAGCTCACAGCAAAAAGTAGTCAGTTACTATAGATAGGCCATCTAGGCAGACCTACTTTGGAACTAGTGGTAATAGGGGTCAGGGAAGAGGTTAGGGAGACAAGACCCTAGTTAGAGTCTTCCATATGACTTAAGAGGAGGTTAGAGCTGCCCAATATGTGGTAGCATGTATGTTACTGTTAAATTCCATAGATGATATTTTTATGTATTTAAATTCGCATTTGGAGAATGAACAACATCTGAGGCAAGTGTTGCAAACCTTGAGAGAGTGTTGTTTATATGCCAAGTTGAGTAAATGTGCATGGTGGCTGAAAAAAATGGCTTTTCTGGAGTATGTGATTTTTGCGGAAGGTATATTTGTGGATCCCTTGAAAGTGGAAGCTGTGATAAAATAGGAAAGGACTGCTAATGTGATCAAAATTTATAGTTTTCTTGGGTTAGCAGGATATTAGAGATGATTTATTGAGGGGTTTTGCACAATAGCTATTCCCATGACCCGTTTAACCTAGAAGGAAATGAAGTGAGAATGGACCTAGAAGTGTGAAAAAGAGCTTCTAATAGCTGAAAAGGAGACTTATATTATCCTTGCCTTCGAGGATTGAAGGATTTGTGATTTATAGTGATGCTTTGAAGAAGGGTCTTGGATGCATATTAATGAAACATGGAAAGGTGATTGCCTACGTATCAAGACAATTAAATCTTCATGAAGTCAATTACCCAGTGCATGATCTCGAGTTAGCTGTTGTAGTTTTTGTTTTAAGGGTATGAAAACATTATTTATAAGGTCTTAAATCTAGATTTTTATGGATCTCAAGAGTTTGAGATACTTGATGACATAGAAGAACTTGAACATGCATAAAAAGGTGGGTGAAGCTGGTTAAGGATTATGATTAAATGATCGAATACTACCTCGGAAAAGCAAATGTTGTGATAAATGCTCTTAGTTGTAAGAATAGAGTAGTGGACACCAAACTAGATGGTTGTGATGAAAGGGAGCTATTAGAGTTAAGGAAGATTGGTGCTAGAATAGAAGTTGGACCTGAGGGCTCTTTACTGGCTTTGATAAGTGTAAAGTCAATATTCCAAGAAAAAAGTACTAGAAGCTCAGCAGAAGGTTAGTAAGTTTAGAGATAAAGTGTTGTTGAGAGATGAGGCTCTTTTTGTTTTTTAGAATATGGTCTAGTAATGGGGAAAATACAAATGTATTTACTGGAATACAGGACTTTGAAGAATGAAGTGTTGAGTGAGGCCAATAGGGCGAGGCTCACATTACATCCCAGGAGCACTAAATTATATAAAAACCTAAAGGAGTTTTATTGGTGGTCGAAAATGAAGAGGCAGTTATTCCAATATACAACCGATTATACTGTGTCAACAAGTGGAAAGAGAACATCAAAGTCCAAGAAAACCTTTATAGTTATTAATACCTCAGTGGAAGTGAGAGGATATTACCATAGAGT
Organism: Populus simonii; assembly: GCA_007827005.2. Classification (NCBI taxonomy): domain Eukaryota; kingdom Viridiplantae; phylum Streptophyta; class Magnoliopsida; order Malpighiales; family Salicaceae; genus Populus; species Populus simonii. Next base: position 1,983,917 of record CM017471.2, on the reverse strand, counting down.
TTGTGTTGGGATTACCAAGAGGAAAGAAATGGAGTGATGTTATTTGAGTAATCGTAGATATACTTACTAAGTCTGCCTTCTTTTAACCTATGAAAATGACCGACTCAATGGTTAAATTAGTTAAGTTGTATGTCAATGAAATGGTGAGACTACATGGAGTACCGATTGCCATCGTGTCAGATAGAGACCCCAAGTTTACATCCTGGTTGTGGCCAAGTATTCAGAATTCTTTTGGGACGAGATTAAACCTGAGTATAGCCTTTCTTCCTCAAATAGATGGATAGTCTGAAAGAACTATTCAAACCCTAGAGGATTTGTTAAGAGTTTGTGTATTGGAATTCAGCGGAAACTAGGAGGATCATTTGCCGCTTGTAGAATTTGCCTACAATAATAGTTAGTAGGCCACTATAGGAATGACTTTGTATGAAGCATTGTATGGTAGAAAGTGTTGAACACCAGTGTGTTAGGCAGAAGTAGGTGATAAGAAACTACTTGAGCCTGAAATCGTTAAGATCACATTAGAGAAAGTGAGGGTTTTTCTAATCTTTGAAAGAGACCTTTAGAGTTTGAAGTGGGGAATCGTGTTTATTGAAAGGTTGCACCATGGAAACACATGTTAAGATTTGGTATAAAGGGAAAAATTAGCACCAAGATACATAGGGCCTTTAAAAGTGTAAATAGAATTAGGTCTGTAGCATATTGGTTGGCTTTACCTCTGCACTTAGCAAACATACACGATGTATTCCATCTGTTAATATTATGGAAAGCTGAAGTAAATTTGTCACGGGTGTTGCCTTAAGTTCTTGTAGAAATTGAAGAAAACCTAACCTTAAAGGTGAAACTAGTGAAGGTGTTAGACCATAGTGATTAGAAACTTAGGAATAAGAAGATTCCTATGGTTAAAGTTTTATAAAGAAGCTCTCAAATTAAGGAAAAATCCCGAGAAAGAGAATATAAGATATAGAAGAAACATCTAGAATTATTCTTAGACACAAGTATTGAAATCCAAATTTCAAGGATGAAATTTATTATATGGAAGGGAGAATGTAAACCCCGGATATAATTAAAAGTAATAAAAATATAGAAATTTGGGGTGTAATAAAATAAAAAAGGAAAGAAAGAAAGAGAGAAAGAGTTAAGAAGATAAAAAGAAGACAAGTTATGGCCAAAACTGTCTAGTTTTCTAGAAGGGAAAACGGTCTAGCCATTTTGAGAAATGGCTAGACCAATTTAATAAATCAATCAAATCATTTCTCAAAATGGTTAGACGACCATTTTGGCTTTTGCCATATTAAAAGTGATGGGGAGCTATCAAGGGAGAAATATAGCATTTTAATTTCTTCTTCATTTCTTTCACTTTAAAAGGCTAGAGAATGATGATTAAGAGTGAAAAGAGAGGATTTTGAGAATGAAAAACACAATTAGATTAGAAATTAATATGGTCAATAAAGTGAAGAGCGAAGAGGAAATGAGAGAAGCCTGGGAAAAATCTTGATGGATTGACTTTCGAAATACGACTAACAACCGGGTAAGGTGTTCAAAACCCCTTTATATCGATTTGAACAAGTGTTTAAAGATTTGATGCAAGAATTAGTAAAATTTCAATTAGGGTTCTTGAGATGAGATTTGGAGGAAATTGAAATTAGTTATTGATTATTGTTATGGATGCTTAAATGACTGGAGAAAGTAAGAAATTTGTTAAATTGAATCAAAACTTGGATAGGTAATTGAATCAAAATTGAACTTGTATTATTCTTACAAATTGTGTTGAAATTATGATAACTAAATATGTGGGCAATAAAATAGATGATTGATCATATTTCTACATGGTAAATGTGAATCTTGATGTTTTAGGAATTTAATGCTTTTGAGAAATTGACAGAATTAAAATGAACTTTACTTGTGTTAATATTTATAGTGTTATAGTGAAGGTTGATTGTTAAATTTATGAGGAGACCATGGTTAATTGGAAAGAAAACATACCCTTCATAGAAAAGAAACTTTCAGCCAATTAAAGAAAATAAAAGGGGTGGGTTTGTTTGAATAAATTTATATTTGAAAATGGTAGAATTGTAATGAATTAATCATGGGATGATTAATGGGATTTAAGAATTTTAAGAAGAAAAAGTATCGTTATCTTTACGGTATTTTCAACCAAAAAAATAAAATAATGGTATTATAGTAATAAGTGTTTATGTATTGACTGGTTGAGTAAAAATGAAGTTAATGCAAGAATATGAGACGTTTAACAGGAGCTGTTAAAATTGCAGAAGGGATTGTTGAGGGGGTACCAAATAAATATCTTACGCATAAAGCTTAGACGTCAAATAGGTGTGTCGACACCTTATCAATTCTATTCTATTTAGAATTGTTAAAATATCGAAGGAGATTCTTTATTATTCAATTGTGTTAATATCTTATATGAGATTGTTGTCCTGTTCTGGGCTAGATGATTAGTTCTTGATTGAAGGATTAATTCCTTGTTATCGATTGGATGTTTAATAAAAACATAGATAAGTTTGGTTTCGTAGCCTCCCTAACCTAAGCAATTAAGCCCAAATGGATGTTTTAACACCTAATACCCTAAAGTCAACTGACTTGGGAGCTATTGGCCCAAAGCTTGTTACATGGGTTAAGGAGAAAAGCTTAAGGGAATCAAACATTGCACTATTTATGTATTAGTATCTGCAACCCGAGTTTCTAATCTCGTAGGGGTGTCTCAACACCTAATGCCCTAAGACCAACTGGTCTGGGAGTCATTAGCCGAAAGCTCCTTACATGGGTTAAAGATGCATTGTGTTTTAAGTTATATGTATATATATATATATATATATATATATTAAAAAAAAGATAATAATCTGAACCCAAGGAAGTTAACCTTAGAAAAACATTAGAACATAATATTGTTTTTTTCCAATAAAAGCCTCATCATCTATGTTTTCATACATTGAGTAGATAAAAAAAGAAGGTTTATTAATATCTTGTTTAAGAAGTATGAAGCAGATATATAAATTTAATGAGAGTTTGTTTATTTGGATATATTAATGGAAGTTGAATGATGAATGTCTTGCTTTGTGGAACTTGCAAATTGTTTTTCTATTTTAACGCTTTGATTACTAGGGACTAGTAATAAGCTGGTTGGGGGGTGTGATTAGTACTTAAAAGTGTATTTTTATCAAGGTTTTATATCATCATTTGGCACTTGAAGTATCAATAACTCCTTAACTAAAACATGTTTTATAATAACAAGTCTGATACTATAAGATACCTTTAATTTATGGTAAATATTCATCTTAAATGCAAGCCTATCACATAAATCAAAGGATTGATTGATGAGTTTAACTATTGAAATTGAGAAGACAAAGAGAGGGGCAAGCTTAGAAAAGAAATGCTGGTTCAGTCCAAACTAGAACACTATTTGGTTATTGGATCATACCTGGAGCTGTAGAACTTGGATTTAGGTCTGGTCTACATGGATGGAAAGCTAAGACATAGGGCTAAAACTTTCATGAAGAGTCCAAGATTCAAAAAGGCCGTTTTCAAGTTCAAATTGTAACAACAACGGAAAAGTCAAATCTGTCCTGTAGCCCAGACATTGTTCAATGTTCAGCCCATATCTCGAGTTCTAAAATTTCAAATGCACCTATTATTTTTTTATTAGAAATCTGAGACAATTTCCTAGACCTTTCATGAAGACTATCTGTTCAAATTCTGACGTTAAAAATGACGTTTTCTTCAGACAAGAAGATAAGGACTGTCACCAAGTCAAGATGTGGCCACCCACTCAACAATTAGTCATCAAATCAATAGTTCCAAATTTTAGCCTATAAAAGGAGGCATTTGCCATGCATTTAGGCATCTTGGTTTTCAGATCAAGATCATGTTCTTGCTCTCTCTCTTTATATTTTTGTAATTCTTAAGTTTTGTTTATATTAATCTCTTGTTTATGCTTTTCATTTCCTTTCCTTTACTTAGTTAACTTATATCTTATTTATGTTCTTATCTTGTTTATTTATGTTTCTCTCTTTCATTTTGTTTAGCTAAGTTTATTATGTCAAGGTGAAAAGGTTACACTTATAGTGTAATAATAAGTATAGTATAAACTCAACATGGACTTTAATGTTTGATACTAACATGTTTTATATTTGTTATCTTGTTCACTTTTAATACTTTGCTTGTTAAATGATTAATCTAGATTTATGTTGTATAACCCTTGGTACAACAAATACTTGGCACTTTCATAGCCCAACCGTATAGTATAACCGACACCTGTGCTATGAAAGGAACTTGATTTGTTGTTAACATAAGTTATAATCATGAATACCTGACAACATTTACAAGTATTAACATTATTCGAATAAGATAACCAATGTAATCATGTTAATAATTTATAATCCGATTGGAACCTTCTTTGTGTGTGGTTTCCAATTGAGTAATAAAAAGAGTTTATACTATACTTGTTTGAAATACCATTAGTGGATCCTCTAACCTTGACAATTATTTTATCTTTGTTTAATCTTTATATCAATATCACATCTCAAAGCTCTCTTCAACTTCTTTTCTGTTATTATCTATTTTTTTTATTTGTAGTTTATGCAATTAACCTCCTTGTTGTTCGACCCCGGTCTTGCCGGGTTATTTATTACTTCAACACTCCTACACTTAGGAGAAGACATCAACTCTTTGGTCGTGTCAGCTACGCATTCCTTTGTTGCAAATATAATAGTCGGGAAGTTGGGGGAAAATGTAAGAATGGTAGAAAAGGGATTTATTATAGGTACTCGTTTAAGTGAAATTTTAAATATTAATTTTATACTTAAAGGGGTGAAAATAAATATAAAGGGATACGAGATGAGAGTAGATCTTATACCTTTAGAGTTACAAGACTTTGACATGGCAGTTGGGTATAAATAAGGCTTAAATGGACTGCTTTGCAAAGGTAATAATTCTTCAAAGACCGAATGGTAGGAAGATAATATTTAGAGGTGAGAGGAAGGTCGTACCACATTGTCTTATTTCAGCTATGACTGCAAATAAAATGGTGAGGAAGGGGTGTGAAGCTTATTTAGCTTTTGTAATAGATTCAAAAAGGAGGATTGATGAATTGACAAATTTTCATATCGTACAAGAGTTTCCCGATATATTTCCAGAGGAATTATCAGGATTGCCCCTTGAGAGGGAAATATAAGTTTTTATTGATATACTATTTGGTACATCCCCTATGCTACAATCACCTTATTGGATAGGTCCTATGGATGACAGAGTTACAGGTGCAATTGCAGGAATTGCAGGATAAGGGGTTTATACGCCTTATTAATTCGGTTTGGGGAGCCTCGATGCTATTTGTGAAAAAGAAAAAGGATGGGACTCCCTACCTCTACATTGACTACCGTCAGCTGAATAGAATGACAGTAAAGAACAAATACCCGCTTCCATGAATAAATGATTTGTTTGACCAACTCACAGGAGCTAGGGTGTTTTTAAAACTTAATTTGATGTTAGGTTACTATTAGTTGAGGATTAGAGAGTAAGATACACCAAAGACTGTATTCTAAACCTGATATGGACATTATGGATTTTTGATAATGCCTTTTGGGTTGAAAAATGCTCATACAATGTTTGTGGATCTGATGAATCAGGTCTTTTAACCTTATCTGGACAAGTTTGTAATGGTATTTATAAATGATATTTTTATTTATTTAAATACACATTTGAAGCATGAATAACATTTGAGGCAAGTGTTGCAAACCTTGAGAGGGCATAAGTTATATGCCAAGTTAAGTAAATGTGAATTATGGTTAGAGAAAGTGGTTTTTCTAGAGCATTTTGTGTTTTATAAAGAATATAAATGATGTTGTATATTTTGTGTAGTTTTTGGGATAATAACATAAATGTAAAATATTTTCTTGTAATTATTATTTTAGGACTTTCATAAGATGTTAGAGTTGAAAATTTATTAAATTCATTTACCCAATGTAGTTTTACTATGATGATGCTTGTATTGAATTTTGAATATAGTAATTAAGTAATTCTTAGTTTAAATTATATAATCCATTTTCAAATATTGTGCGAATGATTCAATTGAACCATATTGATAAATGATGAATATGTTGAGTTGTGATGTGATAAGTCCAAGATGATTGAATAATGAATGTAATATGAATTGACTAAATATTGAAATGTAATAGGTTTGTAGTCGATGACTTAAGATTTCCTGGCATATGGAAGACTTTATCAAAATTTTGATAAATTTTCAAAATTCAAATCCAAATAAAAAAAATTACACCATTTTTGGATTTATTACATGGAAAAATGGTATCCAAATTTTGAGGGATGTTACATAACCTTTTTTTTTCTATAATATTTTCTAATGAATTATTCACCTCAATTTCATCAATAATATTTTATTTACATAATGGACTCAATTATATCTAAAAATCAATAGTATTACTATTGATAGCAACCTAGACTAGATAAAGGAATGACTAATTAAAAAATTAAAAGGGAATGAGTAATTACTATTGATAGCAAACTAATTTCCTATACAACCAACAATTGGGTCGGAAAAACCCATAAATTATAATTTTTTTCTTAAATTTTATTTCACAAAATTGATACTTAATTCATAACTTAGAACATCTCTCATACTTTGTATATGTGAAAGAATATAAATAAGAAAGAAATTCCAATATATAAAACCATGCTAAATGTAACTGGAAAGGATAAAGTTGTAATTAAAAATTTTTAGCTTGAAATATAAAATAATAAAATAATAAGGACTAAACAATAGATAAACTGAAAGATATAGAGAGCATAGTGAAAGTCTTCATGCCAATATCATAACGGGGCCTATTTTGTTTTGATTGTTAAATTTAGTAATTCTTTTTCTAATTCCTGTGTTTAACTACAAACAAATTTTTATTTTCAAAAATTGTTATTCAATTGATCACCAAAATATGCCTCAATACTTTTTATGTATGAGGAAATATAAATTAAAAGACATCTCAATATATAAAACTAGGCTAATGCAACTTGGAATGATGGAATTGCAATTTAAAAGTTCGATAATCGAAACGAAAAAAAAAAAAAAACTTATTGTTCATATAAAACCATACTAATTCAACTTGAGATTATAAAACTATATTAATTTTAATTTTTTAAAATTTATTTTTAACATCAGCACATCAAAATGATTTAAAAATATAAAAAGTAATTTTAAGCGATATTTTTTTAAATTTTGCCAACCTCCATTCAGACCACACTCCCAAATGAGGGCTTAGTCCATCTCAAACATGTGCCTAAGTTTGAGTATGAACAAGCTATTAAAAAATTTAGATGTAGTTTTTAAACTTCGCTATCAACGACCACTCTCATATATAAGATATGAGAGAGATTTTAAATACGTGATTTTACTTTATTTTATTTATTTTATTTTTATTTCAATGATATTAATTAATGCAATAGTATAATTAAAAAATGAAGGTTTCTTATTTGAGAGTTATTTTAAATAAAAATAAATTTATTAAAAATTATGATTTTATTTTACTTCGCTGCAGTCAACACACTTTCGGCAGCGAATGTTAATTCGCTGCAAACAACTCAATTCTGGCAATGAGTCACAATTTCGCTGCAGACAACACAACTTCGACAGCAAATGCTGATTCACTGCAAACAACTCAATTTCGACAGCAAATCATAAATTCGCTGCAGAACACACAATTCGGCAGTGAATGCTAATTCGCTGCAAACAACTCAATTTTGGCAGCAAATTATAATTCGATACAGACAATACAACTTTGACAACGAATCCCAAATTTGCTGCAAACAACTCAATTCCAGCAGCGAATTACAATTCGCTGCAGACAATACAACTTCGACATCCAATCCCAAATGCGCTGCAAAACACATAATTCGGCAGCGAATTAGCAACTCAATTTTAGGAACGATTTACAATTCGCTGCAAATAATACAACTTCAGCAGCGAATCCCAAATTCGCTAAAGAACACACGCACACATGCAATAATCAATTTCAACACATAATCTGTCACAAAAGTCTAGTAGATTACACACATGCAATAATAAATTCCAGCAGAACACACACACACACACATGCAATAATCAATCTCGGAACATAATCTGCCACAAAAGTCCAACAAATTACACACATGCAATAATCAATTCCAACATATAATCTTTCATCAAATTCCAGCAGAACACATACACACACACATGCAATAATCAATCTCGGAACATAATCTGCCACAAAAGTCCAACAGATTACACACATGCAATAATCAATTCCAACATATAATCTTTCATCCAATTCCAGCAAAACACATGCACACACATGCATTTTGGCCAACCCCATAGCTAAGGCCAACCCTCTACCATGTTTTGTTCTTTCCATTTTATACATTTTTCTTTGTTAGATGTTATGGAAATTGGCCTTATTTCATCTATGTTTCCTTGTCCTTTTGGTTGGTTTTAATTTTCTTTACGGTTAGCTTAATTGTCTTAGGTCAATTTTTCTTAGGGACTCCTTTATTATTTTTGGTTCTGGGTCTCAAGAACAAGGGGGAGGAGACTACATGACCCATACCTTTCGAATCTAGATTTATCTGGACAGTTTGGTAGAATTCCTTCTCTCCTTCTCCCGGTTCTCCTTATCTTTTTTCCTCTCTCGGTTCTCTTTCTTGTGTTAGTTTCTTCCCACTTGTTCCAACCCCTTTTCCCTTCCCTTTAAGCAGTTGTTCAGCCTTCACTCAAGATCTCAACTCTCTCTTTCTCTCACACGTTCAAAGAGGTTTGTTGGTTTTGGTTCAAGTTTCCGCTGGGAAGGAAGAAGAGAAGGGAAGCATGCAGCTAGACATGTAGCTGCTGCTAGCAGACTTTGGGAAGAGGAAGGGTCACCTTCTCTCTCTCGTTGTATTTATACTTAACATTAAATGAGGTAGGGTGTTTGGGGTTGATTTAGATGTGTTCTTATCCCTGTTTTGGTATGTTGTAAACTGGTTTTACCCCTCCTTTTAGCTCCTTAAATCAACTTTTAATTAGATTTGAGTTGTTGTCGATTCAAAAATCAGCAGCGAAAATTGTGTAGCTGCCGATTCGAAAATTAGCAACGAAAACTGCACCGCTACCGATCCAAAAATCGACAGCGATGATGAGGTTGTTTGGACTTTTATTTTTTATTTTGGGTGTTTACATATAAGATATGAGAGGGATTTTAAATAGTGATTTTACTTTATTTTATTTTTTTACTTTTATTTCAATGATATTAATTAATGCAATAGTATTATTGAAAAATAAAGGTTTCTTATTTGAGAGTTATTTTAAATTAAAATAAACTTATTAAAAATTATGATTTTATTTCTTCTTTATATATATATATATAAAAAAAAAACTTATAACTGGAAGCATGCATGATATCACTATCTATAAGTAAAGAACTGGTCTATTTTTTATCGAATAAAAGGGATAATTAACAACAATTAAATTTTGATAGATGAAGAATAAAATTATTATGAATACTTTTCATAACCATATAGGGATCATCATGCTAATTTAAATTTTAGATATTCAAAGTTATTTATAATTGTAAGTAAAGAAAATATAAAATAAATTGTAAATAAATAAAATATAAAATAACAGGTTATGTCTTCTATAACCATATGTTCTTTTATATTTAATTGATCATTTTTGTTTAACACATAAAACTTTAAAATTTTAATATAATTTCCAGTTATTATATTCTAAATTTGTAGGAATTATGTTAGAAAACAAATTGTAAGAATTCTTGCATGTCCTTCTACCTGTATCAAATATTATTATGTACTATATCTATTTATATTCTTTATGATTTATATACTTTTTTCAAATAATATAAGTGGAGTAATCCCTACGATATTATTTTGAATTTAAACCTAAAAGAAGTGCATACAATATAAATTTCTTTCACGAAATTCGTACACAAACTTCTCCAATTGGGAATTCAATCTCTTGATGCATTTTAGTTTGAAACTAGTTATATGCCCCACGCGATGCAGCGGGTCAATTATTTTTTGCATTTTAAAAATAGCCAAGATCTAAAAGTGTTAGGTTTTTTTGCAAAGTTATATCCAAGAATCTGAGGTTTGATTGCAACGCCTGACCCAAGAGTAATGTTTATAATATTAATAATAACATTAAACTTGGGTTAACCCTTAGCATAAAAGTGTCTGGACTGCAATACCAGACCCAATAGCATTGGACGTGGGTCTGGCTGCAAGGTCGTATCATAAACTATATACGACCTGTCAAACCCGGAATCCGTGTAATGAAAGTTTGATAACTAAATAGAAAAAAATTAACATCAATTTAAATTAAAAAAAAAATTAATTAAAAAAAAAAAGCATCAGCCTTTTCACTGTGGACTGCACTGTGCAGTTCACAGTCAAATGCATAAAAAAAAACTAAAGGCATCAGCCGAGAACTACTTAGAAACAAATTTAATATTAATAAACTAAATTAATTAAATAAATAAAATAAAAAAGAAAAAATAAAAGAAAAAAAACCTCTAAGAAGAAAAAAAACTAAATAGAAAGAAATTTATCATTAACAAACTAAACTAAACGAAAAAAATAATTAAAAAGAAAAAAAAGCAAAAAAAATAAAATTCAGGTTAACTCGTCAAACCAAGTTAACCCGTTAAACCCGGGATCCGTGTCATGAATGTCTGGTAACTAAATAAAAAAAAGTGAACATTAACAAACTGAACTAAACAAAAAAAATTAATTAAAAAGAAAAAAAATCCAGGTTAACTCGTCAAACCATGTTAACCTGTTAAACTCAGTATTTGTGTCATGAAAGTCTGATAATTAAATAAAAAAAAATTTAACATTAACAAACTAAATTAAACAAAAATATTTATGAAAATAATAATAATAAAAAAAATTGATGGGTCAACCCGGAATTAACTGGGTTCACCCGTGAAACCAGGTTAACCCGTGAAACTCGGGATATGTGTCATGAAAGTCTAATAACTAAATAGAAAGAAATTTAACATTAACAAACTAAACTAAATGAAAAAAATTAATTAAAAAAAACAAAGAAAGAAGGAAAAAAAAATCTCAAAAATCATTAAAAAAACAGCTAAAAAAACTTAGACAACTTAAAAAAAAAAAACACCTAAGGAATCAATGTTTTACTGTGGACTGCACTGTGCAGTCCACAATAAAAATAAAACACTGATTCCTTTTAGCTATTGTTATAATGGAAAAGAAAAAGAAAAGAGAAAAAGGAAATTGCAAGATTGTAATTTATGTCCAAAAGGTGTATTAATACGTACGTCATGTCATAATCATTGTGCGTTCCGCCCACTTTATTTTTAACAGCTGCATAAAAAAAACTCGCCGCAGTTCACTGAGCCAATCAGAACCGGCCAAGTCATCCACTTTGTAACCAACTTCTCAACTAAGTTACCAAGTTCTTCCATTCTTTGATGAGTCTGAAGCACAGAAGGAATCATATTCCAGCTCTCTAATGTGATAATGGCATTTCTACTTCTTTAGTCGAAGAAGTTGGGAAAGAATGTGTCAAGTTCTCTCAGCAGCTCCTTGGAACTTCTATAGACACTCTACTCCCTGATGTCAATGTTGTGCCAAGCGGTCCCTGCTTTGGTGACGATTTCCTCTCCCTCCTTCTTGCTCCAGCCTCCAGCACTGACATCAAGAAGGCTCTATTCTCCATTGGGAATGACAAAGCCTCAGGGCCTGATGGCTTCTCCTCTCTTTTCTTCAAAAAGTCATGGGATGTGGTAGGGGGGAATTTTGTGCTGCTGTTCAGGACTTCTTAACTCTTTGGAAAGTTGCCGAAGCATGTCAACCACTCTGTTATTACTCTAGTGCCTAAGTCTGCCAATATCTCCACAACAAATGACTTCAGGCCTCTCGCTGTCTCGCATGCTGCAATGTTACGTATAAGGTCAATTCCAAAATTCTAGCTGGCAGACTGGCTACTGCTCTTGATTTCATCATTAGTCCAGTTCAGAATGCCTTCCTTTGTGGTAGGAAGATGGCTGACAATATTTTCGTGGTTCAGGAACTTCTTAGAAAGTATAAAAGGAAGAGGTCTTCCCTAAGATGCCTTATCAAGATTGACTTTAGGAAAGCCTTTGATTCTGTTCAATGACATTTTCTATGACGGTTGCTCCTATTGCTGGGTTTCTTTGCTCGTTTTGTCTGCTTAATCAAGGAATGTGTTGAAACAGCCTCTTTTTCGGTGGCTGTCAATGGTAATATATATGGCTTCTTCCCTGGTAAATGTGGAGTCAGACAGGGAGACCCTCTTTCTCCTTATTTATTTATCTGTCGTATGGAGTACTTCTCTCGCTTGCTAATTCTTTCCTCTCTGCATCCTGCTTTTCACTTTCATCCAAAGTGTAGAGTCCATGGCATTCATCACCTTGCCTTTGCTGATGACATTCTGCTTCTTTCTCGTGGAGACTTATCCTCTGTGATGATTTCCTCCAGCAGCTGAATCTCTTTGCTAGAACCTTAGGTCTGATAGTAAATCCTGATAAAAGCTCCATTTATTTTGGAGGTGTGAGTGCTTGTACAAAGGAAGCCATCTTACAAGCTACCAATTTTAAAGTAGGTTCTTTCCCATTCAAATATCTCGGGGTGCCTTTTAGTCCTCAGAGACTCTTGGCCAGTCAATTCTCCCCCCTTCTTCATAAGCTTGAATCTACTATACAGTGCTGGATGGGGAAGCACTTATCTTATGTTGGTTGCCTTGAGCTGCTTATGTCTGTCTTGCATGGGATGGTTCTATTTTGGCTTGCCATCTTCCCTCTCCCTGCCACTATCATCAATCACATTTCCTGCATCTGTAGAAATTTTCTGTGGTCTGGCAATATCTCGGGCAATAAATCAGTTATGGTGGCCTCGAAGACAGTCTGCCTTCCGAAGCATGAAGGAGGGTTGGGTCTGGTCGACATCAAGGCTAGGAATACAAGTTATCTGGCAAAACTTCTCTGGAACAATCATCTGAAAACTGACTCCCTGTGGATCCAATGGGTTCATCATTTTTATCTTCGCAATCAATCTGTTTGGAATGCTGGGTTTAAGAAATATTCTTCTCCTCTGTGGAAATCTATCCTCTTCCTTAAGGACCAGCTAGTGCAGGAGTGTGGGGGACACTCTCAGGTTATATCTCTGATGCAAAATTGCCAGAATAATGCTAATTCTTATACTGCCAATGCTTTTGAGCATCTTCGACCTAAAGGTACTCCTGTTTCATGGAGCTAGATCGTGTGGGAACATTGGTCCTTGCCCTGGTGCAACTTTGTTTTATGGCTGGCTTTATTGGGGAAAGTTAAAAACCAAAGATAGACTTGTCTATGCTCAATTAGATACTTGTTGTATTTTCTGTTCCCAAACAGAGGAGTCCCATGCTCACCTCTTCTTTGCTTGCACTTGGATATCTAATCTATGGGGAAAAATAAAATCATGGCTGCGCATCAATAGGCATATGAATTCCCTTTGTAGTGCTGTCAGGGGTTTGAAAGCAGGTGGGAAGAGTCTTGAAACTAGAATGCGGAGACTATCCTTAGGCCTGGTGGTTTACTTGATCTGGAAGGAAAGAAACAGGAGGATCTTTGAACACAGGGCTACATCAGTACTAGACCTTTTGTTTCGCCAATTTCAGATCACGTTCTACACTATCTTATATTTTCATGATAAGAATCCTTATGCTTTTAATGTTTATGATTGAGATGGCTTTGTTGTTGGTTTTTGGGTAGTGGTGCTCAGGAAGGGGTGTCCCGTTGGCTGATGATGTGGACTGTAAAGGCCTGCTGTCCATGGCCTGGTGTTGACATCCTCATCTCTGTCCTGGTTTTGTTGGTTGGGGCTCTAGGCCTTCATATCTATCTTCTGCTCATTTCAAGTGCGGGCTTCTGTTGTACTTGATGCATCTATCCTCTACTGGTTTTGCTGGGCTCATCGCAGGCCTTGCTCTCTTTTGTCATTGATGGCTGCTGCTGTCTCTATACTGTGCTGATTTGGATGAAAATGGGGCGCTCTTAATTCCTCCTAATAATAAGTGGCTGTGGGTGGTAGTTCTGTCTATACTTGTTCGAGTTTATCCCTTCTTTTTGCGTGTTGGTTAGGTTGGGCACCTTCCTACTAAACAGGTTCCTGGCTTAACCAATCTGACTTTCTCTAGGCCCTGCGTGGCCTGTTTTTCTAGGGAGTTTGTTCCTTGATAGTTTTGGTTGTGCATGGTCAGGGAGGCCTTGTTTTTCATTGGCTCTGATGTAATTAGCTCTGTTGGTTACCTGTTCCCTCAGGTTTCTTTCCTTTTGTGCATATTTACATGTATATTGTAACTTGGTGGTTATGCGGCCTTGTATTTTTTCTTTTGATTTATAATACATTTATATTGTATCTTACATTTCGATAATAAAAAAAAAAGTGCCTTTATGTGGTCCTCACATCATAGCTAAGCTCAACATAGTTTTTTTAGGTTTTTAGCACAAAGAAAAAAAAATAAAAGGTAAAGTAAAAATAGCATAACTTAATAAGTTGTAGAAGACATATGTTACTCGCAAGTTGCAAATCGGATATGTAACATGCGAGTTGCATATGTGTTGCGATGTCATGGTCGCACAAATTAATTACCCTAACTTCAATCACAACACACAAGATAGCATAGAGCAAGCAAGGGGTCGATCCCACGAGAAAGATTCAAGTCAGATTTTTATGCTAGATGATATGCAATTTGGGAGGGGGGGTTTGGACCTTATCTAGGCTAAAGCAAAAGAAAACAGAAAACTATCGAACAAAATTTAATAAAATCAAAAAATTATCAAGAGAACAAACCTTGGTCACAAGCACACATCCACCTACAGAAATCAGAACTGATCATGGAAACGAAACATCAATTTATATTCTGAATATTTATCTCTTCTTAACATTGGTAAGTTAACGGATCCGCCGTATAACTAACCCTAACCATCAAACAACCACAGTGTCCGCACTAGTAATTTAATTCAATGGCAGCCTTAAGAACTAGATAAGTTGATTAATCAAGAAAACATAACTGTCCGCAGTCTATGTTTGATTTGATTGAATGTTCTCCCTAAGATTAATAACGTAGATCCACCACAATTATTAAACTCAGTTGCTTCACAAGTTCATATACCACAACTTCGGTTTTGATATCAAACTTAGCAATAGATTGTCTACAATAATAACTTAGAGTCCGCTCTAGCAATTAAAATAAACAATCATAGGAAAAATAAACATAGGAGAACAAACATATTCATCATATAAACTGAAAAGAAAAGGTAAAATAGATCTCACAGTTCTTGAAATCCGAAGGTTTCCATGTCCTTGCAACCAAGAAAAAGTGTTTAGCCTTGCATGTTTGTTGAACAACTAATCAAAAAGAAGGAAGAATGCATAATTTAGGGTTTCTTAGAGGAAGGGGGCATTTTTCTCTTCTTGGCTGGCTGCCCCCCTTCTCTTCTCTCATTCTTTTTATATCTTAGAAAACCCTAGTTCTCTATTTTACAAAATAGTCCTCCATTAAGTAGACTGTTTACATTTAAGTACTTCAATAACTATTTTCCTAAAAAAAGAGAAATAGCCTTGCATGAAATCTTCAAGCTTTGACTTAGAGGAGCTAAATTGCTAAAATAAAAACTTGGATATCGGTTTAGATGCTTCGGAACGTAATTTGGACTCGTTTCTTCACGAAACCTGTTTGCTGGCAGAATTCAGATGTCATCTTTGACAAATCATAACTCCCTCATATGACATTTTTTTGGCCGAAATTTGGAGCGTTTATAGAACTTTGAGTCATGAATCCAAAAAAATTGAGTTTGCATGAATTGGACTTCTGTAGCTCCAGATATTCAAGTTGGAATGGCTGAAGGTCAACACTGGCAGATTGCGAGATTTGACTTTGAAGGCTGTGATTTCCATGCTCTTCCTTATTTTATTTTCTTGCCTTAGATGTCCAGAAAGGTATGAATGTTAGCTTTTTAATGCCACTAGAATCACTTCATTTCAACCTTTAGAGCTCACGCTCTGCACAAAACATCGACTGAAGGTCAAATCTGCCAATTATCTCCAATTTACTCCTTTTTGCATCTTTCATCCAAAAGTGCCTTCAAAACATAAAACAAAGAATATCAAGGCATTTTATATATAAAACATAGGCAAAACACTAGTTAAATATGGGTGAAACTATTGAATAATATGGTTGCATCAATATGACATCTTCAACTTCATATGAAATTAAAACCCGAAGTTCCTTTCTTTTCTTTTCTCTTTTTCTTCCCCCCTCTCTCCCCACAACTAGTCGCCCCTCCCCTCTCTCTGCCTTTAGCGACCTCCTTCTCTCCCTTTCCCCACCACAAAACACACCAAAAACACCATGAGATCACCACTCTTTCTCTCTCCACCGTCTGTCAAACTATTTTCGGCCAAAATTGCCACCTCTAGTCACTGTCATAACCCAATTCTGGGTTATTCCCCAAATATCAATTTCTTTTTTCAAAATAAAAAAATAAAATAAAGGCTGGCAACGTGAAGAAAGTAGGTCGGGAAGTTAAGCTGTAATTTTGGAGGAAATTCAAGACCTAATTATACCCCATTATGCCCAAAAATGGAGAAAAAAATGCAAATTCAAGGTCAAATTAAATGATTATTGGATGAATTTGCATAAAAATTAAGTCCAAGGACATAATTAAATTTTTTATAGGCCAATTTGATTTAATCATGGGCCAAATTGAATTTTAATTATGTTTAAGAATTAATTTGGGTCCAATTGAAGGATTTAATTAAGTGCAAGGACTTAATTATACTTTAATAGGTCAAATTAATTTTATTTGGGGCTTAATTGGTGAAAAATTTAGTTTGGGAGCCTAATTTGGGCTTAATTGAGAAGATTGGAATTTTAAGAGACCAAATTTAGTTTTTACCAAGTTATTTGATTGAAATCAGGGGCAAAATTACAAGAAAATTGAAGTTTTTAGGTCAATTAAGGGCTAAATTAAAGAAATCCAAGACCAAGGACTATATTGCAAAAGGCGCGTAAATCCGGGGCTCAAACAGTAATCATCAGGGGCTTAATTGCAAAAGTTTAGGGTCAATTAGGGGTTCAATTGAAAGCAATTGGAAGAGGAAGGATGGAAATGAACTTTGGCTAAAAATAGAATTCTGTTACTGTTCATCTTCTTCTTTAATTCTCTGAAATAGCTGATCCGATTATCTATTTTGCAGCTGCATTTAATGTACCTAACATCCACCAAATTTGCCAAAACTTGCACGAAACTTATCACCAGACATCCCTCTACGTCCAAGTATGGTCTTCACCGGCTCACTGGCAAATAAACGGACGTGGCACCACCCCAAAGAGGCCAACTCAGGCAGCCTGCAGCTGAAGATTTGACAATTTGACAGTTCACCATGCCTACTTTGAGCCAACGGTTGGGATCCTTCCTATCTGAATCAAGGGCTGAAATTTTTCTCCAGTGTAGACAAGATTGCCCTCTTCCACCTCCTATAAATAGAGGTGGATTTGATGACCTGAGGGAGGAGAAAATCGGGTCCAAAGTAAGCCAAAAAACCAGCTTTCCTCCCTCTCCCCGCTGCAGATTTTCTTCTTCTGCTTCTTCTTCTTTCTTCCTCTGCCATAGGAAACCAACACCGTCACCATTTCTTCCTCCAGCTCCGCCTTGAGCAACCACCACCACCATCAGCAATATGGAAACCATCATTTCCACCATAAGCCGCCGCCCAAACACCTTCTTTCAGTAACAACAGTCGCGACTTTCTCCTTCCTCTCCTCTCTGCAGATTTCCTTTTCTTCCTCTTCTAGTTGCAGCCGCTCCAGCCAACTCAGGCAATCAACTCCACCGCCGTTTCCACCGCCGACTTTAGGTCATCCTCCCCCAGCCAGCCATCACCGCCACGCCAGGTGGTCCGCTACCCTTCCCCTGGTTCTTCGTCTTCTCCATAAAAGTTCCACTGTTTTGAACAGTGGAACGTGAATTATAATTCACGTTCCACTCTTCATAAGTGAACAGTGGACATGAATTATAATTCACGTCTACTGTTGCAGTGGACCTTGGGCCGGACCAGTTTTGGCCCAGCCCAAACAGCCGGGTCAGGTCTGGTCCGGCCCCCAAAAAAATAAAATCATTTCAAAAAAATTATGATTTTCTCAAATGTTTTTCTACCAATTTTGCATAATATCGGGTTGTATATTTACACTCTAAAATACAAATCTGGTATTAAAATACCCGGTTTTCTCCGAAATATTTCAAAAAAAAAATTCAAAACATTTTCAAAAAGAAAAAAATATTTTATTGCAAACGACCAAATCCTAAAATTTTTCCAAGCATATTTTTCATTAAAAAAAACAAAAATTGCATCTTTTTCATGTTTTAAAAAATAAAAAATGGATATCGTAACCAGTTTATGATTATCCATTAGGATGTGACCAACATGTCAAAAATCTTTTTCCAATCTTTTTTAGGATCCAGATGTAGACTTTAATATTTGTGAGGTGTAAAATTACACGATAAAGTACACTCTCAAGTATTAAAGATATAAGGTGTAAAAATGCGATGCTAAAATTCAGACTTTAGAATGGTTAGGATTTAACCTGATAAGGTAGAGACTCTCTCATGAAGAGAGATCTGCCTTGAACCTTAGAAAAGACCAACGAATAGAAACTCGACTTAGAAAAAACAATCAAACAACAATGCAGCTTACCTTAGGTAGGGTGCACTGGAGGTGATGCGTCTTCCTCTTGCACAACTAGTACCTTACTCAGACTCTCGCAAACCATAGGTTTCTAGTGACCATAATACTAGGTGGCGACTCCTAAACATTAATCATAATTTTATGATTAAACCTAAAAAACCTTCCCAACACACAACACCTCACAATAGGAGGCACGACAGAGAGCCTCCGCCGTCGCCAGACGACGTCGCACCGGCTCGCGCGCCCCCGCGATAGTCACCACCACCTCCCATATTTTATACTTAGAGGTATATTCAACACTTCCCCTTTACCCCATTTGATGTATTTTTTGCTAGTGCGTGTTAATTTAATTTAAAAAATGTTAGGGTTTAGAATTTAGGATTTTTTTTGAAAAATTTAAGGTTTTTTATAATTAGGTTAATTAGATATGATACGAGTTGATAATTAGGTTATTTTGTAAAATAATCAATGATTTTGGGTTGTTATTGATTGTGAATTGAGGTTACAGTTATTGTTTATTTAGGTTAAATTAGGAATTATACTGATTAGATATAAAATAAGATAATTAGCTTTGAAATACATTAATTGGGTTGATACTTTTGTTATGATAGCAAATTTGATGAATTATGTTGTTCACCAATTAATTTGATGAATTTAGGTTTTCGCTAATTATATTACCGTTATGGTTTTGTTGATAAATTATGTATTTTGATTAACCACAAGATATTATTAAATTAGAATTGTGTTTTGTTGTGTTGTTTGCCAGAATGTCTTCTAATTTAGGAATAATATGCTTCCACGATGGTACCATTGTTAATACCGACAATGGTATCATTTATAATGGAGGAAGCTATAAGTTCCTAACTTCTACATTAGATATATCTCTTAACGAGTTATTTAGAATGTTATGTGAACAACTTGGCAAGAATATATTTGGAATAGAAGTTAAAATAACTTGGAGGATGTTGCAAATTAGGGTTAGTCAAGCTTGTTATATCAGTGTCCTAATTTATAGTGACAGAAGTGTGAGTTCAATGTTTGGGTTTGCAAGGATTAATAAGATTAATATGCTAGAGCTTTACTTCAATAGTAGACCTGTACAAGGAAACTCTTCTAGTATGAAATTAACCCAGTTTCTTAATAACTCTTATAGAACCACACAAATATCATGAGTAGCTGGTCCATCTAGGTTAGGTGATAATGCAAGATTAATGAGATTAATATGCTAGAGCTCTATTTAAATAGTAGACTTAGATAAGAAAACCCTTCTAATATGAAGTTGACCCAGTATAAAACCACACAAGCAGCTGGTCCATCTACATTAAGTGGCAATGTAAGGAGATCAATATCGGTACAAGAAATTATTAATACGGAACATCAGTTGGGTATGAAATCCATTCCATATGCTATGAAGAATCCAAATCAAGTAACAAAAAAGATGATCGTCACATTAATAGAGTTGAAGTTGAGGATAAAGATAGGGAAGATAGGGATGCTAAGTTAATTGAGCCTATTGATCAGTACATGACACCTCCAAGATAGGGATACTTTTGAATTTGAGTTTGTAAGTGGGGATGACCAATACAGATGCAATGATTGAGCTAATAGTCATAGGCATTCAGGTTTATCAATTAATGAATTGGAGGTTGGAGAAACAATTAGAGATAAATTTGAATGTATTACTATAGTTAAGTGGTGATATGTAAAAATTCATTATAGTACAAGGTCCATTATTCAACTAAAACTTATGTTCAATTGCAATACGTTCAGGAATTAGGATGTAGATGGTATTTGCATAAGGGATATCACCAAAAGTCTAATTCATAAGAAATTCTAAAATTTAAAGGGTCACCCATATATTGGAACCCCCTTGTTCTGCAACACCATTGTTAGATTGAATTAGATCTCAATCTAATTAGATCTCATTGCTGATGTTGATAATTATAACAAGAGATATAAGTACGAGTGTTGCAACGTTGAGCATGATGTCATATATTAGAAAGCGTAGATGGCTAAGCAAAAATTTTTGGAGTGGTTGTTTGGTACACACAGACAATCATTTCAAAACCTACTTAGAATACTACTAGTCATTAGAGATTCAAATCTGGAAACAATTGTCCTTTAGGATCATAAAGTGGTTGATGACAATAAGGTAATATTTAGAAGAGCATTTTGGGCATTTGGTGCTTTAATTGATAGGTTTCAATATTGTTATCCTCTAATTAATATTGACAACACTTATCTTTAAGGTAAGTACATGGCAAAGTTATTGGTTGCAATTGCTTATGATATGAATAATGGAGTTTTTTATTATACTTTGCTATCATCGAAGAAGAGACAAATAGTAATTGGAGTTGGTTTTTAGATTTGTTTCATCATATGTAATTGGCAGTCATATCGGGTTGTATATTATATCAGATAGATATGTTTCATGACACAGATTTTTCTCGAGCCTATTGGATATTATTGTTATCCATTTTAACCCCACAATAAAATCAAGAAAATAAAAATACAAAAATACAAAAGGATTTACATAAAGAAAGCCTAGAAGATTGCCCAAGTTGGTGGTGAAAGACCAAAATAACAAGTCGAAAATTTGAAGGACAAAAATGTACAAGATTGGAAAAATTAGCTGCCCAATTCTAATTGACAAAAGATCGATTAAGTGAAAATAGTTTTATTTGGGGTAAAGAAATACAAATTTGGATGAGTAAGGACTCAATGATGATTTTGAAAGGAAAATCAGTTTTTACATGTTAATTGGAAGAAAATGAAGTTTGGGGGACAGAAATTGGACTTTGAAAAGTTTAATTGGTCAAATAAGAGGCTTGATTATGAAAACAATTAAGTTTAATGGCCAATTAGGGGTTTGATTGAAGAAATTCAAAACCAATGACTAAATCGCAAAAGGCGCAAGACTTCAAAGGCTGAAATTGACCAAATTAAAGAAAATTAAAAGTTTGATGGTCAATTAAGGTTTCAAATGCACAAATAAAAAACCAACGACCAAGATGAAAATGACGTTAAACTTTGGGGCTGATTATTGAGTTTGGCAGGGGTGAAATTGCATGAAATTAAGAGTTTGGGAGGCAATTTTAGGTCCAATTAAAAGCAATTGAAAAAATAGGGACTAAAATGAAATTTATCAGATCCCAAATTAAAAACCCTAATTTATAAGGTTTTAACCTAGATGACACGTCATTCACCCAGTGTTCATCTCTTTCTTTGGCATTTTGGATGATTAGGTTGACACCTTTCAAGAGCTTGTTGTGGAGTTCTAGACCTCCAAATGACATGAGGTTTTTTGCAAATGGAAGAAGAACATCCCCTCTACAACCTCATTTTTATGAAATTGGACATTTACATCCCAATTCTTCCACAAAAGTCTCAAACATCATGTCATTGATCAATCATCACTGCATTTTCAGATTCTAGGCTAATCGAGTTGGCACCTTCAAGTGAATGAATATGGAGCTACAAACCTCCAAATAGAGCAAAGATAAATCTAAAAGAAAGGTGTGCATCTTCTTTACCAAGTTCAGGCAGTCTCCGATGATGTTTACATTGGAGTTTCTCCAGCAAAGCCTTGAAATTGACCAACTCAGTCAGCCTTGATTGAGATACCTATTTGTGCAAAACCACCTAACCTTTTCATGTGTTCACACTTAAAAACTCCTAGATGGTTCTTATCAAGGGCTATAAATCTTTCATCCAAGATCAGAAGGTAAGAAATACATGTCTTTGTCTCTAAGAAAAAGAAAACCACCTAGGGAAAACCACCATCCTCAAAAACCATTAAAGGACAAGTTCCAAATGTTAAAATTTGTCTAGGAATCTCTCATTTTGATCAAAAGAGTGAGCTTTGATCAATCTTTGAGGGAATCCACCAAAAAACCTAGAAAACACTATAAATTCCCTTAGAAATCAAAGAAAAAAAGAGATAGAAAATGAGAGAAGAACGTGAGGATATACTCTGTAAAAAAGACCTTAGTGTGAAGGTTCAAAGACCTAACATAAAAGTTTCAACAAGCTTTAGAAAGAATAGAAAATAAAAGGGAAAGAAGGAATGAGAAGAGAAGGGAAATAACAGCCTATAGCTAGCAACTTGGAGAAGGTATAACCATGTGAAAACTCAAGGATGGAGTCCATGTGACCTATGTATTCATGCTTTCTTAATGTTTAAACCTTTTTTTTAATGTTATTTGAGCTTATCTTACATTTATTGAACCATGTTGATCAATGTGATGTTTTTAGTGCAAAATCATAGTTCATACAAGTATTTTTGGCATATAAATGTTAAAAATGTCAAGATTTGAATTCAAATAGCATGAATATGTTTGTTGTTTTGCTTTGGTAGTTTTAACTTTGGAACTTTATGCATGTTATTGATGATTTGATGTTATTTGTTAGTTCTTCAGATTCATTCGTGCTTGGTATTGATAATGGTTTGTGAGGACCAAAAACAGTGTGTTTAGAGGTCTAGAAGGTCAAATATGGGTTTTAGCATTAGTTCTTCAATTTCTAAAATTTTTCCAGATTCTAGGTTCATGTTCTTCATTTAAACTTTTTCTTAGCCTCTGATTTTTTAGTTTAGTTAGTCATTTTTAGCAAACAATCTAGGGTTAAAACGCATCAATCACATGATTCATGCATTTAGATTATAGGGTTCTTTCGATTACCTAAACATATTTTGATCAAATCGTGGCTTTTGAGTGTTAATCGAAGAACATGGATGCTTGATTCTTGATCTATGCATGATTATGAACAAAACCTTGACTTTTATTGCTTGAATTTTGGTCTGGTTTGAGGTTTATGTTGCTGAGTTTGAGTTTGAGTTTGAAGGTTCTTCATTATTCTTTGTGTTCTTTATTTTCCTTGGTTTTGATATGTTTTTGTTAGAAAACTTTATGTTTTTTTTTTTAAGTTTTGATTTGTTTTAGTTTAAATCTCTGTTCTAATTTAGTTTTGGGTTAAACCTTGGCCTTTTGGTTCGGTTCATGGTTAAACCATTATTTTCGGGTCGACCTCGTCAGGTCATAATCAGGAAAAATACTTAAGGCTTTATTTGGTTTGTCACTATTTTGATAAAAGGAATTTTGGCTTAAGGGCGTGTTTAGAAAACACATCCTTATGCCTGTTTTGACAGTTTTGTTTTGAACAAAAATATGATTTTGCCAAAAATGACCCTAAAAAAATATAAAAAATTATTTTTTCTTGTTGCATATGGCCAAATCCTTATAAAAATTGTTTTTTTATTTATAAAAAGAGAATTTTTTTAGCATAGTTTTAGAAAATACCTGTGTTGATTTTCCTTTGAATCTTTTGAAAATTATACCAAGTTTTTAAAATTTCTTAAGAGTTTGCCCAATAATTCATAACTCTAAAATTTTAATTCATGAAAATTAATGGTCAACATTCTAGTATAAATATTGGACCTATAAGTAGGCTGGTATTTAAACACTAGGAGTTGACTAGAAACTTTTTAGGATTATTTTAGATATTCATCAATTTCAATTAATATTATTTTTCACCATAATATACAAGTTGTGGAGAAACCTCTAGCCTTGCATGATATGTGAACCCTGTCAAGGTACCTATATAGACCTTTTCTATAAGAATTTATCTAGGCATACGAGCCCATAATAAATTTAAAATGCTAGATTTATTCATGGGACTAAATTTTTATTATGAGCCATAGACAAACCATCGATTAAGAACCTAGCAGAACCTTTAAACTATATCTAGACCACATAATACAGCTTACCTCAGGGAAGATGTGCTAGGGGTGCTAATATATTTCCTAGCCACAACCAGTCTCATACCCGTGAAATTTCTGATAAGACCAGTACACCCAAGTCTCCTAGTGACCCTGAACCAAACAATTAGGTGGCGACTCCTCGATCCTGACATCCCTTTACATTGCACGCACCCACGTGCGACAAAATAGTGACTCCACTAGGAAATTTCTGTTTTTTTTTTTTACACAGTTTTGGACTAGGTTTTGTGTGTTTTATATGGTATATTTGAATTGATGTGTTTAAATTTTTGCATTTGTTTTTTTTATGCTTTAACATTTTTTATCCAGCTCATGCATTTATATTGGATATGGATGAATATCTTCATGTATCACTAGTTTATTTGTGATATATCACTTTGGAATGCACACACAAGAAATTTTAGGTTAGATAGGGGAAGTAACAGCTTACCTTATGACTTTCAGTTAGGGTTTAAGTTCGTGAAACCATTCAACTTTTTGTTTAGTCCTTGGACTGACAATGATTGGTATAAGTATCATCCCACTACCTATTGAGCCCCTATATTACCTTCACGAGGGTAATCATTAGGATAATAAGAGAACATTTTGAGACTAGATAGTGTCTATATTAATATCTTATATAAAAGGACATAAAACCTACCTGGAGGAAGTATGTTCCACAACTACACTTTATTGCATTAAGACATGCTTAACCTTAAAAAGCATTTTGAATTGTAGGACTTAAGGCTGATTATATGGTCACCATTAAAGAGATGACCTCTGTTGAATATAGGTTGGATTATGAATCCCTGCAATTGTTAAAAGGGAATTGCTTAAGACTAGATGATAGTAAATTGCCACCCATTAAAAATATGAGTTGCTCTGGAAACAATTTGAAAAAGTTCATCTCATATATAAAAAGCATCCACGAGTATGAGTTTTTAAAGGAATATGGAAGGATAATGGAAATCATAAAGGTGTCCATACACAATTCAACAATTAAGGCATTGATGCATTTTAGGGACTCTGAGTATCGTGCTTCACTTTTGGGAATGTAGACATATGCCCTACTTTGGAAGAATATGGTTTATTGATCAAATTCCCTTGAAATCTATACAAAGTCTGCTTCTACCAAAGGCATGAAAAAGTGTTACCTGAATTGATCAAAGTTCCGGATCTCCTTAAGATATTAGAGAAAAGTGATATTAGCCTAAAATGGAAGATGATCGAAGAGGTATTTGAAAGGAGGAAGAATGAATCACAATTTGTTGAAGAAAAAGGCAAAATATTTCCAAACCTCACAAGAATAATCATTTTAGAGACAACTGCAGCTTTTGTTGCATATAAAAACACTCAGATAAATCTCACTACGGCGATACTAGCAAAAACTATCTTAACACTCAACCATTGTAGGAGGGTTGGTAAGGGATCAATGATATGTTTTGAATAGTTGATGTATATATGGCTGATTAGCTATATGGAAACTTATGGTGGTTTAGTCAAAGACCATTAGAGATAGTTAAAGAAAAGGAATGAAAGGACTTGAGCGAGGAAAATTAGAAAGTAAAATTGCATGGAATCCCACAAGGAGAAGTGAAGTGGAAAGTCCTATGGATGAGAGCAACATATTGCTTAATGATTTATGGGTAGAGATGATAGGTGTCTCTGATGGGAGTGACTAGATATGTCAACTATACACCCGTTTTGGTTGTGAGGCAACTTGGGGGCGTACAACATGTGCCAAGAATGACTAGGTTATCACAATTCTTGAATATCCAAGGTGACTACTTTGGAAGTTGTGAAGAACATCAAACAAGACTGGAAGTTTCTGGTATTGGTTAAAAAAGAAACAGATGGTTTGAGAGATCTAGTTACTAATGAAAAATATCCAAGGTGAAGAAATCTATAACTAGTCACCATCCTCATGACTCTTAGATTTGAAGCTGAGACTATGCAAGTTGTTGAACCAACTAAAAGAAAAAGGATTAACAACGAGAAAGAGTTGAGAAAACAATTAGAAAGACACCAAATAGAGGTGGGCACCGGTAGAGCCCTTAGGATATCCCTCGAGGAGCAAATCGTCACTAAAGAGAAATTAAGAAAGTTTGCAAAGCAATAACTTGAAGAAAAGGACAGGAAAATGATGTCCTTAGAGAAACAACTAGAAGGAGAAAAGGCAGCTAGAAATCAAGTTGGGGAAGAGAGAGAAGAATCGAGAACACATTGGATGCAAACTAGTACTAAGCTAGAGGCTTTGAAAACCAATTTTATATCTTTAAAAACCCAAGCTAAATTAGAAAACTGGATTGAGCAATATGAAAGGCTATTGCTTGACCGCTTTTTATGATCGGCTTGTTTTAACTCGCAAGTGCACGAGTGTGCGATGTAGCAATTAACTCGGTAAGATCGAGGTCATATCCACAGAGAGCTAGATCTGGAAATTACGCTAGGTAACAACAAAAACTCAAGAGAAATTAAATTAACAATAACTTGGTTGAAAATGATTGATGGATTTGTTTTCAAAGATGAAAAAGTGTAAATAGATTTTAAATGACAAGAAAAAGTAAGTCTTGGACCAAATCAATTTTAATAGTGATGTATTGGTGATTCCTTCAACATATATAAGATAACTCAACCTAATATCAACGATGGTGATATTAGATCGGAAGATATTACAATGAAGTTTAAAAAGATGAAGATTGATTATTGCTTAAGAATGAACAAGTATTTTCATATTAAGTAAGACATTGAATCAAGCAATCTCTATACCAAAACTAAGGTTTGTGCATAAAAATTCAAGATTATAACATTACCTAAATGATTTCTAAAATTTCTTTGCAATAATAAAACATTCATGAAGAAAATGAAAAGATAGACATTAAGATTCATTCATATCTTAAAGAACTCACCTCAACCACCATCATCCTTGATTTGGATCCAAGAAGGAGATTAGCCAACCATGATTATATATGATAACACTTTAATAAACATGAAATAACTTGAATCAAACTGAAATAATGAGTTTTACAAGCTAAAGAACCGAAATCTATAAAGAAGAACACAACACAATTTCAGTAAAAATTCGGACACAAATCTGACTCTAACTTTGGACAGCAATTCGACCCTCTTAAAAGCCTCTCTTGGAGATGGCTATTAGAGACATATTTATAGGCCATTCTGTTAGCTTTCCAGATCATTAAAGAACAGCTCATTTGGACATCTGAGTCAAAAGTTATGGGCAAAACACCGAAAGGTGTTCTGGAAAATCAAATCAGGCCAGCTTGGAGAACACTTTGGTGCACGTTTTTCTTCCTCCTTTATGAGCTGTCTCTTTCTTCTTTTTGACCCAAAATAATGTGACAATGTCCCCTCCAGCTTTCCATCCATGTGCTTGCCCTCTTGGGTCAATGAATTACCCAAAATAAATCAAATGTTATTTGTTGTGTGGACATGTAAGATCATGGATTGTGCTTGGGCTGATTTGGAGCTGATTTGAGGCTGATTTGGGGCTGAATTTAAGCATCAAATAAGGATACAAATGTACCTATTATTTGGGCTAAGATTGACATTGAAACCTTGAGTGTTTGATGGTTGAAGTTTGCACACAACATAAGGCAAGTTTGGGCTTGAAATAGATCATATGATATTCTTTTCTAGAATTGGAATAGAATTGATTTTTGGGGCAAATTTGGTTTGAACCAAGATTTACTTCAATCTTCAACTAAATTTCTCTTCAATTCTTTGTTCCGAATTCCGACGTTGAATTTTCTGAAATAATTCATTTAAGCTCCAAAAACCTATCGAAACATTAAAAGAAACTTCATTACTAAAAAGCACATCAATTATTATAAAAAACCCAAATAAAAATAATAAATACATATGTAAAATAAGAGACTTAATGATACTTTTGATGCACAATCACACCCCCCAACTTAGATTTTGCTAGTCCTCAAGCAAAACAAAACATAAAACCTTTGAAATAAAAAGAATAATAATAACATAATTAGGCTCGACTCATCACACTTAAAGGACCTATCATGCAAACATTGGTATCTTTAACTTAGTGTACACAATAACGAATAAAGAAAAATAAGCATACTCACATTCTCTAAATCAAACATCCATACAAAATTCCAAATTCAATCGTATTTATCATGCAACCAACATAATTGATTCACGCGAAAACTCAACTTGTAATCTTCCCTTCTCACTACTACAAACAAGGTAGCAAACTAGAGAATATCTATATATATTTTTTCTTTTCTTTTTTTTCTTTTTTTTTGATGATATTATTTATTCTTTTTCTTTAAGTGGTCACTTCCCTTTTGACGCGAATACAAACATTTGTGATGAATGCACCCGGTTACTCACAAAGTCACAAACTTAAAGTGCTTTGCATACTCATATTTCAAGCTGCCGTTTGACGTAAAGATAAACATTTGTGATGAATACCCCTAGTTACTGAGCAACTCAAAACATTGGAGTAGATAGAACTTTGTACACATTTGTGTAATAATGATTACTCTATTTACTTAAACCTTGTTTAGGACTAGATCAAAAGGGATGATCACAAGTAAAGCATCACACTCATCTTTCATGCATAATCACACAACTCACACAACTTTTACAAGGAAAGATGTACTTCAATAATCTT
The DNA here is from genome assembly GCA_007827005.2 of Populus simonii. Classification (NCBI taxonomy): domain Eukaryota; kingdom Viridiplantae; phylum Streptophyta; class Magnoliopsida; order Malpighiales; family Salicaceae; genus Populus; species Populus simonii. Next base: position 1,954,749 of record CM017471.2, on the reverse strand, counting down.
AAAAAAAAGTATGCTATATCTTGCTTTATAAGATATTATCTATCCCAAATTAAAGCATGCAATGTTCAACACAATAATGAATCCAAAAATGTAATGTTGATCCTAAACAAGTCTCATTCACATACGAATGCAAGTTTTTTTTTTTTTCAAACAAGCATGGTTCATCTCAAGCATTCAACATAATCAAATATCTAAAATTAAGTTTTACATTATCCTCAATGTAAAAAAAAAAAGGAAGAGAAGAAAAGTATAAAGATTAGAAAACTGTTACTCCCCTTTTTTTTTCAAGGATGAATGTCTGATTGAATTGGATATGAGCTGACTTCTTGCTTGATTTTTTTTTTAACTTGCATATCACAACTAAAAGAAAACATTGAATGTTTTTTTTTTTTGAAAATAAAGAACCTCACACCCCCCAACTTAAAATAATGCATTGTCCCTAATGCATGAACAAGAAAATATAAGAGATGGAAGAAAGAGAAAAAATAAAATAAAATGAAAAATAAAAATAAAAACTCATTACTTCTGATACTACAATGGTATTGGATCTTCAAGATCCAATGTCTCAACTTCAGCCACAAAGTTTTCAAGATAAGGTTTCAATCGATGACCATTTACTTTGAAAACATTTCCATTCTTAGGATTTTCTACCTCAAATGCACCATGCTCAGATATGGATTTAATCACAAATGGACCAATCCATTTTGTCCTCAACTTCCCAGGAAAGAGATGTAATCGTGAATTATACAAGAGAACCTTTTGACCAACATGAAAGGATTTTCTAAGAATATGTTTATCATGCAAGGTTTTCATCTTATGTTTTGAAATTTTTGCATTTTCAAATGCATCATTTCTCAGCTCATCTAATTCATCCAATTGAAGCTTTCTATTTTTGCCAACCTCGTTTTCATTGTCATTGAATTGCCGGATGGCCCAATATGCACGGTGCTCAATCTCAACAGGGAGATGACAAGGCTTTCCATAAACTAGCCTATAAGGAGACATTCCTAAAGAGGTCTTGTAAGCAGTGCGATATGCCCACAAAGCATCAACTAGTCGTAGGGACCAATCTTTACGGTTTGGATTGACTGTTTTCTCTAGAATGTTCTTGATCTCCCTATTTGCCAACTCAGCTTGGCCACTAGTCTGTGGATGATAGGGGGTACTGACCTTGTGAATTACACCATATTTTCTCATCAAAATCCCAACGGGCTTGTTACAAAAATGCTTACCCCCATCACTAATCATAGCCCGGGGCATGCCAAAACGAGAGAAAATATTTTCTTTCAAGAATTTGACCACAACTCGATGGTCATTGGTTCGAGATGCAATGGCCTCCACCCATTTAGACACATAATCAACAGCTACAAGGATGAATTGGTAACCAAATGAACTTGGAAAAGGTCCCATGAAATCAATCCCCCAACAATCAAATATTTCCAAAACAAGAATGGGGTTTAGGGGCATCATGTTACGCCTAGTGAGGTTACCTAGTCGTTGGCATCGGTCACATGCAACACAGAAGGCATGGACATCTTTGAACATGGTGGGCCAATAAAAACCACACTGCAAGATCTTGGCAGTGGTTTTCTTGGAAGAGAAATGCCCACCACAGGCTAATGCATGACAAAAATTAATGACACTTGGAATTTCATGATCAGGGATGCACCGCCTAACAATTTGGTCAGGGCAGTATTTAAATAGGTAGGGGTCATCCCAAAAAAAGGTACGCACGTTGCGCAAGAATTTTTGTTTGTCAAGTTTAGACCAATGAGAAGGAATCTGACTTGTGGCTAGGTAATTTGCTATGTCAGCATACCATGGAGAGCCAATGTAGGAAACAGTACCTGCACAAAATAAATTTTCATCAGCAAAGAATTCATTTATTGGAGATTCATCAATTATGGTCTCATAGCTTGAAAGACGGGACAAATGATCAGCCACTACATTCTCTACTCCCTTTTTATCTCGAATTTCAAGGTTAAACTCTTGGAGTAGGAGGATCCATCGAATCAAACGTGGCTTGGCATCTTGTTTTGTGAGCAAGTATTTCAATGCTGCATGATCAGTGAAAACAATAACAAGAGATCCAACCAAATAAGACCTAAACTTGTCCAATGCAAATACTACAGCTAAAAGTTCTTTTTCAGTTGTAGTGTAATTCAATTGAGCATCATTCAAAGTCTTGCTAGCATAATAAATGACATGAGGCTTCTTATCTTTTCTTTGCCCTAAAACAGCCCCTACCGCAAAATCACTAGCATCACACATCAGTTCAAATGGTAAAGACCAATCAGGAGCTTGCATGATTGGTGCAGTGGTCAACAACCCTTTAAGCTTTTCAAAAGCTTCTTGACATTTTGATGTCCAATCAAATTGAACATCTTGTGACAACAAGTTACACAATGGTTTGGCAATGGTACTAAAAGAATGAATGAATCTTCGGTAAAAACCAGCGTGTCCTAAAAAGGATCTCACATCTTTCACAGTCCTAGGGGTAGGTAATTTTTGAATGACTTCAACCTTTGACTTATCTACCTCTATCCCTTTTGAAGAGACAATGTGACCTAAGACAATGCCATGTGTCACCATAAAATGACACTTCTCCCAATTGAGTACAAGATTGCTCTCTTCACACCTTTCAAGAACTTTTTCTAAATGCATTAGACACAACTCATAAGAATCCCCATAAACTGAAAAATCATCCATGAAAACTTCCAAAAAATTTCCACCATGTCACTAAAGATACTCATCATACACCTTTGAAAAGTGGCTGGTGCATTACACAAGCCAAAAGGCATTCTTCTATAAGCATAGGTACCAAAAGGACAAGTGAAAGTGGTTTTTTCTTGGTCTTCTAAAGAAATCTCAATTTGGTTGTAACCTGAGTATCCATCAAGAAAACAATAGAAAGCTCTTCCGGCTACTCTTTCAAGCACTTGGTCTAAAAATGGAAGCGGAAAATGGTCCTTCCTAGTCACCATGTTCAACTTACGATAATCAATGCACATACGCCATCCAGTTTGGATTCTAGTTGGTACTAGCTCATTATTTTCATTCTTCACTACCGTGACTCCAGATTTTTTAGGGACAACTTGGGTTGGACTAACCCATTTTGAGTTTGCAATGGGGTAAATGATACCTGCATCAAGTAGCTTAAGCACTTCACCTCTTACTACTTCCTTCATGTTTGGGTTCAATCGTCTTTGCATTTGCCTCACAGATTTAGCCTCTTCTTCAAGATAGATTCTATGTGTACATAAAAGAGGGCTAATTCCTTTCAAGTCAGTAATAGTCCACCCAATTGCTTTCTTGTGTTTTCTCACCACTCTCAAAAGTTCTTGTTCCTGCTCTATGCTAAGTTTTGATGAAATCACAATAGGATATGATTCATCTTCCCCTAGAAATGCATACTTAAGATCACTCGGTAAAGGCTTCCTTTCTGGTTTATAAGGTTGGACAAGAGATGCCTCAACTTTCACTTGGGGTGAAATCAAAGGCTCAAACGATGGGGTCCATTGACCTATTGACATAATAGGCATTGGATCTAGATAAGTCTCGAGTTCTCTTACTTCCTCATCAACACATTCCAAAGAACAAAATCTTTCATCATGAATTAAAGTTCTCTCCAATGGATCCTTGATCCACTCTCTCTCAAAGTGTTCTTGACAAACTGTTTGGATCAAATCCACCTCTCTAATGTCCTCATGTTCACCAATTTGTTTGGAGACATTGAATATGTTCATCTCCACAGTCATATTCCCAAAAGACAATTTCATCACCCCATTCCTACAGTTGATTAAAGCATTGGATGTAGCTAGGAAAGGTCTACCTAAGATGACTGGGATGGGAGCATTAGAACCTTGAATAGGTGCGGTGTCTAACACTACAAAATCAACAGGAAAGTAGAATTTATCTACTTGGACCAACACATCCTCAACAATACCCCTGGGAATCTTGATTGACCTATCAGCTAATTGAAGGGTGATTCGAGTAGGCTTGATTTCTCCTAAACCTAACTGTTCGTAAACAGTGTAGGGTATCAAATTCACACTTGCTCCTAAATCCAACAAAGCTTGGTCTATCTTATGACTTCCAATAATGCATGAAATGGTAGGACAACCAGGATCTTTGTATTTGGGAGGGGTCTTAAACTGGATGATGGCACTAGCATGTTCAGTTAGAAAGGCTCTTTCTTTCACATTCAATCTCCTTTTGACTGTGCATAAGTCCTTGAGGAACTTTGCATAAGAGGGGACTTGTTTAATTGCATCAAGGAGTGGAATGTTGACTTTCACTTGTTTGAACAATTCATAGATTTCCGAGTTCATAAGATCATGTTTAGGTTTCCCTAACCTTTGTGGAAATGGTGCTCTAGGAACAAATTCTAAATCACTCACTTTGACTCCAATTTTGCTTGAATCATCTCCTTTCTCACTCATCTCTTTCTCATTTATCTCACCTTCTTTGTCACTCAAGCTCTCATTTGTCACTTGTGTTTTGATTTCCTCTTCACTTTCCCTAGATTCCTCCTCCACAATACTTCTAGGAATCCCAAAACCTATAGCTTTGTCAACAATCTTTCCACTTCTAAGGGTAGTGATGGCTTGGACTTGTTCATGGTTTGAAGGTTCACTAGATGAGGATTCACTCATGTGTACCTGACCTCTAGGATTTGGCATTGGTTGAGCTGGGATCTTTCCCTTCTCTTGAATGCTTAGTGATTGAGTCAACTTGGTTAGTTGACTTCGAATGTCATCTAAGGTCCTATTGGTCTGGTCTTGAAATTTGTAAGCTTGGTTGTTGATTCCTCCTTGTGTTTGCATGAATTGTTGAAGAGTATCCTCTAGGGATCTCTTATGAGGTGGTTGGTATGTATTATGTGTGGGAGCATGAAATGGTTGGGGTGGAGGTTGAAATGTTTGAGGTACTGAAGGGCCCTCATTTCTCCATCCAAAATTTGGGTGGTTCCTCCATCCAGGATTGTAGGTCTCAGAGTAGGGATTGCCTACTTGGTTTGAAAATGGCTTTCTAACATTACTTGAATCAGAAGTTTGGCCATATAGCACTTCCTTGAAGGCTGGAATGGTAGGACACTCAGTTGTCCTATGCCCTTTGCTCTCACAAACAACACAACTTTCCTCTTGTTGTTCACTCATGACATGCACTTTTTTAATCTCAAGAGACTCTACTTTCCTAGCCAATGAGGCTAATCTAGCATTGAGGTCATCAGTCTCTTTCAATTGGAACTTCCCACTTGAATGAGAAATGGTGTTTCTAGACTCAACATGAAGTGGGAGAGAAGTCTCCCATTGCTTTGTGTTTTCAGCCAATTGATCAAAGAAATCAAAGGCTTCACTTGGTTCTTTGTCATAAAACTCACCATTACACATGGTTGACACTAGCTTTTTAAAATCTGCGGTAAGAGAGTCGTAGAAGAAACTCACTAACCTCCACATCTCAAAACCATGGTGGGGGCATGCATTTAACAAGTCTTTGAACCTTTCCCAAGCTTGGTGAAATGACTCATTTGGACTACAAGAAAAATTCATCATTTGACGTTGTAAGGCTGCCGTCCTATGAGTGGGGAAGTATTTTTTCAAAAATTCAGCTTGCATTTCTCTCCATGTACCTATAGACCTAGGACGCAAGGAGTTTAGCCAAAGCTTGGCTTTATCCTTTAGAGAGAATGGGAACAATTTAAGCCGAATAGGTTTCCTCGGTGCATGTTCTATCAATAAAAGTATTACATACCTTTTCAAAGTCCTTAATGTGTATGTATGGATTTTCAGAATCCATACCGTGAAATGTGGGAAGAAGTTGAATCATGCCCGGTTTCAAATTGAAAGCTTGTTGGTTAAGAGGTAAGATAATACACGAAGGTGTACTTTGTCTAGCCGGGTGAAGATACTCCCTAAGAGTTCGAAAATTAGGTTGATCATTGAATTGTGGAGGTCCATTACCTTGAACACTCCCTTCACCCTCTACATCTTCAACATTAGCCATGATGAAAAAAATAATATAACAATTATATGAATATGAAAGGAAAGGAAAGAAAAGAAAAGAAAAGAAGATTGCAAATAAAAGTAAATGAAACGTAAAAGATTAAAGTAATAGCACAAAAATAAAAATACAACAAATTAAGAAATTCACACTCCAACTAATAAGCAATAATAACAACAATAAACATTAAAAGATAATTATAACAAGCATGAATAAAAAGGCGGTAATACCGGCCAAGCACTTCAAACAATAAATATAAGAAAAATAACAACAATAAACAACAAAATAAAATAAAATGAACAAAAGGCGGTAATACCGGCCAAGCACTTAAGACAATAAAAATAAGAAAAATAATAACAACAAAATAAAATAAAATAAACAAGAGGCGGTAAAACCAGCCTTATAATATAAACAATAAATATTAGAAACTAATTAGAATAGACAATAAAAGAAAAATGGTTGAACCAACCAAAATCCAACAATTAATAGTCCAATCCACAGTCCAATATCCGAAAAGTTGAGGTCAAATTTTTTTTTTTTAGGCGGTAAAACCGACCATTTGATTTTTTATTTATATGTATTTTTTTTTGTTTTCCAATAATCAAATATAAATTTGTTACCTTTGCTTGCTAGCTCCCCGGCAACGGCGCCAAAATTGCTTGACCGCTTTTTATGTTCGGCTTGTTTTAACTCGCAAGTGCACGAGTGTGCGATGTAGCAATTAACTCGGTAAGATCGAGGTCATATCCACAGAGAGCTAGATCTGGAAATTAAGCTAGGTAACAAAACAAAACTCAAGAGAAATTAAATTAACAATAACTTGGTTGAAAATGATTGATGGATTTGTTTTCAAAGATGAAAAAGTGTAAATAGATTTTAAATGACAAGAAAAAGTAAGTCTTGGTCCAAATCAATTTTAATGGTGATGTATTGGTGATTCCTTCAACATATATAAGATAACTCAACCTAATATCAACGATGGTGATATTAGATCGGAAGATATTACAATGAAGTTTAAAAAGATGAAGATTGATTATTGCTTAAGAATGAACAAGTATTTTCATATTAAGTAAGACATTGAATCAAGCAATCTCTATACCAAAACTAAGGTTTGTGCATAAAAATTCAAGATTATAACATTACCTAAATGATTTCTAAAATTTCTTTGCAATAATAAACATTCATGAAGAAAATGAAAAGATAGACATTAAGATTCATTCATATCTTAAAGAACTCACCTCAACCACCATCATCCTTGATTTGGATCCAAGAAGGAGATTAGCCAACCATGATTATATATAATAACACTTTAATAAACATGAAATAACTTGAATCAAACTGAAATAATGAGTTTTACAAGCTAAAGAACCGAAATCTATAAAGAAGAACACAACACAATTTCAGTAAAAATTCGGACACAAATCTGACTCTAACTTTGGACAGCAATTCGACCCTCTTAGAAGCCTCCTCTGGAGATGGCTATTAGAGACATATTTATAGGCCATTCTGTTAGCTTTCCAGATCATTAAAGAACAGCTCATTTGGACATCTGAGTCAAAAGTTATGGGCAAAACACCGAAAGGTGTTCTGGAAAATCAAATCAGGCCAGCTTGGAGAACACTTTGGTGCACGTTTTTCTTCCTCCTTTGTGAGCTGTCTCTTTCTTCTTTTTGACCCAAAATAATGTGACAATGTCCCCTCCAGCTTTCCATCCATGTGCTTGCCCTCTTGGGTCAATGAATTACCCAAAATAAATCAAATGTTATTTGTTGTGTGGACATGTAGGATCATGGATTGTGTTTGGGCTGATTTGGAGGCTGATTTGGGGCTGATTTGGGGCTGAATTTAAGCATCAAATAAGGATACAAATGTACCTATTATTTGGGCTAAGATTGACATTAAAACCTTGAGTATTTGATGGTTGAAGTTTGCACACAACATAAGGCAAGTTTGGGCTTGAAATAGATCATATGATATTCTTTTCTAGAATTGGAATAGAATTGATTTTTGGGGCAAATTTGGAGCACTTATTTGAACCAAGATTTCCTTCAATCTTCAACTAAATTTCTCTTCAATTCTTTGTTCTGAATTCCGACGTTGAATTTTCTGAAATAATTCATTTAAGCTCCAAAAACCTATTGAAACATTAAAAGAAACTTCATTACTAAAAAGCACATCAATTATTATAAAAAACCCAAATAAAAACAATAAATACATATATAAAATAAAAGACTTAATGATACTTTTGATGCACAATCAGTTATACAAGAAGCATGTGATGCTGGAAAGTAAGCTGATTGAAGCAAAAGCCAAATAAAAGACTGTCAGGGTTTTCAAAATTGATTTCGATAAAATGAGAAATGAGATTAACCTGCTAGAGGATAAGCTTGACAAAGAAAAGGCCAAGGAAAAACATTTGGAGGAAAAGAAAGAACCACTCGAACACCACAACTAGATGATTGACACATTTAAAAGAACATTTGAGAGAACCACTCAAGCACAATAACCAGATGATTAACACAAAAAACAATCAACTAAATAGGAACAACATGTTCTTCTTGAAGAAGATGAGAAACATGAATGAGCAAATTGATTGGGCCTTTATCTATGCCTAGAAAATCTGCCACAATGCCCGACAAATTGAAAGGGATGTCCATTGATATCAATAAAGCATGGTTGAGACTGATGCTTTTCTTAGAGACATAGAAAATAAAGGCTTTGCCTTTCTCCTTGTAAATGATGATGATGAGTAGACTAGATTTCAAATGTAAAAGTTTTCATCAAGTATTAATGAAAAGGACTTAGATCAAACCTTATAAGCAATATCTCTTTATGATGAATGTATTTTTATTAAGCATTAGCTCATATTAAATTGTCTCAGCAGCTGCAAAAGGATCAAAACCCTACCTGTTTATAAAAGGAATGGTGGCTATATAGTAGCCAAAGGTACAACTAATCCATATCCAACATACATCATCATACATAATCATATATATGTCCATATGCATCTATATTTATGAATTATGAAATGTGCATGGCAGGTATTCGAAATATAGGTCCCCTACCAGAATCTATAATACTAAAGAGCTGGAAGACGTTAAGAATAATATGGCTTAGATGGCTAGTTTACTCGAACAACTCCTGCGAGCGCAACTTGGAAAAGGGACATATAGTCAGTAGTTGGCCATACTACCATTGGCTGAACCACAAGGAACAAAAAGCATTCTAATAGCTCGCCTGATTATGCCTGCTCAAGTGTAGCCATAATAGATCTAACAATGGAGGAACCCCACTAGAGTTAAACCCCCTAATCATTCCAACCAAGATAAGTGAGTTGCCTTTGAGGAAAGATTGAGGGCTATTGAGGGATTTGACTTCTATGACCCGATTATAGCAGTTGAGATATGTCTGATGCCATATGTAGTGATGATCAAGAAGTTTAAAGTGCTAGAATTTGTCAAGTACACGGGACTAGAATGCCCTAATACACATTTAAGGTCTAACTACAACAAAATGATGGAAGTCATACACGATGAGAAGTTCCTCATTCATTTCTTTTAAGACAACTTGATTGATTATGCGTTAAGCTGGTACATGACCTTGGATAACACAAAGATCAAGAAATAAAGTGATCTTATTAATGCTTTCTTGAAGCAATATAAGTTAAATACTGACATCACTCCAGAACGGATAAGTTTGATGGTAATGGAGAAAAACAACATGAAAATTGTAAGGGAGTATACTCATAAGTGAAAAAACAAGGCAATGCATGTACAACCGTGAAAGAGATGATGATTCTATTTGCCAATACTTTCAAGCCCTCATATTCTGAGCATTTGATGGGTAGCTCCACCTAATATTTTTATGATAATGTTATTATTGCTGAGAGAATAAAATAAGGGATAAAAGCTGATAGAATATCGGAACCTACCGAAAAAAATGGGTTTACTAGGAAAAAAAGGATGCTGAGATAGGCAATATAGAAGGAGGATATAAGGGTAAAAAAGAATTACCAAAACCAAAATTACCTAACACAAAGCTACCATATCCAACAAACCCCGTCTTTCAAAACATCCAGTATCAGCTTTGTTAAGCCTCTTCCAGTAAACCAACTCACTAACCTACAAGAAAAACTAAGCCGAAAACAATCCAAGAAGATCCTACCAAAGAAATAAGAATAACTCTTGCCTCTACCTATGCCCTTAAAACAGATATAAGTAAAATTACTAAGCATAAATCATGTGGCCCATCTTCTATATCCACCACTAAACCTCTCTTCCCGAATTGGTACAAGCCAGAGCTAACTTATGAGTATCATGATGGGAATCTTGGTCATAGTATTGATACTTGCTCAACATTTAAGAGGAAACTTTTGGAATTATTCAAAGTAGGGTGGATAACCTTTGAAAATGCCCCCAATATCAATTCAAACCCCTTACCTAATCATGCTTCTAGTAATGGGGGAGTAAATATTGTTGAGTTTGGGAGGAAGAACGAGAAAGGTTTAAGGGTAATCATGGATAGGTTGTATGACATGCTAGTACAAGTCAAGTGCTTGCCAATAAAAAATAAATCAAGTTTAAGGAAGAGTGACAACTTTTATAAGTTCCATAAAGAAATGGGACACAACATCAATGAATGTGAGGAGTTTCACCAGGAGGTGACACAAATGATGACTTGTGGTCTGCTACAAATAGAGAAGGAAGAAAAAGACGATGTTATAGGCTTAATAAGCTTTTAAAGGAAGCAAGTAATGGTATATAGGCTCCAACATACTGAGAGTGGTCTACCAAAGCTTGTCCTAACAAGGTCTACCTTTACCCACAATGAGAACTATCATGCATTGCCTCATAACTATGGTAATCCTCCCAATATTGAGGGACTTGCTCCTATGTTCCAGATCGAGATTGATGGATTAACTCGAAGTGGCAGGTGTTTTACGCTTGAAGAACTAGAAAAATAACGAAAAGCCAAAGATAAAGAGGTTGTAGATGCCATCAAAGGTATGGAAGTAAACAAACTCATGAGTAAATAAGCTGATGAAGCACATTGAGTACAATATGGTAGAACAACTATAGAAAACCCTTGCTAGGATATCCCTGATGTCTCTTATCCTAAGCTCTGAACCCCAATGTAATACGCTATAAGATTTTTTAAACGAGGAATGTGAGCCCTAAAACATGGCCTAAAGGACTATGAAGCATCTAATCGGAATAATTCATACGATGGATTACCTATACTTCACTAAAGACGAGCTCGATGCTGGGGGAACAAATCACAATAAACCTCTATACATCACTGTAAGGCATAAGGATTGCACCATTGGCACAGTATTGGTGGACAATGGTTCAACTTTAAATGTACTCCCAAAACATGTGTTAAATGAAATGCCAATTGATTCAACACATATATTGCTAAGCACCATGATGGCTAGGGCTTATGATGGTTCCCCAACGAAAGTGGTGGGGACCATTAAAATAGAGTTATACATTGGCCCGTAGGTTCTTTTAGTAACTTTGCAAGTGATGAACATCCACCCATCATACAATATTTTATTATGAAGGTTTTGGATATATGTTGTTGACACCATGGCATCATCCTTACATCAGTGTTTGAAGTACATTGTGAATGGAACATTGGTGATAGTTAAGGCTAAAGAGACCATGAAAATAGTGCAGAATGTGGTAGTTCCTTACATAGAAGCCAAGGGAGCAAAGATGGAAACCTTCATGCTTTTAAGATTGTTAATGTAGAATGGGTTCTAGAAAACATGGTATTGAGAAAACCAATAATTTCTAAAGCTGCAAGAATGAAAACCAAATATTTCTTAAAGAATAGATTTCCTTTATAGTATAATCCTATCTTTATGAATCCTGAAAGGATGAGTCCGATAAGGTTAAAGATTATTAATCAAAGATTTAGGCTTAGCTCTAAGCCTGGAAGGGATTGTCATCCCCCGATCCATGTATCATTCCCTAAAATTGCTTATATAATGCACTCTGAAGATATGATAGATGTCCTTACCTAAGGCTTAGCTTATATGGGCACCAACACATTGAAACAAGATGACATAAATGTTAAGAGCTACAACGAGAAAGGAAAGGTCGTGGAAGGAGAAGAGTTGCTACTGCAACTAATTGTCCACACCATAGAGGAAATGATAACAGAGACCTTTATGTGAAAGCTGGAAAATGGAGAAAAATTCTATAGTCTTAAAAAAAGTAAATGAAGATGTTGTTCTAGTGTGCTTTTTGTGCTTTTTACGTTTATCTATGTGTTTGTCTTTGCTTTCATATTAAGTTGGCAATCTTGGCTTAAGATGTCAACATATGGTTTTCATTGTAGTCAAGCCTTTCTTTTATCAATGAGATTATACATTTCCATAGATTTTTTTTTTCTATCTCTTTGCAAAATACACACATACACTGAAATACCTTCCGCTTTAAGAAATCTAAAAGTGGATTATCCATAAAATCACAAGCACATTACACTAAGAATGAATGATCAAATTTTGATTAGTACATAATTGTAATGGAAGAAAATGACTAGGAAGAAAATGATGTAAAAGAATTCACTAAGCTATTAGAGCAATTAGAACGAGCATGGAAACCGATAAAAGAATAATTGGAGATAATTAATGTCGGTATAAGGAGGATGAAAGAGAATTAAAAATATCCCTAAGTTGTTTAAAATGATGAGGAAGTATCAGATGAAGCTAAACCCCGCAAAATGCTCATTTGGGGTAAAATCCAAAAAGCTACTAGGATTTGTGGTAAGTAGCCAAGGTATTAAAGTCGATCCTGATAAAGTAAAAGTAATTCATGTCGGCGCCTAAAATAGAAAAAGAAGTAAGAGGGTTCTTAAGTCATTTGAATTACATTGCTCAATTTGTATCTCAAATGACAGTAACTTGTTAGCCAATCTTCTAACTCTTTTAAAAGAAAAATCTTGGGGTATGGGACGAAGAATGCCAAGAAACTTTTAATAAAATTAAGCGGTATTTGCAAAATATATCTTTGCTAGTGCTTCCCATTCCTGGCAGACCGTTGATTCTTTATTTGACAACAACCAAAAAGGCAATAGGATGTGTACTTGGGCAACATGATGAGTTTGGAAGAAAGGAGAGAGCGATTTAATAACTAAGTAAGAAGTTTATAAATTACGAGTCCAAATACACAATGGTAGAGAAGCTTTGTTGTGCACTTGTATGGCTACAAAACGACTTCTACAGTACATGTTGTATTACACTACATGGATGATTTCAAAACTGGATCCTCTTAGATATATATTTGAAAAGCCTTATTTATCAAGTGGGATAACAATATGGAAGCTATTGTTGGTTGAATATGATATAATGTACATGACAAAAAAAAAACCATGAAAGGAAGTATTATTATTGAGAAGCTTTGTTGTGCACTTGAATGGGCTACAAAACGACTTCTACAGTACATGTTGTATTACACTACATAGATGATTTCAAAACTGGATCCTCTCATATATATATTTGAAAAGCCTTATTTATCAAGTAGGATAACAATATGGCAGCTATTGTTGGTTGAATATGATATAATGTACATGACAAAAAAAACCATGAAAGGAAGTATTATTGTTGATCATTTGGTAGACAATGCAATTAAAGATTATAAGCCTTTAAATTTTAATTTTCCAAATGAAGATATGCTGGTAGTAGAAAAAGAAAAAAAAATAAACTAGTGGAGAATGAATTTTGATGGATTAGTAAATATACATGAAAATGGAGCAGGATTAGTGACAAATTCCCTTAAAAGAAAGCAATACCCTATTTTGATCAAGTTGCAATTTGAATGCACTAATAATACGATTGAGTATGAAGTTTGCATCCTCGAATTAGAAGTTGTATTAGAGTTGAATATAAAGAAACTTGATATCCATAGAGACTCAATGTCGATAGTCTGCCAAGTGAAAGAACAATGACAGACAAAAATGAGAAATTTAGGTTATATGAAAAATATATGTCCAAACTAGCAAAAGAATTTAATGAGATAAAATTCACTCATATGGAAAGAGACAAAAACCAATTTGTTGATGTTCTAGCCAATTTAGCTTCCATGGCCAAAATCGATTATGCGAATAGAGTGCAACCCATAAATATTGAAGTCAAGAATTCTCTGGCCCATTACTACTCAATCGAAGGAGAAGTGGATGAGAATTCATGGTATTATGATATCAAATAATTTATCCAACACCGGAAGTAATCCCCCTAGGGCATCCAATACAAATATGAAAACCCTACAAAGGTTAGCTATAGACTATTACCTCGACATAGAAGTGTTATACAATAGGTCGTCTAACGGAACATTTTTGAGATGTTTGGATGGGAGAAAAGCAAAATAGATGCTCCAAGAAGCTCATGAAAGGATTTGTGACTCTCATATTATTGGACATATGAGACAAATACAGCGGTCAAGGTATTTCTGAATGACCATGAAAAGGGTTAGAATATGTCAGAAAATGCTATAAATGTCAGGTGTACAGTGATAAGATAAATATGCCTCTAACTCTCTTCTATTCAATTTGACATCTCCATGACCATTTGTAATGTGGGGAATCAATGTAATTGGGTATGTCAATCCAAAGTCTAGCAATAGATATTGTTTTATCCCCGTGGCCATTGACTACTTCATAAAATGAGTAGAAGTCAGTAACCTAGAAGGTAGTGAAGAGATTCACCAAATAAGATTTAATTTGTTGATATGGAGCATCTGAAAAATAGTGATTGATAATGCTCAGAACTTCAATGGAAGATGATAGTATAGCTTTGCACAAAATGGAAAATCAAGCATCCGAATTCATCTCCATACAAGCTAGAGATGAACAGTGTTATAGAAGCTGCCAATAAGAATATCAAGAAAATTATGCAGAAGATGGTAGTCACGTACAAGGACTGGCATGGAATGCCCTCTTTTGCTCTGCATGTATATCACATCACAATAAGAACGTCTACAAGAGCTACACATTATCATTAGTTTACAGGATGGAAGCAGTAATGTCATTAGAAGCAGAAATCTCATCTATAAGGGTACTAATGGAAACAATACTTGAGGAAGTTGATTAGGTCAAGAAGAGATACAAACAGTTAAATCTGATTGGTGAAAATAGGTTAGTTGCAATTTGTTATCACTAGTTGTATGAATAAAGAATGGCTAAAGTATATGATAAGAAGGTAAAACTCAAGGTATTTTGAGAAGGAGTTTTAGTGCTGAGAAAGATCTTGACTCTACCTGACAAAGATCAGAGTAAGTGGGCACCCAACTATGAAGGCCTATATGTAGTGAAGAAAACTTTCTCTAGGGGAGCTCTATTATTAACAAGAATGGATGAAGACAACTTGCTTATGCTTGTGAACTCTGATTTTATAAAAAAATATTATGCATAGTGTACTCATCTTTTTAAATCAATAAAGTTCAATTATTTATTCTCGTTACATCTTGTGTATTCCAAATGATCTTAAAAGGATCAACAAAAATCTTTTTCTAAAATCTTTTTCTCTTAAACAAAGGTTTTCAAGATTTGACTTTGGCTAATGATTTCAAAAAAAATCAATTATATGTCAAGAGTAACGATTCACCAATCAACTCCCTAGGAGATAACTAATATAAACAAAAAAAAGTAAATTAAAGCTAGAAATGACTTCACCATCACTATCAATTTCTGAATCAGCAGTCACACAATTCTTCATTGCCGATTTCTGAATCGACAATGACACAGTTTGGCGGCTGATTTCTGAATCGACAATATCACAGTGTTTAGCTACTGATTTCTAAATCAACAGTGACACAATTTGGCTGCCGATTCCTGAATCAGCAGCGTCACAGTTTTGGTTGCCGATTTCTGAATCGGTAGAGTCATAGTTTTTTGCCGTCAATTTCTAAATCAGCAGCGACATAGTTCTTCATTGTCGATTTCTGAATCAGCAGCTGCACAGTTTTTGCTGTCGATTTCTGAATCGGCAGCAACACTGTAAAAGCCAACAAAAATTAGTGTTGGATCGCCTATCCTAGAGGAGAATTGGAATAGAAACTAGCCTAAGATAACCCAAAAGGGGGATAATGACAGCTTTGATCCAGTGCCCAAACACCCTCAACATACTTATAAGGGCTATAAATATAAGGAGAGAGAAAGAGTGACTCTTCCTGTCCCTCAGAAATAGTTGCAGCCATTGCTGCAATTGAACCTCTCTCCCCCCAAGAAAAACCGACCAAGACACCTACATGCAAGCTCTCTTGAGTGAAGAGTGAGTAGAAAGTTAAGAAGAAGAGAGAAGGGACCCTTCTCTTCCCAAAACCGACCCCAACATCTGCACCAGACCCTTCCCTTTGTCCAGAGAAAAACACACAACCCAACTATATGTGTGAGTAAAGGGAGACCTAGGGGGTAGGATTAATAACTGAAAGCTATGGAGGGATAGGGACTGTGACAGACGGTTGAACAGAAGAAGAAAGGGGAGGAAAACTGAACAAAATAGGAGGAAGAAAACCAACAGTAGAGGGGAAGAAATACCATTACATCCTTTCTTAAAACCATTTAAAATCGTAAGGTATGAACCAAAACCTTTCTCCTCCTGTTCTTGTGACCTTGGGACCAAAAGGAAGAAGGAAACCCCAAGTAAATGGCCTAGGATTCTTGCACCAACTGTTAAGGAAAAACTGGACTAGGAAGAGAGACGAAAGTGGGACTGAATGGGGGCCAAATTTCAGAATATTTAACAAAGGAAATGAACAGATTTTGAATGCATGAACTTCTAAGGATGACCGACCATAGTGGGGGACTGAACAAAGCATGTTGTGTGATGAAATGTATGTAAATGACATTGTTGAACTCCTAACACCATCTTTAAACTAAAACAAAATGAATGTGGATGATTGATGTTAAGATTTTTTCACATATAGTTAAGGGACTTACATGAAATGTGTAAGAAATGATGTTGATACACATGCTTGAGATTGTGTGACTCTACTGGAATTTCAAGAACATTCTATGTGCGGGAACCGAAATGTTATTGATGTTCTTGCTTTGATTCTGAAATGGAAACAGGTTGCAGCATGGTTTTGTGGCTATACTTGTGACAAAAATGAAATAAAACCTTTGTGTTGTAAAATTATTATCATGTGTGTTGATACATTGCCATAATACAAATGTGAATGTGAGAATGCATGTAATAGCAATGATAGATGCTGATATTATAAGTGACGATATGAGAAAGACCTTGGTAGATGAACATGTGAAGTCACTTTTGTGTTGGTTGATAATGTGTGATGAACGGAGGGTGTTCGTCGAGGTCCTATGTCTGAATAGGTTAAGAAACGTTGGAAGAGGAAAGCCTAACCTAAACCATACGATTGACTGAAAGAAAGAAGTAGAACCAGAAACAACCCCATCACCGCTGCCGATTTGAAAATTGGCAGCGACATGGATTATGTTAACGATTTTTGAGTTGGCGGTGACTCAGTTTTCGTCAACGATACCTACGCCAACAGTAAAATATTTAAGTTGATGATTCCAACTTCAGCTGCAAAACTGTGTTGTGTTGATGATTTCTGAGTCGGCAGCGACTCAGTTTTGTCAACGATTTTTGAGTCAGCTATCGCCTATGTGCATTGTGTTTGCTGCCGAACTTGCATTACAACGAATTAGTTCGCTGACGAGTTTGTGTTGTAGTGAAGCAGTTCATTGATGAATCTGTGTTCCAGCGAATTAGTTTGCTGACGAGTCCATGTCACTAGATTCACTAACGAACCTGGTTTGTAGCGAATCAGTTCGTTGATGATTTTCTGCTTCAGTGAATCAATTCGCTTACGAGGTTGTGTTGCAACAAATCAGTTTGCTGATGAATCTATGTTCCAGTGAATCAGTTGTGCTGACAAATCCATGTCACCAGTTTTGTTGTCGAACCTACATTACAGCGAATTAGTTCGCTGACGAGGTTGTGGTGCAACGAATCAGTTTGCTGATGAGTTTGTGTTACAATGAATTAGTTCGTTGATGAATCTATGTTCCAGCGAATCAGTTCACTCACAAGTATGTGTTATAGTGAAGTAGTTCACTGATGAATCTGTGTTCCGGCGAATCAGTTTGCTGACAAGTTCGTGTCACTAGATTCGCTGACAAGCCTAGGTTGCAGTGAATCAATTTGCTGATTAGTTTGTGTTGCAGCGAATTAGTTCACTGATGAATATGTGTTCTAGTGAATCAGTTGCGCTGACAAATACTTGTCACCAGTTTCGCTGATGAACCTGCATTGCAGCAAATCAGTTCGCTAACGAGTCTATACTTCAGTGAATCAGTTCGCTGACGAGTCCGTGTCACTTGTTTCGTTGACGAACCTACATTGTAGTAAATCAGTTCCCTGATGAGTCTGTGTTTCAACGAATCAGTTCGCTGACTAGGTTGTGGTGCAACGAAGTGGTTCGCTGACGAGTTTATGTTGCAACGAATCAGTTTGCTGATGAATCTATGTTCCAACGAATCAGTTTGCTGATGATTTTGTGTCACTAGTTTCACTGACAAACCTGTGATGCATCGAATCAGTTCGTTAATAAGTCTGTACTGCAGCGAATCAGTTCACTAATGATTATGTGTTCCAGCGAATTTGTTTGCTAACAAGTCCGTGCCATCAGTTTTGTTGATGAATCTATGTTCCAGCGAATCAGTTCACTAATGAATTTGTGTTGCAGCGAATTAGTTCGCTGACGAGTCTGTATTTCAACAAATTAGTTTTGCAGACGAGTCCATGTCACTAATTTTCATTGATGAATTGTATGTCACCAATGAATTAGTTTTTACTGAAGAATTGCATGTCACTAGCGAATCAGTTTCGCTGCCGAATTCTGCGTCACCAATGAAGCAATTTCACTACCGATTTTTTGCGGCAGACTCCTATGTCAGAAATGACATAAACATTTATAACAATCTCATTGTATGATTGTGTAATATGCGGAACACTTGAATGTGAACATGTGTATTTTTGAAAAATGTATGGTGACAAGTTATGTGATTATCAAATACAAATGTGTTGATCGTGATCATTGATGTGTTAGGTAGTACGACCGGGATCGGACCTTCGACCGGACAAGGACACTCCACTGGAGGAATAGGTAGGTGGTTTCCATATTTTTCTTGTATAACGTTAATGTTTTGAAATAACTTGTTTTGAGGATGATATATTATTGTGTTGTGATGAATGTTAAACCCACTATGAAATATTGATTGAGTTGTTGATGAAATTGAGTTGTTGACGTATATTAAACTGATTATAAAATGTTGATCGAGTTGATGATGAAATTGAGTTGTTGACGTATATTAAACTAATTATGAAATGTCGATTAAATTGTTGATGAATATTAAAGCGATTACAAAATGTTGATTGAGTTATTGATTAGCTTCGGCTAATGGCATCCGAGAAGGATGATCGGGTTGTGCTTGTTGATTAGCTTCGGCTAATGACATCCGAGATGGATGACTGGGTTGTGGTTGATGATTAGTTTTGGTAAATAACAACCTAGATAGATGGCCGAGTTGATTATGATGATTGGTTTCGGCTAATGGTATCCTTAAGAGATGACAGGTATGACTTTCATGATTAGTTTTGGTTAATGGCATCCAAGACGGATGACGGAGTTTAGATATTGCGATTAGTTATAGTTAAAAGTGTCCAAGGTGGATAACCGAGTTAAGGTGAAGTAATTAACCCCGACCAAAGATTTAACGTCGGCCCCACCACTCCTATGGAGAGGTTGGGGCATATGATTGTACATTGTATATAAGAAGTGAATGAAAGAATGTACTCACCTTCAGTTGATAACAGAAAGTAATGATAACATCCTTCTCCATATTGTTTCTGTAACAGGGACATCACATAATCAAGGTGCATAGGAAAACTATTCCACGGGTTCTCATATTTTAAAAGGTGCTATGTAATAATATGTATTAAGTGTTATGTTGAATATTTGTCATTCGACACTTTTGTAAGGACTTGTAATGAAAATTGTAATGGAATATGGATGTGGATGTGCAAACATGTAGATACGATGTTATGAATATATTTATGTGGTATTCTCATTTATGAGGATGTTGTGTTGAGAAACCAAATGAGGATCGTATGAAAGGAGGTATTAATTGTGTAAGATTGTCGTCCGACACTCGTGTATAAACTCATGTTGATAACGAGACTAGAACATGAATGTAAATTCATGAGTATGTTAATATGATGTAATGTAAATTTATGAATATGAAAATATAATATTATGGGCATTTGTATTGAGTATTCATCTTATGAGAATGTTGATTTACAAAAACTTTATCCATATTCTGCCATGTTAAGGAAAGGAACCTAATTACTAATTCACTGAATGTCATTGTGAAAAATATCGAGAACAAAAGAGAAATAAAAAATTTCCACTGTTTTTTGCTTGAAAAGGCAGGGTCATTACACCTAAATACCTAGAAACCCAAATAGATGACCCAAACATCAAAGTTTGTCATCCACAAGCTACTTGAAACAAAGATGATAAAGTTTTCATGAATCATAAACTCGTAAAATAATTCCATGCAAATCGTTAAAGTGATGAGGTCAAAATTTATTGCTTTTGATCAATCTTGCTTGAAATGAGAAAAGGTTATTCTTTGATACTCCCTATAAATGAATATATCCATTACAGTCCCAATTCAAGCCGAAGTGAAAAAAAAAGTTCTTCGTAAGATAACCCTGACTAGGATCACATCCCACGTTGAGGGCAAGTATTAGAAAATGATAAGGATGTGGTCGGAAAACTAAAAAAAGGTAGAATATCTATGAACGGAATCCACAAAATCTTGATTGAGGTCGTAAGCCAAAAAAAAGGCTTACTAAATGGCAAATCTTGAAAAAACACACGAGTATATAAAAAGCAAGCAAAGACTTCTCCTACAGCTTCAATGAATAAAGAAAAGGAAAATCATTGAGGGATTTGCAAATGAAAGAAACATGTCTGGGTTTTCAATCAAAGGCTTGAAAAAAAAAGGGCATTGGGTAAAGAGATTCTGGGAAAGAAAAGTTGATTAGGTATTCTATTAAAGGTTTAAAGTAAAAAGAAAAACCTAGAAAGATCCCTTGTCTTGATTCCTAAAAGCAAAGGACTTTGATAGCATATCATATGCTGGAAGAGTAATGAAAGAGGATGAAAAAGCATAAAGGATTAAAAGTGATCGTAGAACCATGAAAACCCTTAAACACCATTTAAGCCTATGAATTCCTTTTCTTTGATAGCCATGAAACTCAACCTTTATTATGTACTTTGAAAAGTCTATTCTAATCAAGTAAGCAAGAAAGACCGATAAATATGCTCTCAAAACGTAAAGAACCATTCACATGAGTCATGATGAAGTGAATAGCTATTCATTTTTGTTAAGAAAATTCAAACACAAGACTTCAAACAAGTATTTAATCCTTTTTTAACCTAATGCAAAATAGGTCATCTCTTGAACCAATCACCATGATGAAATACCTTTCTTCAAAGACTAATATAAATTATGAGAGTTGCATGAACATTGCTATTTGATATGACTTTGAAAATTCTCAAGCTTTTAAAAGACAAAGTAAATCTTGAGAAATCTATGTTAGGAAAAACACTTTAAAATAAAACTCAAATGTGTGTCACGAGTATTTGAGAAAAGCACACGAAAAACAATATTATCATAAGGCAAGGAGTTCTAATGCATTTTTAATTAGGATAGTACTTGTCATGGCCTAAATACTCAAAAAAGGGGAGAAAGCTACAAAGGCAGCTCAACGCTCAAGATTTAAAAATAACTCACATGGACTTATTTGGGTAAACTAGAAGATGAGCCAACAAAAGTGACCCCCTTAAAAATTATAACCCTCAACAATCAAAAGAAAAGATTGAGAAGAGATGAAAGGGTTTATATTTTGAAAAGCATGCATTGCATATGGTTTGACCTCAACTTTGAAGAAGTGTTTGTATAGGATTCGTTAATCAAGAGGAAAGGTGATGAAATATGCATGGGTGAACAAAAGTCAACAAATGGCAAAGAAATCTCATCCATATGGTGTGGATAACTAAAGCCATAAGAAAAGGCACTCGTTTTAAGAGTTTACCCTTGGAGGGTATTTTGTTTTGAAATTTGTTTTATGATAGTTTTGAAGGATTTTAATGAAAATCCCAGTTTGAATTTCAAAATAGGCAGATTGCCCGTGAAAATAGACTAATTTTCAAGGAAGCATGGACGTTTGCTGAAGTTCTTTTTGGAATTTAAAAAGATAGGTTGCCAGTGAAATATACCACCTTTTGAATTTTAAAATGGGCAGGTCATTTGTGAAAATAGACTAATTTCAGGGAAGTATGGATGCTTGTTGAAGTTCTTTTTAGAATTTGAAATTGGTAGGTCGCTCGTGAAACTAAACCAGTTTTTTGAATTTTAAAATGGGCAGGTAGCCTATGAAAGTAGATCAATTTCAGGGAAGTATGGAGATTTGCTGAAGCTCTTTTTGGAATTTAAAAAGGGTAGGTAACCCGTGAAAATAGACCAATTTTCAAGGAAGTGAGGACATTTACTGAAATTCTTTTTGGAATTTAAAAAGGACAAGTCACTTGCGAAAATATACCACCTTTTGAATTTTAAAATAGGCAGGTTGCTTGTGAAAATAGACCAATTTCAGGGAAGCATGAACGTTTGCTGAAGTTCGTTTTGGAATTTGAAAAGGGTAGGTCGCTCGTGAAAATAGACTAATTTTTTTTTTATTTTAAAATGGACAGGTCACTCATGAAAATAGATCAATTTTAGGAAAGTATGGACATTTGTTGAAGTTCTTTTTGGAATTTAAATGGGGCAGGTCACCAGTGAAAATAAACTACCTTTTAAATTTCAAAATGGACAAGTTGCTTGTGAAAATATACCAATTTCAAGGAAGTATGGACGTTTGCTGAAGTTCTTTTTGGAATTTGAAAAAGGTAGGTCGCCCGAAAAAATAGATCAATTTTTGAATTTCAAAATGGATAGGTCGTGTATGAAATAGACCAATTTTAGGGAATCATGGATGGTTGTTGAAATTCTTTTTAGACTTTGAAAATGGTAGGTTGCTAGTGAAAATAAATCAATTTTTTAATTTCAAAATGGGCAGGTCACCCATGAAAATAAATTAATTTTAGGGAAGCATGGATTCTTGAAGTTCTTTTTGGAATTTAAAAAGGGTAGGTCGCCCATGAAAATAGACTTCAAGAAAGTATGAACACTTGCTGAAATTCTTTTTGAATTTTAAAAGGGGCAAGTTGCCCGTGAAAGTAGACAAGTTTTTTTAATTTTAAAAGCAATGTCTTTGGATGGGTGGATCACCTAGCAAATTGGACAAACACTTTTTCCTTACAAGCTCACTATGCAAAACCTTGATGAGATTTTGCTTTCTAAGCATTGTAAAGAGAGGGTATCTATAGTTACTTATTTTTTATCCCATTAAAAATAAAAATAAAAAAGAAAAGGAGAAAAATAAAAAAAGAAATTCAAAAATTCAAGAGAATACACATGAAGAAAGCCTAAAAGATTGCCTAAAGTGGTGGTGAAAGACCAAAATGATAAGTGAAAATGTTGAAAGACCAGAATGTACAAGATTGAAAAAATTGATGACTCAATTCTGATTGACAAAAGACCCATTCGAAGAAAATATTTTTATTTGGGGTAAATAAATACAAATTTAGGTGAGTAAGAATTCGATAAGGATTTTGGAAGGTTTATTAATTTTACTGGCTTAATTGTAAGGAAAATTAGTTATTTGGAATGAATTTGGTTGTTAATTAGAAGAAATTAAAGTTTAGGGACCGAAATTGAACTTTAAAAAGTTTAATTGGTCAAATAAGGGGTATAATTATGAAAAAAAATAAAGTTTGATAACCAAGTAGCGTAAAATTGAAAAAGGCATGAGACTTCAAAGGCTGAAATTGACCAAATCAAAGTCCAAATTAAAAAAAAATTAAAAGTTTGATGGTTAATTAAGGGTCCAAATGCACAAATCAGTAACCAAGGACCAAGATGAAAATGACACTAAACTTTGGAGCTGATAATTGAGTTTAGCAAGGGTGAAATTGCATGAAATTAAGAGTGAGGGAGGCAATTATGGGTCCAATTAAAAGCAATTAGAATATGTCATATCTCAAATTAAAAACCCTAATTTCTAGGGGTTGACATCTTCCAATAGCTCATTGTGGAGTTCTAGATCTCCAAATGGCACGAGGTTTTTTGCAAATAGAAGAAAAACATCTTCTATACAACCCTATTTCTATGAAATTAGATGTTTACATCTCAATTCTTTCATAAAAGTTTGCAACATCTTGTCCTGATAAGCCATTACTATATTTTCAGATTATGGGCTAATTGAGTTGGCACCTTCAAGCGAATGAATATGGAGCTACAAACCTCCAAATGGAGCAAGGATAGATCTAAAAGAAAGGAAGGTTTGCATCTCCTCTACCAAGTTCAGGTGGGCTCCGATTACATTTACATTGGAGTTTCTCTAGCGAAGCCTCAAAGTGGCCAACTCAGTAAGCCTTGACTAAGATACCCATTTGTGCAAAACCACCTAACCTTTTCATATGTTAACACTTAAGAACTATCTTAGGGTTTTTATCAAGGGCTATAAATCTTTCATCCAAGATTAGAAGGTGAGAAATGCATATCTTTTTCTCCAAGAAAGAGAAAACCACCTAGGCAAAATCACCATCCCTAAAAACCATTAAAGGGCAAGTTCCAGCTATTACCATTAGTCTAGAGCTCTCTCATTTTAATCAAAGGACTGAGCTTTGACTATCAGAAAGAATAGAGCAGTGTATGGGGAGAGAGTATGCCCATTATCCTAAAGCGAGAAAAACCCTATAAATACTCCTAGAAATCAAAGAAAACAATAAGGCAAGAAAAGAGAGAAGAACATGAGGATATACTCTGTAAAAATACCTTAGTGTGAAGGTTCAAAGACCTAATATAGGACGTCCAGTAAGCTTTGGAAATAATAGAAAGTGAAAGGAAAATAAGGAAGGAAAAGATAAGGAAAGTAGCAGCCTATAGCAAGCAAGTTTGAAGAAGGTATAACCATGTGAAAACTCAAGGGTAGAATCTATGTGGCCTGCCCATTCATGCTTCCTCAATGTTTAAACCTATTTTGATATTGTTTGAGCTCATCTTGTATTTTTGGATTGATTTTAGTGCTGAAATAATCTGATTTTTTTTTGGCAAAGTCTGTTTTGTTCTTGTTCTTGTTTTAAACATGTTTTTATTACTCAAGCTTTTGTTATGATAGTTTGTTCTATTTTAGGCAATAATATGTTAGTGAAGCTCGCTCTAAAGGCATGATTCTTGGTTTTGATACTTGTTTGATTTTGTGTTTTTAGCCCAATATTATATTAATGATGTATTTAAGGTATTTTGATTTGTGTTTGAATCTGTTTTTTATAATAAAACAGTAAGTTGCTTTTGTTTGTGGGTTAAAGATTTTGGAAGCATATTGATCAATACGATGTTATTAGTGCAAGCTCATGGTTCATACAAATATTTTTGGCATATAGATGTTAAAAATGTCAAGTTTTGAATTCAAATAGCATTAATATATTTGTTGTTTAGCTTTGGTAGTTTTGAACTTTGAAACTTCATACATGTTATTAATGATTTGATGTTATTTGTTAATTCTTTGGATTCAGTTATGCGACAACTTCTGGATCACATAAGGTATCTCTATTTGATCTTGGAATAAGGTTAATTTAGTCTGAGACACCCCAAATAGATTGTGTTACAAAAGAAGTGTGAGAAATGATTAACATCAATGAAGTAACTTGCACTTGTGGTAAACGATAACTATATCTTTGATCATATTCACACCTAATCGCATGTTGCACTTTACAAAATGTGGACTATATACAATTTGTTAATGATTTCTACTCCAACTTGTCATAGAAAAATGCATACAATCCTTATTTTTAACCATTATCTGATACGTTGTTGTGGCATGCATAGTCGTTATGGTCTGCATATATTAGTTCAGATGTATATGGATTTCCATCTAGATGGAGAACAGATAAGGGTTAAAGTAAATTCACTAGTCTATGTAATGAAATGAATGCTAGAGAGGGGCACTCACTAAATAAATATGGCATATGCGATCAAAAGGGTCATAATAGGAAAACTTGTGAAACTAGACAACATATGTTAATTATTTGCACTTGTTCCAAATTATGTTAACTTCAATTATTATTTTTTTAATTTAACTTTATGGATGTTTAATTTTATTGCAAAGGCTAATATTGTTTTTGATACAGTACCTCGAAGGAGGCATGGTTTGGACTAAAAGGGGTTCTACTACTTCTAGAAGTGTTGATAAACAAGACCACCTTGTTATTAAGGCAGGTTTTGATGATATGATGGTTCTATATATGTAGGACCAACATCATTCTAGTGATATTTGGAGTGGGGAGGTCAGATCTCTATACTAATAACATTTTTAAATAAGTATTTTAATTAAATAAGTTTTAACTACTTTAATTATTTAAATAATTAAATTGCTTTATTTTCAGGACGGTGATCCTGTAACACCTCAACAACATAAATTGATGGAGTTGCATAAGCGTGTCCGCCCATTTGTTATCAATGTCAACACTGATATCACCCCAGCTCGTAGATTAGTTAGTTGCATGACATATATCATGACCACACATTGATTGCAACTTTGGTTGAGTGATGGAGGCACAAGACACATACATTTCATCTATGTATTGGTGAGATGATACCCATAATATGAGATATAACCATGTTGACTGGCCTTCCGATAAATGGAGCCCCTATGAGAAGATGTGGAGGGTCGGTTAACAAAGATACTTTATGTGATTATATATTAGGATGGTGCCTCTAGCTAGTACTTATAAGGGTGATTACATCAAATTGGCATGGTTGGACATAAATTTTAAGACCCTCTTAACAATGCGATAGAGGATCAGTTGGTTATGTATGCTAGAAATGCAGTACCACTATTCTTTCTAATAGTACTTGAGGATTTCTAGGTCATTCCTAATTATAGCTATGGGGTCATGCTTACATATCGTTACCGGCAACTATGTAAATCATGTCTAAAGAAGAGAAGATAAATTGTCGGGTGTGTACTATTTCTCGAAGTATAATTATTTTAAATTCTTTGATTGTTAGAATTAATGACATTTAAATACTAACCTAAAATTGCCAATGTTAATTGATACAGCTTTGGTCATGAGAGCTTATTCACATCGAATGTCTAGGGAGTTGGGATAATAATATGTTTGACATTGTCACTTGGAGGCCACTATCCAATGGCTTTAGTTAATAATAAAATAAAATTGATTCTAATCAACATGTAATTTATGTAAATTGAATGAAAAAAAATATATTTCATGTCTTGTCATGTCAGATGGTGTGGGGCTAGACATTTCATTATAAATCTCACTCATGTCCATGAGTTATACTAAGATGAATTGGACACATAACAACCATATTAGGTATAGGTTACAAATATATTGTATTTTTTTTATTTGAACATCAATTATTTAGTTTTGACTTTCTATCTAATATAAGTCTTTTATATGTTCTGATAGGTTATATGAAAGTCATATATAGAGGACTTGATACTTTCAGCTTCACCTATATGTCATGAGGGATCTGATCTATGGCTAGTATAGGTCTTATTGCACTACTTCAACTTTATTAAGATGCATTGCCCATATCGAGTAATACAATAGTTTGAACTATCTCAACATATACCAATTATATTGATACCGGTGATGAGATGTATAGTATTAGTCGTTAGGGTAAATGCAATGAGAATTGGTTGATTATTCATGCATTTTACCTAAATCTTTGACATGCCAAGAGAAATCGTATTTTTAAGGAGCGACAACCAACAATTGATGTAGATACCTATATGAGATGGTATCTGACCATTATATGTCATTTTATTACACCTACCTAGTCGCGTTTCCTGAGATATCCACGCAATCTGACGCATTATGCATCCCGATATCCAAGACATAATTGATTGGTATGCAATATTGTTTTACATATAACATTTATTAAATATTGTTGATGTTATTTTAGATGATGAGTGCTAATTAGTTTTTAATGCATGTATGTATATAGATTCATTACTTAGTACGGAAGGATCAGAAAGTAGCAACGACTATCCATGAAGGCATCGATGAGATAGGATGCATTATGACCAACATTACCACTTAATTTGTGTCGTGGTGGACGTCAAGAGATTAGGGAGGCTAAGTGTCTTGAAGTAGCATTGGTGGAAGATGAGATTGCTTATCGTGGAAGTGTTAGGGATGGTGGTCCCTCCACGAGCATCCCAAGCCCATCTACGAGCTGGGGTGATATCAGTGTTGACACTTAGTTGGACTAGTTAGGATGGTGGTGCGAGCTTGTTCATGAGCGTCCCAGATTTTTCCATAAGCTGAAGTGATATTGGTTCTCCTCACCTCTACTTGAATACTATAGACTTGTCCTCGAGTTGAACAAGTTGGGGTGGTGCTTCAGATCCATCCATGAACGCTCCAAACCCTTCCACGAGCTAAGTCGATTATTAGATATAGTTACATATTATTATATGTTATAAGAACTATGAATAGATGCATAATTAGGTTAATCTTAATAAAATGTTATGTTATGTTAGTCATCGGTCTAATTTTGTTAATTATGATTCAAGATGTAATGCGTTGTTTATGTGAATTGTGTTTTGGGGCTAAAAAACTAGTTATTTGAATTGTGTGAATTATGATTTTTTTAGGCAAGGAGTTAATGAATAAAGAAATTGTCTTTGGTTGTGTGTCTTCATTGAGTCGTAGATGTTATTTTTGACTAGTGTGTCATATATTTTATATATGACTCATGTGTAGTGGTTGGTATTTGCGACACGCGATTCACAAATATTGAATGAAACATGTAAGTTGCAGATGTTATTTGTGACTCAGTTAAGTGTGCTAGATCCCTAAATATTTTTTCACCTATGTTGTTTTACCAAAAAAAAATTATTGTGCTAAGTTCCCAAAAAAACTCAAGCTTAGTAGTGTGTGTTTGATATCAAGGTGTAATTTGAATTTTAAAAGTGTTTTTCTCTTGAAAATGCATTAAAATAACTTTTTTTAGATTTTTTTGTTTTTTGATATAAATACCTCAAAACCATCGAAAAACACAAAAAAGTATTAATTTGATATTTTTTCAAATGAAACACACTTTTAAAAAACACTTAAATGACCAGTCAATAAAAAACTTGATGTAAGATAGGTTTGCTTTCAAACAGGGTTAAGAATTGACATGGTCAAACCCGATTAACTCTATGGGTTAACCCGCGACCCAGTCACTCCCAAATAAGACTTACCTGAGTCAACTTCAGGAATTTTTTTCTTCTAAAATAATGGAGTTTCATTTAAAAAAACCTGAAATGATATTCTTTTAAGATAGATCTGGGTTGATCTGCCAACCTATAAGTTGATCTAACCAATATCTAACCCGGTCTTGATAAATATGGTATTTTTTATTAAGGCAATTTGTATATAAATAATTATTAAATCCTTATTTTATATGATTTTTTTCTTTAAAAAAAATCTCTCAAGTTCGTCAAGTATGAAAAAAATTATGGTGATTAATAAGTAACTAGTGATTTCTTAGTAGAATCATGATCTACTAAAACTGATAATAATATTTTTATTTATGAATTTTTTCTTTTAATTGTATTTTTTTTATTTTTTTAAAGTGAATGTAAAAAAATAACTAATAAGATATCGTTAGTAATTCTCTGAATACTATAAAATTACTTGATGCAATACATATAAAATAATTTAATAATTCTAAAATTCAAAATTTGAATATTAAAAAATAAATAAAGTAGCATATATCCGTAACCCGAAATTCGCATTTTCCTTAACTCGATGTATTCTTTAATCACAAATATTTTCCAATTTTTGACATGATTCTTTCTCACCCGTCTGATCATGCACTCAGGAAAACAAACGTGACCCACAAAAGGTTCCTTGTCTCCTGCCTGTTAGCTAGTAGATTGTAACCGTCATTTTCTATAAAAACCAGACCTACTCTAATAACAAAGCCATATTTATCAGTGCATTTCTTTCCTCTTTCTGCTTGAGAATTGGACAGACAAAAACATGTGTGGAGGTGCCATTATTTCCGATTTTGTTACTGTTAAGCGTGGCCGGAGATTGACAGTTGAGGATCTCTGGTCTGAACTTGACCCCTTCTCTGAATTTCTTAGATTTGATCATCACTCTAATCATAATAATGGTAGTAAAAAAGACCCATCAAGTCTCTTGTTCCCTCAGAAGCCAAGCTACACCATCCAAGTCCAGCAAGGTAATGATACTTTTTTGTTTTTTCATTTTTCTGGGTCTTCCCAAAATATATTTAATCTTGGATATATATATAATATATAAACATGGGCTAGTTAGATTTATCTTGGATTCTTGGCCTGTATCTCTCTGGTTTTTTTTTTTTCTTTAAGGCAAAATTTTTATTTCTTTTTTCTGTGATTTTATATATAGTGATAACAGAGAAAGTTGAGAAGCCAAGCCACGCCACAGAGAAAGAAAATGGTAGCAAGAAGGCTCAAAGAACCAGAAAGAGTGTGTATAGAGGAATAAGGCAAAGGACATGGGGCAAATGGGCAGCTGAAATAAGAGACCCACACAAAGGTGCTAGAGTTTGGCTTGGCACATACAACACCGCTGAGGAAGCCGCCAAAGCATATGATGAAGCCGCTAAACGCATCCGTGGTGATAAAGCCAAGCTCAACTTCCCTTCTCAGACACCGCCAACTCCGGAGGCGCCACCACCTGCCAAGAAGCGTTGCATCGTGGCTCCTGAAACAGCTTATGTGGCTAGTCCTTTCACACCACCACTGCAAGAGCCATATTCTGGGTATCAAAATGAAGATTATGAGCTAGAAGAGCAAATCTTGAAGTTGGAGTCGTTTCTTGGGCTGGAACCTGACCAGATGGCTGCTCGTCTGAGGGAAAACGGCGGTGATTATCGTGACTCTGGGGACCTATGGATGCTTGATGATCTTGTGACACATCATCAGTATCGACGTCAGATTAATTATTAGTAAAATAATTAACTACTAATGCTACTGATGCATGCATCTCTTCTGCTTAATGTACTGCTTTTAGCTTTTACAAAAAGACTCTGTTTTATTAATGTTTAAGTAGGGTTTGGTGCTTCATTGTCGTACATACCTTGTGCAATGGAGTATGAGAATAATACTTTTGTAGCTGCACTCATTTGCATCACCTTTTTTTTTTTTCTAGGTTTGTTTGAAATAAAAACCTTGGATTTGTGCCATCTACTTATATATATGGAGTACTTGTTTAACAGTTTTTTTTGTGTCTCATTCAGTTAAGATTTTGAATTTCAAAATTGAACATTAAAAATTAATAACTTAATAAAATTTTACATTATTTCATATTATTAATTAAACCGAAATTGTAAGACATAAATAATGATAATAAAAGATAACTTAAACTCAAAAACAAGAAAATGTATTGCAAATAAAAACAACTTACAATCATGAAGTTGTTTCTGATTTGAGCATAACCCACTACAAGATTTTATAGTTTTACCGACGAACCAATTCCGTCGGTGTGTGATTAGAAGTTCGTCGGTGATTTTTTTACCGACGTCCTCACTGACGGATTACGTCCGTCGGCTTTTCTTTCGTCGGTGATTCCCCTTTCCGTCGCTATATCGGTCGGAAAAACAAAAAAACCATTTGCCGATGGTTTTACAGACGGAATTTGCGCGCCAAAAAAAAAAGATTCCCGCTTGAAATATACCGACGGATTTTTATTCCGTCAGTGATATTGTGATTGACCGACGGAAACTATTCGTCGGTACATCCGTCGGTGAGTATGAAATACTGACCGAATATATCCGTTTGTAAATTCGTCGGTACTATTGGCAGCTACTGTTAAATGCCGAAGGATTAATTCCGTCGGTAAGTCTGTTGGTGAGTGTTTAAAATACCGACCGAATTCATCCGTCGGTAAAATCCTTGATAATAATTCTTTTCTTATTTTGTTTTTAAAAAATTATTTAGGATATATAATATAAAACTATAGAAATTAATTGTAATACAAACCAATTATGCAAATAAAATTTATATTAAACATAAAAAAAAAGTTAAATAATATTCATTAGAAACTGAATATGTTTCAAGAAAAATATTAAATGAAGTTTTAAATGTAAATAATGTTTATTACAAATTAATATAAAGGTGGAGCTGGAGGAGGAGGAGGAGATCCTGGAGGAGGCTGGTGGTTATACGGCCAAAAAAGATTAGGCGCACATGTTCCACTATTTGCCATGTTCATAATCATTTCGCGAAGCTGTTCATAAGCCGCTTTTTGTTGTGCTTGAGACGCTTTGATTTGCTCAGACTCCGCTCTTTGTTGTGCATGAGACGCTTTGAGTTGTGCGTACTCTGCTGATAGGTTATCGTATTTCTCGGTGAGCTGAGCCGTGTGTTGCTGCAAGGCCACGAACTCCTTAGATTGGGAGCTCGATATTGATTGGGAGCTCCCAACAGTTGAAACACTACGGGTCGATCGCAAGTTGTCGGCCGTAGTGTTGGAGAGCCCGTAAACCTGATTTTTATCGGGTCCACCTGACGAGCCAACCTCCATCCACAAATCCGGATCGAATTCCGGATGGGTCAAAATATCGTCCCCGTATCTCTCCCTCAACCGATTATTATAGGTCTCCTGAAAATAAAAATAAAAAAGTAATCATCATATTCAATACAATAAACATAATAACTTACAAAATAAAATGGTTGAACAAACATACCACAAAATGCTGAGCACGGTTATCAACGAACTGTTGCACCCCTTCTGGCGGTTTTGACCCCGCACGTGCGTCTCCACAAACAGCTCCATCGGGCTCGGCTCACGTCCAAGAGACACAACCTATAATGAAAAAAGATATATTAACAACAACTGAATTTAACGATATATTTCATTTAAATTAATCTTACCATCCGTTTCGCATGTGCAGCAAACGGAACGGAGCCGCCAGTGTGCGTTGTCACCCCGCCATGAATTGTCCGATTTTGGTTGCCAGCACCGGACTGTGAGCGTCATGTGAACTGCTCAGACGTCACGTGCTCAAGATAGTGCGGCCATATATCTTCCGGGATGTATATCTGTTTGAAATCCCTCCAAACCGCAACATCGTTCCAGCCTTGGAAACCCCTATCCCTCGCGGTTTTTTTTTGTCTTTTTTGTGCTTCATATCAAAAATCACACAACCTACTTCACGCAACCAAAAATTACATTTCGAAACATAAATTTTTATCTAAAAAAAATCTTGTATTGTTTTCGATCTTACCTAGTTGCCGCGTGATTTTCCCAAACCCTCCTCACAACAGTGTTATGCTCACTGTCCCAGCAGAATTTGTGCTGTGTATAAATAAAAAAGTTTAAATAAAAATAATAATTTATTTACAATTATATTAATAAGCTGAAAATTATAAATTAATACCAACCTCAAACCTGTTAAACTATGCATTGATTTGAGGCATCCATTCAGGATGCTTGGATATCTGACTCCATTGAAACAATGGAATCTCCATCGACGATTTAAACGCCGATGATATTACTCGGGCGGCTTCAATGTTTGTGAACCTGAAAATAAATGAAATAAATTCAATAGTGATTACTTTATAAATTATGTTGTAATTTAAAAAAAAAACTAAAACCTTAACAAACTTACATTGAAAGGTCGTCCTTCCACTATGCCTCGTACTTGCGGGTAAATTGATTCCGCTGCGAAGGCACGCCGCCTCTGCGCTGTGAAGTATCGCTGGAAGAGGCAGCATCGGTTGACGGCGCAGGTGGTGTAGGTGCCTCTTCTTGAGAGGCACCTAAGGAAATATCATCCTCGCTGCTAAACGAACTAGCTGCGACCATACTTGAGCGACCAGCTCTGGTTTTCGTTCTATGCATCTACACAATTTTATACAAATAATTATATAATTAAATTCAAATGTAAAAAAAAAAAATTCAACAGCACCTCCCATATACCGGATACTACCCAAATCCATAAACCTGCACATATTAACAATAGCCACAACCAATTTACCCAATCTATACTAATTATTCCAACATATTCAATTACTAATCCTAAGGTAAATTCAACATTAAGAATTACAATTCAAGTAATTATTCAATAATTATGCCAATACAACAAAACAATAAATTAAAAAAAAAACTCTAGAATAACAATCAAAATAAATGGAAAATTAAACACAAAGCATGCAATAATAGAGTAAAACTAATAATTATTCCAACATATTCAATTACTAATTCTAAGGTAAATTCAACATTAAGAATTACAATTCAACAAATTATTCAATAATTATGCCAATACAACAAAACAATAAATTAAAAAAAAACTCTAGAATAACAATCAAAATAAATGGAAAAAATTAAACACAAATCATGCAATAATAAAGTAAAATTAATAATTATTCTAACATATTCAATTACTAATTCTATGGTAAATTCAACATTAACAATAAATATTCAACAAATTAACTAATAATAATTATGCCAATACAACAATAAAAATATTCAAAAAATTCAAAAAAAAAACTATAGACTTTATCTGCATTACAAAAAATACACCAAAACAAAAAAAATAACCAAAAAAATAGCAAAAAAAAAACCATTAAAGTAAAATGAAATAGAGGAAACACTAACCTTTTAAACTGATAAAGATTCACGATAAAAAAAGCTTGAGATTGCCTGAAGAACGGAGAGGAAAAGAATGGTGAAAAACTAAGGAGAAGAGAAAATGAACTGAAGAGGCGGTCGGGGGAGGTTAAATACCAATTTTACCGACGGATTCACCGACGGCTACATAATTAATTATTATTTTAATTTATTCCGTCGGTGAGGTGTTAAAAATCCGTCGGTAAATTTTAAATTTCGCACCAATTTTTTTAATGGCCCTCCATATTTTTCGCAGTCCGTCGGTAAATCCGTCGGCAATATGACGCGGTCAGAGATGCATTTAATGCACAACCCTTTGATATTCGCGCGGTCCGTCGGGAATTGTGTCGGTAAAATTGACAACGTACCGACGGCTATATATTCGTCGGTGTGGCCGTCGGTGATATGGTGGCATTTCAAGTAATTATTTTCGAACTCTCTGTGAAATGCCAACGGACTTAAGTCCGTCGGTATGGATGTTGGTGATGTGGTGGCATTTCAAGTAATTATTTTCGAACTCTCTGTGAAATGCCGACGGCCTTAAGTCCGTCGGTATGGACGTCGGTGATGTGGTGGCATTTCAAGTAATTATTTTCGAACTCTCTGTGAAATGCCGACGGCCTTAAGTCCGTCGGTATGGACGTCGGTGATGTGGTGGCATTTCAAGTAATTATTTTCAAACTCTCTGTGAAATGCCGACGGACTTAAGTCCGTCGGTATGGACGTCGGTGATGTGGTGGCATTTCAAGTAATTATTTTCAAACTCTCTGTGAAATGCCGACGGACTTAAGTCCGTCGGTATAGACGTCGGTGATGTGGTGGCATTTCAAGTAATTATTTCATGTCACAAAATATATCATCCATGATCAATAATTATTTCAAGTAATTATTTCGTAATTGTGGCATTTCAACTAATTATTTCAAGTAATAAATATTTTGTGTTTCAAAATATATCATCCACAATCTAAATTACATGAAAAAAAGGGTTTTACATAGGGCTTCATTTTGGTAGTTAGTCAGAATTTTCTTCTTCTTCATCATCAATTGAATTGTCATCACCTTCATCGCAATCTTCAATATGAATATCATCTTCTTCATCGACATTTGCTTGTCCGCTAGAGCTCAAAACAAAATTCAACTCCTCTGCGTCAACATCAACAAGACTATCATCGAAAACATGAAAATTTGAATTTTCTTCCAATTCAATCGAAGGAGCAACTCGATATGGTTCAACCACCTCACTAACTTGAAAGACTTCATCTCGCACACTTGTGCCTTCGTTCTCATCTTGAACAACCTCAACACGACCCGGGGTTTCGTTTTTAAAACGAACAACCAATCCACTCTTGATCGATCCTTTCTAAATGAAGGGGTGTATGTGTAATAAACTTGTTGACATTGCTTTACGAAAACAAAGACATCATTTATGTTGCGGAGTCTAGCTTTTGAGTTGATTTCGACCAGACCATAGTGCGGATCAACTCTGATTCCTCTATCATTCGTGTCATACCAATAGCATTTGAATAAAAATACTATATTCTGCTCGTTATGATATTGCAGTTCGACGACCTCTTCTAATCTACCATAGTAGTCAACTTCTAACTCACTACTAGTGGATCCCTTAACACAAACACCGCTGTTGTATGTCTTTCTTCCTTGCCCGTATTCTTCAGTATGGAAAACATATCCATTGACAAAATACCCGTTGTAGCACTTACATTTTCTTTCAGGCCCCAGGCTTAGTGAAGACAATGACTTAGGTGCACTCCTTCCCATTTGATAAACCTTGTATGTAATGTACATCAATAAACAGTAAATGAACGAGAATCTCGTAATGACATGCATACGTACAGTAATTTTGCAAGTTAGAATGAGTTTGTGATAGTGCTTACATGTGTTCTGAACCACGTGGCAAACTGCTCATCTTGTAATTAAAAGATCTGGGATTCGGTCAGCTGTGAGTTATTGGAGAGCAAATATTAACGATGTTGCCTGCAAGTGATAATGAGTGTATAATATTACAATATATAATTAACAGTATATTACTAACAAAGTTTAATTAGTATAAACTTACTGAATAAAAGGTCTCAGTTCATCACAGTTAAATAGAACATAGTTGTGTGCTTGTTTGAACTCTATTTTCGACAAATATCTTCCTCTTATGGCATTTTTAGGTGTGGGTCGTCCAGTATTGGAGAATATTGACAAGTTCCCACTGGAAGGCACTTCACCGCCATCACCATGCCGTGGAACGCGATTGATTCTCATTCTCATATGAGGTTCGAAATAGTACGAGATAAATGTTGAGATCTCCTCAACAATATAGGCCTCAGATATTGAAGCCTCAACATGAGCCTTGTTCTTAACCTTTTTCTTGAGATTAAACAAGTACCTGCATTGAAATATTAATCAAGTATTTTCAATTCAGAAAAACATATAAAATACTTTTATATATGAATTACATTGTAACTGTAATATCTAACCGTTCGAATGGGTACATCCATCTATATTGGACCGGTCCTCCAGCTTTTCCCTCGAATGGTAGATGTATAGGGAGATGCTCCATTGAGTCAAAAAATGATAGAGGGAATATCATCTCAAGTTTGCATAGTGTCTCGATGATATTCGTTTAAAGCCTCTCAATGTGATCAACATTCAACTTGCTGGAGCATATATCTCTGAAGAAATGACTGATCTCCGTGAGTGCATCCCATATTCCCTTTGGTAACAAATCACAAAAAGCTAATGGGATGAGTGTTTGCATAAACACGTGGCAGTCATGACTCTTCATTCCATACAATCTGCAGTCCTTTATATTAACCAGCCTTGATATGTTCGATGCATGTCCATCCGGAAAACATAGACTCTTAAGTCATTTGTAGACTAGCAGTTGTGCGTTTTTCTCTAACACGAAGCTTGCTCTTGGTTTTGCGACCCGTGACTAATCATAAACCAACTCCATATTTTTACGGTTACAGTATAAAGCTATATCCAATCTAGCCTTGATGTTGTCCTTTGTCTTCCCCTTCACATCCATGACGGTGTTGAAAATGTTCTCAAATATGTTCTTTTCGATGTGCATGACGTCAAGGTTATGGCGGATCAGATTGGTCTTCCAATAAGGTAGCTCCTAAAAGATACTTCGTTTTACCCAATTATGGGTCAAACCAAAACCAAAAAACTTTTGCTTACCTGACTGAAGGCCAAACACAATGTCACCGTACTCTGAGACAACATCATGCAATTCTTCACCAGAAAGACGCAGGGATGCAACATCTTTTTCAACTCTGCCAACAAAGAAATCTTTTTGTTCTTTCTGTACCTGTGATTAAGTGGCAAGTAGCGACGGTGACAGTCAAAAAAAGAAGCTTTACCTCCATTTGCTAGCATGAATGCCTTGTTGTTTTCCATGCAGTATGGACATGCGAGTTTCCCATGCGTGCTCCAACCAGAAAGCATTTTATAAGCTGGAAAATCATTGATAGTCCACATCAAAGCCGTCCTCATAAGGAAATTTTGTTTCCTCGATATATCATAAGTCAGAGCTCTGGAGGACCACAACTGCGCCAACTCATCAATCAATGGTCGAAGACAAACATCTATATTCCGCCCCGGGTTGCTTGGACCGGGTATGACAGTAGATAAAAACATGAACTCTGGCTTCATACACATTCCCGGTGGCAAGTTATAAACTGTGAGTATGACTGGCCAACAAGAATAAGGAGCAGCAAATGACCCAAATGGGTTGAATCCGTCTGTACACAACCCAAGACGCACATTCCTTAATTCAGCTGAAAAGTGAGGATGAACACTGTTAAAGCGTTTCCACGCTTCGCCGTCAGAAGGATGAACCATCACTCCATCAACCGCATGGTGTGCTTGGTGCCATGTCATGTGCTCAGCAGTCCTTGGTGACATGAATAACCTCTGCAGTATAGGTGTGATCGGGAAGTATATAAGTTTTTTATATGCCACTAGAGTCTTTCCCCTACCAGTTCTAGGTTTGTAACGGGAATGCCCGCATGTCATGCACTCGGTCATCTCAGCATTTTCAAGGTAGTATAACATGCAGAAGTTAGGGCACATGTCAATTTTTTGGTATCCTAAACCGAGGGGTTTCATCATGGACTTCGCAGCATAGAAGTTCTCTTTCAGCCTGTTCCCTTCAGGTAAAATGCTTCTTGCCCATTCAATAATCTTGTCATACCTGGCCTCACTCAACCCGTGATCTGACTTGATGGTGAACACCTGTGCTACGGCCGATAATTTACTGTGGTTCGTGCAGCCATCCCATAATTGTTCGTCAGAATCTTTCAACAAATTAAAAAACCTAGTTGCATCTGCATTAAGTTCTTCTTCTACGATTGGACATTGACTGCCATTACCTTGATTCATTCTCATTGCATCCATAACCATATTTCTGTAAGGATTAGTGTTGTCATTTGCCGCTTCATGCATGTTGCTAGCACTAGAAGTAGACCCAACCACCGTTTCTTCCATTCTCCTCTTACTACCAAATACTTTTCCATGTGCATACCAACACTGGTAATTCTCATAAACCCTTTGTGTAGAAGATGCATCATTACAACATCTGGATGCAGATACTTTTTATTTTCACACTTCCTGCATGGACACCTAATACCGCCTCCAGTAAAATTTATGGGAATAGATGTTGTGAAATTAATAAAACCCTCAACCCCGTTACAATAATCCATCCTCCGCAATCCTTGGGGTGAATCTCGATACATCCATGAACGATCATTCATGACTTATATCGAACCTCTATAAAATTATGATGACATCATGTATTAATTAACTAAGTTAGGTAAATAAACTTGCAAAAATATTACTTTACCTTGAGATTATCCAACAAACCAATCACAACTTCTCATAAATATTAAATATTCATTATCATTTATCAACGTCCATACGAATTAAAATATATAAATTTACAGAAATTATCACTCCGCAATACCATTGATAAAACTTTAAACGGACCCATTAAGCAAGCTATTAATTATTTCAAAATAGCACATGTAATTCGGTAGTTCCATAAAGTTTTAACAATTTACAAACAAATACAATCTTACAAAATCTAAAACAAACCATAACAGGTATAGAATTATACATTCATATACTACAAGTTTGTTTGAGAAATAACAATAAAACATGTACATCTACTAACAAAATACATATACTAAAAAAACAATAAAATTGACATTTAATTAAATGTTAAAATTTAAAAAGATAGAATTACTTACAAAAATTGATAAAATCCGTCGGTAAATTAGAACATGGATGTTGTAACCACAAAACTTCAAGAAATATAACTTGTTGTGCTGATATGAGGAAGATTTTTTTCTGGGGTGGAGGGGGGGCTGGTTGTTTGCAGATGGGGAGAGTTGGGATTAGGAAGAAGAAGGAGAAATAGGGGATGAGAGGGTCGGCAGAGCTGTCATATATTAACTTTTTCCGACGGTTTCACCGACGGCATTTCCATATGTGATTACGTCAGTGATTCTGATGGAAACATAGACACGTCACCGTACGGATCTGCCATTTCAAATCCCTCGGTGATGCCGTCGGAAATTTAAACGGCGAACCGGTCACGTCACTGTACGGGCTGTCGTTTTTGAATCCGTCGGTGATTCCGTCGGAAAAAAATAACCTGCCAAAACCTCCACGTCAGCGACCCGCCTTTTTTTTTAATTCCTAAACTTTGTCGTCCGTAATTCAGTCGGTAACTATCGACGGAAATTTTCTGTCGGTAGTTACCGACTAAATTACGGACGGAAAATGGGCCGTCGGTAGTTACCGACTGAATTACTGACGGAAAATTGTCCGTCGGTAATTTCGACCTCAAATTACCGACAGACATATTCCGTCGGTAAATCCGTTGGTATTTAGCGAATTTCTGGTAGTGATCGGCCAAAGAAACTTCATGATAGGAAAACATATATGTTTTTTTTTTGGATTTTTTAGGTATGAAAATTATTGCCTATTACAAGCCTATTAGTTATAGACCTACTTGTTACAACCAACTTTATAGATAGGTTTTGAAAATCTTTTGAACTTGATTGAATTGCAAAGCAGTTGTTATTTTTGTTGTTATCCTGCTGTCTATCTTGTTTTCTCTTTTAAATAAGGAATTTAAAGGTGATCACTACTTCAATCTATGTCATTTTTTATTTTAAGAATCATGTAATATATAGACTCTTTTTGTTATTTTCAAATTACCTATGTTGATCCTTTTTTTATTTTAAGGATCTTACAATGTACAAACTTCTTCTAAATTTTTTTACCTTTTAATTATTCACATTGATTGTTGCTCACATTGTATCCTTATTATAGTTGAATTGATCATGCCATCTTTTATCCATACAAATCTAAAACAACCCAATATTTACATGAGTATGAAACTTCTACCAAGTCTGATCCACAATCAAGTTTGGTCTATTCTTCTAGTCTTAGACTTCACTTTTTCTTAGTTAATTTTTATGTATAACACTTATTTCCTCTTCAAACAACCCATTAATAACTAGTTTGTTTCCCAAATTAAGAGTTAATTGGCAATTAAAAAGCTTTGACATCTTTATTTTAATTTATATGAATTAATATGAATTAGTTTCCCTAGGATAATTTTATTTTTCAAATTTCAAATTTCCTCTCTATTTAAAATTCCTTTAAGTTCCATCTTATCACTCATCTCTTTTATTCCCACTTACTTCAAACTTTTCTTCTTAGACCTCTCAATGCCTAATAAAAGTACTAAAAGTTTAATAAACCATAGACACAACATTATGGATAAAGTTTCAACTCTTCTCTTCCCTTAAATAGTTGAAGTCCCATATATCCACTAAGGTTCTTACCTTTCTTCTTACAAGAAACTATTATATCTTGACTTAATCCAACTTTGGATGAAGTTCTGTCATTTTAGCCCTTCTCTTGTCCAAATATCCATCTTAATCATATTTTTTGTCATTTAGTTCATCAAAATCTTAATTTTCTTGAAATCCCACATGTAATTAAAGATATGGTTATCAAAATCTCTAATCTTGTTACCCTATTTTTATTTCATCCTGAAAAATCTCTCGAAGTCAGTTGGGATTTCTTTACCAAATATACTACAAACCCTATTAGATCTTGGCCTTCTCCTATTTTGGTTGTTAAAGATTTATACTTTACTCTTTTTAAACATTATTTTATCAATAAAAAATGATGAAATCAATGCTTGGATACCATATTTGATCTCTCTTTCAATAATTTTCCATCCTTTTTTATTGAGTAATGTCTTGACACTTTAGGATTCGAGTTATAGTTGTATGTATATTAAGTTTAGGCCTAATGGTTTTGATTTTATACTATGAAAGATGTTATTTACTTGACTAGTTGTTCAACTAATGGTTTTGATTTTATAACTGCATTTTCATATGTCAATTACAAGGTTGTCAACACTGATTTGGAGAAGAAAAATGAAATTCCAATACATATGACGACTAGAGACTCTTTTCAGAAGTTAGTTTTGCAGCTTGTTAAAGGTAATATGATCTTGCTGCCATGGAGTTTAGTTTTTTCCTCATTTAGATTTGTAGATACTTAACATGTCGTAGGGGTGCTGTTATTAGTAATAGCTATTTAAGTTTACTTATACTCTTTTTTAAGCATAATAAACCTTTAGCTTTTGCCCTAATGTTTTTAGGGTTCATCTATAATAGTCTTCATTGCATTATAGATAAAAATCTTTCTAACAATATTGGAGGCCTTTATGGGTAGTCATACTTAAGGTCACTGCTTACTTCTTTGACCCATCCAGATCTCAATCCGAATTTGTGGTTAGATGTAGGATTATTTGATGGACCAAATAGAAATTAGATGTATGATTTCTCTAACACTATGGTTGAGGACTTGCAGATGAACCGTAGTGTTTCAACTATTAAATGCTCGCAATCAGTTCCGAGCACTCAAACTCTAAAGTTCAAGGTGATTTTAGACCAATGAGTTCAAGCTTGAACGATCCATCTTGCTATTGATTATGCACAACTCGGTGTTGAGACAGTGAAACTTTGTCAATTGGTAATGGAGATGAAACCACAAATGAGTGGTACATGTTCTCTCTCTTATTGGCCCCACGGTCCCGGAGAAGACCCGCCTCCTCCTTTTCCGGCATCTCTTTTTTAGATTAATTATATTTGAACTTATAAATGTTTAAACTTGTAATAAATATTTGATTTTTATATTAACTTAATTTATTTTAATTATTTTCTACTTATGTTTAATAGATTTTAATATATATATATATATATATATATATATATATATATATATATATTATTATTACTGATGGTATTACCAATGGATAAAGTTCGTCAGTATATTTTAGAGAGTTAAAAATTACTGCAAATGTCATTACCATTGTTTAATCACCGATGGAATTCCATATGATTTTTTGTCGATTAAATGTCAAATTAACAAAAAAAAATACCAACAAACAAAAAAAATCACCAATAAAATTACATACAGTTTTTTTTTGTCAGTGGAATTACCAACGAACTGAAACAGGTAAAAAAAAATTTCTAGTGCTTTTTCCATCAATAATTTTATTACCGATGAACTCATTGACAAAAGTTTTTCCGACGAAGTATTTCTTTCTGTGATCCCATCGGTAAAATTCATATTGGCAGACTGTAAGTATAAATACAAACAGGGCATTTTGTTTGTAAATTGAAAAATTATAGTGGTGTTGTTCAACAAAAAAAAAATCCCAACTATGTTTTCTTGAAAACATTAGTTCCAACAACATTTTTTTTTTTTTTTGAAGTTGTGCTATTTTTTTTTAAAAAAAATCACCTATGTTATTTTTTTAAAAAAATCACCTGTATGTTAGTTTGTAAGAAAACACCCAAAGCCCGCCCGTAATCATGAGAAGGATTAGTTATTCTATATAAATTTTGGCTCTTCAAATTACCATGATTAAGTTTGAAAACTCATCAATAATGCAACAATAAGAAGAAAAAGAATATTTATTTGTAGTAAAATGTGATTTCATTAATTTGTGATAATAAAAAGAAACAAAAACACAATTTAATTGAATTTTTTATATATAATTATGTTAATGATATAGAATTTTGTTTTACTTACATATAAATATTCAATTGACTGGATTATCCAACTCAATATTGCTGAGTTATAAGTCCGGAACTAGTGTAGAATTTCTCTTAAAACTCGAGTCCCTTAATTAATACTAGCTAGCTCAAGTCAAACTCAATTAAGTCTCTTTCCTCTGGCCAAGTGATCTCTTTGATTTTCTTTCTTGGGATGAATTCTAATTATCTGTAAAGGCTTGGTGT
This sequence comes from Populus simonii, assembly GCA_007827005.2. Classification (NCBI taxonomy): domain Eukaryota; kingdom Viridiplantae; phylum Streptophyta; class Magnoliopsida; order Malpighiales; family Salicaceae; genus Populus; species Populus simonii. Next base: position 1,910,579 of record CM017471.2, on the reverse strand, counting down.
ATTCTAGTTCAAGAATGGACATTGACTACGTACAGCAAAATAATTCTGTTCCTTTTCTTGACAAAAAGAAAAGTCTTCGCAAGAGGCCAATTTTGTATGTATAAATTTCGAGACAATGAAGTCTCTGACAACAATCTCGCAGTACATGCATGCACAAGTTAATTTCCCTCATAGGTAAGAAATATATTTTAGACCTGATTGCAGTACTTAGGTTAAAACTTAAAGGTAAAAAGTTGAATTCCAGTATGGATAATGTTCTATTTAATCTAAAACCATAACTTGGAATAAATAAATAATTTTAATTTTTTAAAAAATATAATAAGTGTAAATTATAGTATTCAGGTTTAAATCGAGTTTAGGTTATGAATATCCAATAAATATCTAAAATTAATTAGGATTGGATATTAAAAATCTATACTCGATTGAATTCATGTAAAGTTTGAATAGGGTTTCTTTGGATTTGAGTTCAGTAATACAAAATCTAATCTATGGGTATCAATAGTCACCCCTATTTATTACCGACAGCAGTGATTTTTGCTTTGATTTCACTTGACATAGTATTTGAGAGCCAAAAACATGAACGAAAGAAAGAGGGAGGAAAGAGAACGTAAAATTAATGAATGGATTTTCATTATTTTTTCAGACGGAGGAGAGAAAATAAAATGATGAGGGGAAGGAAAGCAAGGAAAAGACAAATTGTTCTTATATAATAAAGAATTGCAGATGATTGATGATAAGATATATATAAAATTATTTGCTGTACCCTAATTTTGAAATAACGATGACTTTTATAAGTATAAAATAGTAGTTTTAATATTTTTCTCTCTGGATTGGTAGGTTAGAAGAGAATATTTTGCATTAAATCTTTTTATAAATCATATTTTATATATATATTTGACGGAATTAATTTGAAAGTAATGATGAAAAGATAAAAATATATCTTTAATTATTATTTTAAACTAACTTTGACTGGGATTTGAAATATCGTTTATTCAAAATTGATATGTAAAATATTCTTATAATTGAAAAGGATGTTTTTTAATAATTTGCTCGGGGGAAAAAACCGAACCCTACTTAATGTTTTTATAATTGTTACATATTTAAAATAATACTATTTTAAAATAAAATGATATTATTTTAATTTTTTTTTTTAAATCCAAACCTAATAGAATCTTGTTCTAATGAATGAAACAATTTAGGCGAACCTTCCATTAGTGCACAAGCCACAATTAAAGTAATGACAATAAAAAAAATAAAAAATAAAAAGAGAGAGAAAATCAATCAGCTGATTATCTAATAACAAACCTGAATTTTTTAAATTAATTATGTGGGGGAGAGAACAGAGTAATATTTGAATATCTTGTCTTCATAAGAAGAAGGTGCATGAACCATATATACCGATTGCAATCACTGGATTTCCAGTGGGACCTTCGAACGACACTCCTTGAAGACGGAATAATATTTATTTGAATGCATTTATTGTTGTTGAATTAAGTTCATAATAATAAAATAAAAAACCTTTAAATGAAAGAATATATATGAATTAATTAATAGCACTAAATAATTCTTAATAAATATATCATTAGATGGATAAGTACATTAAAATGGCCAGCCAATGATACACAAAATCATCATTAGTGATGAATTTGGAAGTTAACAACATGGTTACAATTCGTTGTATCTTCCCCGAGGAGGGACCTACTGTGATACAACTTGCCGATTTCCTTCCAGCAACTTGCACAATATTATCGTCCCTTTCCACTATTCCATCAGCCAACCACCATGCAGGTTTTTTCAAGTAATTAAAAAAAAAATCCATCCATCCTCGAGGAGGATTTGCTGCGTTCAAGGATGGAACCAGAAATTTTTCCGTTCTAAATTATTAAATAAATATATATATATTTTTTAAGATTAATTATTAATTTATATATATAAATTTTTAAAGTTAACAGTAAAGTTTTAATTCAAATACACTACTCAAAATATTAAAAAATAAATTTAAAAATATATAAAATTGAAGTGAAAGTAAAAATAAATTCATTATTAAAATTATATCTTTCGATGTTTTGTGGAATATAATTTATCTATAATCGAATCTGAATCGATGTTGTAACAACCCTTCAACCAGAATAAAATAACAATCTCATGTCAACTAGAAAACAAAATAATTAATTTTTTTCCCTTTCTCAATTCCTCCTTCCTTCACTTCATTCTTTCTTAGATTAGTATTTTATAAATTAGACTTTGTAAGTTTACAAAGTTATTCTCTCATTTTTCTCATTTTTTTTCCTTGAATTTGTTTTTATATTTTTCCCTTACTTTTCTCTATTTCTCTCTAACCTTTTCTTTTCTTTCTTTTTCTTTTCTGCTTCTGTCCAGTCGGCAACATATAAAAGAAAGAAAGAGCTAATTTGTTTTATTTTTTAATGGAAAATAACCATTTTACTCTTAATGAGTCGTTTTGCTTTTATTTGACGGTTTTTTTTTTAGCACTACCAAGCTCCGTTCATCCTAAAATTTTAACCAGATTTTATTCAATATATTTTAAGATCCCTCGTAAAATTTCAACTCAATCTGATGGTCGGATTGAAAATTACGTTCAATAACGTAAAATTGGTCAAATTGTGATTTTTCATCAAATTTCTGAATTTCTCAAAAATTCTGAAATTTTAACCCAAGCTAAAGCATCATATTAGAAAGATTCACGCAAATTTTCAAAAAAAATTGATAAGTCAATTGAGAATTACAAAAAAAAAATTACATAAAACTAATCAAAAAATATTAATAAAATCTTGACCTAAGCTACAGCCGATCCTAGTCCTTAACATACCTCCGCCCTTGGCTGCGATACTTGATGCTTCCTGATGATCATTTCTCTATATATGAAATATTATATGATGTTGGATGTTCTTTCATTACCTCAACCGACGTTCCTGCATTGACCTGAATTAGTAATTTACTGAATGTTATTAAGAGTTCTCGTACGTGTTGATTCCTCGGTGATGATGATAATTTCACCCCTTTCGTTGCATGTTCGGCTGGATCGAATATTCATTTAATTTGATTGAAAATGGACAAAATTCGATCCCGTTTAGCCAGATTTGGATGAGAAAGCGGGTGGAGAATTCTATAATATAAAGTTGATGTTTCTTTTTTAATATAACTCGTGAATTTTTGTCAAATTAATGATTCATGAATTCTTTTTTATAATTTATGTATAAATCGCTAAATCTAAAACTATATTTTATAATTCATGAATAAATATTTACTGGGTGAAGAAAGCACTCCACCCAATCCATAGGCTGTTTGTTCTTTACGAAGGGCACATGAAAGCCAGCAAGTGCATGCATTAATTTTGTACCTGCAACGCCACACGACAACATCATCTCTAGTGATGATGTTATGTTCAAAAAAACAATTTATCCGAGTTATAATGTAGTGTGAGCATGTAAACCAGTCTGTATATATAAATTCTGAGACAATGAAGTCTCCGATAACAATCTCCGAGGACATAAATGCATCAAGGACATCATGCAAGTTAACTTCCCTGAGCAGTGACGTTCTCACGGGAGACTAATTATGCTTCACATTTCTTCACCACCTATTCTTAACCAAGTTAATCCTAATGCTTCAATAAGTTGCAAAATAGTCCCCACCGATTCAGTCTAGTTGGGAACTAATATAGTGCTATACTACTATATGATTGGGACATGCTCCGGTGAACGTTATATATCACCATGTTTTCTAGCAGCAAGAAATTAAATCATAATAGTAAACCTGAAATTTGATGTATATGTTTAATAAGATAGATTTGCGCTAATAAATATTAAAAAAATATGTTAATGCTAGTGAAAAATTAAGTCGTGAAATTAAGAAATTAATAAACATTAAGATATTTGATTTTGTGTAATAATGAGCTCTTTAATTTTAATTTTTATTTTTATTTTTTCGTGAAATCATAATATCTTTATTTTTTGGACATCTTATAATAATCCACACTACATTTTAACAAAAAATAAATAAATAAAAACTGCATTATGATGATTTTGATGCAAGTGCATTGACAAACATAAGAATAAAATAGCACTAGCAAGTCGTCATGAAAAATTCTTTAATAGTGCCATTAAACCACCCCTTTCTTATGAGGATTGATCCTATTTGATCCATTTAACTCGGTAGCTTTAAAAACAACTTTCACAACCTAGTTAAAAGATGGATTGACTTAAAAAAAATTCAAAATGCAATCATTTTTTTTTATATTGAGACAACAACATCATAGATCGATCTAGGTGCAACCCGGATTACCCTACCAATGATGCATCTCGGGTCATAGACCCAACATGGTCTAATACTTCATTTAAAAAAAACAATTGTTTAATTATATGATAGTAAAATTAAATGCTCACAGGAAAGTCATTGAATAATTTTTCTTGAAAAAAATTATGATTCTGGGTTGCAGAAAATTATAATATCCTCCTTTTTGGATACAAAACCTTATTTTCAAGTCTTTCTCAGCTAAAAACACTTAAAAACAACACATAAATCTTAATAAAATAACATCATTTATAACCTCAAAACCACATTTAATTGATCAAAGAGAATAAAATTTCACCCGTTTCAAAAATAAATTCTAAAACCTGATGTACTTTCTTTGGCAAGATGAGGGGTGAAAAAACATCAATGAGACTTTTCTCGTTAAGGGTAACTCATCGACACCAAGGATGAATTTTTTTAGTCACCGAATTGTTATCAACCATCAACTGTTTATCTTCTTTTCTATATTTTTCTAGAGACATTCTATCTCCTCTCTCTAACCCATGGAATAAAATGAAAATAAAATAAAAATTTAGATCAAAATATTATAAAAATTAGAGAATAGAGATGAAAATGAAACTAATCAAGCCTACGAAGACCAAAAACAAAATTGGCAAAAACCCTAGGCAATTGTTTTTTTTTCTAAAAGATCATTTTTGAATAGTTAAAAAAAAAACCTTAATTATTTTTCCCTTGTATTTATAGGGAAACACTAATCCCTTTTTAATTTATCTTTATTTTCACCCTTTTTTTTAACTACTTTTTATATTGGAAAGTATTAAAATGGTTGTCTTGACAAGCTAGGTACCCAATTTGAAAACTTTACAACTCTTTATGGTCATAGCATCTCGTTATTATAATTATCAAACTCAGTCTGGATTTGAAGGTTATTAACTTGACGAGTTGATCTGGTAATATGTTAAGATGAGGCTTAGCCCAAATTTTAAAGTCAAAACTTGGGCGAGACCTATTCAATATATTTATTAAATCTTATTCAAAATAATATGCCTTTTTTAACTACTTCTTGTGTTGGAAAGTATTAAGATGGTTGTATTGACAAACACAAGTAGCTAGGAAAATAGTATTTATAATATCTCGTAATCATAGTTATTAAATCCGGTCTGAATTTACAGTACCTTAACTTAAAAAATCTATCTAGTGATGTGTTAATATGGGAAGCTCAAGTTCCAAGGTTAAAACTTGGGTGAGACTTATTCAACAATTTTTTTCAATTTTTATTCAAAATAATATTCCCATAGCTAAAATAAAAAGAAATTAATAATTTGTCCTAAACAATGTCATTTCGGACAAAAATGTTTTTAAAAAGAAACTAATAAATTTAAATTAACCAGTCAACTCACGCCTTAGACTATATCATAAACTACTTTGGTTCTTATAAATATGCTCATGACAAATTTGAAAAAAAAAAGTAATCATTATAGATTAGTCTGTGATGGTTTAATTACCACCGCCATTGATTTTTTTTATTTGATCTTAATTACTTTACATGGGATTTGAGAGCCTAAATCATGAACAAAAGAGAGAAGGAGGAAAGAGAACGTAAAATGAATGTATTTTCATTTTGTTTCTTTGTTAGGATGGAGGAGAAAATGAGGGGAGGAAAATAAACAAATGACAAATTGTTTTTAATTAAAAACTACTAAAAATTTCATGTCTTTTGAAATGCAATATGAACTTTCTGCATATATATTTTTTTTATAAACAACATTATTTTACATACTTGGCTGATGTAAGTTTAAACTAACGATAAGAATAAAAAGGAAATTAATATATAGATATATATTTTTTTTATCTCTCTTCGTTATTTTAAACTAGCGCGGAGTATTTAAAATATAATTTATAAAAAATAAATGGTACGTAGAGTAGAGTATTCCTGAACTTAAAAATACAAGGATTTTAATAATTTTTTCAACAAAGAAAAATACCTTGAAAAATGTGTTTTCCTCTCGCTTTCCTCCCTGCAAAACACTACGTTAATATATGTTTATGGATCTCACATGCCATTGCCAGCCAGGTCTTCATCTTGTTCTAATATTTTAGGCGAACATTCCATTAGGCTTGTGCTCTCCACAAGCCACAAAGTAACGACAAAAATAAATAAAAATTAAAAAATTGGAGGGTTAAGATGTCAAGATCAATTACCTGAAAAAAAAAATCATCATCTATTATTATTATTTACGTTAACATATGCTGGAATCCTTCCTATTCCAAGTCAACCAGAATTCTTTAAGTTAATTTTGGGGGGCAGAGATTATTGAATATGAAGGTGCATGAACCCTAACGATTCCAATCACTAGATTTCGAGGGGACCATCGAGCTGGGAATCGTGTACAAAGTGGAATATCTATCCAACCCTTTTTTTGTTTTTTCCCCCCTTGATTGATGATTATTCTGCCACTTATAATACGGTATGGCATAATATTTAAATAGATGAAAATAAAATGTTAAATTTAATGCATTTATAAGTTTTTTTGTATTGTATTTTGTGCCTGGATCCCTTGTTCGAGGAGGGGCCTGCTAGAACACAACTTGGCAATTTCCTTTCAGCAACTTGCGCATAATTATTCCATCAACCAACCACCTCGGGGTCTTTTTGACAGGAGCAACGAACCAAAAATTCGTGCAGAGGGATTTGGCTGCAATATATAATGATTCCTGATTTGTCATTTTCGTCGAGCGTGGACCATTATATGATGTCGGAGATGCATTCATTAGCTCAATCTTTCCCACCACTGCCTTGATACCACATGATCATCCCAAGTTTTTCTTTGATTTCTTGTGTAGCCTCAACCCGCCAATGAAATCTAAGGAATGATAATTGTACTCTTTTTTTAATATAATGAATGGATCTTAGTTGTATGATTCATGAAGAGTCTTTATGATTGCATGCATATATTTGAATTTTAGAATGTATTTCATGATTTTATGTTTTATAAATGAAAACGATGGGAATGATCAACCAATTATACTTTCTTGGTTGATTTAGGATTTTTTTATTTATTTAAAACTATTTTGTTATTTTTCTAACCTTATTTATGATGTTTTACCTAATATGAACCTCGTGATCACATGATCATGCAACCTATATCAAGGTTGACAACAAATCCTGAAAAGTCAAAACAGGTCTAACAAGAGTGTAACACAATGGAAACTTGTTATAAGACAACAATACTATTGGAATAAGAATCCCCACCCTACGAATAACAATTCGAGAACGAGAAGTATAAGGAAGACACCACGAAGTCAGTCAATTTAGTTTGTTAGAAAACCAAAAAATACAAGAATCTCTCTCACACAAGCTGAATAAATTCAGCATCTATAGTAGTATCAAGTCTTAATATTTTGTCATTACAAAGAGTATTTATACTCTTGAAAATAAAAACCCTAGTAAATCTACCATTGTGGACTAAATTGATCCACTTACAAAATTAGCCCAAAACTATACTAATAAACCCAAATGTATGGACCCAAACAAGCCTTAAGCCATAGATGAGAACTAATTATTAATTAAACCCAAACAAGTCATGGGCCTGAGCTAATTAATCAAACCCAAGCCCAATATGAATTAAGCCAACCATTACAAATAATACCAAGGCTGTTAACCCCATTAGATAGCCCAAATAGAAGTTATAACAAAAAAACTCATGAGAATAAATTATCTCTACTAGCGTGAGAGGAGAAGAAGAAGAAGAAGAAAACAAAACAAATCTGAAACAAGGCTTTATATAGAGCCTTGTTCCCTCCACTATTGTCCTTAAAAATAAAAATAAAAACTTGTTGTCACTTGCTTCCGTATTTTGGAGGAGAAGTTACTACCACTTTGTTTCCTTTTCAAACATGAACTCTTTTAAATAGTCTCTCATAATCTCCCTTTTGAATAAGAAAATCCTTTAAAATAAGGAAAAAGAACAACAAAAAAATTTCAAGCTTCCTTGCCACCACAGACATGTTTAATAATGAATATGGAATCCTTGCAAACTATAGATAATAGTTATTGTCATAAATGTTTCCTTGTTTGACATGGAATCCTTATAGAATAAGTAAGCCAATAGTTATCACGCATGCTTCAAAGAGCATTAAGAAATCCTTATATTAATTGGAATCCATAATACACAAGGAAATAATATTTCTCTAATTTTCACATATTCTTGAAACATTTTTTTCCCGACTTCAAATATGTCATTCTCTCTTATCCGGATGAATTAGCAAGCCTACCATATATCGCTGAAAAGATATGAATGTCTACTTTCTAACCCAATTGTAATCTTATTAGAATTTGTTTTTTTGTCTCTAGATATAGTCTAAATAGTAGTAGACGAAGGGTCTAGACAGACAAATTTAACAAAATTGTTTTAGTAACTTTGACCCTATGAAAAAATCTCCTCCTAAAATCAGATTAATCTAAAACTTTAACCCAATATAGAACAACATGTCTAGAAACTATTGTAAAAATCTCAACTTAATAAAATAGTCAAGTTGAAAGTTATACTTGATAACATAAAACTTGACAGTAGGAGATTTTACACCAAAATCTAAAGTTGACCTTGCTTGGATTGTATCATTGCCTAATATAAATAAGTGTATTTAGCTTGTATTTAGGTTTTAGGGGGCATTTTTTATTTTATAAATAATATTGTTGTGTACAAGGTTGCCCATACTCTTGGTTCTTCATTGAACTCCTTAGAACTTATCAAAGATTACTTCTTTGTGGTGTTCATGCTTATAATTCTAGTTCTTAATTCTTTATAATCAACGAGTTAAGATATTTATTCAATAACTACAGTTTCTTAGTTCAAGTAATCATTGGGTCGAGTTTTTTTTTCAATATGATTTTAGCTTTATGGGTTATGTTAATCTTGATTATTGATTTTAAGATTCTTACCTTCTAGGTTTGCATCAGAAGATATTGTTTGTTATTTTAACTTGTATTTTATTTTTATTTTTTTAATTTGATTTAAAAAACTCGAATTGGATCGAGTAGCTAATAGATATATGTTGTGAAGAGAAAGTCATTCACCCAATCCAATCCAACTATATTGGAGGTTGAAACAAGTGATGGATTCATATATTCTAAGTTGGAGACAAATTGATTTATGTTCATAACAAGGTTAATATGATAGTGATTTTTAATAATAAATTTAGTAGAATATAAAAAAAATCAATAAATTTTTTTTTGAAATTTATTGATTGAAAATGTTTTGTCTAGAGTTTTGAAATCACCCTTAACCAAAGAAAAATATTTAGTTTTACATACTTAGGAGATGAAACACAAGGTTCATACTTGTGAAACTTTGTTATGGTGGTTAAATCTCCTATATAAAGCTTTGACCTTCTCTATCTCTATTGATTTTCAAGTGTGTTTTTTGTTTTCTCATCATTAGCTCCTCTATTTATAATGGTTGTCATGAGGGGCATGTTGGGCATCAAGCGACATCGGGTCTGCCTCCTAAATGTGTATGTTGGAAATGAGTTTTGGGTATAATTATAAAATAATAATTATAAGGTTCAAGAGTTGCTACCTAGTATTAAGGTTACTAGGAAACCTATGGTATGCGAGAGTCTGAGTAAGAGTCTAGTTGTGCAAGGGAAAGACGCATCACCCCCAGTGCACCCTACCTAAGGTAAGCTGCATTGTTGTTTGATTGTTATTTTAAGTCATGTTCCTATCTGTTGGTCTTGCCTAAGATTCAAGGTAGATCTCCCTTGGTGAGGAAGTCTTTTCCTTATCAGGTTAAAGCCTAACTATTTTAAGGCCCAAATTTTATCACATTTATTTCTTTGTATCTTTAATACCTAAGGGTATACTCTATTGTGTAGTTTTACACCCCAAAGTATTGAAGTTTACAACTAAACCCTAACACTTTAAATATAAAGTGAACAAAACGATTGATGAAGGGTTTTTGATATTTTAGTCCAATCCTAACGGATAATCATAAATTAGTTACGAAATCCCTTTTTGCATTTTAAAACATGAGAAAGATGCATTTTTGTTTTTTTAATATAAAAAGTATGCTTATAAAACTTTTAGGATTTGGTTGTATACACGAAACAAAATATTTTTTTGTTTTTTTAAAAGGAATTATTTTAATTATTTTAATTTGTTTATTTTAAAAAAAAATATTTTGGAGAAAATCAAATATTTTAATATCAGATTTGTATCTTACAATGTAAATATACAACTCGATATTATACAAAATTGTTGGGAAAACATGCTAGAAATCAGAAATATTTTGAAATGACCCTTGGAATTTGTTTTTGGAATTTTTTTGTTTTATTATCATTATTAAATATAAATTAAGCTGGACCCAGCCTGGCTATCCAGGCTAGGCCAAAACGGGTCCAGCCCAACTTAGTCGGGTTGGGCCGATTGGCGGTCGTACAAAGCTTTTTTTTAGGTGGGCTGGACCTAGCCTAGCCCATATACTAGCCCAGCAACCATGTTAATTGTTTGCCCATTGCATGCAGAATTTTGCATGTAATGGTTGTCGGTGGGATTTTGAAGGAGAAAAAAAAATGGATGGCTTACCTGATTAGGGGAGAAGATAGGCTAGCGACGTTCCTAATGGTATAGGGAAGACCCACGTATGGTTGGAGGCGGCAATGACAACTGAGGTGCGGTGAAAAGAGTGGCAGAAGGCTGACAAAAAGAAGAAAATTGAAACAGGAGGAATGACAGGTTTTTTTTTAGACTTTGGATTCGAATTGCTTCATTCTCAAGGCATGGAATCCATCCTTATCCTTATTTATAGGGGATGGAATATGATATTTTGTCTCTTTTTATGCCAAATCTTGACCCTTGATTTAGGTGGGAAAGATCTCAATTGTTAGCTCAAAGTGGCTATGATGAATTGTCAAATTTAGCAGTTGAAAGCTGCCTAAGTTGGCCTCTTTTGACCAGTGCCACGTCTGCTGATGTATCAATCAACTAGAAGAACCATATCGGAGTATGGTCAAGTGTTAAACCATTATTTTTGTGCAAGTTTTGTCAAATTTGATTGAGAGATAAAACATGAAATGTCTCTGAAAAGTAGCCCCTAAGTAGTTTTTTCGGGCTAAAAATGAAAAAGAAGAAGATGAATAGTGGTTTGTCTTTTTTTTACTATTTGGTCAAAATAATGTTGTTTTGGTCAAAACATGTCGTTTCATTTAAATGAAATTGCGTCGTTTTGTTTATCAAGGTTTTAATTCAGAGATTTGACCAAAGTTCAATTTGGTCCTCCATCTCTTAATTACTTTCAATTTCACCCTTAATTGACCCTAACTTTAAATTTTATGCAATTTTATCCCTGGAAAACTACAACATGAGTGACTCTTTCATTGTAGTCCTTGATTTCATATTTATGCAAATTTATCCCCAATTGACTATTAAACTTTAAATTTTCTTCAATTTTATCCTTGATTTCAATCAATTAGGTCCCCAAAGTTTGGCGTATTTTTCAAAATGGTATTTAGTTACAAATTTCTTCAAAAACTTTGATTTTCTTGTGATTTTACCCATGATTTAAACCAACTAACTTTGTTAAAAATTAACATTGGTCTCTTAAAATTTCAATCTTCTCAATTAAGCTCAAATTGGGCTCCCAAACTTAATTTTTCACCAATTAGGCTGCTAATAAATTTCATTTGACCCATTTAAAGTATAATTAAGTTCTTGCACCTAATTAAATCCTTCAACTGAACCCAAATTAATTCTTAAACATAATTAAACTTTAATTTGGCTCATGATTAAATCAAATTAGACTATTACAAATCTAATTATGTTTTTATGCAAATTCATCCAATAATAATTTAATTTGACCTTGAATCTGTATTATCTCTCTAGTTTAGGGTGCAATTAGACTTCCAATTTCATTTTAAAATTGCAACTTGATTTTTCTACATTTTAAATCTTTCCTCAACCAGTTTTTTTCACATCGCCAATCTCCTTACTATTATTATTTTATTTTGATTTTTTTATGGGGAAGGAGAAAAGATAAAATTTAGGGAATAACCCAAAAACGAATTATGACAATGGTTTTAATGTTTGTCTCTAAGAATTCCAAGTTAAATTAAATCAATAATCATGCTTATCTCTTTTTAGAACTCAATCATCTGATTAGACCATATCATTGAACCAATGAAATAATTTCATTTGGTTTAAATATCTTGATGAACAAATAAATGACATGGCAAATAATTCGTTAGAGTTTTCACTTGGATTTTCATCCAACCCGTTAAAAGACAATATTTAGGCTTTTAAACAATCTTATCTTAGGCCCAATAGTATAAATTAAGTCCAAAACTCCTTTTTATTTATTTCCCTCGAAAAAGCTTGCAAAACATAAAAGAATGATAAAAAAAAATAAACCCAAAAAAATCATGAACTAACAAAGAAACGTATTAAATTAATAAAAAAAAAGATATAAAATTCAAAATGTATCAAATTCCCCCCACATTTGCCTTTTCCTAATCCTCAAGAAAAACTAAGACACAAAATAAAATACTAATCTTCCAACATTTCATCTTAGAACACAATAAGAGGTTATAGCATTGATATCAAATGATCATTAGAATAAGTTCAACATCATTCAAAAGCTAAAACATCTTTATAATGATCATTCTCAAATCTTTATGTCTGTGTGCAATATAACTGAAAATTAACAATGATTTATGTATGCGTGCTTTGAACAAGTAAAAGTTCCATAAAGCTTTCAAAGAAAATCACTCAATTTCTTTAAGAAAGAATCAAACACCATAAGTTTTCCCTTTTGAACAAGTCTCCATTACCCTGAAGGCACCAACCAAAATCAAAAGGTCTTCGATTTAGGTTGTATTAGGGCTAGAAGATAGTGCTAAAAAAAAGGAAAGATATAACAAAGATTCTAAAGACTCATGAAATAAGAGACAACATTGAAATCTTAAAGGAATACTTCTAAAAACCCAAATAAACCAATTAAAAACATAGGTCAAGTATTAGAATGTTAGATTATTCTAACCAACCAACATCTAAAGAGAAAAATTGAAACTCAAAAGTCATATTTTTTTTCTTTTCTTTTCTTTCTCCTTTTTTTCCTTACTTCCACTCTTGTATTTGATAAAAAAATAAAATCCCAAGTCTTTGTTAGATACTACTTGTGCATGGAACAAGTCTCTTCAATCCAATTCATCTTTAGAACAAGGGTGAGGATATAACTATATTATGGATTAAAAAGTAAAAAGATATGGTTAACAAAGAAAAAACTTAATAATAAAGGTCTAAAATGGCATACTAGAGGGAATGTTCTTATGAGAACATATATAAAGGAGTTGACTTATTTTGAAATAGTGGTAAATCTTAATGCCTAAATCATCTTTCAAGTAGTGCTCGATCATTGTTCACTTCAAGAGACCTCTAGAAAAGTTTTAACAGTTAACCCTACTTGTGGAACTCAAGTACTAACCAAAATAAAGATATAAGAATTTTATTCATTCTAATATTCATGTTTATTTACCAAATAACATAGCCATTATGCATAGAGAATTGAGCAATTATCATATAGACACGTCAACCAAATAATAACATCAAGATTATAAAAAAAATATTCAATACTTGATCAAAACTATAATATTACAGCTTAATTCTCATCATAGTTGTTGGAAAGCATCATAAGACTTTTTAAAAATAAAATAAATAAAATGAGGCCTTAAATTTAAAATCATCCCCCTCTCCTCACACATGTAATCCCTACATTGTCCTTAATATAAAACTAATATATAAAATGAGAAGACTATGTATAGAATAAAAGAGATGAAAAAAAAAAGATAAACTCTTAACAAATAATGAAACAAAGAAAGAGAAAGGGAGTAAAAGTAAGAGAGAGAAAATTGATTATGGCGAAGAGTGAAAGTAAGAGAAAAAAATTGATTGTGCCGAACTCTCCAATTGAGAATTCCTTTCTGTTAGGATGCCTTCCAATTGATGCTTTGTATAGTGTCCTCGACCTGACATTTACTTACGCTTAAACATCAAGAGATGTCAATTTGTGAAAAGGTACCTCTTTCATATTTTGCATTATAAAAAATTCATAATAAGGCTTTATTCTATGTCCATTCACTTTGAAATCCTTACTTGTCTTTAACTTTAAATTTTTATTGCATCATGATGAAAAACATTAATAACAACAAAAGGTTTAACCCAAAAAGAATATAACTTACTTGGAAATAACTTAAGGCGTGAATGACATAGAAAAAGTTTTTATCTAACAACAAAATTATTTCTTAAAATCATCTTATAATGAAAAGCATTAGTTTTCTCCTTATTTGTAAAACCAAATAAAAAAATAAATTTAGTTTTGGGTCGACCTATGCTAGGAAGAAATTGAGGGATATAGACCGGCCAACTTTAAAGAAAAATTTGGGGGGGCGATCAGTCTATCCTAAAGGAGAATTGGGGTAGTAACTAGCTCTAAGATAAACCAAAAGAAGGATAAGAACATGGATAACCAGCCTCCCAAACACCCATCACATTTATGAGTGATATAAATATAAGGGGGAGAAAACGAGGTGACTCTTCCTCTCCCCTAAAAACCAGTTACAGCTTTGCTGAAACATCCTCTCTCTCCTAAAGAAAAACTAAAATCGACCAGTTGCATGCCAATTTCCTCGGGTACTGAGTGAGAAGAGAATTAAAGGAAAAGAGAAGTGACCAAAAATATAGAAAAAAAAAAGAGTCTAGATCTCTCCCCGCAGTCATTATTACAACACACACACTACTTCCTAAAGGAAAGCTGAACCAAACCAACTACATGTCACCTCCTTGAGCGTATGAGAGAAAAGAGAGTTATAGAAAAGGATGAATAGCTAAAAACATGGAAAAAGAGGGAGTCTAGGGTCAGCTAGAAATAGATAAGAAGAGGAGGGAACCAAGAGAAGAGAGGAAGAAAAACTGATGAAACCTTCCCTAAAGCTACTTGAAATCATAAGGTATGAACAACATCACACATGTTCTTGAGACCACGAGAACAGAAGGAAGAAGAAAACCCTAAGGAAATGGCTTAGGGTTCTTGCACCTATGACTAAAGAAAACTAGATTGAAAGATGGATAAGAATGGGGCTATATAAGGGACTTAACTCCAGAACATTTAACAAAAGAAATGAATAATTTTGAATGCACAAACCTAGAGGGAGGGCTGGCCAGATTGAAGGCTGGATAAAATGCAAATTAATGTGATGAAATACTTAGATTGTCACCTTGTTAGAGTCTTAGATCATACTTGAACCAAAACCTAATTCATGCTTGTGTTAATCTTGATTTCTACATATATGATTGAAGAAATTAGGTGAAAATATGAGGAAATGATTGCATGTGCAGGATTGTGGTGTTGTTAAGCCTTAAGAGGCATGTTGAAGCTGAAATGGAAACTATGCCATGATAATGCCTTGATTTCTGTTTGCATAATTATGAACCAAGTGGATATATATATACACACACACACACACGCTTGTGATAAATATGATGAATTGCATGTGCAGCTAGGGGAAATGGGCAGCAGTGTCCCAACTATAGGAAATGAGAGAACTATGAAAGGATTTGCTATAATGAACACCTTAAGGAAATAAGTCCTTGGCCGGAAATGAACTCTTTTGTATTAAGAAATTACTATTGGTTGTGTTGATGTATTGCTATGATATAATTGAAAACATAAAATATATGGTTGTGGCAATTCTAGATGTTGATCTTGAAGTGTTAACTAGGAAAGTATTTGGAGAATGTATATGTTGAGACATGGTTTCATTTCACTTGATAACTTGTGATAAATTGAATGTGGTTGGTTATGGTCTATGTTGAATTTGATTTGGGTGTGTTATAAGGGGGAAAGGCTTAATGCGGACCTTATACGTAACCTAGAAAAAAAGTAAAACCAGAAATGACTCAATTATCACTGTTGATTTTTGGATCGACAGCGACCTAGATTTTGTTAATGATTTTTGGGTCGACAACGACTTAGTTTTCGTTAACGATTTAAGTCGACAGTAAATTATATTTACTGATGATTTCATCCGCCAGTAGTAGAACTGGATTGCGTTGATGATTTCTTAGCTAGCAGCTACTTTGTTTTTATTAACGATTTCTAAGTCAATGGTGAGCATGCGCGCTGACGAATCCAAGCATCAGCTATGGAAGCAGCTTTCGTTAATAATTTTCGAGTCAACAAGGACTTATTTTTTGTTGATGATTTCAAGCGTCAACTATGTAACCAGTTTTTGCTGATGATTTCTGCGACAAAATTCCATATCAGAAATAATTTAATGCATATGATGAGTTGGTCGTTGGTCTGATCTAATTCACTATGAAACTCTGGAATTAAACACTAGGACGTTCGTGAGTAGCCATGCCTAAAATAAAAGGAATTGACTTGATATGATGATGTTTATTATATGATTGTATGATGTATGGAACACTTGAATGTGAACATGTGTATTCTTGAAATATGTATGGTAATGAGTTATATGATTATCGAATACAAATATATTGATTTATGATCATTGATGTATTAGGTAGTGCAACCGGGATCAAACCAAACGAGGACACCTCACAAGAGGAACAGGTAGGTGGTTTCCACCCTCTTCTAGCATAACATAAATTCTTTGAAGTGAATTCATTACAAAAGATCTATTATTGTGTTGTAGTGAATACTAGACTATTATGGAATGTTGAATGAATATTATGATTAGCTTTGACTAATGGCATCCAAGGTGGATGATCGGGTTGTGTTGATGATTAGCTTCGGCTAATGGAACCTTAGAAGGATGTCCGGGTTGTGTTGATGATTAGCTTTGGCTAATGACATCCTAGATGGATGGTTGGGTTGAAGATGATAATTAGTTCCAACTAGAAGGATGGTTGGGTTGAACACGATGATTAGCTTTGGCTAATGACATCCTAGATGGATGACTGGGTTGATTATGGTGATTACCTTCAACTAATGACATTCAAGATGAATGACCGAGTTGAATATTATGATTAACTACAACTAAAAGCATCCAAGGTAAATGACCAGATTAAAATGAAGTAATTAACCTCGATCAATGTTTTAACTTCAACCTCACAACTCTTATGGAGAGGTTGAGGCGTATGAGTAAGGATAATACAATCGATGAAATAATAAGGATTGTACTATGCATATGAGAAGTAAATGAAGGAATGTAGTCACTTAAGTTGATAACAAAAAGCAACGATAACATTTGTCTAGCTGTTTATTATCATGTTTAGATTGTTTATAATTCTTGTAACCGTTTTGCTTTTGTAATAGGAACATCACACAATCAAGGTGTGTAGGAGACCCGTTCCATAGGTCTATATATTTTGAAAGGAACTATGTATTCACGTGTTTAAGTTATTATGTATTTTGTATGAACGAATGTATTAAGTGTGTAATTGTTGTCTGACACTTTTGTATAAACTTATAATGATAGTAAAATCTAAATATGATATAATGCAAACTTATAGATATGTAAATATGATGTTGTCGGTATGTATATTTAGCACTTTCATAGAGATGTTGATTTAAACAATCATATGTGTATTGTACCATACTAATGAATGGGACATATCTACTAATTTTTGGAATACTATTGTGAGAAGCATCGAGAATGTAATGGCTAAAAAAATTATCATCAATTATGGCTATGAAAAACTAGGATATTACGGTTGGTATCAGAGCACCTGGTTTGGATCTTGAAGATCGATGATAATAATGTTGTGATCTATTTCAGGATGGTGCACACTCGACAGGGACGCGGACCAAGCCACCTTCCATATAAAGGAGTAGAGACTAAAATGCCCAAGATTGGCAGGATGATGACCCATTAGATGATATCGCTTCTCATGCTCCAGTAAGATCATTTGAGCCCTTACAAGAAAGAATAGTGGAAGCTAAAGAAAAGCGGGTAGCAAATCGAATGGAAGAGGTACCCTCAATAAGGGTGGGACAACAAGGAAGAACATAAGCACACTCCTCGATCGTTCCAACAAGGGTACCCCTGCCTTGTGCAAATCCAGGACTCCTAATCCAAATAGTTAAGGCAGTGATGGAAGGCATGGTTGGCTCTAAACTCAAGCAATTACAGCCACACAAGTTCTATAAGCACCCTAAGGATTGTCACGACCACGAACAACGTGGTGTTACTTGTGTGATTGGTCAAAAGTATGAGGAAAATGGTTTGTGAACCATATATGGGGGAACAAGATGTTGAGATAGCAGGGAGGTAGATCGAGAAAGTGGAGAAGGCTATGATCCAGATTAACATACCTGTGGGCTTGCGGGTAAATTATGCCACCTAGTTACTGTTTGATCGGGCTATTACATGGTGGGAAACCATTCAACTGAGGCATGTAACTGAAACACTGACTTGGAATAACTTTAAGGCGGAGTTTGAGAAACAATTCTATTTCAAGTACCATCGCAAGGTGAAAGAACAAGAGTTCCTAGCGTTAAAACAAGAATAATTTTGAAGAATTGTTATTACGAAATCATTATTAGTTGTGTTGACTTATTGCCATGATATAATTGAAAACATAAAATGTATGGTTAAGCCAATTCTAAATGTTGATCTTGAAGTGTTAACTAAAAGAGTATTTGGAGAATGTATATGTTGAGACTTGTTTGCGTATTGCTTGATAACTTGTGATAAATTTAATATGGGTAGTTATGGTATATGTTCAATTTGGTTTGGGTGTGTTATAGGAGGGAAAGCTTAGCGCAGACCTTATACACAACCTAGGAAAAAAGTTAAACCAGAAATGACTCAAAAGCTCTTCCATTAAATGAAAACTTTGTAGATAAGGAATTATTTTCCTTGGAGATATTGGCCCCTTAGCATATTGTGAACTATTTAGTCACTTAAAAGGTGTTGGATGATCCAACTCATGCTTAAAAGAATATACTAAAAAAGTAAAACACAAAATGACTCAAGTGTCGCTGCTGATTTTTTGATCAACAGTGACATAGATTTCGTTGATGATTTCTGGGTCGGCAACGACTCAGTTTTTGTCAATGATTTCTGAGTCAATAGTAAATTATATTCACTGATGATTTCATGCGCCAGCAGTAGAACTAGATTACGTTGATGATTTCTGAGTCGATAATGACTTAGTTTTCATTGAAGATTTCTGAGTCAAAGGTGAATGTGTGCGCTGATGAATCCAAGCATCAGCCATGAAACCAGTTTTCATTGGTAATTTATAAGTCAGTAGCAACTTAGTTTTCGATGATGATTTCCAAGACTAAAAGGAATGTATTCCTTGACAATTCTAGGCGTCAGCCATGAAACTAGTCTTCACTGATTATTTCTATGTCACTAGGGAACTAGTTTTCACTGATGACTTTATGTGATAGAATTCCATATCATAAATGATTTAATGCTTGTGATGAGTTCACTGTCGATCTGATCTAATTCACTATGAAACTCTAGAATTAAACACTAGGATTTCCATGAGTGGCCATGTCTAAAATAAAAAGAAATGTCTTAATATGATGATTTTCATTATATGATTGGATAATATGTGGAAGACTTGAATGTGAACATGTGTATTCTTGAAATATGTATGAGGATGAGTTATGTGATTATTGAATGCAAATGTGCTGATTTATTATAATTGATGTGTTAGGTGGTGCGACCGGGATTGGACCTTCGACCAGATTAGAACACTTCACGGGAGGAATAGGTAAGTGGTATTCACCTTCTTCTAGTATAATGTAAATTCTCCTAAGTGAATTCATTATGAAATATCTATTATTGTGTTGTAGTGAATACTAGACTATTATGGAATGTTGAATGAATATTATGATTAGCTTCGGCTAATGACATCCAAGGTGGATGACCGGGTTGTGTTGATGATTAGCTTTGGCTAATAGCATCCTAGAAGGATGTCCGGGTTGTGTTAATGATTAGCTTCGGCTAATGGCATTCTAGATGGATGGTCGAGTTGAACATGATGATTAGCTTTGGCTAATGGCATCCTAGAAGGATGTCCGGGTTGTGTTAATGATTAGCTTTGACTAATAACATCCTAGATGGATGACCGAGTTGAACATGATAATTAGATTAGGCTAATGGCATCCTAGATGGATGGTCGGGTTAATTATGGTGATTAGCTTTGACTAATGTCATCCGAGACAGATGATCAAGTTGGATATTACGATTAGCTAAAAGTATCCAACGTGGATGACCGGGTTAAAATGAAGTAATTAACTTCGGCCATGTTTTAACTCTGACCCCACAACTCCTATGGGGAGGTTAGGGCATACAAGTAAGGATAATACAATCGACGAAATAATAAGGATTGTACTATGCACATAAGAAGTAAATGAAGGAATGTACTCACTTAAGTTGATAACGAAAAGTAATGGTAACATTTGTCTAGTTGGTTATTATCATGTTTAGTTTATTTATAATTCTTGTATTTGTAAACACCTTACAAAAAAAAAAGTAAAGCTAGAAATGACTCCACTGTCGTTGTCGATTTCTGAATCAACAGTGACATAGTTTTCGTTGTCGATTTCTGAATTGGCAGCGACATAGTTTTTGTTGACAATTTCAAAGTTCACAACGACTCAGTTTTCGTTGATGATTTCTTAATCAACAAAGACTATGAGCACTGAAAAATCCATGTGTTAGTTGTGGAAGCAGCTTTCGTTAACGATTTCTGAGTCAACAACGACTCAATTTTCGTTAACAATTTCTGAGTCAACGACAGCTGTGCGTACTGATGAATCCATGTGTTTTGTAAAACCTGACAAAAAAATTAGTCTTTGGGCCAACCAATATCAAGAAGAATTAAAGGGTATAAACCGGCCAGCCATGGAGAAAATCCTGGAGGAAAAGGGCTAGTCTATCCTAGGGGAGAATTGGAATAGAAACCAGCCCAAGATAACCCAAAAGAGGGATAAGAACACCCTTATCCAGCACCCAAACACCCCCACCTCATTTAAGGAGGGGTTATAAATGCAAAAGAGAGAGGGAAGGTGACCCTTCCTTTTCCCAAAAACGGTTGCAATAGCTACATATATGCAGTTGCATACTCTTACTCCTTTTCCTTTTTTCCAAAGAAAGTTGAACCAAACCCCAGCTACATGTGCCTTCCTTATACGTGTTAGAAAGAAAGGAGAGTGAGAGGAAAACATAGTTGGCCAAAACCATGGAAGGAGGAAGAGTGTAGGAGGCTGGCTAGTGTAGCTGGAGAAAAAAGGAAGAAAACCAAAGGTAGAGAAAAAAAAAAAGAACTACATAAGAAACCTTCCTAAGACTACCTAAGATCATAAGGTAAAGAAAGAACATCACCTCATTACTTGTTTCTTGGAACTTTGGATAGGAAAAAAAAACCTCAAAGGATTAGCTAGGGTTCCTACACCTCTAACTCTAGATTCAACAATAATATGAAAAGATTAAAGTAAGATAAAGAACAAAAGGACACGAGTGAAGGTTTTTACAAAAGAAATCTAAATACATATGGTTGATGTTGAATGCATAAACTCATAGGGAAGGCCAGCCAGATAGGGGCTGGGTAGATTTTGAATTTGTATGATGAAATGCATGATTATAGTCTTGATGAACTCTTAGAATCATACTTGAACCCAAAACAGAATCCAGGTGTATGTTAATGACCTAATTTATGCATGTGTGATTGAAGATATTATGCAAAAATGAAGAAACTCATGAAGAATGACTTGTTAAACTCCTAAAAAACATGCCAGAACCATAAAATAGAATTGTTTGACTATGTTAATGCCTTGACTTTTACATATATGATTGAAGAAACTATGTGAAAAGGTGATGAAATGAGTATGAGTGCAGAATTGTATGTTGTTAGGCCTTAAAGGACATGCAAAAGCTAAAACAAAATTTAAATTGATGTTTATGTCTTAACTCTCATAAATGATTGATGAATTTGTATGAGATATGAAATGAAATGATGAAAATGCTTGGATTGTGAACTTGTTGGACTCTAGGAACATCCTTGTGCTGGAACTGAAATTATATTGGTGTTCATGCTTTGATTTTTTATGAGATTGATAAATTTACATGAATATGGATCAAGTGAATAAAGATATGAATTGTGGCATGTTGTTGTGATTATACTTGTGATAGATTGAATGTGGTTAGCTATGGTCTATGTTCAATTCAGTTTGGGAGTGTTATAAGATAAAAGGAAAGCCTAGCGTAAACCTTACGCTTAAATGATGGAGAGATTAAGACAGAAATGACTTGACTGTCGTTGTCGATGAATTCTGGTTCGACAGCAACATAGATTGCATAAATGATTTATGCGTTGATAGTAGGATGTGTGTACTAACAATTTCAGTGACAGTTATAGAATTGGGTTACGTTGATGATTTTTGAATCGACAACGACTTAGTTTTTTTCAATGATTTCTATGTTGATAGTAGGACGTGTGCGCTGATGATTTCAGCGTCAGCCGTAGAACTGGGTTGCGTTGACAAATTCTGAGTCAATAACTACTCAGTTTTCGTCAACAATTTCTAAATTAGTAGAGGCTTATGCACGCTGAAAATTCAGAGTAAGTCGTAGAACTGGGTTGCGTTGATGAATTCTGGGTCTACAGCAACTTAGTTTTTGTCAATGATTTCTAACTAGTAGATTAAGTACACTGATGATTTCTTGTGTCAGCAGCGAATTAGTTTTCACTGCCAAATTCTAGGTCCCCAACAAATCGATTTTCACTGCTGAATTCTTTGTCACCAACGAAGTAACTAATTTCTGTGTCACCAACAAAATAGTTTTCGCTGCTGAATTATGTGTCACTAGCGAACCAGTTTTTGCTGTCGATTTTTATGACACTAGCGAACCAGTTTTTGCTATCGATTTTTGTGTCACCAGCTAAGCTGTCGATTTCTATGTCACCAGCAAAATGGTTTTCTTTGCTGAATTTTATGTCACCAGCAAATCAGTTTTCACTGCCAATTTATGTGTCATCAGCGAACCAGTTTTTGTTACGGATTTATGTGTTACCAGTGAACTAGTTTTCGCTGTCGATTTCTGTGTCACCAGCAAATCAGTTTTCGCTACCAATTTTTATGTCATCCTGATTTATATGCCACCAGTGAATCAGATTTCACTGTCGATTTGTGTCACTAGCGAACCAGTTTTCATTGTCGATGTTCTGTGACAAACTTCCATATCATAATTGACTTAAATGTCGTAACGAATTCATTGGATGATTGTGTAATATGTGGAACACTTGAATGTGAACATGTGGATTCTTAAAATATGTATGGTGATGAGTCATGTGATTTCAGAATGCAAATGTGCTGATTTGTGACCATTGATGTGGTGCGACTGGGATCGGACTTTCAACCGGGCAAGGACACCCCATAGGAGGAGCAGGTAGGTGGTTTCCACCTTTTTCTTGTATAATGTTAATGTTCTGAAATGACTTGTTTGAGGATGATATATTATTGAGTTGTTGACCAATGTTAAACTGACTATGAAATGTTGATTGAGTTGTTAGCGAATGTTAAAACCGATTATGAAATGTTGATTGAGTTGTTGATGAATGTTAAACCAACTATAACATATTGATTGAGTTGTTGATGAAATTGAGTTGTTGATGAATGCTAAATCGACTATGAAATGTTGATTGAGTTGTTGATGAAATTGAGTTCTTAACGAATGTTAAACCGACTATGAAATGTTAATTGAGTTGTTGACGTATCTTAAACTGATTATGAAATATTAATTGAGTTGTTGATAAATGTTAAACTGGTTATGAAGTGTTGATTTAAGTTGTTGATTAACTTCAGCTAATGGCATCCTAAGGAGATGATTGAGATGAATCGATGATTAGCTTCATCTAATGGATGACCGGGTTGTGATTTTGATTAGCTTCAGCTAATGGCATCCGAGATGGATGACCGGGTTGTGTTTGATGATTAGTTTTGACTAATGGCATCCTAAGGGGATGGCCGCGATGAATTGATGATTAGCTTTGGCTAATGGCATCCGAGATGGATGACTGGGTTGTGATTGATGATTAGGTTCGACTAATGGCATCCAAGATAGATGGCCGGGATGAATTGATGATTAGCTTCAGCTAATGGCATCCTAAAAGGATGGCCGGGATGAATTGATGATTAGCTTCAGCTAATGGCATCCGAGATGAATGACCGAGTTATGATTGATGATTAGCTTCAACTAATGGCATCTGAGATAGATGACTGGGTTGTCAATGAAAGAATGTAATCATTTTCAGTTTATAACGAAAATTAATGATAATATTATTATAGTTGTTTATTATCATGTTTAGATTATTTACAATTCTTATATCCATGTTATTTTTTTAAAAGGGACATTACACAATTAAGATGCGTAGGGAAGCCTGTTCCACAGGTTTACATATTTTGAAAAGGCGGTATATAATAGTATATTTTAGGATTGTACAATGCATATGAGAAGTAAATGAAAGAATGTCCTCATTTTCAGTTAATAACAAAAAATAACGATAACATTCTTCTAATGTTTATTATCATGTTTAGATTATTTACAATTCTTCTATCCATGTTGTTTTTTTAATAAGGACATCACACAATCAAGATGCGTAGGAAAGCTCGTTCCACAGGTTCACATATTTTGAAATGTGATATCTAATAGTATCTTGACATGATCAAAAGATTGATGTCTTATCTCAAGTGCAGGAGTGTCGAAGTAATAAATAACCCGGCAAGATCGGGGTCGAACCACAGGGAAGTGAACTATATAAAATTATAAACAATAAATGAAAAGGAGTTGAAGAGAACTTTTGAGATATGATATTGATGTAATGACTAAACAAGGATAAAACAATTGTCAAGATTAGAGGATCCACTAATGGTATTTCAAATAAGTATACTATAAACTCCTTTTATTACTCAACTGGAAACCAAACACAAAAGAGGTTCCAATCGGATTATAAATTATTAACATGATTATATTAATAATCTTATTTGAGTAATGTCAATACTTGTAAATGTGGTCAGGTATTCATGGTGATAACTTATGTTAACAATAAATCAAATTCCTTTCATAGCACAAGTGTCTGTTATACCATACAGTTGGCTATGAAAGTGCCAAGTATTTGTTGTACCAAGGGTTGTACAGCACAAATCTAGATTAATCATTTAACAAATAAGGTATTAAGAGTGAGTAAGATAATAAATACAAAACATGTTAGTATCAAACATTAAAGTCCATGTTGAGTTACTTATTCTTACATCATTAGTGTACCCTTTTCACCTTGACAAAATTAACTTAGCTAAACATCATGAAGAAGAAAAACATAAATAAACAATATAAGAACATAAAAATGATATAAATTAACTAAGTATAGTAAAAGAAATGAAAAGCATAAACAAGAGATTAATATAACATAAAATAAAACTTGAACATTACAAAATACAAAGAAAGAGAGTGTTCTTAATCTGAACACCAAGATGTCTAAATGTATGGCAAATGCCTCCTTTTATAAGCTAAAATTCAAAACTATTGATTTGATGACTAATTATTGAGTGGGTAGCCACCTCTTCACTTGGTGACAAACATTATCTTCTTGTCTGAACAAAATGTCATTGCTAACATCATAATTTGAACAAATAGTCCCCATGAAAGTTCTGAGCATTTGTCTCAGCTTTCCAACAAAACAAGAATGAGCTTATTTGGACTTCTAAAACTCGAGATATGGGTTGAACATTGAACAGTGTCTGGTTGCAAGACAGATTCTGACTTCTCTTTTGTTGCTACAATTTGAACTTGACAACGATCATTTTGAATCTTAGACTCTTCATGAAAGTTTTAGACCTATGTCTTAGCTTTCTATCCATATAAGCCAGACTTAAATCCATGTTCTACAGCTCCAGTTATGATCCAATAACCGAATGATGTTACTGTTTGAATTGAACCAGCATCTCTTCTTTAAGCTTAGCCCTCTATTTGTCTTTTCAATTTCAATAATTAAACACATCAATCAATCCTTTAAATTATGAGATATGTTTGCATTTAAAATGAGTATTTACCATAAATTAAAGATATCTTATATACTTATTCTTACAACTCTCAAACCAGTTGGTTTTAGGGTATTAGGTGTTGAGAGACCCCTACGAGCTTAGTAATTAGGGTTGCAAATACTGATACGTAGATAGTGCAATGTTTGATTTCCTTAAGCTTTTCTCCTTAACTCATGTAACAAGCACTGGGCCAATAGCTCTCAAGTTAATTGACTTTAGGGAATTAGGTGTTAAAACACCCCTTCGGGCTGAATTGCTTAGGTTAGGGACGCTACGAAACCAAACTTATCTGCATTTTTATTATCATCAATATTATCAATTTGTTTTTGTTTTTGTTTTTTTTTTTTGCAAATTATATATTATCCCTTTCCTTTAGTTGTTACCTTTAACAAAAGAACATAAATAATATAATAATCCAATGTGCAACCCACAATCATATGTTAAAGTGTGTGTGTGAAAATGAAGGTTTAAGAATACTTATTCAATGAGTATATGAGCAGAATCAAGTGATAACAATGTGAGAGTTTGTAAACCTGAATATTTCAAGAAGTGTTATGATAGACCTTGATAAGAATATTTACTAAGATGCGTCTCAAGAGTCAATAGAATTTCTCCATACTCTGCCATCCTAATAATAAGTCTGTCAAATGGTTTTAATAATAGCAAAAACAATTAGTTTTTTTTTTTAATGTCAACTACTACCCTCTCCCCCTAACCCTCAATGTCCTAAGGTAGAAAGATAGAGTATAGAAGACATCACCTAAAACAGCGAACACAGATAAACCTGAAACTCACTTAAACAAATATAAGAAATAACAAAACAAAATAATATGCTATTAATAAAATCAAAAGACACAAGGTTTCACAAACGAAGGCTTAAATTCAATCTAAGTTTTTTACGGTTGTCCATGGTTGACCAGTTTATATGACTCATGGAGGGATCAATTACAGGGATGAAAGATTGTAGGTGATCAATCAATTGTTTAGCAGTAACAGTAGATATTATGATTTGTTATGCTGGAGATGTTAGAAATTTCTGTTCCACAACATGATCAAGAAAAGACAACAAATTATCATAAAACCATTAACATTTAACAAACCTATAAGTTTATGGTGAATGTGAAGTTGGGCCCAAGAGGAAATATAAAAGATCTCTTTCAATGTGCCCAGACCACCTAGTAAGGCAATGAAGGCATCGGCATGTTTAAACATTGTATTCAGGCGTTCAGACATTGTGGAGACCTGTAGTTCCTCTCCAATTGTTTTTCCAATGATGTCCCCTTTGGTTAAAGCTTTGGAGACGACCCCCAAAACTTGACTGCCTCCTAAAAATGTAGTTGTTGACACACTCCTCATTAACCCAAGGTTGCCTCTCCCATACACTAAATGAATCTTTCTCTTAGCTAGTACCCAACTAAGATGATTTATTGATTCTAAAAACTCTTTTTCTTTCCCAGGACTGGATCCATCAAAGACAATTATTTCTTATTTGATAACTTGAGGAACATGCCATTTTTACACACTTCTATATCTGTTGAATGTATGGGTTGAGTAGAAATGAAGGGAAGGAAGAGAAGATTTTATAGATAAAAAATAAAAATAAAAAAAAAACAATCATACCACCTATATATAGGCCAGCTGGAGTCTCTCTCTCTCTCTCTCTCTCTCTCTTTCTCTCTCTCTCTCTCATGTGTATGTACAAGTAGTTATGATTGTGACTCATATCTTCCCTTTATTTTACGTCCTAGAACGGCTAAAACTCTATGGGTCAAGGATAAGCTTTTCATCCAGTTTTCTTAAAAACTGGCAAACATGGTCTTTTATAGTCAGATTCTCAAGACTATACCGAGCATGTTCTTTATGAACATGGGGTCATAAGTCATGAAATGCACATTGCCATTAGGATATGTCCCAAAAGTCAATAAAAGATTATCTAAAGACTCTTTATGTTTTGAAATAAATCCTGACTTTTGACATTCACAAGCTTTGCAGAACACATGTGTGTCTTTGAACATGGTGGGCCAATAAAATCCACATTGTAAGATTTTTGTAGTCGTCTTCTTGATGAGAAATGACCCCCACATGCCTTAAAATGACAAAATTTAATAACATTACTTACATCATTATCGAGAATGCATCTTCGAAATATTTGATCAGGACAATATTTGAATAAGTAAGGGTTATCCCAATAAAAGTTCTTCACTTCGTTCAAAAACTTTCTTTTATCTTGAGTACTCCAATGAGCTGGCAAATCTCCTGAAGAAAGAAAATTGATATGATTAGCATACCAATGCATTAAGCTAAGAGAAATTAAGGATTCGACAGGAAAGTAATCATTGTCAATTGATCCATGATAACATTTTTGGTGCCTTTCTTGTCCTTGATTTCTTCTTGAGAATAAATCATTTGCAAATCTTCATATTCATTGAAGTCAGCTGTACTCAAAGTAGTTTCAAATTAATCATAAACTAATTCTTTAATAAGATCTACTTCCTAGAAATCATTATCATCACCAGGTTGCTTGCAAATGTTGAAAATATTCATTTCCAGTGTCATATTTCCAAATGATAACTTCATCAGTCCATTTCTCCCCGGCAACGGCGTCAAAAACTTGACACGATCAAAAGATTGATGTTTTATCGCAAGTGCAGGAATGTCGAAGTAATAAATAACCCGGCAAAACCAAAGTCGAACCATAAGGAGGTGAACTATATAAAATTATAAACAACAAATGAAAAGGAGTTGAAGAGAACTTTTGAGATGTGATATTGATGTAAGGATTAAACAAGGATAAAACAATTGTCAAGGTTAGAGGATCCCCTAATGGTATTTCAAATAAGTATAGTATAAACTCCTTTTATTACTCAACTGGAAACCAAACACAAAAGAGGTTCCAATCGGATTATAAATTATTAACATGATTATATTAATGATCTTATTTGAGTAATGTCAATACTTGTAAATGTGGTCAGGTATTCATGGTG
Organism: Populus simonii; assembly: GCA_007827005.2. Classification (NCBI taxonomy): domain Eukaryota; kingdom Viridiplantae; phylum Streptophyta; class Magnoliopsida; order Malpighiales; family Salicaceae; genus Populus; species Populus simonii. The sequence goes on along the minus strand of CM017471.2, from coordinate 1,881,244 downwards.
ATAACTTATGTTAACAACAAATCAAGTTCCTTCCATAGCACAAGTGTCGCTATAACATACAATAGGCTATGAAAGTGTCAAGTATTTGTTGTATCAAGGGTTGTACAACACAAATCTAGATTAACCATTTAACAAGGAAGGTATTAAGAGTGAGTAAAATAACAAATACAGAACATGATAGTATCAAACATTAAAGTCCATGTTGAGTTTATACTTATTCTTACACCATTAGTGTACCATTTTCACCATGATAAAATTAACTTAGCTAAACATCATGAAGAAGAAAAACATAAATAAAAAATATAAGAACATAAAAATGATATAAGTTAACTAAGTATAGTAAAGGAAATAAAAAGCATAAATAAGAGATTAATATAACATAAAATAAAACTTGAATATTACAAAATACAAAGAGAGAGTGATCTTGATCTGAACACCAAGATGTATAAATTTATGGCAAATGCCTCTTTTTATAGGCTAAAATTCAAAACTATTGATTTGATGACTAATTATTGAGTAAGTGACCACCTCTTGACTTGGTGACAACCATTATCTTCTTGTCTGAATAAAATATCATCGCTAACATCATAATTTGAATAGATAGTCCCATGAAAGTTCTGGACATTTGTCTCAGCTTTCCAACAAAATAAGAATGAGCTCATTTGGTCTTCTAGAACTCGAGATATGGGCTGAACATTGAACAGTGTCTGGGTTGCAAGACAGATTCTGACTTCTCTTTTGTTGTTATAATTTGAACTTGACAACGACTGTTTTGAATCTTGGACTCCTCATGAAAATTTTAGACCTATGTCTTAGCTTTCCATCCATATAAGCCAAACCTAAATCCATGTTCTACAACTCCAATTATGATCCAATAACCGAATGATGTTACAATTTGAATTGAACCAGCATCTCTTCTTTAAGCTTAGCCCTCTCTTTGTCTTCTCAATTTCAATAATTAAACACATCAATCAATCCTTTAAATTGTGAGATTTTCCTGCATTTAAAATGAGTATTTATTATAAATTAAAGATATCTTATATTATCAGACTTGTTATTATAAAACATGCTTAAGTTAGAGAATTTAATGATACTTTAAGTGCAATATGATGATATAAAACCTTGATAAAAATGTATTTTTAAGTACTAATCATATCTTTTTAGGTGTTATGTGTTTGATAAGAACGAACAAACTAGTTGAATATTTGTCATTCAGCACTTTTGTAAAGACTTGTATTGAAAATTATAATGGAATACGAATACGAAAGTACAACCTTGTAAACATGATATGATGAATTTATGAATGTGATATTCTTTCATATAAGAATGTTGTATTGTGAAATCACATAAGTATTGCACTACACTAAGAGATGAATTATGTTACGATAAACCTTAGATACCATTGCAGGGATGTGTATTGTCACTCTTTTATGGGATGTTGATTTACATTACCCTATGTGAGTTATGCCTTGCTAATGAATTGAATGCATTTATAAATTCACAAAACGATATTGTGAAAAGCATCGAGAACCTAATGACTTACACACAAAAATTTCAAAGATTTTTGGCAATGAAAAAGTCAGGTTGTTACAATATCCCTATTGCTTTTGTAACAGGAACATCACACAATTAAGGTGCGTAGGAGACTCGTTCCACGGGTCCATATATTTTGAAAAGAACTGTATATTTGCATGTTTAAGTTATTATGTATTTTATATGAACGAATGTATTAAGTGTGTAATTGTTGTCCGACGCTTTTGTATAAACTCTTAATGGTAGTAATATGTAAATATGATATTATGCAAACTTATGGATATGTAAATATGATGTTATGGGTATGTACATTGAGCACTTTCATGGAGATGTTGATTTACACAATCATACGTGTATTGTACCATACTAATGAATGGGACTTATCTACTAATTTCTAGAATACTATTGTTAGAAGTATCAAGAATGTAATAGCTAAAAAAAATTATCATCAATTGTGGCTATGAAAAACTGGGATATTACATTATTAGTCCTTGTACACTCATAAGTTTTATTTTTAATTTCCTCAAGCTCATTTAGTTAAAGTTTTCTTTGTTCAATTGCTTCATCCATATCTATATTACATTGTTTCACAGTCCAAAATGCCTCATGATCTAATTCAACCAAAAGGTGACATGACTTACCTACCATACACAAGTTAAAATGATGACATCTCAATTGGTATTTCAAATATTGTCCTATATGCCCAAGTTACATTATTAAGGCGTAAACTTTAATCTTTCCAATTAGGATTCATTTTTTTCTCTAAAATAGACTTGAACTCTCAATTTGACACTTTAAATTTCTCATTAATTTGTGGGTGATATGGTGTGGTAACCTCATATTTAATGTTGTATTTCTTGAGCAATGGTTCAAATGATCAATTGCAAAAATGGCTCCCTTTATAACTTTTTATAGCTCTTGGTGTTCTAAAACTCAAAAAAATGTTAGTCTTCACAAAATCTATAATCACTTTAAAATCATTAATTTAGATGGCTTTTGATTTCATCCATCTTGACATATAATCAACAACAAGAAATATGCAGAGATTATCTTATATAGAAAGAAAAGAGATATATAATCAATGCTCTATACAACAAAGATTTCAACAATTAGCATGGTTATATGAGGCATTTGATTTCGTGCATCTAAGTTACCTATTTCTTGATAATGGTCGCATGACTTGTAGAAAAAGAATGTGTCTTTAAATAAGGTAGAACAATAAAATCCACTCTTAAGTACCTTAGGAGCCATTATTTTGCTCCAAAATATCCATCACATGCATAAAAAAGATAAAACGTTACTATAGATAAGAATTCATAATTAGATAAATATCTTCTTATCATTTTATTAACACAATACTTCCACAAATAAGGATCATTCCACACCTATTGCTTTGCAATCTTTTTTAGTATATTCTTTTAAGCATGAGTTGGATCATCCAACATCTTTTAATTGACTAAATAGTTCATAATATACCGAGGGGCCAATATCTCTAAGGAAAATAGTTCCTTGTTCATCTAATGGAAGAGCTTTTTCATCATAAATCAGGCAATTAAGGTGGTTGTTAACTTTATTATCACTTCTTTTCTTGTTTTTGACGTCTAAATTGAATTCTTATAAGAGAAGTATTCATTGAATAAATCTCAATTTAGCATCTTTCTTAGTTAGTAAATATCTAAAAATATAGTTACTTTAATGCTAATTAGATAAGAATGAATTTTTTTAAAAGCAAAAAGAATTGCTAGCAATCTTTTGCAATTGAGGAGTAATTATGTTGTGCATCATTCAAGGTTCTTGATGAATGATAATGAGGAAGCTTGCCAACTCTCTACCCTAAAATTACTCCTTCGACATAATAACTCATATTGCACATTAACTCAAATGAAAGACTCTAATTAGGTGGTGGGATAATTGAAGTTAAGGTTAATAGTTCTTTAAGCTTCCCAAATGCCTCCTTACATTTTTCATTGAAATCAATTGATACCTTCTTTTACAATAATTGGTATAAAGGTCTTACAATCTTTGCAAAATCTTAAAAAAAATCTTTGATAAAAACTTACATGTCAAAGAAATAAATGAACCTCTCTCATATTTGTGGGCAGTGAAAAAGAACGTACAAGATCTATCATAGAATTGTCTCTTTGTGTTCCCTAGTGAATATGATATGGAATAAAAATATACCCTAATCAAACATGAAATGACATTTCTCCTACTTAAACATAAGATTAGTTTTCATAAAGCATTTAATAACAAGGGTAAGGTTATCTAAATATTTATCAAAAGAATCATTGTATACACTAAAATCATTCATGAAAACCACTATAATGTTTTCAATATAATTTGGAAATATATTCATCATACATCATTGAAAAGTCATTGAGGCATTGCAAAGGCCAAATGCATGTAGTTGTCTCTTAGTTTTTCAATACAGTCATGATCGAATTAAAACAATAGTAGGTATGACCTACCAACTTTTCTAACATTTAATCAATAAATGGTAAAGAAAAATAATTTTTACGAGTAGTAGAGTTAAGTTTTTTATAATAAATGCACACCAACAACTAGTTTGGATACAAGTTGGTACTCGCTCATTTTCATTATTTCTTACTATTGTAATGTTGAATCTATTTGGAATAACTTGCACATGTAAACCCATTTGTTGTCCAAAATAAGGTATATCACACTTACATCTAGAAATTTCAAAATTTCTTTCTTCGCAACCTTTATCATAGGAGGTTGTAATCGACATTGAGCTTCTCTAGTTGACTTTCGTTCATTCTAAGTGCATACATATAAAATACTAATCTCTTTTATGTTAGTTATTGTCTAATCCATAGCTATTTTAGTTTGTTATTTTAAAAAGTTGTGGGATTTTTTGCATTAATCATGTATAAATGTCTCCCTCACCTAAGTACATATATTTAAGTTGCTCAATGATGCAGGCAAAAGCTAGAACGACAACAAATAAACATAAAAAAGATGGAATTTTTATAAGAGAGCGAAAAGGATTGTAAATGTGAACCCTAAATTCATAGTTTTACTTTAATAATGTCTTCCTCCTTAAGATTTACAAGGCCTTTAAATAGATCAGAAAACTCTACCTTTACTATAAAATAAATCCAAATCCAAAAGCATAAAGGAAATTAACATAAAATCCAAAATAAAATAAAAAAATCAAGGAAAATAACAAAATTAACCCAAATAACATCTTTTAGACCTAATCTTATGAGATCTAACAGTCCAATCAATGCAAAGCCATTTTTTATAAGAAAACTGCTTGTAGAATCAACTGAAAAATTTTGAGCCCAATGCAACAATGAATCTATTATTATGGCCTTTTTAAGTCATTACTCTAGTTTGGAATGACTAAACCTTCTCTTAAACTTAAACTTGTCTAACTGGTCTATAAAACTATTTGTTAGGTCATTCATATAGTTTGTCTATGACGGATCCTTATATAATTGTCGTAGATCCTCATCTAAATACTTGAGACCTTTAGTATTCACAAGCTTAGCTGCATCACTCAAAAAGAGGTTTAAGTTCCAAGGTGAGGGCTTCTATCACAGAAGATAAAAGTTTCTTATTAGATAAAGGTAAGGAATAAAATAAGCATTGTACCTCTTTAAAGCTTTTGGAAAAGACTTTACAAATTCCATGACATCCTCTATATTGTCACATAATTGCATGTCCCCTTGCTTTTTTGGATCTTCTAACTCAAGGCTCTTATTAATAATAGTTTCCAAAGCATCCTTACTAGTTAACTCAAAGAGTTGTTACAATAAAGAATCAAGTATGTCAACTAAAAACAAGAATGTAAATCACTTAAATACCTTAATACCTTAAAGATATTGAAGTGCATAACTTCACCATCAAACTCCATTGTTAGGGTTCCATCATGAACATCTGTTTGGGTTTTGGCAGCTCTTATAAATGGCTTTCCTAGAAGTAATGGTGTTAACCTAAAGGCTGGGTCATTCTTCATATCAAGAAAATAGAAATTAGTAAGAAAAACTAACATATTTATTGTAATTAAAAATCTTCCAAAACTCCATTTAGATATGTATTAGACTGATCAATGAGTTGAATAAATACAATAGTTTCTTTAAATGAACCTAGATTTCAAGAAGCATAAATATATTAAGACATGATATTAAGAGACGCCCGTAAATCTAGCATAGCTTTTTCAAAGTTGGTGTTACCAATTGAGCATTATATAGTAAAACGTTTTAGATCTTTACATTTTGAAGGAATCTTTCTTTGCAAAATAGAGGATACATTATCCCTCATGCTTATAATCTCATCACCCTTTAGCTTGTGTTAAGTGGTGCACAACTTTTTAAGGAACTTTGCATAACACGGTACTTGCTTAATGGTATATTGACTTTAACTTTGTAATTTTTTTTGAAAATCTTTTTTTCATATTCCTCTTTCTTAGACTTTGAAAACCTGTTTGGACAATATGGAAAATAAACATTAGTACAAATAGGAACCTTCAAAGTTCCTTTAAGTATCAACACCCTTAATGGCTGAAGTATTTTCTATGATGGATGACTTTCATTCTCCTCAAAAGATAAGCCTTCTAGTCATTTTGTTTTATTCTTAATTTCCTCGTCCATCACCCTCTTTGGTGCTTTCAATAGGTCCTTAAGTCGTTTCCCACTACTTAAGGTTATAACACTATCATTTTCTCTTGGATTGATCATAGTTTGGGAAGGAAGCTATCTAGATCCTTGTGCTTCTATTATTCCCATGATACTTGACAATTGCTCGTTTGGTTTTTCAAATTCTTTATAGTTGATCTTACTTTTTGATGAAATTATGAGGAAGTGGTAGCCAAAGACTTAACTATATCTTTTAGATACATACTTCGAGCTTGAGGGATGGATTGTGGCCATGGTTGATTGAAACTCGTTAGATGATTGAAATTAGCATTAGGTGTAACTTGTTGATGGTTTTTTTAATAGTTAAAATTAAAATGATCTCTTCATCCAACATTGTAAATGTTAGAGAAAGGATCATTTTTTTATTTTTGTAATACTCGTTACCCTTGAAACCCTTTTAAAGCATTGGCTTGGTCCAAATTATCCTCTTGCAAAGATGGACATATATCATTTAAATGGCTTACTAAAGATCAAACTCCACACATCCTTGATTATTTAATAGTAATTATGACCATTTATTGAACTTGAGAAGTAAGATTAGCAAGTTGCTACTCAATAATAGATGTCACACCCACTTTATTCATGTTTCTTGGTGCTAATTTTAATTTGTCGTTAAGCTATTATAAATTAGTCGTCATATTAAAAACCAAAGTATTTTCTTTTATAGGTGTTTTGTTCACTAAATCCTTTCCAATTGTAGCATCTATCATGCTCTTTTCCATTTGTAAAAGTCCTTCATAAAAATATTGGATTACGATTTGGTCACTAATTTAATGATGAAGGCAAGATGCATATAGTTTTTAAAATTACTCTCAATACTCATATAAACTCTCTCCATTATGTTGATGAATGCCACTTATTTCTTTCCTAATGTTTATGCCCTTGGATATAGGGAACTATTTCTCAAGAAAAAAAAATCATCTCATCTCACGTGGTAATATGTTAGATGGTAGATAATGCAACCACTCATTCATGTTATTCCTTAAAAAGAATGAATAAGCTCTCAACTTTACTTTCTTTCTAGAGTTTCAATTGGTTTTATGTTTAAGCATACTACATGGAACTTCTTATGATGCTTGTTTGGATCTTCACCTACAAAACCCAGAAAAGTTGGTAAAAGGTGAATCATTCATGTTCAAAAGCAACTTCAATTTAAAGATATATAACACAAAGAGGTTACTGGTCGAGAGTTGGTGTTGCCATCTCCTTGCGAGTTTGGTTATTTGTTTCCATCTCTTTCTCTTCTTGCTTTGTTGGTGGACTAGGTTAGAGGACAATATGCAATGCTCGAGAATACAATGATGTAGTGGAAAATAATCAAATTGCTCGCATGATATTTGAGTATATGATGTAAATCTCAAGACTCTTTTAATTCAATGATCTATCTCTTCTTTAGTAGATTCGGACATTCATAGAATACTAGAACAAAATAAAACTAAAATCTAATTATGACAAATTTAAAATAGAAGACTAGAGAAATAACAAATTAATTAGGAAAAACAATCCTCAACAACACGACGCCAAAACCTATACTCTAAAAAAATTACATAAATTAAATCCTTGTGCTAAATAATATAGTTATTGAGTATGGTAGCAAACAAGAGTCATTCTAACATAAGATTGTTCCTAATTAACAAGTTATTGTCTCAAGATACATTAAAAAAAACACCCTAATATAATTAGTAAGTTAAATTAAGCTCAAAAACCTATCTAGACTTAATAAATCAACTAAAAATTGCAGACACACTAAAGACACCTTAATGTAATTGCACCTAAAATTTAGGGTGATTTGGAGTTGATTTGGTTTATATTAAAAAATATCTAGAAAACTAAAAATTCCAGGAACAAGTTTCTAATAAAGTTTAAAACTTGATGAAAAACATGGTTAAGGAATCACTCTACACATCTAAACATAAAATACAACCAACAGTCAGAATTATTCTTTCACTTTCTTTTGAATTCAACAATCATAAATTTGATTATCTCGATCTTTTCTTGCTTTGTTATCAAGTAAATAAGCTTTCTACTTGATCTTTTCTCATTAAACAACCTAGAATAAGCTCTCTAAATTCAACTTAATAAAAGAGATAAATCGAGAAAGATGTAGGTTGAATCAAGAAACAAACACACAAGCTTGGTTTATTAGTCTTAAGTTTTATTACACATGCAATCAATTGAATACCTACCATAATCTATTATCACAATTTGCAGCTTAGTTTTATAATTATTGACAAAACAAATCAAAATTTTAAAATATCAATTAAATCACTATCATATTGACATTGTTGTGCATCTAAATGAACAAGATAGTAATTTTTTATTATGAAATGAGTAAAATATAAAAAAATTCAATGGAAAGATAAAAGAAAATTATTATATAATTTATTGATTGAAAATAAACATGTCCAAAGTTTTGAAACCAACCTTAACCAAAGAAATAATAAGTTACACGTGCTTAATTGATTAAGCATCAAATTTATAGAGAAAACTAACAAAAAAGCAAAAGAGAAAAGAATTGGATGAAACTTGGTTATGGTGGTTGAACCTCCTCTATAAAGCTTCTACCTACTCTGCCTCTCTTTTGATTTTTATATGCGTTCTTTACTTTGTTTCTTCACTAGCTCCTCTATTTATAATGGTTTTCATGTTTATTTTCCAAAAATCCAAGTTCAAGTTGAATTAAACTAATACTCCTATTCATTTCTTTTCATAACTCAATGTTTGATTAAATGATATTATTAACCAATAAAATAATTTCATGTAGCTTAAATAACTTGAGTAACAAATAAAATAAATAGGTGACATGGCAACAAATTCCTTAGGGTTTGCATTTGGATTTTCATTCACCCATTAAGAGACAATATTTGGGTTTTTAAGCTATTTTATCTTGGGTTCAATGGTATAAATTAAGCCTAAAACTCTTCTCTTTTTTTTTTTTTTTTTGTAAATTTCCCTCCAAAATGCTAGAAAAAAATAAATGTAGAGAAATTAATAGAAAATGATGTAAAATTCAACACTTGTGACGAATGGAGCAAAATCCACCTCCTACCCGATTATTTCCATCCCTAATTAAATCCCCCATATCAATATAAAGTTATTATCATTCTTGAAATCTTTTAAATCCCACATATAAGTTATTATCATTATGGAAATTCATATTGCTTATTTGTTATGAGATAATCCTTTAAACTGTTTTTGGACGGAGCAAAATCCAACTCCAACTCCAACTCAATCATTGTTGTCCCTAATTAAAACTCCCATATCAATATAAAGTTATTATCATTCTGGAAATCAATTGATAGTATTGCTTATTTGCTATGAGATAATCCTTGATATTTCTCCATGGCAGCATCCAGCGAGCTCCCACTGCAAAAACCCATCTCGTAGATCACTGCCACGAATTTGATGCTTACTCCTTCCATCAAAACTATGCAGAATTGAGACTTGGAATTCTGAAGTCATTTATTCAGGATTGTAAGAGTAACCAAGTATTTCCCAGCTCCTAACAGGTCAATCATACCACATTTATGTTCAGTTCCTATGCAGAATATATATATATATATATAAACTTGTGAAATTGTACTGTCTGCATCTACCACAACAAAATCCATCAGACTCTTTGGTCTTATCGCGCAGGGCACATGAAAGCCAATTAGTGCATGCATCTGCACCTGCATATGTGTGCAACGCCACACAATGAGCAAGCGTGCAACACTTCAATGAAACCTGAAAATGCGATTAACAGTTCACAATAGTAAAAAAAAAAACAGTGAAAACACGCCAGAAAAAAGAGAACATTTGAGAACAAAACTGCAGAAACCCATCAGCTCATTAAAGAAAATGTGCGATGATATGTAATCCAAAGAATGGAGTTTGGAGAATAGAACATTACTGAAACAGCCTTTTGAGTGTCTTAGAATGGTTCTAACTGGTCAGATGCATACCATTCACTGCAATCGTCTAGCATGAAAAACTTTTTCTTATTGCCCCACAATCATGGAAATCTTTCTCTCACAAGATTTAAAACACTCCAATTTCCAACATGGAAGCTGATTGATATCTTATTATCAAACGGCCTCAATCCAAAACATCATCAGCACCAGAGCTTCTAGCCCTTCAATATTTTTCAAAAACATCATCAGATAGATTGTCAGTTGTGGAAACAAGAACTCAATAAAGGTGGGTACCTCTATTGCAAATTCAAAACTGAAGACAAGGAAATCAAAATCATGTCACTACCTTTACATAAGAAATTAAAGAACCTCTAGGCAGCAAGGCGTCTGATACATCATCTTCAACTATAGAGATGCTACGGCGCAAAAGTAACATAAGCAATTAAAGAGCAATCAAATGCCATGGTCTACAGGCATCGGGCGGTCATAGCTGCAACATAGCATTGTTAGACAGTTAAGAGGCCAGGGTGGTTTTTCAACTCTTGTTCAACTGCTGTATTACCATTCTTCCAAGCCTGTTAGATTCATGACACCATTCAGATAATCCAGTGAAAATGAAAACCACCCTACTTCCCCTCTCACAATTGTGCCCTCACCCCTTGTACTCAAGCATGTAATTATTTGAGCGGAGCTTATCAACTTGAACACGAGGGCAGTTTACCTTATGTCATAGAACGCAACATTCAGATAATCCAAGCCTGTTAGATTCATGACACCATTCAGATAATCCAGTGAAAATGAAAACCACCCTACTTCCCCTCTCACAATTGTGCCCTCACCCCTTGTACTCAAGCATGTAATTATTTGAGCGGAGCTTATCAACTTGAACACGAGGGCAGTTTACCTTATGTCATAGAACGCAACATTATAACAAATACCTATGCTACCTCTATTTTTTTTTTTTTTCCACTGGTCTTGAGTAGAGTATGACTATCTGAAGCAAGAACCTCTAAAGAAACTCCATACAATCAGCATCAAAAAGGAAGATTCTAATGGAAATGCTAATTCTGTAGCCTACAAAATTAGAGTTAGGAGTTGAAAATTTTATGTAAGTTTTAATTTGCATCAATAGCACATAAGTTTTCAGTTCACCTTTGAGTAACCACTGTCTAACTCTTCATGACAGATAATAGATCAAGTGCCAGATACTACTTGACTATCCACCCACTCCAGATAATAGCCCTTGTTGACAACATTTGTATCCAATAGTAAGACTTGTATTGGCAAATTCTTAACCAATATCAAGCATAATTCCTGCCCATATAAAGTAAGGAATTACAACAAATGAACTTCGGTTTCTACCTTTCACCACAGCCAACATCAAACAGCTAGTTAAAAAAAGAAAGAGACTTCCTACTCTTCCCTCAAAATTTCAATGACATCCAGGCACAAGTCACCCGTAATTGCAGATGAGATAAAAACACCATTAACCAAAAATGATGCAACCAACAAATAAACATAAAATATGAGACTCCATCATCTCCAACATTAATCTGAACATAGGAAAAATATAAACATTTCCTCTACTATCCACTTCTAACTGACACAATAAAAAACTTTCAATTTTCTCTAATCACTAACCAATGATCCATTCAACAAAGAAAACATTCCTCAAACAGATCATGCAGTCATCTAATAATCAAAAGGCAGGTCATACGCATAGAACCAAATCACAAACTATTCATTTAAAAAAATGAGAAGAATTATATACAATATGTACATTGCATTGTAGAAAAGATGTTCTATAATACCCTTCCAGTTACCGAATTAGCAAATGGTACCCAATCTCAAAGGCACCACTTTCCCTCTCTCGGTATCACCAATGCCATCAGCCACGAGCCTAACAACCTTCTTAAACGCAAAGTGCACGCAATTCGACAAGGCAATCCAATAAATCACCTCATAAACAAACCCGTAAGCAAAATCCGAAGACCGCGAGGAAAACCACCCCGAAGATTCATCCCAATCATGCCCTCCGAATTTATCGAAATTCCACCCCCTGCCGCCGCCACCAAAACCGCCCCAGCCGCCTCCACCACCAAAAAAACCATACTCCTCTCCCCAATCGCCGGCATCTCCATAAGTTTTCGATCTACTCCTGGTCCGCCGCCGTTTCCGGAGGATGGTGCGACGGGAGGTCTTGGATTTGACAGGCGGCGAAGCCAAGACATCGACGATGACGGCGCAGATTTGGGAGGATTGATCTGCTAGGTTCATGCGGTTTTGGCGATGGAGGAGCAGCGAGTTTCCAGAACATAGGGTTTGTTGTGCAGCTATGGTAGCTGTATCGGCGATTAGCGAGGTGTTCATCGTGAATTTATTTTTTTTCCCAATTAGTTAGGGTTTGGGAATTTGATTTTCCGGGAAGATAAATGGGAAGGAATGTTGAAACTGAAACTGAAACGGACAAAGAATTAACGCGTGGCGTAGCGTGCTGGCTGTTCTTTTTGGACTCACAAGTAACAACGTAAGAAATATTGAAACGAACTGATGTCCTGTTTAGGAAGTGTGTGATTTAGAATTGTGTTATTTTATTTTAAAAACATTTTTTTTAATATTAGTACATAAAAAAAATTAAAAATTAATTTTATATAAAAAAATTTAAAATTTCTAAAAAAACATCATTTCAAATACATTCACAAACGGCTTCTAAGAAGATTATGGTTGCTCTCGTGTCTTCAAACCATAGATCTTATGTTTTTAATTTAGAAATTGGGATACAACTACAAATGGAGGATATGAATTAAAATCATTGTTATTAACCCGGCTAATTTAGCATGTAATCTTCAAATCATCTTGTTAATTTATTAATCTAACACCTTATTATCATGATTTATTTTAGATTATTTTGGATATTGATATGGTAGTTAAACTCATGGAAAATTTAAGAGTCAACTATATAAAAAAATTAAATTTTTTATTAAAATTAATATCATTTTAAAATTAACCGAATAACCTATAGGTTTACCTAACCATCCAACAATTAAAATACTAAATTAGGTCAAGTTTTAAAATGGATTTCATAACTATTATAAAAACATTAGTTATTAGTCTAGCTTAATTGGACTTCTCTATTATCACTCAACTCTATTTTATTTAAACCAAGTCTAATATATATTACACTAAGATATATACACACACTAAAACTAAAACCGATGTGAGAATTGTGGCGATGGACTCACTTCACTATTCACTACAATAGTGAAATGACATTTATGACTTTGACAAAAAAAAAATTATTTGTTTTTTATTGATAAATAGTTTGGTATTTTCACACGAGTCATTCATTATTGTTGATTTATATGAAGATATTTTTTTCTATACATTATTTTATGAACAATGAAATAATAAAAACACCCCCAAGAGTTAAAAAAAATCATTTGTATCGGCTAGGGGTATATTAGTATTTTCAGTTTTTTATTAATAGTTGAATTATAAATATACATTTGGTATCTAATTTGTATATATAATGATTGTCATAACCTATTTTTTTGTTCTTTCCCTGAAATTTACGTTTTTTCTTTCAAAATAAAAATATAAAACAAAAGCAATAATAACAAGAAGACTAGCAACTTGGCAAAAGCAGGCTGAAGAAGGTTTCAGATATATAAAAGAATCAAGCTGAAATTTTGAATGGAATTGTGAGACTAATCATACCCCATTGTACCTAAAGACTAAAGAGACAATGCAGATATAAGGTCAAATTAAATGATTAGAGACTTAATTAGTGAAAATTAAGTTTGGGAGCCCAATTTGGGCTTAATTAAGAAAATTTGAATTTTAGAGAACCAAACTTAATTTTTACAAAGTCAATTAATTAAAATCAAGGACAAAATTGCAAGAAAAACAAAGTTTATGGTCAATTAAGGGTTAAATTGAAGAGATTCATAACTAAGGATCTTTTTTTAAAAGACATTAAACTTCGGAGACTCAATTAGTTTGAAAACAGAGGTGAAATTGAAGTAAATTGAAAGTTTAATGGTTAATTGAGGGTCAATTTGTATAAATTCAAAACCAAGGACCAAAATAAAAAAAAAAGTGCTAAAATTCAGGGTTGATATTGGAGTTTGGCAAGGATAAAATCGCATAAAATTAAAAGTTCGACGTCAATTAGGGATGCAATTAAAAGAAATCAAAAGCCGAAGGATTAAATTGAATTTAGTCAAATCCCTAATTAAACCCTAAAAAAATCATAACAGTGTCATTTCACTTAAATGAAATGGTGTATTTTGACCAAAACAGTTTGTTTTGGTACAAAACAATACCATTTTAACCAACACAAAAAAAAAATATGTCAAATGACTTGTCGTCTGACTATTGTTCACCATCTTCAAGATTTTGAACCCGAAAGGCTACTCGGATGGCTACTGTTTCAGAGCATTCAATGCTTCATCTCTCCACAAAATCGGACAAACCATACACTACTATGATGGCCTGACATTGTACTACACCTTAGCATAATTCTTGCTGGTTGATTGCCTCTACAACTGTTGCGGTGCTACCCTAAAGAGACTAACCGGATTAGCCTTTAGCAGCCAAATTTTAGCAGATCATGATAATGACTTTGAGCCAACGGTTGAGATCCTTCTCAATTGAATCAAGGGCCAAGATTGTTCCCCAATAAAGACAAGATGTGCCTCTTCCCCTCTATAAATAGAAGTGGATTTCAGGCATTAAGGAGAAAGAGAGAATAGTGCAAGATGAGCAAAAAACTATCTTTTTTAGCTTTTTCAACATTGTTTTTTTCTCTCCATCGTCGTTGCAACCATCTCCTTTGTCGTGAATCCCAGTAGCTTCAGCCTCAACGTCGTGACCACTAACAACCCAACACCCTTACAACTTCATCTTCTCATTGGTAATAGGAATAATCTCACCGACACCAACCTCTTCTTCTAGCAAGGCCAACCTCTTCAGACCAGCCCTACCAAAGCTTCACCACTAACAGCCCCACTATGAGTCATCAGTAGGCCCACCAACTAGCAGCACCTCATCTAGCCTAAGTAAGCTTCTTCATCCCTTCCTTCCCGTGGTTTTTTCTTCCTATATATCTTGCAGAAGAAAACTAAGACGGGCTAGACCTGTCTCAGCCTAACCCAGCCTAGATGGCTGGCCGGGTCCATCCCAAATAAAAAATAAAAAAAAAATAAAATTTTCAAAGATCATTTTAAAATTATTTGTGGGTCCGCCGCAAATTTTTTCTAATAATTTTTTCTAATTTCAAGCTGTAGACTTACACTGTAAGATACAGACTCGGTATAAAAAATATCTGATTTTCCCAAAAAAAAAACCAAAAAATCCAAAAACTCAAAGATAAAATTTATTTTCAAAAAACAAAAAAAATGTTTTATTTTCGTGCATATGGCCAAATCCTAAAGGTTTTTCATGCATATTTCCTATATCTAAGAAATATAGTGATCATGCTTTTATTGGGAAAGTGTCTTATATTGTTATTCGAAATGTTAAGAATTAACTATATTTAGGAAATAAATGTGATGTTGAATATGGACCTTAGAATAGTTAGAATTAATCCAATAAGGGAGAGACTTCTTCACGAAAGGAGATCTGCCTTGAACCATTGACGAGATCAACGGATAGAAACATGACCTAGAAAAACAATCAACAAGCAATGCAACTTACCTTAGGTAAGGTGTATTAAGGGTGATGCGTCTTCCCTTTACCTAGATTCTCGCAAATCATTAGGTTTTCTAGTAACCATAATACTAGGTGGCGACTCTTGAACCCCATAATCACAACTTTATGGTTAAACCCTAAAGCCCCCTTCAATTTTCAAGAGGCAACTCTATCATACGATGTCATGCACATCACGACAGGTTGGCGGCTCCACTAAGGAAGCCTTGTTTTGTTGGATTGAGCTTTGCTTGTTTGATTGTTTTCCTATTTATTTTGGTCTATTTAATTTTATTTTAGCATATATTTTCTTTCACTGCTTTACCATGCATTTTTATATATATTGCCCATCCATAAGAATATCGGGTGTGGAATAATGCCTTCACGCATCTTGATTTTCAAATAAACTCAATTCTATGTTAGGTGGAGAGTAGTGGCCTGCTTTATAAGCTGAGCCTTTAATTGGTAATGGTGGTCATATTATGTTCCAATGAAACTTTTTTTAAAAGAAAGTATGGGAGAATTTCCCATCTAATAAGGATCCCGGTTCATATTTTAGTAGTCAGGGCTTTAATGCATTTCTGAAATCTAGGTTATAGATGTTTCACCTTTGAAGGTGTTGACATGACCCCTCCAATTGAAGAATATGTCCAGCTTTTAAATTTTCCAAATGAACCTCACAAAGTATATTTCAGATAAATAATCGAGAACACAATTACTGAAGTCGTAAAAATTCCAAGAATATTTAGAATGCAAATAATAATATTTTTTTCTATTAAAAATTTCAATTCTTATAAAAATAATATAATTATAAAAGAAATAATAATATCTTTGATATGAATACTTTAAATTATATATATATATATATATATATAGAACACAAATAATAATATGTTTTATATGAATACTTTGAATTATAAGAAAACTAATAATATTTACAACTCAAATTATAATATTTTTTATATTAATACTTAGAATTATTGACTATTTTAATATCATAAAAATTTATAATATAAATAATAATATGTTTTCAATACTAATAATAATATTTTCTTTCAAATTTATTAATTATTTCATTAATAATATTAATTATAATAATAATATTTATAAAAGAAACAATAATATTTTGAATCCTAGGACCTAAGAACTTCTGGCTTAGCGCCATGACCCAAGCTTTAGGTGTCCCCAAGTGGGGCGCAGGCATGACTCACTCCCAGCACAGCCTAAGCACCACATGTGCGCTGGGGGTGCCTAGCCAAGTATCACGTGTGCGTTGTGCCTAAGAACTTCTGGCTTAGTGCCACGACCCAAGCTTTAGGTGTCCCCAAGTGGGGCGCAGGCATGGCTCACTCCCAGCACAACCTAAGCGCCACATGTGCGCTGGGGGTGCCTAGCTAAGTATCACGTGTGCGTTGTGAGTGCCCAACCCTCAAGTAGGAGCCCAAGCGCCATGTGAACGCAGCTCCAAGGGGCGCGCCTCCAGCCTGGCGCTTGGAACTTACTAGCTGCAGCCTCACACATGCCATCACCAAACAGTGCAGTCCACAGTGAAAGTACTCATAGTTTACAGTACCTACGCTACAATACAAAACAATACAATCCACAGTAAATTCATTCATAATAAACAATATTCCACGCTACAGTGAAACACCGATAAATTTTAGTTATAATTTAATACTTTCATTTACCTACATATTATAACATTAGCCGAAAAAGCAAATTGAGCTATCTTTAAATATAAAACCAATACGTACACTTATTTAGTTTTTAAATATTAACAATTATAACATTTTTATAACTTCTACATGTTGATTATTTATTTAGTTTCCAAACACATGTCGAAAATCAAATTGTTAAGTCATATTTTTTAAATAAGATTATAAAACGAGTTTTAAATATAGTGTTTTTAAAATAAGATAACCGAATCAAATTAATCTTAGTAGTTCCAATAACTGTGTTTTTTTAAATAAATCATTAATAAAATAGCAAAACATTATTGATTTTTCAAAAATTAGTATATACAACATTTTTTTTAACATTTCAAGTTTTTAATATGATAAGTTAATCCATGAATTAATTATTTAGAATCTAGATTAAATCGAGTTTTAATAAAAATAAAAATATAATTAATTTAGTGTAATTAGATTAAAACTCAACTAATAACTATTAACTAATAATATTGTTGTCTTTTTATAAAATTTAAAAAATAAATTGACTTTGAATATTGACCGGTGGCATTTTTGGAGTTCGAGTTTAAAAAATATAATTATAGCACATGCACCATTTATTAAGAATTTTTTAATTTTTAAGCTATGGGCATGGACCGAACACGGGGTAGATGAATAAATTATATAGTACAAGAAGATCGGTCCCTTCTTATTCGGTTCGGAGAATCCGTTAACCCACATTTTTTTTTTAAAAAGGCGACCTTTCCAATACTTTCCAGAATTGACCACGTTGGCTGGTTGTCGACGGCACTCACTTATTTAAACCCCAAAACAACTCTCCCTCGACTTCCCTTCCCTTTTTCCTTTTCTCTCCACCAGAAAATTCTGATCTCAAAAGCAAAATTATTAATTTAAATCATAATCAACATCAATGGTATCGTCAGCGCAATTAATGGGAGGGGGGAGTGTTGGCGGCGGCGGTCCCCGTTACGTACAAATGCAATCAGAGCCATCAACACCGTTACAACCACCATCATCCTCAATCATATCTTCCTTCTTCTCTTTCCGTCAAGGTTCGACACCGGAATCCGGCCGGATTTTTGATGAATTACCACAAGCTACTATTGTATCCGTCTCTCGACCCGACCCCAGCGATATTAGTCCTGTTCAATTATCTTATACAATCGAAGTTCAATATAAGCAGGTACCGATACGCGATCAATTAACCGAATTTGAACTAGATTTTGTTTTTAGGTTTCTAAATTTTGTGTGCAAATTTGATTCTTTAGGTTTTGAATTTTGACTATTCAATTTGAATTTGAATTTGAATATTCTTTAGGCCGTGTTTGGATGCTCTAAATATTCATAAAAAAAGCTAGTAAAAAGTAAACTTTTGAAGCTACACATTAGGTATTGAAACATTATTGAACCCTCTAATTTGTACAGAATCTTTTGACTATAATTTCTTTTCTTGTTTTCTTGAAGAAACAGTATTGTACAATTTTTTTTTTGGAATTAGTAGGGGCAAAGAAATTTGAAATTTTTAACGTGCAATTTTATTTTGGTGAATGTAGTTCAAGTGGAGATTATTGAAGAAAGCGGCACAAGTGTTTTATTTACATTTTGCATTGAAGAAACGGGTGTTTTTCGAGGAAATTCTTGAGAAGCAAGAGCAGGTGTGTCTGTGTGTGTGGTGGATGGCATTGGTTGTGTTTGTTACTTTCGTAAATGAATTCTTTGAGGTTGTTATGTTGGTAATTTGATTTTTTTCTGGGAAGGTGTGTGGTTTTGATGTGCTTTTTATTGGAAAATTATATTAAAGGTTAAAGAATGGCTTCAAAATCTAGGAATAGGAGATCATACACCAATGGTTAATGATGATGATGATGATGCCGACGATGAGACCATTCCATTGCATCATGATGAGAGTGCCAAAAACAGGTCACAGCTTACACATTTGTGTAATTGTTAAACATGAATTATGCCCTTGTCTTCAGTAATTCTCATAGTTCTTACAGGTGGTTTTTCTGTTCAGAGATGTTCCATCAAGTGCTGCTTTACCAGTTATCCGTCCAGCGTTGGGAAGACAGAATTCAATGTCGGACCGTGCAAAGGTTACAATGCAACAATATTTAAACCACTTTTTAGGGAACATGGATATTGTGAACTCCCGAGAGGTATTCTTCTTCTTTTTCAAGTTTCTGGTGCTTGTTGAATTTTGTTGCTATTGTTATTTCGGAATACGTTTTCCTCATTTGTTTGTGGTAAGTGAAAACTCTTATGTCAAGATAACAAAATGCATATCATAGATTAACTTTTATATGGTAGCAACTTCAGAAAAATGTAAATTTTAGATAGATAGATCTGATAGCTCTACTAGCTTTTTCTATGAAATCCAATGTGAGGGCCAGCTCAACCTATTTGTTTTAGGTCCTAGATGCCCTCTTTTTTTCTTTTCTTTTTTCTCTTGTCCTCCTATATATAAGATGTGAATATTTTTTTAAGAAAAATCGAATCCAACTTTCTTTTTTCTTCTTCCATGTTGCTTTAGGAATTTTTTAATTTAATATTCTAGAATCTAACAATGATCAATTAAGTTCCACACTGTCTTTTGAATTTGTTATGTGATGTTCAAGCCAAAAGCAATGCACCAGGCATCTCATGGAAGCATCAATTTCTCTTCCTTGCTCAATTACATGTCCTAATCGGTGCTTCATGTCTTCTGCTCTTGTGTATCTATGATGGAGTTTGACTACTTTATGGGTCTTTGAACTCATCATAAGCATGCCGGCAGTTCATTTCAACATGAGGCATCACTTGAACTGTTAGGCTGCCATTCATCAATGCAACCTTTAGAAACATCATTTCCTTGAATGCTTGAATCAATTGATATCTATTTAAGTCAGGAACTTTCTCTGTTTGCGTGGTGTGACGATGAACTGTATGAACCTATCATTGGGAATTTGTGTTAGAGAATAATATAAATCATATCCTGAGACCTCACCTAACAGCTTAATCTATTAGGTTGAGATGGTTCTTTGACATAGTATCAGAGCCTTGATGAATAAGCAGTCACGAGTTTGAATATCACCATCCCCATTTATTTGACAAAAATTAAGTATATGGTATTGTGGGCCTGTGCAAGTTTCAAGCTCAAAGGGCTTTCACTTGAGGGGGTTTGTTAGAGAATAATATAAATCATATTCTGGGACCTCACCTAATAGTTTAAGCTATTGGGTTAAGATGGTTCTTTGATAATTTGAATAACACGTGCTTCCTAGTTCAATCTATAATCCCAAAGTCTTGGTTTTTGAAACCTGATGATTTTAAATTAAAAATATTTTCTTGGTTTTAATTTTTACTGCTTCTTGGTTGCTAATTGGCATGCATTTCACCATGCTGTTGTAGGTTTGCAAGTTTTTGGAGGTCTCTAAGCTGTCATTTTCACCAGAATATGGCCCTAAGCTGAAAGAAGAATATGTTATGGTGAAGCATCTACCACGAATAGTGAAGGATGATGATTCCAGGAAATGTTGTGCTTGCAGTTGGTTCAGTTGCTGTAATGACAACTGGCAGAAGGTAATGCAATCTTGCCCAAAACTAGGTCTGCACCTGGCTTTGATTTGAAGTTACATTTGTCATTTTTGTGTGTGCACAATTGTGCAAAAAATGAAGGTTTCTGTGTAGGGTTCTTCATCGTTACTTTTAGTTTTATTGACATTGTTGAATGATATTATGAGTATTTAACACTGAATCTTCTTCTGAGAACGCACATACAAGACCTCACAACGCACATACAAGACCTCACAAATAAATGTTTGCACAAACATGTGCATTTGTGCAGGTACCTCCTCATTTTCTCCTTTATTGATTTAGATGGTTTGGAAATACTTCTGGTCTTTATATTCCAATTAGAAATCTTCTTGAAAAGAAAGTCAAATTTTGTTGGGTAGACTTGAAGTCTGGTATAAAAGCAGAGTTTCTTTATGCATTGGCTTGTATTGTGGAGCTCAAATGTAAAAGGGGCACCACACATGCTGCCTAAGGTATACGCAGAAGCAACTAAACAAAATATCATTGTCATGTCCATACATTTTGCTGGACAAGACTTGGTGAAATGCCTGGTCCTTGCACATAATTCTGCCAAGTTATCTGAAAGTCCTTGACATGATAACCTCAATTCATTTTGCAAGATAAAGAATTATGCTGTAGCATTGCATCTCACAATTTTTACCCTTTATGTATCTTATTCCTTAAGATCCAGCATTTGCAATTTCCTTACAAAATCACAACTAGTTTATTGGATATTGCTGCAATTATTCAAACTTGATAATTGGATCAAAATTTTAGATAGAAAAAAATGTTGTTTATCATTCTAAAGCTAAGAGGGAATTTGCGAGTAGTGGCAAGGGAAAAGACAAGTTCAACAATAATTTTCCCTGGAGATGCATGACAACTTTTGTGGTCTAATTGGGGGCTTCTTGATGGTAAACCAACAATAGAATGCTGTAATTTTATCCATAACATTAAGAGTCACACAGCATTGTCCATGTTTTCTGATTTTCTGCAGGTGTGGGCTGTTTTGAAACCAGGATTCTTGGCGCTGCTGGCTGATCCTTTTGATACCAAGCTTTTGGATATAATTGTTTTTGATGTATTACCTGCTTCAGATGGAAGTGGTGAAGGCCGAGTGTCATTAGCAGTGGAAATAAAGGAGCGGAATCCTTTACGACATGGTTTTAAGGTAAGCAGCGTATAGATTCTTTCTTATGTGGTGGTTTCTCTATCATGCTTTTGTAACATGTAATCTTAAAATTTTGATGACATTATTTTGTACACGATCTGCCCCTATGCTTTGCTGATGATGGCATATCCTGGCTTTGGCGTTAGCTGCTTTACTTGTTTAAGGATCGGTTACCACACACAAGCACATTGTAAGCCGAAAAGTTATTGTAGTACAATACTGTTTTAATGGTAAGGCAGCCTAGATGATAGCCATTACATTTTCAAAAGTGAGTGATCCTTCCCTGCATGTCAAAGTCTGACTGATTACATGAGTGGTATTTTTAGGAAATGTCTAGTAAACAACTTAGCAAAGAAATATAGGTCAATTCATGCTAGATGCCTCTAGATACAACAGTTTCTTAGGTGCTATATGTTCAATTTATTAATAGTGAATCCCAGCTATCATAATTCAGGCTAAATTGCTTAGTTCACTTTTATCAGTGACTTCCAGTTCTGTCAGTATCAATTAATTTTTTTCCTCGTACTTTCTAAAGCCTTCTGTAACTTTTGAAGTAAAACTCACCGTTTCTTTTTCCAGTTATAGAATGACTTCAGAACAAGTGAAAAATTCATTTCAAATCTGGTTATTACATTAGATATTCTAGTTTGTTTTTCCTTCTAAAAGTTCTTTAAGCTTTTTCAAAAGTAGTTTTTTGTGCTTACACAAATCCTCACTAATAAAGAATAAGAAACAAAGGGAAAGGGCTATCAGTGTATCCTATTGTCTAACTGCATGACATTTTATTAGTTTTTGCTGATTTAATTACAAAACTGACCTCCATTTTCTTTTTTGCTGACTGGTTTTCATTTAGATATCTGAGCTCGCCTTAAGAATACTATGTCTTCCTATGATACAGGATCCTTATACAACCAAATGACCTCCAAATCAAATATGAGATTACACAAGAGAATACCACCACCTAAACAGCTGAACAAAAGACTTTAAGAACAAGAAGCTCACAGTAAAGCCAGGACCTCAACAACTAAAATCTAAACCACCGTGAAACAATGAGCATTCTGATTGGACCATGATCGAGTGTTTGGAGAGCATTAAAGAAGTACAATCAGCTTCTTCCAAGCAGTTAGTCCATCCACTTAAATTAAAATTACTACAATCCAAAAACACAGCAAAACAAAACTCAAACATAGTTGAATCAAAATGAGGAAAAACTTCCAGGTACAATCTTCAAGACAATACCAAGTTAGAGGTCCTTTCTATATCACCTAATATCATGGAAACTGCTACTTCCTTTCATACCTGGATCTACTTCTTGGTCTCCATTTTGGTTAGTTCTCGTTTGGAAGAGATTGATAGAACAGAAAATCCTTGCATGGGAAGGAGACAAAGAGCTGCATAGTAAGTTTAACCTGGATGGTAGAAAATCAGGGTTAATAATTCATGTTTTGTGTAAAGTGCAAATACATCCAAACAAATTGAAGTGCAGTTTTATTCAAAAAAGAAAGAAACAAAGAAATTTTTGGAAACTTGTTTTTCATGCAGAAAATTCCAGTGGGCTGTATTATTAGACAAAATACTGTGCTATTAGTGCCTCTTGAAGCAAAGTAGCGGTGTCTAAGGAAATTGTTTAAATTTGTGATGGATATTCCTCTTCATTACAGTTAAATTTATTAATGATTTTTAGAGATGAGGAAATTGTATCAGATAATTTCACTCGCTAACAGATGATTGGAAACTTTAAAGGTTGCATGTGGAAACAGAAGCATAGACTTGAGATCTAAAAATGGTGCTAGAGTTAAAGATTGGGTTGCTGCAATTAATGATGCTGGACTTAGGCCTCCTGAGGGTTGGTGTCATCCTCATCGTTTTGCCTCTTTTGCTCCTCCTAGAGGTTTGTCTGAAGATGGTAGTCAGGCCCAGTGGTTTGTAGATGGTAGGGCAGCTTTTGAAGCAATTGCTTTATCAATTGAGGATGCTAAATCTGAGGTCAGCTCCAGTACTTAGGATCAGCACTACTCATTAGTATTTATTCTGCCATATAATTTATATTTGGAAATTCTGTGCAGATATTTATTTGTGGCTGGTGGCTGTGCCCAGAGCTTTATCTACGACGTCCTTTTTGTGCCCATGCCTCCTCTAGACTTGATTCTTTGCTGGAAGCCAAAGCTAAACAAGGGGTTCAGGTGCAAACTGCTTGTTTATTGTTCTTCTTTCTGCTTTGATGCTTTGTTACTTGTGATGGTTTCCGGAGAGCGTTTGGGAATGCGGTGCAAACCGCGTTCCCCCGAAATTCAATTTTTTTTTTTTTGCTAAAAATTAATTTTTCTGGAATGTTTTGGATTGTTTTGATGCGCTGATCTAAAAAATAATTTAAAAAAAATAAAAAAATTCATTTTGATGCATTTCAGCACGAAAAGTACTTTGAAAAGCAACCGCAACCACACCCCCAAAAAGGTGATATTTGGTTTTATTTATAATATGCACAAAACTTTTGGAGCATTTTTCTTTTATTTTTTTGAAGCATAACTAAAGGTATTAAAATGGAGGATAGGCCATGAATCTTTTTAATGGGCGCAGATGTTCTCTGGATTTATGGAAATAGGGGCATGAACTTTGGGAGAATAAAAAGACAGCTTCTGTGAGAACTGTTTTCCACTACATTTCTTTTCCACATGCACATGTGCTTCCTGGTTAAATGGTACAATTACATTTAAACTTTGGGGTACTGATAAAGTTTTAAAAATTATGGAAAACCCTCAACAGATAAAATAGAATTTTATCAAGATTCCTTTGCAAGAATTCTTCTGACTTGCTTTGGTTATGGATGACCATTGATGTAATCTTAATTTTTCACTGCAGATATATATTCTTCTCTATAAAGAGGTGGCTCTTGCTCTGAAAATCAACAGTGTCTATAGCAAGACAAAGCTTCTTAGTATCCATGAGAATGTGAGAGTGCTGCGCTATCCTGACCACTTTTCTACAGGTGTTTACCTTTGGTATGCATTATTGGACAGGCTTAAAGAGTGTCAGTGAGAACCAAATTTGAGTTATCTTCATGACAATGAGCTTTTCAGTTTCTGATATATATTTTGATTATGTTTAGGTCCCACCATGAAAAGCTTGTCATTGTTGATCACCAGATTTGCTTTATTGGAGGACTGGACTTGTGCTTTGGTCGTTATGACACTTGTGAACACAGAGTGGGTGACTGCCCTCCTCAAGTATGGCCAGGAAAGGATTATTATAATCCAAGGTAATTCGTTTTTCCTCTACTCATGAAGGAGTGTTTGTTTTTGTGGTTGGACTTGCTTTTCAAAGTGTTCTTCAAATTACTTTTTGTCCGAAAAAGTATTAAATCAATGCTTTTTATATGCTTTTTGATTGTTTTAATATGCTGATGTCAAAAATAAAATAAAATAAAATCCAAAAAAATCATTTTGATGCATTTTCAATTGAAAAGCACCTTGTATTGCATTACCAAATACAAACTCAAATGCCTTTTCTTAGAATGTTCAATGAACATCTGTTGAGAGATGATGAAACATAAGAATGATTCGTTACTTTGGTTATCTTTTGATTCCATCTTATATCTGTTGTCACTGGTTTCTGCTGTTTAATTAACGTACTATATGCTTAATTGCAGTTACAAGATTGTTCAAAGTAATAAACACAAATAGATGCTCAATCAAAGACAATCAATTGAAGTGCTTATGTTATTGTACTTGAAGTAAATCCTACAACAGTTTGCCAATAGCATTTTTGTGCAATGTTTTACTGTGTTTGAAAATGCGGTGCATGTGCTTTTGCAAAAGTGCATCTGGGCTGAAAAGGCATCAATTTGAAGCTTTTTTGGGTGCTTTTAACATATCAAAACCATCCAAAAGCATGCAAACATTTTGATGTTGTTTTAGTCCCAAAGTTTTTTGAACATCATTTTCAAACGCAGCCCAAACTCATTACCAAACACATTCTTAGTCATAAAAAGACTTCTGTTCAATGAGTCATCTGGAAATTATGACTGATTAGTGTGGTGTGCAATCAGCATATTAATTTACTGGATTAGAAGCAGGGTTTGCATTTGCTGGATTTATGAAATGAATTTTCTCTTCATTTTCCAGGGAATCTGAACCAAATTCATGGGAAGATATTATGAAAGATGAACTGGATCGTGGCAAATATCCTCGCATGCCTTGGCATGATGTCCATTGTGCTCTTTGGGGACCACCTTGCCGTGATGTAGCTAGGCACTTTGTACAGCGTTGGAACTATGCCAAGGTCAAAGTTTAGCATCAATTAGTATGGTTGTGCTGCTGGTTGGGGAAAGCTTTTAATTTTAACATGAATATACTTTTTTCCTTTTCCAGAGAAGTAAAGCTCCATATGAGGAAGCTATTCCACTACTTATGCCTCAGCAGCACATGGTTATTCCACACTATATGGGGCAAGACAGAGAGATGGAAGTTGAAAGAAAGGGTATCAAAGATGATGTAAAAGGAATCAAACGGCAAGATTCATTTTCATCTAGATCATCTTTACAAGACATCCCTCTTCTTTTGCTTCAGGAAGCTGAGGGGCCTGATGATTCTGGTGTAGGTCCAAAATTAAACGGGTTGGACTCTACCCCTGGCAGAAGCCTTCCACATGCTTTTTGGAAATCCAAAATTGAATTGGTTGTTCCAGATATGCCAATGACAAGCTTCGTAGATAACAATGGCTCAGATCTTCACGTGAAAATGTCACCAGATATATCGGCGCAGCCTGGCACCAAAGCTTCAGACTTGGAGTGGTGGGAAACACAAGAAAGGGTTGATCAGGTTGGTTCTGCAGATGAAAGTGGCCAAGTTGGTCCTCGTGTTTCTTGTCATTGTCAGGTGGGTTACAACTCATGATGTTTTATGCAATTCTTATTTAACATGACCAAGAAAGCATAAGAGACCTACCTTGAGTCATCTGATAATCTCAGTCCTCAATGCCATCATGGGATCTTATTTAACATACTTTGCCCCAAATTTCTTACTGTTCATGATATGTGTAGATTAAGTATTGCACGCCTTATGGCTAGCCATAGAAGCATCTAATTCTTATTTTAATCTACTAGATGTAAATCAAATTTAGAGGAACTGAAAGGTCTGTCAATTTATTGAAAAAAAAAGAGAAGAAATGTGAAAATCTAAAACTGGTGCCAGCCTTGAATTCTGCATTTGGAAAGAAAAAAGTGAAGGTCTAATATCTGTTACTATATGCTTTTGAATCTCACCCAGGAATTCTATTGGTACATGACCAATGATGAATGTTGTACAATTGGAAGAGAACAAGTTATTTGGTGTTTTTGTTGCTGGTGATTAATGTGTATAATTGGAAGAGGATATGTGTTTCTGTTTTAATTTCACATTCTACAAGACAATACAATTGTTTTTTTTTCCATTAACTTTACCATTATTATTTAGCACCTTTTATGTTTATATATAATCCATAAAACTTAATCTGTATCCTCTGGCATCAATGATTTCTCTCATTTTCCAGGTCATAAGGAGTGTGAGTCAGTGGTCTGCTGGAACAAGCCAAATTGAAGAGAGTATTCACTGTGCTTATTGTTCTCTTATTGAGAAAGCAGAACACTTTGTCTACATCGAGGTATAAACTATTATGCATTATTTATTGTTTCTTTCAGTGAATGGAACCAGCTGCCTATCGAAGAACTCAAGGACAAGGACATCCAGCTCAATTTGAATAGATTCCTTGGTGGAATTATATTTTGAGCCACTCAATTGAAAAGATTGTGTGCTGTTCATTCTTCTCACAATCATATCGACTAGAATTGAGTTTTTCAAGTCATCTTGAACAGCTGCTTGCAAAATTACCATCTCATTAAATAGGTTCAGTCACCAAGAGTGGGATCTTGCATCACTGGAAAGGAAGAGTGCCATGAGTTTGGTTTAAAGCACAAAATAAAAAAGGGGCTGTACTTGATGCTAATGGTGCAGTGACAAAAGATTTCTAGTGCTAAGTATTTATATAAATGGTTTTTAGATAAGAGCAAAGGGTAGAATGGCAAGGAGAAACTTGTATCTAACACAAAATATAAGTGTTCAAGCTTTATCTCGTAATATAGAGGGTTGGTATTCGCACAGGGGCAATCCCATCACTAAACTACCCAACTGCACTTGGTACCCTTCACCATCTCCTTAATATCAGGTGAAGGCAATTGATTCCAGTTTCATCTGTTATCCAGAGTCATGAGTTCATTTAGACACTCTGATATTACATTATGGACTTGCTCATTTACATTTTCTAAGATTGCATCTTGAAAGACATGTATATGAGCCTGGGCCCTGGGTAGGCTAAGGAAAGGAAAAATCAAGACTGTAGAACTATGGCCTAGGATGAATGGGTTTAGGCCACAGGAAGTGGATTTAGTCAGTTTTAGAGGGGAAGTGTTATACATTGTTGGAATCTGTGAATTGATTGCTGCTTAGAGAGAAAGAATAATAAACTTTATACAGAAGAATAGCTTTTCATCTATGAGGAAACAGCGGGGAAATATTAATGGATGTCACTTTCTAATGATTCTAAAGAGTTTTCTTTAATGCTGGCAAAAGCATCAAGAAAGATTTTACCATAAGCTTTTAATAATTTGGTTAACAGATGGTTATGTGAATGAGCAGAGTAAAAGAATTAATTTTATTAACTGTAATTATTCTTTATTTTTGCTGTCTTTCTAATCACCATATATTTTCATATTTTAATGTTAAGGCAGCTTTTTAAAGTCTAAAGTTATTCATTTTGCCTCACTTTTGCTTCATTGCTGGGTTTCCCAGAATCAATTTCTTATATCAGGTCTTTCAGGAGATGATATTATACGGAATCGTGTGTTAGAAGCTTTGTATCGGCGTATTATGCGAGCATTTAATGATAAGAAATGTTTCAGGGTCATAATTGTCATACCACTGCTTCCAGGTTTCCAGGTTCTAATTCTTGGCTCATTCCCTGAAATTTGAAATCTGAATGTTCCTTTTCCTCTTCTTTTGTTGGCTCAAGTTTTAGTCTCACAGGGTGGTGTAGATGATGGTGGTGCAGCATCTGTCAGAGCCATAATGCATTGGCAATATCGAACTATTTGCAGAGGACAGAATTCAATATTGCATAATCTTTATGATCATCTTGGTCCCAAGACACATGATTACATTTCTTTCTATGGCCTTAGATCTTATGGTCGACTTTTTGATGGTGGTCCTGTGGCCACTAGTCAGGTTTTCTCTTTGATGCATAGATATTGTACAGTTCATTAACTTCATCTTTATTTTGCTCCACGGTCATTGACAAAATGCTGTTAGCACCTCACCTCAATCTATAATATTTGGTGATTTATTCACTTCATCTATTAATGTGCACGCTTCTTTACATTTGACACAATGCTTATTGATCCTTACTGTACCTACAGGTGTATGTCCATAGTAAAATCATGATAATAGATGACCGTACAACCTTGATTGGATCAGCCAATATCAATGACAGGAGTCTGCTTGGGTCACGAGATTCTGAGGTATCACTTTTTTCCATGTTTTTCTACAAGCTTTGCTGTTTTGAGAAATTTTGATTCTCAAAGTTAAAACATGCCCGATACAATTAAGAAATGATCATTTGTCCCGGTTCAAACTTTAAACAGAGTGCCCTTGATAAAGTTTGTCACTGGAAAAGAACAAAGACAAAATTGGATCTATGATGAGTAAGTGAGCACGAGTGAAAGAGAATGAGAATTGATATTATAGCATATGGGCAGTAAAACTTTTAACGATGAAGGAATATTATTACATTGTTTCTTTGTGACAATATTTTTTAGATTGGGGTACTTATTGAAGACAAAGAGTTAGTGGACTCGTTAATGGGAGGGAAGCCTCGGAAAGCTGGAAAATTTACTCTTAGTCTTCGCCTTTCATTGTGGTCTGAACACCTTGGTCTTCATTCCAAAGCGGTTAGTGTTTGTGATTGTAGAAATATTGACTGCTCCACAGTGGAGGAAATCACAGCACTGATAGATTATTGCTAACTGCTTTCCAGCTGACTCTGTACATTCTTTTTTCTTTTAATCTCAGATCAATAAAGTAATTGACCCAGTAATTGATTCAACTTACAAAGACATATGGATGTCAACTGCAAAGGTGAGAACAAAAATGGTTTCATTTTAGCATACTATTTAATTCAGTACCTTTTCTTTTTCAAAATTTAGATTCAATGCGAAGAACATTTGGGAACTGCTGCCTGTTTGTTCAAATATCCCATGTATATATATATAGTGTCAGATAAGATGTATGTTGTGTGTTTATGCTGAATCTGGAGGTCTTCCCTATGTATTGAGGGCTGAGTTCATGGGTTCAAAAGCTTGCATTAAAATAGGGTGTAAGTTGCTAGGCATTGTCTTATGTAGTTTCCAAGTTCTTCAACAAAACCTAATAGAAGAAAACTCCTTGGACCACGACATAGTGCCACATTTGTATAACACCCTTTTACAACACGCTGAATTGTAACGGTTAGATTGTTATCTTCTTTTGTCTTTTAGCTTATTTTGTCTTTATCGGATAATTTCATTTTAATCCCTGGATTTGATGCTAGAATACATGTTGGTCTTAAAATATTTTTTGAATTATCAATATAAGCAAAAATAACCAGCTTTTATGTGATAGATTTTTGATAATATTCAAACCTAACACAATATAATTAAGTATTATAGATTGAAATATTTTTCCAAGTCTATTAAAATTTTCTGCGCTGTCTATGATAATATCTTATGATCCTAATTGAACTTTCAGGAATTGTCCATAATAATTCCTTACGAATATCTACTTCTTTAGTTTCATCTAGTTTTTAAATCATTTGATAAAAAAAAATAAAATTGACTTCTTTCATTGATAACCTAACATTTGCACTCTTCTTTCACAATATCAACAAATATAGATTTCTTATTCATATAACTTGTAAAACACATTAACAAAATATTTAAAATATCAAGTCAAGTTATGTACTTGAAATAATCATGCTCCCCTTCATCTGCGATGCTTTTTTCCAATTTATCAATGAGTAAATATATGACCAATTTTTCCTTGAGTAATTTGTTTTAAAAAATGAAATCATTATCACATGCATCCATATAAATTACTTGATTAACAAAGTTTTTTTCATGTAATTTTACTGGAACTTAATCTTTTCATTTATATTCAAATATTGGCCATCCATCAATAGCAACAGGACCCAATTTTGTACTGTCTCCTCTCTAGTGAAACCATTAAAAGATGTATTAGTTTCTTCAAGTGTAGATTTTGCGTTTTCTCCTTTCACTTTTGCTTGAAAGGTTTTTTTTAATTCATGATAATTGGATTGGATGATCTAGTTCATATAGTTTTGTCGATTGGACTCATCTACTTTCTTTAGATGTGTTTTTTTCTTCTAAAAACTAGCAAAAAGTGAACTACAGTATTATATATCCCATCTCTGTTGTAAACTTGAGTAGATGTATCAAGACTCCAGGGGCAAAAGAAATTCTTCCTGTGTTTTTGTTTCAACCAGATATAAGGGGGGGTAAAAATGATTCTCTGTATCGTATCAGCTATAAGAATTGCTTTTTGCATGAGGTTGTCCGCTTGGTGCTTTATTGATGATTTATTGATGATTCTCATTTGACAGACAAATACCATGATCTACCAGGATGTCTTCTCTTGCGTGCCTAATGATCTTATACATACCAGGTATGATGCTTCACTTATCATCTCCCCTACCATGCTCTCTAATTGGGTGCGTGCACGCGCGCTAACTGATTGCTTTCTGTCCCCGACCACCCGCAGAGCTGCGCTCAGACAAAGTATGGTGTCCCGGAAGGATAGGCTTGGTCACACCACCATCGATTTAGGGATAGCCCCCCAAAAGCTTGAATCTTACCAAAATGGAGACATAAAAAACACCGATCCACTGGAGAGATTACAGTCGACGCGAGGACATCTTGTTTCTTTCCCTTTGGAGTTCATGTGCAAGGAAGACTTAAGACCTGTGTTTAATGAGAGCGAGTATTACGCATCCCAAGTTTTTCATTAAGAGTAGAGGGTCGGTCCGTTCCAAGTCCCAGTCTTTTTCTTTGCTGGGTCACTGGTTACTGGTTTTCGAACCAGTGATGATTCCTGATAATGTCATCAGCCATTGTTTTATAGCATTCAAATCAATTCGTAAAAAGAATCCTTAATCTTTTTTGTTCTTCTTCCTTTTCCTTTTCGAACTTGCAGAAAAATACGAGGGATAGAGATAAAGAGAGCTAGCTATATATGTAAGTGATGTATCTTGAACATTGTTGTATATATATATATAAAAAAAAACCAAGTATACGTACTTTTAGCAGCATTGCTCTTCAACCATGTTTTTTTTTTTTTTTTTTCATCGAAAAGATTATTAAATCAGTCAATTTTTTTTTTTGGTCCCTGGTCTTTCAATTTAAGTATGAAGAGAAAATTAAAATACATAGAAAGTTAATGTGCACAAAGTAGCAAAGGAGCGGTGCTGTTGGATTTTTAAAATTTATTTTTGATTTTGATATATTAAAATAATTTAAAAATATTAAAAATAATTAATTTAAAGTAAAAAAAATTCAATTTTTTTTTATAATAAACATGTTGAAACTCAATGATGAAGAAACTACTTTAATAAAGGAAATCTCCAACTAGCTTGCATATTATGCATAGGAAAATTAGGTCACAAAAGAGTTTTTAAATTTAAATTTTAATTAAAAAATGGATTAAGAAAATATTTACATTTAGAATAATAGTAGTTATCAAATGAATTATTTTAAGGCCAATATTACTTTTTAAATATCTTTAATCAAGATAGTTTTTTCCTATATATTTAGTTTTTTTTTTTCAAATCAATTAAAAGATATTCAAAAGATATATCGATGAAGTGAATTTAAGCTAAGATTATTACAAAATAAGAGAAATTTTTTAGAAACATAGAGAGAAGAAGAAGAAAAATCATGGTTCCTCTTATTTATTCAGTATGACTACGAGCTCAACTAACAAGATAACTATTTTTTTAATTAATTCTAAGAAAATTTTTAAGAAAAATAAAAAAAATCATACAAGTTTAATCTATAAACATACAAAATAATAATTTATAACAAATATATTTTCAAAACAAATATAATATCAGCATGCATGCATACTAACATGTGTATCCAAATTTATAAATTATATTAATTTAAGGTTCTAATATGCATACTAATAATAAAAATATATATACTTAAATTAAAATAAAAAAGGGTATTTATTTATTGAAGCACTTTAAAATAATAAGATTTCTATTCTTGTCGATGATAAATTATTTGTTCTTAAGATTTTATTATTTTTCAGTTGTATAACTAGGATGTTTGCAATATGTCTCTGAAGATCCCAACACCACTACTTTGATTTTTCTATATAAGATATCTAAACCAAAGATTATGTAATTCAAATATCTCTTAACAAGATGAATCTAAACTCTAGAATTAAGAAAAATCAAATCATAAAAATTAAAGGAAAACACTAAAAATAAGGTGAGAAAGAGTGGATAAATTTGAAAAATACGACTACTCTTCATTCACCCTTTGTTTATAGTGAATTTTGAAAGTTAAAATGTTGAAAAACTAATAGAAATTAATTTTTATCATTATCAACCATTGACTAACAACCGTAAATCAAGAATTAAATCTAAAAAAATCAAGAGTTATTTAAGTGGAAAAAATAAGGTTCTTCGAGATTAATTTATTATTCACTCATAATTTGTTTATTTAAAATAAATTTAAACACTTCCACGTGTCTAATTCTTCCTTCCTTTGATTATGCTGATAAAAATCATCACCACAACCATGCTTGATTTGATTCCTTCATCACCATCTGATCTTGCTTCCTCGACTAGATGTTCCTGCATCTTATCTCCCAGGTTTTCACCATTACGCAAACTCCTTACTCATTCTTTAATTTCAACCATCTATTGACTATGTAACAAAATAATATCATCTTGCTTCTTAGTAAGATCAAATTAATTATTTTTAAAATATTTTTTCCCAAAAACTTGAAACATATTATTTGCAATGAACTTTTTTCCTTTAGATTAAACTAGATTTTACACTCACATGATGCCT
This sequence comes from Populus simonii, assembly GCA_007827005.2. Classification (NCBI taxonomy): domain Eukaryota; kingdom Viridiplantae; phylum Streptophyta; class Magnoliopsida; order Malpighiales; family Salicaceae; genus Populus; species Populus simonii. The sequence continues at coordinate 1,846,901 of CM017471.2, read as the reverse complement.
GAGAAGAATTTCAAAGTTAATTTTTATTAATTTCAAGGAAATTAAAATAAATATCCGCAAGAGTTTTAAAATTTAAACTTTAAAGGAAAAAATGTATTTCTTAAGTCAAAGTTCTCATTCTTTATTTATGTATTTTTTAGTTTTGATTAAAAATGTCTTTTTTATTAACAATATTGTATTTTAATAAAAAAACAAGATAATTAAAATAAATATTCATAAGAATATCAATAATTTAAACTGAGGAAGGATAAAGTTTATCTCTTTAGGCAAAACCTCCTTTTCCTTATTAATGTTTTTTACAAAAAAAAAACATTTTTTAATTAGTACTGCGTTATAATCTAAAAATCAAGTTTTTTTTTTTTAAAAGAGAGAAAATAATCATGTTTTTATAATTTTTATGTGAATTTATTTAAAATAAAAGAATAATTAATTTGTGAAAACTATATAAAAAATTAACAATACAAAAATATTTATTTTACTCTCAATTAATATTTATGTGCGATTTGTTTCTTACAATTTATTGCATATTATGCTCATCTATAATTTTTAACAAAGTTATTGTAAATATAACCATAAAAGTTCTAATTTTATTTACAAAATATGACATAATATGATGATTTTTTTAATTAGCATTTTAATTGTTAATTCAAAATGAATTATTTTTTAAAATAGCATTTTAATTTTTTTTAATATGTAAGTTTGACAGTAATACATATTAAAGGTAAAATAGATTTTTTTTTAATATTTTATTATGTTTTGTCCACTATAACCAAACAAGATAAAAAACAATCATTTTGTCTTATACACCGTTACCAAACATAATTTTATTTATCTTCTTTTTTATCTTATGTTCTTTGTCCTTAATATCTATATCTTTTATGTTCTTTAACAATAACCGTACACTACTTTAGTGCTAAGTTAAACAAACACTAGCAAGTTTTATTATGTAATATTTGATTATTGATCTAGGACAGAAGAGATAGTGATTGATAGCAGACAAAATATGAACATGGATAAAATTATATTTGATAGTGATATACAAAACAAAGTACGTGTTTTTGTATCCTATTTGATTAATGGTAGACAAGACAAAATAAAATATAAAAGTTCATTTTACTTTTAATTTATGTTATTATCAAACTTACATATTAAATACACACACACTTTAGTTTATATCGAGTATTGAAATTAATAATAATATAATAATTCTAATTATAAAATTCTTACTGGCCTGACAGATTGACTCGAGACATGGTTAATTGAGAGGGCCTGACCTGGTCTAAGTTTAAGAGAAAATAGAGGATGAATTGACCTGGCTTGACTTTATCAAAAACTTGGGTCGACCCGTGATTTGGTCAACTAGAGATAAAACACGGGTCAAAAACCCATTCATTTTTTTTTTATATCAAAATGACATCATTTTAATCATTTTTAATTTGGGTTAACTTGGGTCAAGGGTTGGCCCCCCCACTCCATGATCCTGGCCTTGCTCTAGGTCGGGTTTTAAAACTATGATAATAATCACTTTTATCTTTACATGCATTAATTTGATAATTTTAAAATTAAGAATTTGTTCCAGGGATATTTTAGGAATAAAAAAAATATTGCCTTTAGAGATATGTCTTTTGTTTATTTTATATTTTGAAAGTATAAAAATTCACTTCAAAATTATCTCAATGACATATGTTTTTTTATATTTTTGTCTTTGTCTCTTCAACTAAACTTGTTTCTATCTTTATTGTTTTTATCTTTTCTATTTCAGGAGAATAATCAAATGCTACCTTAATGATAGCACACTTTACTCGTTTGATCCTAAAAATTTAAATCAATTTTCAATTAGTTCCGACATAGAAACCAAGGATATGAAAGAGGATATTAATTCTACTAACTTTCAAGTTGTTTTCAAATTATACTAGAAGATAATTAATTTCAACACTCAATATAAATTAAAATAGAAAATACTATCTAATTATTTTTTTAAATATATCAAGTTTGATAGTAATACATATTAAAGATAAAATAGATTTTTTTAATATTTTATTTTATCTTGTTCATAATTAACCAAATAAGATATAAAGACAATTATTCTGTCTAAAATAGATTTATTCTATCACCATCTCTTGTTTTCTCTTGTCTCCTCTGTACTAATTGTCTTCGTCTCTTCTATCTCGAGACACTAACTAAATGCTATCCTAAAGACTAAAATGTGAGAAAAAAATTAAAGTTTGGGATTGAAATGTAATCACCTAAAACTATAGGCATCAATTATATAAAAAATGAAAATTTCAAATGCTAAATTAGAATTTTATGCAAATAACAGTAGATTTCACTGTAGCAAAACATTGTAATATACATTGTTCCACTATAATGAAATTATATTGATGATATATATTTAAAATCATGCTATCCTCATTTAAAACTTATAATAATCTCTCAAATAAACTATATTGTAAATAAAAAGATTAATATAATTTCACATATATATTTAGTCCAAAACAAGAAAATATATCATAAATATCTCTTTACTGTAATTTTTATGGGAAATCCAAAAAAAATATGATTATTTTTGTATAATCTTAACAGAAAATTAAATGAATAAAAGATTTTAAAACTGAATTACTAAAAAATTCAAATCGAAACACAGTTGGAGAGGTTAGGCCTGCATGCATGGGCTGGATATATAGGGGGCTGGAAAAGAACAACATGATGTTTGTCTCTGCAACTTCCCGTAATTAGAGAGGTCACTATAGTTGGTTTTTTTGGTTTTTCAAATCTAATTTCAGCTTCTATTTTGCCCTCAAAACATTTCCAACTCATTGAAACACAGAATCTCCTAAAATTGGGGTCTGAAAAAAAAAGCACATCGTCACAATAAGAAGTCCAACAAACAGGGTGTCCACTGATGTACTATTTTGATGTATTATAGACTAAGGTACATCATTTATATGCATAAGCTTCCATAGATAGGTAGCGTTAAAAAAACAAAAAAAGTGACATGTTAGGAAATGCTAGGCATCTACGGAGCCTGACAACCTAACAAAACAAATAATAATAAACAAAAAAAAATAGTTAATTAAAAAAAATTAAAAGAGCTCAGTCGTTTATGAAGTAGAATTATTGTGGATGTAAGTTCTATAATAATTATTTTACCCCTCATTGCTCTTAACAATTGCTTTGATATTGAGGGTAAATCATCTTTTTAAAGGGATTCAAATATTACTTTTTAAAGGGATTCAAATATTATTTGTGTATTAAACATGATCAATTTTATCGATCAACTTTGAAAATGCACAACAAAAATACTTTTTTTCCCTTGAAATAGAAAAGCATAATTTAAAGTAGAAACAACTGCAACGATACACAAACTCGAGAAGCATAATTTTTTTTATATAGAAAAAAGAAGATAAAGAACACCAACAACAAAGATCTGGTCATAAATAAATAAATAAATAAATAAATAAGATGGACTTCGCCAGCATAGATAATCATACAAACTATCAACTTAGAGACTGTTTGGGAATGCTCGCGTTCTTTTAAATTTTATTTTTTTTGCTAAAAATTATTATTATTTATGTTTTCATATCGTTTTGATGTGTTGATTTCAAAAATAATTTTTAAAAAATAAAAAAAAAATCTTTTTGATGCATTTCTAAGTGAAAAGTATTTTAAACTGCAACCACTACTACAATTTCAAACAGGCTCTTAATACGTATAGATCAAAGTTGGAGATAGAAAGGGTAGTTGATAAGCCAAAACCAACCTTATAAAAGCAATGTAATTCCATTGGGATCATAAGAAAAATAGGCATGTTAATTTACTAGCAGATAATTAACAAAAGCATAAAAAACAAAGCAAGGCTAGCTAACTCGTTTAACATGAAATTCAACCAGAAAAGGAGCAACAAACCTCTAGCTAAGATGTTATGAAAAAAAAAAAAATGATGCATACAAAAAAAAGATAGAAGCATTAATGAACGACGTAGAAATACCAATATATATAATGAAAAAATAAAAATGGATGCATTTGCAAGCGAAGGAAATGAAATGTGGCAAGGTAGTACAAAAGCAATTATATTGTAAGACACAACTAACAAAAAAGAAAGTTTAATCAAACAAAAGGCAGTTCCATATGGGCAAGAAACAGTCAGGACAAAAAAAAAAGGAATGGAAAATGAAAAATCATGCATGGAGGAAGTTAAAACCAACACAAACACAATAGTCAAACCACAAGCAAGATAGATAAAATAATGAAATTCTAGATTGCATCTACCAAACGAATGTAAGAAGAAGAAACCAACATCAGTGAAAAAGAAGCAGTTGCTTCTAGCAATGGGAAAAAAAATGGAAAACAAACTAAAACAATAGTAGGCCTACTTTAAAAGCACTAAAGGGGAATGTTCCTGAAGTGGATAAGTCGACAATTACCAAGGACCCATTACACATTTCAAATAGACACATCACAAGGTCCAAAGCGAAGACATTGAAAGAAGCATTGAATGGACTAGTTGTGTAAGTTTCAGTCAAGGCTGAACTTGGGGATCATTTGAAATATCATGAGGGAGAACTTAGTACATTTAATCCATGTGTAATTGGGACCCAATCTATCCTTATCTGGGCCATGAAGTTTCAACAATAAGGCTGTCAATTTTGTACCAGTTTAGGTCAGTCTTGTTATATGATATTTTCATGTGTTTTGTGGAGTTCTAACTAGTATTGAATTTCCTATTATATATGGGAAGATTGATTATTTCCTTTAAATATTAGGATTTAGTATTTTTATTTTATTTACTTGTTAGGTAAGGAGAAAACACAGCAGATGAAACAAAGAAAACCAAACTGACTTAGAAAACACATGGCTGACACAATTTGTGTTTCCTATATTGGAAGGATACCATGAGGTGGCAAAGAGGAGCATTTAAAGTAGCTTCCTATTCTTCCAAAAGAATGATAAATACAAGGTTGAGATTAGAATCCTATTCTAACTTGGAAATCAAAGGGGCAACAACTTCTTCTTTAGTTCCTAGGATTAGTAAGCAACATTATAAGCTATAAATAAGTCTTGTATCAGACCTAAAATGTTTTCTTTTCTTATTCTCATCTCACGGCAGATAAAGACTTAAGACTTATAAGCTTTATTTTTATTTTGTTAGCTACAACTTAAAGCTTATTTGGATTGAGCTTACTAGTAAAGGTTTTGGATCAGTTTTTGTATGTGGATCAATTCAGTCCATAATGGTAGATCCATTAGAGTTAATTTTTCAGAACTATTTAAGCACAAGTAAGCCTAAATTTCAACAACCATTGATGAATAATACTTCTGAACTTTTCAATTTTAACGTGTGAGAGAGTTTCTTGAACGAATTGAATCTGACTTATTAAAGATTAACTGGCTTCGTGACGTCATTCGATTTCATTCCAATAGTGCTCGTGCCTTGGGACAGGTTTTCATTGTGTCACTCCTATCAAATTTCTTTCAGCTTTCTAGAATCAGATCTCAATTTTAATTGTGGGTTGCGTGACCACATGATCATGAGGTTCACATTCCTTACTTATATTGGCCATGGCTGAGCTAAATAGAGGAAAGTGAAAAAAAAATTAAGCAGCCAATCATGAACCAGAAATAACACAATGACACACGAGAAAAAGAAGATACTGGAAATCACAATCAGAAAAGGAAGGCAGTAAAAAGGCAAGATAAGGCAGGGGGGAAACTTCAATTGAAGATTCAATAGAAATCAAAAAAAAAAACTGAAAAAGCTAAAATAGAGCACTAATGAATGGAACAAAAACATGACAGCAAACCAAGACCCCCAAACAAGAACAAGTAGCAAGCTAAAAGTGCTATTGTAAAAAATAAAATAAAAATATGAAACATTGCAAGACTTCAGCTTAAGTAAAATCCAAAATAAAAAGTCATGCCTCTTTAAGAACAAGTGCTGGGAATATTGTCCCTTAACGAAGCCACCTATAAGTGGTATAGATAAAAGAGTCACAAAAGAAAGCAACTTTTAAGGGTGATCTATGACCTAATACAAGTGGAATGACAAAATAAAAGAATAGAACATAGCCAATGCCTAGCATCGACAATGCGCTCTCTTGAAAAGAACACATTAATTTATATATATATATATATATATATATATATATATATATATATATATATATATATATATATATATATATATATAAAGGGAAAAAGGTATCAACAGATAATGAAAGAAGAGTGATGTGATAAACAAAAAGTTCCACCAGCAAAACAGTTGAAATCAAGCAACATAACTAGAAAAAAAAAAAAATAGTGCAGAGGTAAGCCGCATGTCAGCATAAATTTTAACAAAGCCAAAACCAAGCAAGTGAATATAATAATAATAACTTCTTTATTTTTATGTTTTAAAAATATTTTTTTATATTTTCAAATCATTTTGATATGTTGATATTAAAAATAATTTTTTAAAAATAAAAACATTATTTTAATGCATTTTCAAGCGAAAAACACTTTAAAAAAATAATCATTGACACACTCTCAAACACTCTCTAAATATCAGGTCCAACCAAGTAACTTAATATGCATTCACCAACAACAAACAAACTCTAACCAAATAAAAACAACCAGAGAAGCAATGAACAACAAAGCATGCAGGAAAATCATCTAAAACATCGAGAGGCAACAATGAACTTAAAAAAAAAATTGTTGATAAAAAAAACAATATATTACATTAAAAGGCACATTTTAGAACAAAACTAGAGGAACAAAAATAAGCATAAAATACTAAAACACAATAAAGATTCATAATCCTTTAATGTGGAGAAAATAGGAAAACAGTACACAACTTTATATATATAAAACTAATAGGTTGAGGGTAAGTTTTCATCAAGTTAACAAGGTCAATCTGAGTTTTTAATTAAGTCATTCATGTTTTTTTCCCAACTCAAATCAATCTATGACTCGATTTAATTCATGAGTTTTATAACTATGGTCGGTCCCATAAGAGAATGGGGGTTTGTATTGTATTTTTTTTATATTTATTATCATTTTTTTTACAAAGAGAGAGGGAGATAAATTTTATTTTTATTTTTTAATAATTTATTTTTAAGTAGGAGTTCTAGTTTATTCTCTGTAGTTGTGTTGACCAAACTGGTAAAAGCTTAACGGGTTAAGCTAATTCTAGCAAAATTCCATAGGTTGTGAAACCAATCATAAAATAGTATTATTATACAAACTTGAAGATTCATGCCCGACCAACATTCTGTTCCTGTCAAAATCACTTGAATCATGGTGCTTTGAATGCACTAGAAGCACCGCTCCTAACTATAAGTTAATATTACTTTAATTACATCGTTTAGATTGATATAAAAGTTGATATAAGTATATTTTTTTATGATAAAACAAAATTAACATGATAATAAAGTAAATTTTCCATCTTATTAATCCTGTTGGGAATTTATTTAAAATATGATTATTGAGTATATTTGATATCAAATTAAAAATGAAGTACACTCACTTTTTAGGTTACAATTTTATTGAAATTTAACATGTAAGATGAGCTTTTTAACATTAAATACTAACATGATTAAAGTAAATTATGAGTGAATAAAGAATTGATTTCAAAGAACTCTTTATTTAAATGTTTTTGAAAATAATTAAAGTTTTCTAAAAAAGCTGATTATGGATGAAATTTATTATGATGTTAATTCTTATTAGTTTTTAGAAAGGAGAGGACCTAAGCAAAAACAATTAATAAGAATTGATCATTTATGTCTTTGGGATTAAACTCATGCACGCACACGGCCTAGCTTGGGTCAGGTCTAGGTCAAATAATTTTTTGATAACTTAATTTTGGGCTTGCGACTAGTCTATAAATGAGGGTCTGGATTTGGCTAAAATAATTTTTTGAACTACAAAAGATTATTTTTTACTAACTTAATTTTCAGTTTGGATCTAGTTCATAAAGGATTATCTTATTCAGCCCCTGGATTAAGTCTAATCAGTTTCTTCAGTTTTATTTTTCCAGAACTAATTCTTCATAAACTTGGATAATTTTTTATAGTTTCTGCAGTTCTTTAAGACCAAAACTATCAAGATTAATTATGGCATTATAGCAGGTAATCAAAGATTAATCATAACTAGTTCTTATCAGTTTTTAGAAAGTAGATGACCTAACCAAAAAGATTAACCAAAATTAATTATTTATGGCTTTGAGCTTAAATCCACACACACACGACCAGACTTAAGTTGAGGTCTGAGTAAAATAACTCTTTGGGCTATAAAAGATTTTGTTGTGCTAACTTAATTTTAGGCTTGGGTAAAATTCATAAATGATGTCTAGGTTTAAGTAAAATAATTTTTTGAACTATAAAAAATTATTTTTTGCTAACTTAATTTTCGTCTCGGGTCTAGTCCATAAAAGATTATCTTGTCTAGCCCATGAATTAAGTCTGATCAGTTTCTTTAGTTTTATTTTTTCAGAATCGATTCTTCATAAACTTAGATAGTTTTGGATAATTTATGGAGCTCTTTAAAATCAAAACTATCAAGATTAATTATAGTATTATAATAGGTAATCAAAGTTGATTATGAAGGGAATTTGTTCTGGTATTGATCAAAATTGATTATCAGTTTTTAGAGAGAAGAGGACTAAGTAAAATGGGTTTTGAACTTAAACTCATCTTGATAAAAACATCATATTTGAATAGCTTTGTGAATATATCCACAACTTGGTCTTGTATCTTCACATACTTGACTTCAACTTTCTAGTTTGCAATGCAATCACGTAATTAATAAAATTATGTGTCAATATGCTTACTTCTATCATGAAATATTGGATTCTTTGCTAATGCAATGGTTGATGAGTTGTCCACATAAATTTTAGTAGGCTTCTTTTGTGGCATTCATAATTCATTAAATAGTCTCATTAGTCGAATGACAAACACATAATGTAGTAACTACATATTTAGCTTCACATGTTGACAAAGTGCTTATGGATTGCTTCTATAAACTCCATATTAATGTCGTGTCTTCCATATTAAAAAAATATATTTAATGCTCTTTCTATCATCCATATCTCCAGCCCAATCACTATCACTATAATCCACAAGTTCAAAGCTATAAGAATAACCATAGAAAAAGCCAAAATCAACAGTACCTTTGATATATCGAAGAATTCGCTTCAATGCTTTGAAGTGTGTCATAATTGGTGTCTTCATAAATCTACTCATAAGTCCTACTCCAAAAAGAATATCCACACGAATGCATGTCAAATATCTCAAACTCCCAACTAAGTTCTTGAATGTTATAGAGTTTATCTTCTCTCCTTCATCATTCTTTGACATCTTTACTCCACACTCAACTAGAGTATTTACTCTTGTATAATCCTCCATCTTGAACTTCATGAGAACATCCCTTGCAAACTTCTTTTGACTCACAAAGATTCCATCTTCTTCTTGTTTGATCTCACTACCTAAGTAGTAGAACATAAGACCAATATTCATTATCTCAAACTCCTTGATCATTGCTTGTTTGAAATCTTCAAACATCTTTGGATTATTTCCTATAAAGATCCAATCATCCACATACAAACATATAATAAGAGCATCACCACTCTCTTTGATCTTTATATACATATCATATTTATAGGGCATTTAACAAATCTATTTTTTAAGAAATAGTCATCAATGCGACTATACCAAGCCCTTAGGGATTGCTTCAATCTATACAAGGTTTTGTTCAACTTTAATATCCTGTCTTTATGTCCCTTTATCTCAAATCTCATAAGTTGCTCAATGTATACCTCCTCTTCAAGAAAACTATTAATAAAGGCTGATTTGACATCCATTTGATAGATTCTCCATCTATGTTAGGTAGTGGTGGAAATAATTAATTAAATGGTCTCCAATCTAGCAATTTTAGTAAAAACCTCAACATAGTTAATCTCATGCTTTTGGCTATATCCTTTTTCCACTAACTTTGTCTTGTATCTCTCCACCTCTCATTTGACATTTTTCTTCTCTATATAGATCTACTTGAAACCTATTGGCTTTTTTTCATTTGGTTTAGGAACCAATCTCCATGTATCATTCTTCTCAATTGATACAATCTCCTTATCCATAACAATTCTTCATTTTGTATCCTTTATTGCTTCTTCAAACACTATAGGATCACATGTAGCAAGATGACAATATAGTGTTACATCATCATCAATAGAATTAGTTACCTCATACAAGTCATCAAGGCTTTTCATCTTTCTTAGTGGACATGGTGGAGTGCCACTACATGAGTTTCCATTAGAAGAAGAAGAAGAAGAAGAAGAAGAAGAGAAGAAAGAAAAGAAATTTAAGATCATTGGTGTTTGTAGAGGTGTAACTATAGCATCTTGATGATCTTCATATCTTTCATCCTCTTCATCAATAATCGGTAGGAAGTCATGTTTCTCACCATCTTCTACCTTCCAATCCTATGCTCCTTCTTTATCAAACTCAACATCTCTACTACTCACCATCTTTTTTTCATTAGGGTTGTAAAGCTTGTATGTAACAACCAAGTTTTTTCAAAGCCTAAACAATAGTAAATTTTTTTTTGTTCATCACCATATCATTTTGGAAATTAATAAACCAATTTCCACTCATTATCGAGGCACAATCCATATGCAATAACATCGAACAATATTTCATAAAAAGTAGTTCTCACAGATACACATAACATCACATTTGCATAATTACAAGTCTATATTATAATATATGTACATAGTTACAAGTTTGCATTCCTATACTAAAAATAGTCATTACGAGTTTAAATGCAAGTATCGAATAACAGTTATACAATTATTACATTTTGTTTATACAAAATACATCATGATCTAAAATACGACTACATGTTCTTTGCAAAAGTAAGGTCCCGTGAAATGGGTTTCTAGGCACCTCATTGTTGTGACGTCCTTGTTGCAGTACAAATATTTACAAGAATTATAAATAATTAATGATAAGCAAATAAGTAGTTAAAGGAAAACATTATCCTTACTTTCTATTTAAAGCATTATAATTATAGTTCTTTCATATACTTGGTACATGCAAAACGTAATACACATGAGCGCATCAATTCTTGGAACCAACTTATAACTTTCAACTCCGGCCATCCTCTTAGGACAACTTTAGTTGAAGCTAATCATCAATTACAACCCGACCATCCACTTCGGATGTCATTAGCCAAAACTAATCATCTATTCATCTCGGTCATCCACTTAGGACGCTATTAGCCAAAGCTAATCATCAATCACAACCCGGCCATCTGTTTTGGATGCCATTAGCCATTAGCCATTAGCCAAAGCTGATCATCTATTCATCTCGGTCATCCACTTAGGATGCCATTAGCCAAATCTAATCAATTATTCATCCCGACTATCCATTTAGGATGCCATTAGCCGAAGAAAATCATCAATCACAAGACAAACAATTCCTTGACGACTTGGTTTTCATACTAACGCGATATTATATCATTCGTAATAATTGTTTTTATAGATTAGCATTATGTAAGAGGAAGGTGAAGACCACCTAACTGTTCTTCCCGTGGAGTGTCCTTGCCTGGTTGGAAGTCAAATCCTAGTTGCACCACCTAACATATTAATGATCACAAATTAGCATATTTGCATTCGATAATCACATAACTCATCACCATACATATTTCAAGAATACACATGTTCACATTCAAGTGTTCCACATATTACACAATCATACCATAAAATCGTTACAAGCATTTGAGTCAATTTTGTTATAGAGGTCTATCGTAGAACATCGGTAGCGAAAGATGGTTTGCCGCCGACACAGAATTTGGCAGCGAAAACCGATTCGCTGGTGACACAAAATTTGGCATCAAAAACTGGTTCGCTGTTGACACATAATTCAGCAACAATTGCCAGTGCATATAGGCTAATGCAAACTATAGAAATCATTGATGAAAACTGAGTCGTTGCCGACTAAAAAATTATCAATGCAACACAGTTTCACAGTTGACGTTGAAATCGTCAGCGCATATGGTCTACGGCTAACTCAGAAATCGTTGACGAAAACTGAGTCGCTCCCGACTAAAAAATCATCAACGCAACACAGTTTCATAGCTGATGCTGAAATCGTTAGCGCATATGGTTTACTTCCTCCCCCTTGATCGAAAACATTGCTACCCATTATTCCCAAATTAGTACATGTAATTCTTCATGTTTTATCATAAGTACGCTCACAACCATAATTGACAAACACATATCTATTCTCTTGATTCACACCCATACATATCCATTCATCATCTCAACAAAACATAAGTATTATCTAGCGAAATTCTTGTTCATGCTACAACTTGTTTCTCAAAGTTTAATAACAACATAAATTTGCATTCACATCATTCCAACACATTTCCTTATCACTTCATTAACCAAGTATGCAAAAATTTCATCATTGTCACTTGTATAATTCTATTTTTGGTTCAAATATATCCCTAGACATCTTACAAAAAATCATCAACCAATCATTTTCATCATTTCATTTCATATATCATACAGTTACATCAATTATTTATGAGAATTCAGACATAGCCATTAATTTAAATTATGTTTTAGCTTCAATTTGTCCCTAGGAATCCAACAAAATCGTCATCATTCATGCTTTACTTCATCTCATATAGAATTTAATCATTCCTTCATCTTGGCCGGCCCTTCCACATGTTTCCACATTCAATTTCAACCATGTTTCTTTTTTGAAAAATGGTCTATAAATGAGTCTTTTCTTCCTTAATGTTCTATCTTGGTCTCTTTTATTTCTCCTTGGTTACAAGTTCTTGAGCTAAGGTGCAAGAACATTTCTCTCCCAAATCTAGGTTTCCCTCCTTTCTCCTTGTCCAAACGGTGAGGTATTCCTTAGTCAAAAGATGAAGTTAACCTCACCTCAAATTTTTAACAGGCTCCTAGTGTAGATTTTGATGGTATCTTCTTCTTTTCTTATGTTGTTCAGCCAACTAGTTACACCCTCTCTCTTCCATGGTTTCAGCCATTAACCTTACTCTTTAGCTCTCCTTTTACTCACACAATCAATGAAGGCGACATGCAGTTGTATTATGTTTGGTTTTCTTTGGAGAAGAGGCAGAGGAGCAAGAGCATGTAGCTGGGCACATGCAACTGTTGTAATTGGTCTTTGGGAAGAGGAAGGGTCACCTTCCCTCTCTCCTCCTTGTATTTATACTCCCTTTTAAATGAAGTTGGGTGTTAGACAAGGTTATTCCTATCTCTTTTTTAGGGTTTTTTTAGGCTGGTTTCTATTCCCATTCTCCCCTAAGATAGGTCAGCCTTCCTCCTCCATATTTTTTCTCTAAGGTTGATTGGTTTATATCTCCCAATTCTACCTAAAATTGGTTGGCCAAGGACTAAATTTTTGTCAGGTTTTATATTGTATCTTTTGGACTTTTGATCATAGCCCATAAAGATCATCTTTTTGCTCTTATCATCTAACTTGGTCCTTATTTGATAATCTACATGCACATAGTCAATGTTCCTTAAACTTTTCAAGTGAGAGACATTTGGCTTTCTTCCACTCCATGCTTCTTATGGAGTCATGCCATTCAAACCTTTAGTAGGACACCTATTTGACAAGTAGATAGCACAATTTACAACTTTGACTCAAAACTCTTTAGGCATCTTCTTGGTTTTGAGTATGTTTCTTGCCATGTTGAGTATGCTTCTATTTTTTCTCTCCACCATGCTATTTTGTTGTGGGGATCTAGGCACAATAAAAAGTAGAGATTACAATTTTTTACCAAACAAACATGGTTTGATAGGACCACAAATATTAACATGTATTTCTTGTAGGGGTTAACTTGCTCTTGATGTAAACTCTTTCAGAAAGCTCTTACAATATTGCTTGTCCGCTAAACATCCTTCACACAACTGATTTGGATGTATAATGGATGGTAAACCCTTCAACATCTCTTTTTGTGCCATTATCTTCAAGCTATCATACATGCCCAAGTCTCATATGCCAAAGCCAAGTCTCATCCTTCACACATGCATTTAGGCACATTTGTCTCTATGTTTAGCAAGAACATTTTATTCTTTGTCATGACTACCTTCGCAATTATAGCTCCTTTAGTGTTAAGTAATGTCAAAATACGATTTTTTATTTTAATCTCCTATCCTTTCTTCAATAATTATCCTAAGCTTAATATGTTGCTTTTCTTCGTTAGTATATAATAGACATCACCAATAAATTGATGACTTCTATCTTTTAATTTAATCAAAATCGTACATTTTCCTTTGATGACAACTTTTGAATGATCTGTAAATGTGGCATTACCTCTAATTGCTTCATCAAACTCCATGAACTTGTCTTTGTCTTCACACATGTGGTTGCTTGCTTCATTGTCTAGATACCACATGTTCTCTTTGTCTTGCATTCTCTTATCATGCACTAGTAATAAGGTGGCTTCCTTCTCCTCTTATATCACTAGATTTGTATTATCTTCAACCTTCTTGGTTGGACTCCAACAATCCCTTATATAATGACCTACTTTTTGACAATTATAGCATTTAACTTCGGATTTGTCAGACCTGGATTTCAGGTTGCCACTGTCAATGTAACCAATCGACCAGTTTACTTTATGCGGTCGACCGATTGACCTATTGAGGCTGTCGCGATCTCCTCTTTCTTTATTTAGTCTATGTCCTCTACTCCTTTAAGAATATCCAGAACCATCTTGATTTGTAAAAAGTGCTTGTGCACTCACATCCTCTTGAATCTTATTGACTCTTTTCTCATAGGCTTGTAATTTTTCCATGAGACCTTGGATTAAAGAGCATCTATATTTTACGACTCTTCTATCGCAACTACCACATAATGGAACTTCTTTTGCAGTGAGCATAAGATCTTTTCTACCACATATGTATCTTTCATCTTCTCCCCATATCTTTTCATTTGATTATATATGGTCAATACCCTTACAAAGTATTTTGACATATTCTCTTATTTAAGCATGTAAAACTTTTCAAAGTGACCACGTAGCTTTTATAAACATACCTTTCTCACATTGTCAGCTTCTTGGTTTGATTCTTGCAAAACTTCTCATGGTTGCTTGGCAGTGGTTGCATTGGCCACTATCTTAAAAGTGGCATCATCCAGATATTGGTGGATTATTGTTAGTGCTTGTTGATCCTTTCTTTATGCCTTTTACATGGCCTTCATTTGGGTTGAAGTCAATGTTGCTTTATCTATAAGTTTCTCAAAGCCTTTTTCAACCGACTTCCATACATCTTGGGAACTTAACCAAACCTTTACTCAAATACATTAAGTTTCATAGTTGTCCTTTGTCAACCTAGGACATTGAAGTGAGAAGTTTGGATTAGTCATATCAAATAATCAAACCTAAGCTCCGATACCTCTTGTTGGAAGAAGGATGAGTGTTATAGAAGATCAAAAACAATAATGCAAAGTCAAAAAATCAAGAAGAAAAGGATTGATAGGAAGGTATACTTTTATTAAGTGTTTCTCTCTAAGTTCTCTTATATATTCTCTCTTTTTTTGTGTGCTTATTCATAATGCTGAATAACAAGTTTTTTTTATAGGTATAAAGTTTTAGACAATTAAGGAATTAAACTAATATATATTATCATAATCTGAACATGAATTATATTATATTAAATGAACAAATCAACTATTTCTAAACTTGTCAACCGATTCAATTTATTCCAGTCAGTCGATTAATTCTCAACCGGAGACCCGTTCTTCTATTTTTCATAACCAAATTTTGGTTTACTTTCAATAGTGCACGGTGTGGCTCCTCTTTCAAAATACTGCCGCTGCTCAGGTGCTATACTGCTATTTAAGGAGATGGGTCATGATGCTGTCCACCGTTGTTGTCACTGCTGGGAAAGAAGAGAGCTGTTGGACAAGATATCGCTGGAACTGGTGGTCTGGCCTTCTTGCTGGCAACGTTGGTGGTTCAGCCAAGAGAGAAGCTACTGGCATGGTGCTCTCTACTGCTCACGGTGTCGTTGCTGTCGTTCATGGCTGGAACAGGAGGTCACAGTGGGGCTGCTGAAGACTTTGCTGATGTAGCTCTCGTCCACAACGTTGGTGTAGAGCTGCTACTAGAGGAAGATCTTCTACTGTTATTGCTGTTAATGGTGTGATTGAGAACAACTATTATTGCTTTTGGAGCTCCAACTAAACTGCTGCTACGTGGAGTGGATCTGTGCTACCTTGTGATTCTAGTGTTGCTCTACTAGAAAAAAAGAAGAGATGAGTTGCAGCTGGAGCACGATGTTGAGCTGAAGACTTGTTGTTCACACTTCACAGTGTTAGACCATAGAGAAGAAGTTGTTGGTACAGAAAGCTAACAGGAAGTTGCTTCAATGGAGGAATGAAGGCTCATGGTGAGATTAGAGGTTGAGGGTCTCTTTAATGGTGTTTTTTATTTTCTGGACCAAAGAAAATTGATGCCGGAGAAAAGCTCCCCCATTTTATTTTCTTCTCCTCTTTTTACAGCGGTCTGGGAAAATCCTCACTTTCCTTTTCAGCCGTTAGTATATCCCCATTGCATCTCCTCCCTTGATGTTACCATAGTACAGGAATAGTGACATGAAAATAGTTCGATGATGGGTTTTTGGCTCCATGTAGCAGCATGTTCAATGCTGTAAAATAGGCTATTTTTCCTAGGCAAGAGTATAAGTGACAGGGTGTGATGGGGGTCTTTTTTCGTCTTGTGTAAAGGAGAGAGAAAAGAGTTTTAAATCCTGCAAAAATTATGAAATATCAGCACCAATTTGTTATTTCTCACGGGGAGGTTGAAGACAATTCATCATACCTCCTTAAACAATATTGTTTTATTATTATTATTATTAATAAAACGTGTAGTTTTATTTAAATAAAAAAAGTATTATTTTATCATTTTAGATTTGAATTAGATTAAAAAAAAATTTATTTCAGTCTTTAATCTTTTAATTTATTTAATTTGATCCTTAATTAAATTTTAATTTTAAAAATTAATTCAATTTCACACCTGCAAACTTTTAAAAATGTCCCCTAACTTCATTGTGTTTTTTTAATTTTTTTCAACTTGATATTTAATTGACCTTCAAACTTTGATTTTCTTGTAATTTTATCCTTGATTACACCTAATTGATTTTGTAGAAATTAAATATGGTTTTCTCAATTTAGCCTAAATCAGACCTCCAAATTTATTTTTTCACCAATTAAGTCCCTAATAAAAATTAATTTGTCCTATTAAAAGTATAATTAAGTCCTTGCACCTAATTAAATCTTTTAATTTGACCCAAATTAATTCTTAGGCATAATTAAACTTTTAATTGGGTCCATGATTAAATTAAATTGACCTATTAAGTCCTCATATTTAATTTTTATGCAGATTCGTCTAATAATCATTTAATTTCATCTTGAATCTTCATTGTCTTTTCAGTTTTGGGTATATTGGGATACAATTAGAGTCTTAATTTTGTTCAAAACTCCAGCTTTATTCCTTCATGCATTTGAAATATTTCTCAATCTACTCTTGTCAAGTTGTCAGTCTCTTATTATTATTATTATTATTATTAATTTTAAAAGAAAAAAAGATAATTTTAAAGAAATCCGAAAATAATGTCATGACATCTCCAATGAATGTGCCTACACAAAACAAAAACAAAAGTATCTCTCACTCTCCCCCCATTGAATGTAAGAAATCAACAATTAGTTATCAAGCAAACAAAAAAAAAAAAACAAGAAAACCCAGCAGATCCAAACCTTAGCAATGAATCTTCGTGAATAATAAGAAAACCTAAGTAAATCCAGACTGCCCACAACTCCCAACAATCACGATCCACCACCCTTCTCCATGTCAGCCCAACCTTCATCCTCGTATGAATGGAACATGTGTAGTGTAATTTCTCTACTAACATTTCAAGCATAACTAGAATTTATAGGGCTGAAGAAAGTGCTTGGTTGTTGCAAATATTGTTGGCATACAAATAAATGGTGGAATAAATCGAATATTCATAATTTGTCCTACAAAGTCACTTTTGGTTTGAATTGAGTGAAATACTTTCTCCCAGCGATTGTTGCAAAATGTTTTTAATTTTACATGCTAACTTTCCACAACTCAGATAGGAAATTATCTTGCAAGGTGGATTGAGGATTGCTTATCTGTTTACATGTTACATTATTTTTTTGATCAAAAATATATAAGGCTGGAGAACCAATAGCTTCACATATAACATTTACAAAAAAGGAAACATACTCCGTGAATCTGTTAGCTGACATTAATTAGATGAGAAACCTAATCAAGAACAAGGTGTCAAACCTAACACATAGCACAAAAAAATATAAACAGCGAGAATGACTAAAGCTGCAACTAGAACAAAAAAGAGCTCTTAGCTACAGCACCAAAGCAAGACAAGTAACACAGTCAGACTCCAAAAAGATGCACAATAGCCATACAAACAAGCTTCCCCAATCAAAAGACGCCAGTAGCTAAGAAATTATTCATGAAAATATAAAATCATGTAGAACGGAACCTGAAATCTGTGAAAAACAAAAGGGACTGGATTGCAAGAGTTATCAAAGACTCTCTTGTTTCTCTCTTCCCAAATCAAGTAGATATGAATACCAAGGGAGACTTTTCACATTCTGCTAGCAGTGTTGTTTCTGCCAGAAAAAAGACTGTGAATTGCACTATTAATGGTCGACATTCTTTTATGCAGATGAAGCCAAGATTTTATCATCCTTCAAAAAAGAGAGGTCTACGAACAGCTGAAAAATAAATGATTGTGGGACCCTTCATCAACCCCATAGAAAACACACAAAGGGTCGAGTTGCAGGAAGCGAAGCCTGTCACAAGTTCGCAGCTTGCCCACAACCGTCAGCCACAAAATGAAGTAATATCTGGGCATAGACCAAGATTCTCATACCACCTTAGCCCAAGAAACCGAATACGCAGGAAATCATAGGATTGGGCAATGAAAGAAAGTTCACCACAGCCCCAAGTGAACATTAAAGCAATTGCTTGATGCTGGCTACCACAGGCTGCAACTATCTTATCCTTAAGGGAAATACTAGCCTTCCATAATGGCGAAGCAGTTCGCTGAGTTATGGATGTGCTTATTAAAGGGAACTTAGTGATATTTTTGTTATTTTTAGGCTTTGTGGATTTTTTACTTGTTAGTTCAAATATAATGATAGTTTTTTAAATAAATATTTTTTTTATTTTTTTCTAGCACCGACTCCTGAGAATGTAAAGTGTTACTCGCCTTTAAAGTTTAGGTTATAAAGTGTAATATTCAAAAAATTACTTACAAAGTTAAAAAAATAATAATAATCAAGCCAAAGAATACGGAGAGTAATTTATCTAAATCATAATTATTAAACCGCACTTGGGGTTAATTCGAGACAAGATCAAGGTTATAAGCCTGGTGGATTAACTTAAGTTTACTTAAGTTAATTTTAAAAATAAAAATAAAAATGATATCGTTTTGAAATTTTTTAAAAAATCAATAGGTTTTTATCGAGTCACGAATTAACTCAGGTTTTTAATTAAATCACACCAAATCAACCCTTTATTTATTGTGAAACCTATATCGTGCTAGATTCGAGATAAATCTACCAAGTTAAACTGAGTTTAATATCCAGTTAGAATGAAGCTTCCAAAAGCCTAGGTCATAGACGTGTCATCAATTCTAAGTCGAAGAAATGACATTGCGGTATTGTAGTTTATGTTAGTGAGTGTGACATCTTCAAATTGGCTGGCAGTACACGAAAGGAATATAGAATAAGAAAATCCCAATTCTCCACGGTTTGGTTTTAAGTGTTATGTTTTGTAGACAACCCTTTGACACACTAAACTTATATGATATATACTGAAGACTAGTTTATTGCCCATGTTATCGCTGTTGCTTGGACTAAAAATTCTCAGAATATTAAAAAGATAATATCTAGATTATTATAAATTTTTTAATATTATCATTAAATTCGATGGAATATTTTAAATTTAGAAAATTCTGACCCGACTTTTTACTTAGCCGTGTTTTAAATTAAATTATGTGAAAGTTGTCATTATCTTGTTAACTATGCAGTTGACTATACAGGTTCAATGAAAAAAAATCAAAGAAAAAAAATAAGTCAAGTTCACCCTTGTCAATCTGCCAAATTTATAATCCAGGTTATAGACTTCACTGGGTTGAATTTGATTTTTATTTTATTATATAATAAAAAATATAAAAATTGATTCAAAATCAATTCAATACTATAAGATAAAATGTAACATTAAAGGATGAAATAAGAAAAAAAAAATGAGAAGAAAAAAAACAAATGGTCAATTAAAAAAATCATGGGCTGTTACACAAAAGCCCAGGTATGTCTACTTGGCTTGTGCACTTGGGTTGCCTGGACTTATATTTTTTTTCTTTCGGACAGACTACCTTTTTGTTTTTTTAAAAAAATATAATAGATGACAAGTCATCTGTCACAATACAAAAGGTATTTGCCCCTCAATACTCAAACCCATAACCTTCGACTAAAAGGTACCACACATTACAAAAAATAAAATTAAAAGAACTCAACATTTCATTGTGTATCCACTCATATTTTAATGTGTATTCGCACAATGAAATTAATATTTTACCCTTAGAAGGAAAAATTATTTAACTTGTACATAGAGGTAGGAAGGTCTTTTTCATGGGACCCATTATTTATTACAAAAATAAACAGGTTTAAATGGTATTTTTACATCTTTGTTACGAGTGTAATTACTAAATTACTCTTAAAACAAAAAAAAAAACATTCTTCATCGGTCAAGAGGCTTTTTAGGTTTTTTATTTTTTTATATAGTACAATGACTTAAATGCCCTTCAAAATTAAACTTCTTTGGCTTTGAACTCAAGGGAACTTTCATCATTTTCTTCTGGTTTTTTTTGTTATTCTAGTAACTAGATCTTTTAATATATATAAAATTTAATTTAAATAAAAAGTTGGCTAGCATATGTCTGGCACGTGCCAGCAAATGGGCGTCATTCTTGCTTTTCGGGTGGTGAGTATGGCACTGTAAAAACTCTGAATGCCACCTCTAGAAGCGACATTCGATGCGCTTTGCCTCCCCTGTCATGGTGGTTGGATGTGTGCCACCAGAAGATCGGTGGTTGAGCTTCGAACACATGTTTTTTCTTACCTTCCTCTCTCCTCCATAGAAAAATGTGTTGCTCGTTGCAAAAAAAAAACTAGTTATTTATTTATTGAATCAAATTAAGTTCTCATTCTTTTAATTTCAATGTATTTGGTCTTGAATCTTGTATTGAATTATTATTTTTTTCAATCTCATCCCTTAACATTTGATTTTTATATCAAATTTAGTCTTTATTCTTTCTATTGTTGTTCTTACCTTTTCTTAAATTTTTTTTAAATTTCATCTCTTGTGATTTTATTTGATTTCCTTTTATATCAAATTTGATCCCCATTCTTTTCAAATCTATAATTTTTTTTTCTTTTCGATCCCTTTTTTAATTTATTTTTTCAATTTTTATCCCTAATTATTTTGGTTGGTTGGGAATTTGACATTATCATTTTTTAGGGTTTGTCTTTTATGTTGTAATTTAGCCTCATGATCTGTGTCACAAGTTTTGAAATTATTTTTTTAATTATTTTTTTCAATTCCATCATTCATCATTGGGTTTGTTGAAAATTAGTAATCGTTATTTTTTTAACTTTTCTTTCTATGGAATTATCCCTTTAACTTTTCTTTCTATGGAATTATCCCTATATCATGTCTCGGGTCATAGATTCAGTAGATTCACTTAGGTTGGCTCAGGTCTTTTTTTTTCATTGCTTATTATTTTTATTTTAATTTCTCCATTCAATATTAGGTTGTTTTTAGAATTGAGTTTCATGATTTTACTCAATCTGTTTTCCACGAGATTATCCCGATCTCATGACTAAATTATCGATTTGGTTTGAATTTTGCTCAAGCCAGGTAATAAAAAATTATCATGTCTGGTTCCTTTAGGGGATGTGTTTTTAAGAACTCACCTATGTGTTGGGTCGGACAGATTTGAGTCAATTTCATTTTTGGTTTTTAAAATTGTTTTCTTTTCAATTTTGTCATTCTTCATTTTATTTGCTAGGGGTGTAGATTCATATTTTTTTTCATTTTTCTTTCTATAAAATTATGTCATTCTCATTTAATTTTTACTTTGCTAACAAATAAGTTTATTGAGATGTTTTAGAAATATTTTAAAAATATATTTTTATAATTTTGGCAAGCATTATCTTTTGCATTGAATCGTTATTGATTTTTTTCGTTTTATTTGTTATCATTATTTTATTTTCTAATTATATTATTACATTAACCGAGTTTATTAAACTCATTCAAGTCATTATCAGAACCTCATATTTGTTTTTGTTTTTCCAGAACGTTTACACCATTTTGATAGCTTTTTTATATTGAAAAAAAAAAAATCAACTATAAAATTGTTATTAAATAATTAAAAAAAATATTAACCTTGGATCCCAAATCTTTTAACTGTGTACATAACAAGGCTGCGGAGAGATCGGACTTGCTATACTGCATAGCTAGCATTTGTTTTTTTGTTCCAAAACCATTCCATATGGTCCATCATAATTTTCCTTCTCAACAAGCCTAGTTGCTCCTCCAATGCGAAGAGATCAGCCTACTTAAAAAAAAGCTATGAGTCTTTAATGCTTCAATTTAAAAAAAAAAAAAAAAAAAAAACCTGAAACTTTTTATTCAAGTTTAGTATTTTTCCATCTAGAAAAATAAATAAAATTTTTTAATATTTTTAAATTTATAACGATATATTTTAGAGGTTCTTAGTCTTTATAAATTTTCATTGTTTTTCAATATACAGGAAATTTATAACAATGTAAAAGATTTCTTTTTTCATATTTATTCAGTATCATTATGTAATTTTTATTACAAATTTAATATAAAGATTTTTTTATTTAATAATATAATTCTTTCGTGATAATTTTTAATTTGAATAAAATGAAATTAATTTTCTATAATTAGATTATAACGATTAAGTTATGGCTTTGATTTTTTTATAAAAAATAGTTGTAATCTTGATTATTTTCAATCTTAACAAATAAAAATGTTTTTCAATTTCTTAATGGAAAGGAAAAAGAAATAGAAAAATGAAAAAATATATGAAAAAAAAAACATTTTGTTCTAAGCACTCCAACACACATAACACACACATAGATGTATCCTTGTAAAAGTAACACAAAATTGAACATTTGTAAAAATGGCTCTAGCTAACTACATGAGATTAGCCTGTCTTGTCAGGGGTGGAAGGCGACATGTCAATGATCGTTCAGAGATGGCAGGTCGTGCCGACACCTTGTGCAACGAACACCATCTTCTAGGCGAGCGAGATCCCCCTCACATCCGGTGGATCTTGCCCGTTAATTTTTGGAAGCCTCACCTCCGGGAGAGCCGCACCAACTCCAGTAAAATATCTCTTTTGAGTTCGCATCATGCTGCTAGGGAATTTGTAGTATGAATAGTGCTGAAAATCTATAAGCTTATTGATATCAACCGATTCAAGGAACCAAGAAACATGGATATTTGATAAACTTGATTTGAAACGTGTTTTCAATTATATATTTAATCTTGTAACATAGCACAACTACAGTCTTCATCGTTTTCCAGTTCCTGGATTACTAATTCCATCATCTTCTTATACATAGGCATGTAATGATCATTGATCATCGTTCTTGACAGTCGTATCTTACTGTACAGTTCTCTAGGAGTCTCATATAAACCTATATGTTCTTCCGTCGGTCCATCGAGTTCTAAGTTGGTTGTATCTGAGGAAGATATGGAAATGACATGCATGATTCTGCCAGGAGGATATAACAGTTGGCTCTCTGACAGGTCCTCTGAAGTGATGGGATTTTTTGCTTCAGCTGCATTAGCGAGAACGTTCTCCTCTTCAATAATTTCTTTTGCTGCAGCAGCTTCTTCCTCCTGTGCTTGGATATCAACTTCGCTATCTTGCCTTTGAAGCTCCCTCTCCAGTTCATACCACAATTGACCTTCAGTAACCTCCTCTATGACTGATGAAGCTATGACTCTATTGTCGGATAAAAGTGGCTCATCTTCCTCGGTATCATCATGACCTGAACCACTGCTTGCATTACTCTCAAGTTTGATCTGTACTGAGTCTTTTGTCTGGACTTCAGTCGCAAGAGCTTCAGAGTTTCCAGATACTAGAGTCCCTTCAGGCAAATCCTCTGAATGAGAATTTATTGTTGGGCCCACGGAACGTCGACGTGGCCCTATACACGACCATGATGTCAGGGATGAACGTGTTCTGACAACAGCTTGGGCGACGTCTTGTGCTCGCTTCATCACAACCTACATTAAACAATTCTCAAATTTAGAAAACCCCATTTTATTCCTGAATCAATTAGAAGACATGATGTGAGGTATCAAGGTAGAGAAAAATTTCACCCAGATTCCAGTGTTTTTACTAGTTCCAAATTAAAAGAACTAATGAGGGGCTTGACTACAAGTCTCTAGACCATAAATTCACAAGCACATGTATGTTACCTGAGTGCTTCTGGAGACGGGTAGCAGAAGTGCACCTGCACCAGCGACCCTGGCTTTCGCACTAGCTATGGATGGTAGACGAGATCCCAGTGCAGTGGCAGAGCGATAAACAACATTTAGGACTCTGGTATGCTCGACCTGGTCCCTCAAATCATTTAGCCATGAAGATGCTGTGACCTGGATGACAACCATTTAAAAGTTAGGAGTTCGGCAGTGGATGGTAGAGAATGAACATGATATTCGACTCAGGAGCAAATTTCAGAACCTCAGAGCGAAGATCATCAACAGAGGCAGCAGAAAATGTAGGCACCAGATCGGATCCATTGATGACAGTGGTAATGAAATGCTTGCCTGATTCAGCTAAATCCCATGTCATACATGCAGCTGCAAATAAAGTAATGAAAGGCATTTAGAGGAGCATATCAATATAACCCTGAGTTATACACTTCTTCAACCAAATAAGACATTCCATTAGAATCACAATTAAAAGAGTACTTCACAAGTAACAAAAACAAAATCCAAAGGTTGATCCTAATAACAGAATATTGCATCTGTTGCACAGAATCTCTTTTTCAGAAATTAATAGTGGTATGCAAATGCAAAAGGCAAGCATTACAAGTATACAATCCAGTACAAATGGTACCACATAAATTTCAAAACAAAATGAAAGATCACGAGGAGTCAGAATTACATGCCTGGGGCAAATGTGACACAGGTGCTAGAAGAGAACTCCTTTTGTTCTCGAAGAATGTATGTTAATAATGCTGCAGTACCACCACCAAGTGAATGCCCAACAATCTGTAAATGATAACCAAACAATTAGAGCAGGGTTCAAAGACAGGTAGACTTTACCAAATGAAGTTACCTCATATTAGCATCTTACACTAATATCATGTTAGAGTATACCTGAGACAGAAATATGAGTAAGATGAATTCATACCAAAGGTATATTCAATTACCTTAATTTTGTGGTCAGGATATTCACCAAGTGCTTTAAGCAGGCAAGGGGAGATCAGTTTGGCAATCCAACGAGCTGCAGCAACCATTCCACAGTGTGCATATCCTAAAACTAAATTACTAACCCCACCATCATGTAAAACCGAATGGTGAAAAGGGACCACTGCACCAGTTGCTGCTGTTAGTGTATCTTTGATGCTATGAGTACCACGAATCAGTAGAAGGAAATGTTTTGAGCTTCTATCATGTATAATTGTGAAAGCAGGCTTCAGAAGCTGCATCCAAACTTGTGGAAATTAGAGGAATACTCATTTAACATTTCAAACAAAAATAAAGCAGAATGTAGGATCCTAAAGAGATTGCAGTACAAGGGAAGACCATTATCTAAACAAGTTCTTCCAGGATATACTGTGACACTGGGAAAAAAATTGCAAGCACATGTTGATGCTTAAAATTGAGTTGAACATGGTAAAAGAATCTTAGATAAATTTAGTGCCATGACATCTCAGGAACAGGTAAATCTAAGAGAAGTGTACAGGTAAAAGGTAGCAGTCTTGCATTTTCAGCTATATCTAGTTCTGGCTGTTATCCAGCTTGTCTCCTAATTGGAGCAAGCCAAATACTAGTGTACCTTTCTATTTCTTTCCTTTCCAAAGGTAATTGCTATAAACAGTAAAACATAGTGCTTAAAGTCAGCTATTTGTTTCCTCACTCTGTGAATTTATTTCCACAAGGGGCATCATGAAAGGAATCTTCTTCATGGTGAAAAAGCAAGATCTTACACATGTAAAGGAATCTTCTTCATGGTGAAAAATGAAGATCTTTCACATGTAAAAGAAACTGCAGCATATGCACACCATTTTTGAAAGAACAGCCAGAATTTGAAATGCAGCAATAGCTACTTAAAATCGATAACCACCCATAATACAGGCTATACTATATCTAAAGAAAGGAAAAGAAACCAAGATGTAAAACCCTAAGTAAAAGAAGTTCACAGCTTTACATGACATTTAAATAAAGAAATCAAAGCAAACCACAACAAATTGCATTACAGATGGTCACTAACCCCTGCTTTTGGCTTCTGAATAAGAACATCCTCCTGAGAGAATCCAGCCAACTCCAAAAAGACTGGGAATGGCTTCTTCGAAAAATACATGCAAAGGATCAACAATCTCAATAGATCATACATCTCTGCTATGATTTCCGGGCCTTTCAACTGTACAGAATTACTACCAGCATATACACTTGCAACTTGCAAATTACCCTACACAAAAGATCCTCAATTAAACACATTAACCAAACCTCAAAAGCCTAGGACAAGATTAAAACAAATCAAAGTTTCACATTAAGGAATATCATCTGCATCCAGTGCTGCTGCATTATTTCCCTCAATATACAAATTTCAACAAATAAATAACTGATTGCACTTGATCTTAGACAAAAGGCCAAGCAAAGTAAAAATAACTAATTACAGCAGCAACCAAAACACTAATTAACTCCTTTTCTCCTCACTAACCAGCAACTACATAACGAGTTAACTCTAAATTCTTACACAAAAAAGTAAAATATAACTCAACACACCGAAAATCCTAGAAATTAACACAATATGAAAAAGACAACAACTTTTCGTACCCCTAAGCAAGCACTGAATGTAGTTGAAAAGCAAAAAATAACTGAAATGGACCGCACATTTTCAACAAAATACATACTAATTAGCAATTATCTCTTGTCTCTTCACCAACCAAAGACTACACAAGTAAATTACCTGAAAGCATAAAAAAATCTTAGACTTCACACACTCAATCAAAAAGACTCAAACTTTAAAGCAAAACCCAAATATAACAAAACCCCATATAAATCGAAACAAAAACACTCCTTTTTATATACATAGATAGATAGATACCTGTCTTCTTAAGAGATAATTGATGCCAAAAGCCAAGTCACCAATGGGCCATTTTCCTAAAGTCTCAGAGTAGGTGAATTTAAGCGTCTCTGATAATGTTGATATTGTTTCCAGCCAAGTGGCAGGCGCTTGTACCAGTCTTCTGGGGATCCTCCTCCCCGACCTCGATTTCGATAAATCACCGCCCTTCGCTGCCGCTAGTCTCCGGATTAATATGTAATACAGCAGCAGCGCTGCTCCCGCTGCCGTCGCCATTGTCGCAGCCGCCATGAGTTAAAGAATCTCAAGTCTTCGAGATCATAAAAATGGGTTTTCTGTTTTGAGGCGCAACAGATTTTCCAGGTATAAGTAAAAGAGGATTTAGGAGGAAGATTGATAGATTTGAAGTCAGACAAGTTTGTGAAGAAAGAAAACCAAGTGTCTGTCAGATGTTGAAACAGAAAGATGAAGATTGTATAATGTCATAAAGATTAGGTGTTAAATTACTATTATCTGGTTAGAGGTGGGTTCTGCTTTTGCATGTTATTATTTCCTCTTTTTTTTTTATTGTTATTAAATTATATAAATTCAGGTAATTAACCCGTCAAAATTTATTTTGACTTTTTTAAAATTTTTAAAATGTATTAGTTTAAATTTTTTAAAATAAAATAATATTATTTAAAATAACTTATATTAACACATACAACTCATAATTCTAATTTGGTTTAATAACTTAACACTATAGTTACGGCAACACTAAGACTTGTTTGTTTGATGAAAAATAGTTTTTTAAAAATTACTTTCTAAATTTTTTTGTGTTTATTTGTCATTTAAAAAGTTGGTCAATGGAAAATACTTTCTAGTCAAAGAAAAATTTGACTTAATTTTCAGGAAAGTGTTTTTCTTTTATTTTGGGCTGAAAAAACTTTACGAAAGTTGTGAAAAATTTAGAAATATCATATTATTTGTTGATTATATAAAATTTGGTTCTCAAACTTTTGATTGTGTTATATATATATATATATATATATATATATATATATATATATATATATATATATATATATATATATATATTGTTTTGGATATTGTATTTTCAATTTCATCACTTAGAATTTAATTTTTATATTAACTTTGGTCCTCATTTTTATAATTGTTATTTTGCTTTCCCCTTATCATTTTTTTATTGAAATTTTTTATTTATCAAATTTGGTCTTCATTCTTTTGATTATTACTTATTTTATTTGAAATAATTTATGAAATGGTAATTATTATTATTTTAATTTCTTCATTTTTCAATTTTTTTATTTGTTAGATTTGATCTCTATTATTTTGATTATTATTTATTTTTTTGAGATAATTTATGAAATTATATTTTTTTCAATTTCAATCACATTCAACTTTTAATTTGTAAAATTTGTTCCTCATTATTTTAATAAACTTGAAAAAAATAAAACATTAATAAGTTATTTTCCAGCTCATTTTTCATGATATAACCAAACACTGGAAAATGTTTTTCAACTTATTTTTCATTACACTGCCAAACATCGGAAAATAATTTACTTTTCCGGAATTTACTTTTTTTTTAAAAAAATTACTTTCCAGCAAACAAATAGGGCCTAAATTCATTCCTCCTATCCTATTAAAAACAAAAGCTCAATTATGATAAGTAACCAATATTGGGTACAAGAAAAATTACAAACTCATTAATTTTAAAGAATTGTATATAAATAAAGTTATAGTGCAAATTTTCCTCATTGTTTAGTTTTATTTGAATTATCCCAAAAAAGTTTGGATTAATTATTATTTTTTGAGATTTCCAAAAAAAATATTCAATTTGATTTGGGTAATTTTATTTTATTTTTAATAATAATTACCATTGGTTGAGTTGTAACATGAATTCTGTTAGTTTCTTTGAGATTATTTCATTTGTGAATTTCTAGCATCTTACATGTATGACTCTTTTTTTAATCCAATTAAAAAGTGTAAAAATTAAACTAAAAAAAACCAACGGATCATTAAGTGAAAAAATTATCTAAAACTCTTTATTTTGGTTTCAAGTATTTATTTATTGAAATTATAAAAAAGATGTATCATTTAGTTTTTTTTTTTTTTTATCTTGTATGTTCAAGGAAATCTCCTCTAGCCATTGGGTATTTGGACACTAGATTTGCTTTGATTCTTAAGATAATGATAAACATAAAAAGGTCCAAAATTAAAGAATTTATTGTAATTACATTAAGTAGAATGATAATGCACAAGTTTTTTTTTTTCAAAGCACATATTTGATGCTCTGAATAAAAAAAAAGGGGTAATTAATTTATATTTTTTTGGGATTTATTCACATCACCACAATAACATCAAATTCATTTTCATTTTAACTTTTTAATAATAATTTATTTACTTTTTAGAATGTAAAATTGTTTCTTAGGGAAAGAATGTGTAAATGAGTATTTAAAAATATAGTTGCGATTATTTTTCAAAATATTTTTTACTCGGAAAAGTATTAAAATAATTTTTTATTTTAAAAAAATTATTTTTAACATCAGCACATCGAATTGATATGAAAATATAAAAAAAATTAATTTAAAATAAATAAATAAATAAAAATTAAATTTTTTCAAAACTATTTTTAAAATATAAAAACAAACCTTACATAAATAATCAGAGTAAATGATGAGAGGGTATTTTGGAAATAAAAAATCATAACCTTAATGATTGGGTGGGCCATGGGAGGATTTTATATTGCAGCCCGATGTGGTTGGGTTTGGTTATCAAATATTTCCTTCATGGGATTTGGTAAAAATTAATGAAAAAATCGAGGGGAAGGATTTGTTAAAACTATTAATATACCTCGGGCTTAGAATTTGACTATAATACAGAGCTCAATGAAATGATTTGAACAGGCATAGGAGAGGAACAATAGTTTAGTAGTTATACAGTGTTTTTTTTTTTTTCATAGAATAATAGTTATTTTTTAAAAAAATAAAATGAAAAAAAAGCACAACAAGTGCAATGAAAAACACTTCCATGTATGTTAGCATTGCATATTTATTTGGAGGTCTTCATTTTTGTCTTTCATAAGGTTTTGATCAAGCATCTATTGATGAAAAAAATGTGTTCAAAATTTATAAAACTTGATCACGTGATTTTTTTAAAATTAGTTCGGTGGAATTAAATATATTTTCAACTAAATAACTCAAATGATTCCACTTGTATCCTTTATATTTAAAAATATAAATATAAAGATATTCTTAATAAATAGTATAATATATATTAAAATAAAGATTATATGCAACAAGAAAGTTTGAACTATCAATCAAACTCATTAAAAAGTATATATTTTAAAAATGCTAAATCATTGTTTATAAAATAAAACTAGACTATTCTTTTATTAAAAAGTAGTTCATTCTACGATAAATTAATTTAATCACATGGATTTTACAAATGTATTTTTATGTCATTAACATAACCTATTTCGCGTGGGAAAGACTATACAATAAACGTGATTCATCGTGGATTATAACATTAAAATTATATTTTTACCCTTGAAAAAACCATTTGAATTGGCTAACAAGAGTAAATTTGTATTTTTACATCGTTCATTTATCATTAAACAATTGTTGAGGAGCATCTCTTCTTTCATGAACTTTTTGTACAATTGATTTACTTTAATACTCTTAAAAATGAAATTCCAGTTAACTATAGCTAGGGGCATTCTTGGTTTTTCACTTTTTTTAAGACCAATGCAATGACTCTACTATCCTTGAAATGAAAATTCTCAAAACATCTTTTCAAGGGCGAATTCATCATTTCCAAATTGTTTCTTAGCAACAACTATTTGATCTTAAGGGTGATCTTGTCTTTTGATACAAAAAAAAAAAATGAATAGCACGCTTCAGCCACTCTTTTGCCTTCGAGTAGCGTGTGTGGCTAACTTTGGTGGTAAAAATATTTGTTTCGCTATGTTATTTGATGTGTCACGGCATTCTCTTTCTTTTTTCGGGTGGCGCGTGTATAGTGATTATGTTTGGTTTGGTACCGGTTCGATTTCCCCCTTATTTCTCTCTCATCTACCTCGGTTTGCGCATTGCATATGAAAAAAATCACAGTAGCCCTTAAACTTCTTCTCCCTTCAGATTTAGTCCCTGTTTTATTTCAAAAAATCATTTTAAATTGGAAAGTTTTTTCAATTTTATCATCCTTCAGTTTTTCAATTTAGCCCAAATCTAGGATTTTATAGGTTGCGATTTTTAAAGATTAACCCTGTTTTAGAGGATTTTTCTCGGATTTGCTTGGTTTTTCATGTTATTAAATTGGGGTTGTTTATATATATATATATAGAAGATTAACCAAACTTATTAAACTCAATCGACTTAATGATCTATCTCGAATTTCTTCTACTTATTTGAAAATCCTAGCGTCGCATTAACTTTTCTTTCTTTTTAGTTTGAAAAATTTATCCCACCCCAAGGCATTGCACCAACCACTGATATAGGTTTACTTAAGTAATTTTTTTTAAAAAAAAAAATTTACATTTTGCTTTCAATATTTGGTTCGTTGTAGTTGGGCTTCTTATTTTGTTTCACCTTTGGTTTTATGGTTTTATCACTATCTCATATCCACATTGCAAGTTTCGTGGGTAACCATAGTTGATTCAAGTCAATTTAGTATGTCAATGTCTCATTACCTTTAAAAAAAATATATGCCAGCAATGTGTTACCATTTAAGTGTTTAAAAAGTGTTTCGACCAGCACAAATCAAATTTTTAACTTTTTAATAGTTTTATGTTTTTTATAGGTTGATAAAAAAAATTCAATTTACGGCGTAGCTTCTGCAAAAAAAACTACTGAAAAACTAACAATGAAGCTTATTTGGAAAAAAAAAAAAAGGAAATTTCTTTAATGGGCCTTAATGTATTACAATAAACTTATTTATTTTTTAATTTTAATAAATGATTTAATAAATTCTCTCAATTAAAGAATGGAGCTTTATCTTATTTTAATTTTTTTTTTGTTATTATGTAATCTGTTTAATTAAATTACATTTCATGTAATATATAAATGGAGTTTTCGCAAATGTGATGATGTTTCAAAATCTAATATGCTTAGGTGTAATGACCTGGCTTTTTCAAAGCTAAAATCGGGGTGAATTTTTTTTCCGTAAGTTGTTAGGTTCTTGATACTTTTCACAATATCATTTCGCAAACTATAAATGCATTCCATTCACTAGCAAGACATAAATCACATTAGATAATGTAAATCAACATCTCATGCAAAAGTATTTGTACACATTCTCGCAACATCATATTTACATGCTTACAAATCTACAATTATTATATATACATATTCATAAGTTCGTGTTCCTATTTTAATACTACTAACATTATGAGTTTAAATAAAAGTATCAAACGGAGGCAGATATACATTAAATACATTTGTTCATGCAAAATACATAATATCATAACATGCAAATACAATGTTTTTTGCAAAAGATGTAGGTCCGCGGAGTGGGTTTCCTACGCACCTCGTTGGTGTTACGTACCTGCCATAATACAAACATTTACAAGAATTACAAACAATTAATAATAAGAAAATAATTAATTAAGAGAAAACATTGTCGTTACTTTCCATTTATAGTGTACAATCATAGTTCTTTCATATGTTTTTGTACATACACAACACCGTAATCAAGAACATATTATTTTTGGAAACTAACTATAACTTTCAAATCCAACCATCCACTTTGGACGTAGTTAGTCGAAGCCATTCATCAATTCAACCCACCCATCCACTTAGGATGCCATTAGCAAAAGTTAATCATCAAACACAATTCGACCATCCACTTAGGACGCCATTAGCCGAGGCTAATCATCAAACACAACTCGGTCATCCACTTAGAACGTCATTAGCTGAAGCTAATCATCAATTCAACCCAACCATCCACGTAAGATGTCATTAGCCGAAGCTAATCATCAAACACAACTCGGTCATCCACTTAAGACGTCGTTAGCCAAAGCTAATCATCAATTCAACCCAGCCATCCACCTAGGATGCCATTAGCCGAAGCTAATCATCAACCACAATATGACTATCCACGTAGAACGCCATTTGCCGAAGCTAATCATCAAACACAATTTGACTATCCACGTAGGACGCCATTTGTCGAAGCTAATCATCAACTCAATCAAGTATATCGTAGGCAGTTTAACATTTACCATAATACACTAGTAATCTTTCATATTGAGACTAATTATGAGAGTTAAAATTATGCAAGGAGAAGGTGGAAGTCACCTACTTGTTCCTCTCGTGGGGTATCCTTATCTGGTTGAAGGTCTGATCTCAGTCGCACCACCTAACACATCAATGGTCACAAATCAACACTTTTGCATTCGTTAATCACATAACTCGTCATCATACATTTTTTCAAGAATACACATGTCCACATTCTAGTGTTCCTCATCTTACACAAGCATACAATGAAATCGTTACAAACATTTAAGTCAATTCTGGTATGAAAGTCTGTCGCAGAAAAATCATTAGTGAAAGTTGGTTTGTTGCTAACGCAGAATTCGATAGCGAAAACTATTCACTGATGGCATAAAATTCATCAGTGAAGATTGATTCGATGGTGGCACAGTGACACAAAATTCATCAGTGAAAACTAACATAGAATTTGGCAGCGAAAATTGATTCGCTAGTGACACAAAACTTAGCGGTGCAATTCAATCCTACGACTGACGCATGAAATCGTCAGCGCACTTAGTCTACTGTTGGACTTGAAAATCGTTGATGAAAACTAAGTTATTGCCGACCCAGTGATCGTCAGCGTGATCCAGTTTTGCGGTTGATGCTAAATTCATCAGCGCACATATCCTACTATTGATGTCATTGTCGACCTAGGAATCGTCAACGTGATCAAGTTCTGCAGTTGACGCTGAATTCATCAACACACATATCCTACTGTTGATACCAAAATCATTGAAGAAAACCGAGTTGTTGTTGACTCAAAAATCATCAGTGTGATTCAATTCTACGGTTGACGTTGAATTCGTTAGCGCACACATCTTATTGCTGACTTGGAAATCGTTGATGAAAACTAAGTCACTGCTGACTCAAAATCATCAGCGTGATTCTATTCTATTCAAGGTTGTTAAAAACATATTTTTGACGCAATAAAAAAAATGAAAAATAAACTCGAATCATAAAATCATAAGGAAATGTTTTTTCATACATAGTTCAAGCACCTTAAAATACATTATTCAAATAAAAATTCATACATAGTTCAAACATCTTAAAATACATGGTCCAAATAAAAATTCATACATAATTTAAGTAACTTTTCATTAACTAACAATTAACAAACTTAAAACAAACAATCTGCTGGTGTGTCATGTAGACTAAAATTAGCTACATTGCCTTCATCTTCCTCATTATTCCTAAGACATTCATCAATATTATTATCATCAATTTTTGTTAAAAAAGAAGTACCATAATACATGTGTTATACATAACAATTCCTATAATCCAGAAACATGGATAAAGAACTCGCAAAGCTAAAGTAATAAGATGATAAGATTATATAATATATAGGAATATGGCAACAGCCGGAACTTTTTGAGTCTCGTCTTTAGCCTTACCAGAAAAGACACTTCCATTTTGTCGTTCAGCCCCCCCATCCATACTACTTTTTGGGGGACATGAAGCAGAGATCACAGCAGCATGGCAACATTAAAAAATCTTACACTAGTAGATATGAATATGACAAGGTCATTTTGATTTTAAAAGTTAGAATCTGGTGTCTTGCTTGGTATGTTAAGCACATGTATCATCAAGATAATGAAAAGCAATTAGCTAGGAGCAACTCTAAAATATAATGTAGAGGAGCACCAAAGGCTATCAAATACAAATAAAGAGCTGCAACATCAGAGTTCATCACGACAATGATTTCCTTTTGATAACTTTAATCTACGTGTTCATTAATTAACTACAGGATATATGAAAAGCCAAAGAAACAGCAACCACTTTAAAAATAAGTTCAGGTTAGAAAACATAATAAAATTTGATTAAGCAAAATATAGAAATAGAAATGGACGATAAAAGAATCTTTTGAATTGGAAAAATAAAATTCTAATATAAAAGTGTTATCCCATCTTGTTGAATATCATTAAAATATATCCCTAGAAAATCTCTAATGCAAACCATAGGTTTTGGATCTTAAACCTAGCGAACTCTATAGCATCCAAGGAAGTTTTGTAGGCA
Organism: Populus simonii; assembly: GCA_007827005.2. Classification (NCBI taxonomy): domain Eukaryota; kingdom Viridiplantae; phylum Streptophyta; class Magnoliopsida; order Malpighiales; family Salicaceae; genus Populus; species Populus simonii. The sequence goes on along the minus strand of CM017471.2, from coordinate 1,811,222 downwards.
TCAATAAGGCATTATACACAGATTGAATCTTTATGTCATTGAAAAGTAAATGGGCCAAATTTCCAAGTTGCTTAACCCCATGCCTCATAAAGATTTAGAATAAGCTTACTATTTGAACGTTTCATGTTCCTACAAAACTTACTGCCACATCGGCATGGGAATACCTCCACAGGTACCAGTATCATCAAAATCAATACCATAATCCTGCAACCACATCACCCATCAATTCTTAAGACTACAGAATGATTGCACATGTGATATAAATTTTAAAATTGAAGAGCAAGGGGCAAGTAATTTCATGATTGAGGTTTCAAAACTTGGTACATTGATATACATTTCAAAAAAATTCATCACACAAGGTATTAAGAGCAATACATATTAAGTCTGTGTAGAAACTTCTTAAAAAGAAAATGGTGCAAACATGAAAAACACAAGCAATGAGAACATCTCAGCCAAAACAAAAGGAATCAATTTGAATAAAACTACCTCCGCCCTTTTTTCTCATCACCAAGTTGAGAGCAAAGTTCTGCAACAAGCTTTTCATCTGTGTTGTTGTATGCATAAACATTGATGGGAATCAATCATATATCAAGCAACAAATGGCAAAAGAAAAATCCATTACTTACCTTTGAAACCTCAAAATATAAGATATCAATGGATCTCAGGAACAAAAACAAATAACAGGTGTTGCGTAAAATAATCACAATGGTCTGACACTTTTTGGTATTATGGGCATGAATTGCATGATTTAGAAATATACTTGAAAAGGGAAGAAAAACTTCTCACTGGAAACTGAGGAAAAGTAACAAAATTGGTATAATGGACATGAATCGCATGACTCCTCAGCTCGCCTCTTAATTAGTTTCTTAACTAAGAAAACTAATTCAAAAGCTCCATATACAAAAAAAAAAAAAAAAACCTTAAGGTTGCAGATCACTTACCAGTAGGTAGATTGTACAAAAGTGGATCTGGAAATTAGAAAATGGTAAGTTACGGAGAGATGGAAATTGGAGAGATGGAACACTGGATTTGGATGGTAAGTTACTTAAATGTTGCAGAGATGGTTTGTTTTGAATTTGGAAATAGGAAGTTTGGATTTTGGAACACTAGAACTAGAAGGACTTTAAGAAAGAGAGGCGGTTGGCGCTAGGAAGCTAGGTTTTTTACTTTTTGGTGCAGTTACTGCAGCGCAGTAAGCAGTATATATATTCCTTTTAAACATATAAAACAGGGTGCAAAATCTTGATTTTACACGATTTCAACCGATTTCAGTGTTCTCATACGATTTTACTACCATTTTATGGCATTTCGAGTTTCCAATCCTATTTAACACGATAACATATATTGACTCGTAAAATCATACGATTTTACAAGTCAACTCGTGATTTTAACAACCTTGGTTCTATGGTTGACGCTGAATTCATTAGTGCGCACATCCTACTGCTGACTCAGAAATCATCAACGAAACTGCTTCCATAACTGGCGCATGAATTCGTCAGCACACACAATCATGCTTTCTATGTTTTCAATTCCATCATGTTAAATTCATCAACACAAACTAATAATCAATGCACATCACACTAGGATATCATTTCCATCCTATGTCTTGACCCTCTAAGGATCATGCAAGGTTCCTCTATTATTTTACTCAATTCTTATGGTTGACATTGTTGCCCATTTCCTTTAATTACACACTCAAATCAGCATGTTCCTCACTAGCATAATCACAATAAGAATCCACAATTAGACATTCATTCTCATGATTCACAATCATACATGTTCATTCATCATACACAAAACCAAAGTATTAATGATAATGAAATTCTCATTTCAGCTCCAGCATGTATCTAAAGGTCACAAAAACACAATTTTACACTTGACATCAAACCAACACATTATCATACAAGTTCTTCAACCACATATGTAGAATTCATGTCATTAACAAGTGTACAATTTCTGTTTTGGTTTCACATGATCAAACAAATCTAACAAGGTCATCATCTTTGCATTTTATTCCTTTAATTCATATTGTGTCCAACCCTTACTATGGTCGACCATCTTTCCAAGTTTATGTGTTCAAGTTCATTCATTTTTTTTATTGTTATTTCAGGAGTTGTGTCCTCCATTCACCCCCTCATTCAACTTAATCTTCCCCTCTAACCCTCTTAAGTTATAGTGTAAGAACCCTAACTATTCTCTTTGGGTTTTCTTCCTTTTTCCTTCCAGAAGTTTCAAGTAATTAAGGAGGTGATGTTCTTCCCTTACTTTATTATTTTAGGCAGTCCTAAGGTAAGGTTCAGTGGTTTGTTCTTCTCCTTTTATTCGGTTTCTTTCTTCCCTCTCCTGCTGTTCAGTCGGCCATTCAGGCTCCTCGTTCTTCCATGTTTTTAGTTTTCGCTCCTTCACCTAACTCACTTCTCACTCAAATCTCAAGAAAAATGGCATACAGGCTGGTTGGGTTAGGTTTTTCTCCTTGCCTTGAGAAGGAGTGGTTGTGCTGCAACAATGACTACTATTGGTTCTGAAAGGAGGTCTAAGCTCTTTCTTCCTTCATGTTTCAGTCACTTATCTTTCCCTCTACCCTCTTCTTACTCAACACTCAAGGAAGATGGGCATGCAATTGGTTAGTTCCGGTTTTCTCTTTGGGAGAGAGAGAGGGATAACTTCAGCAGATTATAATTGGACTTTGGGGGAAGGAAGGGTCACACTCTCTCTCCCCCTTGCATTTATACCCCCTCTTAAATGAGAGGGGGTGTTTGGGTGTTGGTTATCTTTGGTTCCTATCCCTTTATTTAGTTATCTTAGAGCTGGTTATATCCTTTATAATCCTCTCCTTAGGATAGGTTGGTTCCCCCCCACCATTCTCCTTACAACAGACCGATCTAACGCTAACTTTTGTTTGGTTTTACATTCTCCCCCCTTAATATAAATTTCATCCTTGAAATTTAAAGAGGTTTCGCATTCCATACCTGGTTGTTTGAATAATTCGAGCTAGTTGTTCTTCATTTTGGACTCCCTCTCCTAGGTTTCTTCTTCTATTTGGGCGCTTCGCTATAAAATTCTGACGATGGGAATACTCTTATTTCGTAGTTCTATCACTCCCCGATCTAGAATTTTTATAGGCCTCACCTCGAGCGTTAAGTCTTCCTTAACTTCTACCGAAATTTAGGGTAGAACTCGGGTGGGATCTGTAAGATCCCACATCGGAAGTGAGCGTCCAGAGCCAGGGCCTTGTAAGTGCATGCTCACCTTGACTAGTAAGACGTGTTTTGGGGCCATGCGTGGCTGCCAAGAACAAACCCGTGAGGGGGACCTGGGTGGAAACCCTGGACATGGGTGGACTGGGAGGCCCAAAGCGGACAATATCTTGCTAGTGAGGTGGGGTGTTACATTTGGTATCAGAGCCGAGGACGGCTCGTCTTAAGGTGGGGGGATTGTAAGATCCCACATCGGAAGTGAGCGTCCAGAGCCAGGGCCTTATAAGTGCATGCTCACCTTGACTAGTAAGACGCGTTTTGGGGCCATGCGTGGCTGCCAAGAACAAACCCGTGAGGGGGACCTGGGTGGAAGCCCTGGACATGGGTGGACTGAGAGGCCCAAAGCGGACAATATCTTGCTAGTGAGGTGGGGTGTTACATTTGGTATCAGAGCCGAGGACGGCTCATCTTAAGGTGGGGGGATTGTAAGATCCCACATCGGAAGCGAGCGTCCAGAGCCAGGGCCTTATAAGTGCATGCTCACCTTGACTAGTAAGACGCGTTTTGGGGCCATGCGTGGCTGCCAAGAACAAACCCGTGAGGGGGACCTGGGTGGAAGCCCTGGACATGGGTGGACTGGGAGGCCCAAAGCGGACAATATCTTGCTAGTGAGGTGGGGTGTTACATTTGGTATCAGAGCCGAGGACGGCTCGTCTTAAGGTGGGGGGATTGTAAGATCCCACATCGGAAGCGAGCGTCCAGAGCTAGGGCCTTATAAGTGAATGCTCACCTTGACTAGTAAGATGCGTTTTGGGGACATGCGTGGCTGCCAAGAACAAACCCATGAGGGGGACCTAGGTGGAAGCCCTGGACATGGGTGGACTGGGAGGCCCAAAACGGACAATATCTTGCTAGTGAGGTGGGGTGTTACAGGATCCATGTCGGCCTTTCATAACAAAGAGAGATGAAACACATCATGGACCTTGGCTAACTGTGGGGGCAAGTCTACTTTGTAGGCTGCTGGCCCAATTCACTACAAGATTTTGAAAGGTCCGATGAAGCGGGGAGCTAGCTTCCCTTTCAATCCAAACCGTAACATGTTCTTCCACGGGGCTACCTTCAGGAGTACTTAGTCCCCCACACTGAACTAAAAGGGTCTCCTCCTCACATCCGCATATTTCTTCTATTTGTCCTGCACAACTTATATTCTATCTTTGATGGTTTTCATTTTTTCATGGTGACCTGAACCAATTCCGCGCCATAGAACTTCTTGTCCCTGATTTCTTCCCAATATGAAGGAGTCCTGCACCTCCTACCATACAAGGCTTCGTACGGGGTCATCCCAATTATGGTTTGGTGACTATTGTTGTCTGTGAACTCCACCAATGTTATGTGCTCTTCTCAGTTTCCTCTAAAATTTAGGACACACGCCTTTAATAGGTCTTCCAAGACTTGAATGACTCTTTCTAACTAGCATTGGTCTGGGGGTGAAACGCAGTGCTCATATCCAATCTTGTCCCTAAGGCGTGTTGTATGCTTAGCCAAAGTAAGAAGGTGAACCTAGAATCTCAATTCGAGATAATAGATATTGAAATCTCGTGGAGTCCCACCACCTTATTTATGTAAATCTTGGCAAGCTTGTCTAACGAATTGGTCATCTTTATGACCAGTAATAGTGCGGATTTTGTCAAGTGGTCTACTATGACCCATATTGCATCATTCCTTTTCCTCCATTTGGGAAATCCCGACATAAAATCCATGGTGATCATCTCCCACTTCTATTCTGGGATTTGTAATGGTTGTAATGGTCTTGCTGATCTTTGGTGTTTAATTTTGACTTGTTGACATACTCCGTACTTTGACACATACTCGGTTATTTCTCTTTTCATATAGGTCACCAATAGAGATGTTTCAGGTCCTGATACATCTTTGTGCTGCCAGGATATATAGAGAATTTGGACTCGTGTGCTTCTCATAGGATCATTTGTTTAACCATCTCGTTATCAGGCACGTAAAAACGTTGTCCTATCATCAATGATCCATCATCCACTACTCGAAACGGAGTTTCCATCCCAGCCTCCATTTTCTTCCTAATCTTGGACCACTCAATGTCACTGAATTGGGCTCGTAGTATTTGTTCCCGATACGTTGGTCGCACTATTAGTTGAGCTAATAATCCACCTCCTGAATTAATACCTAATTTTGCAGCCATCTCTTTCAACTCCGCCAATTGTCGTTCCTTCCACAATATTGGCTTACTTAAGATGGTTTTATTCTTGCGACTGAGAGCACCCGCCACTATATTTACCTTCCCAGGGTGGTATTCTATAGTGCAATCATAGTCCTTAATAAGTTTTATCCACCTTCTTTGCTGCATATACCACACCTTTTATGACATCAAATACTTCAAACTTTTATTATCGGTAAAGATTTGGGTTCGAGACCCATACAAATAGTGTCTCCATATCCTTAAGGTGAATACCACAACGACTAACTCTAGGTCGTGCACATGCTAATTCACCTCAAGAGTCTTATGGTAATCCATTTTTGAGTCCCCGCATAAAAAAGGAGAAAATACAAAAAACAAATTAGAACAAAAACAAAAATAATAATAAGTAGTGAGAAGAGGATGTCAAAGCGCCTAGAAAATGGCTAAAAATTGGTTGAGGAGGTTTAAAAATACAAAGACTGAAATTTGACAATATATATTTCACTAATGAGAGCTCTATTTAAAAAGAAAATTCAATTTAAGGAGAAAAGTCCAAAATTAGATGTTTATGGACTCAATTGAATTTTATTGAAGGTTTAATTGAATTTTATTGAAGGTTTAATTGAATTTATAAAGGGTTTGATTGCAAGAAAAATTGATTTTAAGTCAATTTAGGCTTTAATTGAAAGACATTAAAGTTTTGGAGTCAAATTATAATTTTTGAGAGTTGATTTGGTCAAATCAGTGGCTTAATTGCATAAATATTGAAGTTTGATGATCAATTAGGGACTTGATTGAAGAAATCAAAAACCAAGGACCAAACAAAAAGGCACGCAAATAGAGGGATTGATTTGAAAAATTAATGTTTTGGCGCCACTCAATTGAATTTTACTGAAGGTTTAATTGAATTTATAAAGGGTTTAATTGCAAGAAAAATTGATTTTAAGTCAATTTAGGCTTTAATTGAAAGAAATTAAAGTTTTGGGGTCAATTATATTTTTTGAGAGTTGATTTTGGTCAAATCAGGGGTTTAATTGCATAAATATTGAAGTTTGATGGCCAATTACGGACTTGATTGAAGAAATCCAAAACCAAGGACCAAACAAAAAAAAACGCGCAAATAGAGGGATTGATTTGAAAATTTAATGTTTTGGCCCCTTTTCTCTTTTAAATGAAACGGCGCATTTTTCCAAGACAACGCTGTTTCATCCACTATTAAAAAAAAAGCCAAAAAGTGTCGTTTTGAACAGCACTGTAGGTCTTCTTCTTCCTCGGACGAACGAGGCAGGGGAAGAAAAAGCATTTGTTCCCCAGCTTTTCTCCTCTCCCTCTCTTTCCCAAAACTTGAAACAAACCTGATAAAAACCCCCACTCACCTAAACTCTGACCCGTGGCCTACCAAGAGATGAAAAAACAAAGGGGACAAGCCCCTCGAGTGGCTGCCTAGTGGCCGTCCCAACCACTCTACCCCTGTTCCATGACTGGACAGGGGTAGTAACCCTCCCCTCGCCCCCTTGATTTTTCACCTATAAATACAGGGGAAGAGAAAGCAGAAGAGAAGGGGGGAGGGGAGAAAAAAAAGAAAAACCAGAAAAGGAAAAAAACAGGGAAAGAACAGAGAGAGACTCAAATCAAGAGAAGAGGGGAGATTACAGAAAAATATTACAGTGAAGACTTGAAACAGAAGAGAAACGAAAAGGGAAGAAAAAAAACAAGGGAGAATAGAGGAAGAGAAGGGAAGAAGAAAGAAAGAAAAAGAACAAGGGACCAAGAGGACAAACGAAGAAACAAAGAAAGACAAAGAAAGAATGAGAGGAGAAGGAAAGAAATAGAGGCAAAAAGGAAAGAAATGAAAAACAGAAATACAGAGAAACGGAAGGGAGAAGAAGAAGAAGAAGAATTGTCGCTTGGAGTCATCTCCAAGTCGCCACCGTTTGCAATCGCCAGCGCCAGCGCCACCGCGAACCACCGCTCGGTCAGCTGCCCCTCTCCCTTTCTCCTCCTCCTCCTCCGGCCTTGTGACCTCCACTATTATGCAAAATGAACAGTGGAGAATCTTTGCTTTCATTTTTCTGGGCCGGACAACGCTGGCCCAGCCCAAAATGACTTGGCCGGGTCCAGCTCAATCCTGAAAAAATTTCAATTTTTTAAAAAAAATTTGTGATTTTCCCGCGTATTTTCCTACTAAATTTTGCTTAATATTGGTTTGTATTTTCATACTGTAAAGATACAAATCTGGTATTAAAATACTCAATTTTTACCAAAAAAAATAAAATTGTTTCATACATACGATCACGTCTCTCAAAGCTTAAAAAAAAAAATCATATTGTATTTTTATATAACAAAGAAAACTTCAAAAAACATGTTTTAGCATGCATTTTGGCTTTAATAACTAGTTTATTAAAGTCACGAGAACTTGGCCAATATTTCAAAAAATCCAAAAAATATATTTTGTTTTGTTTTAGTATCAGGGACTACAAATATTACGTAAAACATATTCCCGATATTAAAAAGGTAGTTCTTTTGTTGATGTTAGAACGATTAGGTTTTACCCAATAAGATAAGGATCTCCTTAATGAGAAAGACTTTTTTTAAACCTTAGACAAACCAATAATTAAAAATACAATAAAATCATAGCATATATCAGACAATAAAACAATGCAGCTTACCTTAGGTAGGGCGTATTTGGGGTGCTAATACATTTCCTTTACGCAACCAGTCCCCGTACTTAATCTCTGAGACCGGTTAGGGTTCCTAGTGATCAAAATATTAGGTGGCGACTCCCATTCCATTTTTCCACTTATAAAAAACAAGAATTCCTTGTCTCCCCACATTTGCGAGATAGACACTATACCAGAGAGTGGACGATCGCTACGACGCCGCACACGTGCGACAGAATGACGACTCCAGTAGGGACCTTGTGGACTAAGCTTTGTTTTTGTCTGATAATTGTGTTTTGTTTGGTTTGCGTGTTTTCTGTTAATAAACTTATTTTATTTATTTTCTTACACGCTTTAATTTTTGTACATATTTATTCATGCATTATATAGAACTGCCTCATGCATCACATACTTTAATTTTGGGAAGCATACACAAGCTTCTAAGTTAGGTGGGGGATTAACAATCTGTCCTATGACTATTGTCAGAGTTCAGATGCGTGAAACACCCAACTCATATCTGAGTGTCTGCTTGATAATGGTGGGCATACATGCCTTAACTATTTCTCGCAACACCTTCATACTGTCTTTACGAAGACCGTTACTAGGCAAATATGAGACCCCTTTGAGACTAGATAATCAACCTACCTTTTATCTCACATAATGAATAGAACATGTCCTTAGGTTGTATGTGCTACCTTGATTTTGCATCAAAGCAAGTCCTTCTTGAAGTATCTTGAACTCAAGACTTGTGGTTGACACAATGGTCGTTACTCAGGAAATTTTCACTGCAAAGTAGTGAACAGGAATCAAAATTCTTGTCTTATCATACAAGAGTTACAACCATGTGTCAACCCTTAAAGGGCAAGCTCATCGTATAAAACATCCTCATATGTTTAAACATGCATATACGGAGTTTGAAATAAAGGTCCCCCAATTCTGTTCTCTTCTCCAGAGTTAAGAGTTGCCAACATCTGACAGTGGCAAGGAAGATTTGCTCAAGCCTCCAATCCAGAGACACAGCTTTGGTAATAAGTTTCTCTGCTTCAAATGGACTCAGCTAGTGACCTGTGCCGAGATGCCATCTATGAAGTGCTGACACACTCATTAATGGAGATTCTGGGGAAATGTAGGCTTCTTTCTAAGAAGTACAACAAGTTAACCTATGAATCCCTTTTCACAAGGCTACACAGCCAAAGAACCAACATTGTCTCCTATTTTCTTATCCAAAGCATGATCAGGAATGAATATCAAGTTTCCTTTGTTTCAACTAACGTTGTTAAGACCCATACGTAAATACCCCTTGATTTTCTTCCAGAACATGTGGAGATTGTGTCATTAACAAATCGAGTTCTACTTTGTCACGTACATAATAAATCATGTTATTATGTGTGTATCCCTTCGATCCAACAATGGCAAAAGATCCCTAACCTAAAGACATGATATGATATTATAGAATCTAGCCTAATGATTGAAAGGTCAATGCCTTTACAATACAAGATTGTGAGATTCTCAAAGCCCAAGTTTCGCTTGCATAAAGAATTCTATATGTACCACTACATTAGAGTCGAGTTGTTTGAATCTACAACTTGGAAATGGAAGCTGTTGGATGAAGTGAAGTTGCCTCATGAAGAGTCCCTTCATCGCATGACAAAAGTATCCGTAAATGGCTCATTTCATTGGCTTACTTGGAAGAGAAACGTCTTTGCATTTTATGTAGAAAGGGAGAGTCATTGTTTGTTCCCACTTCCCCTACCAGCCTTTGAGGGCAATGATAACAAAGATACCAAATTTATTGAACACAAAGGAAAGCTCGTTATAACCTGCATCGATAATGGAAGTATGGATCATGGAGGATCATGATAAAAAAATGATGGAACAAGAGGCATTTGATAAACATTGGGGTTTTAACAAGGAGAAAACCCCACGTAAGTCCTTTGGCTTTCTGCAATGTTGATGTTGTGCTGATGGGAGAGTATTTTCCTAATGTGATATTCTTCAACTTTAAAACAGGGCACATTGATATGCTATGATTAGGGAAGGGTCTGCTCTATAGATGCTTCCCATTTCGGCTCACCTTTGCCACCAAGGAAAAATCACAGTTAGTTCATAACCCCAAGGCATGATCCTCTAGATGGAATAATCCAGAGAAGATGTGAAGAATTGCAAGAACTTTGAAGATTAAGCCTAAAAGTTGGTGAGCAAGAGATGGGTATTTGTGAAGAATGATATCAATGATCATATCGTCAATAGGCCATCACCAATGAGTGACAACAAGACATGGATGACTGATGAATAAGCTATTTAGAAGTTTCATGTTGTCAATTTTGTTGTCCATCATGTTGCTTTGGGATCAAATCTCACCTTTCAATGGATTATGTTTTGTTCTTAGTCTTATTATTGTTTTGAAATAAAAAGATATTTCTTTCAAAGTTTATTTTGACGAAATATTTTGATTAAACTCCAACATGCAAAATTAAAGCTAATCAATCCTGAATGATTAAAAGTATTTTGATTCCAGAAAAGACATGATGTTCACTAAAATAGCAAGAGGTGACCAAACAAATCTTAAGCTCACACCATAAAATTGAACCACACATCATATAGCTAAGTTTTAGCAATATGCATAATGACACGCAGTGGATTGAGTAGTTATGGACTCGTGAATCAAGACTCTTACAAGTCCAAATCATTACACTGATGAGGTCAAAATTTATCAGTTCTAACAAACCTTTCTTGAAAGGAGAAAAGGTCATTTTGTTATCCTTTCACATTTCTTGAAATATATCCTTTGCAATTCCATTTTGAGCCAAGTTGAATATTCCTTTAAAAAAAAACCCTAACTAGGATCACACCACAAACTGGGGGCAAACGAGAGATATTCTGAAGACACTGATAGAATCAATGGAAAAGGGAAGGTTAAGAACAAAAGTCCAACGATTGAGAAAGGGCTAAAAGAAAAAAAAGACATAGACTAGGGGGCAAAAAAAATACTAATGCCGGTCTTTTATTACCATCCAGACAAAGTAGTGAAGATGGGTGCTGAAATTAATCATGTTACAGTTATTAGACACAACAAACACCAAAAGTCAAACACCAGAAAATATTGAGCTATAAACATGACTTTTGGTGTCCATGATAAAGCCTCTAATGTCATCAAATGATCAAGATTGGTCATTTATCAAAGAAAAGTTGGATTTGCATTATAACCTATGTTAAGAGAATTCTCATGAGGTTAACATGGTTATATGTCATTTCATCTACAAAGACAATGACAGAAAAGGAGTTGATGTTGATCTTAGGTCTTTGAAACCCTCAAACAACTTTTGAGCATGTGAAATTCCTCTTTTTCATAGCCATGAACCATAGCCTACATTATATGCTTCTAAAAGCCTTTTTTGATTAAGTAAGCATTTTGAACCGATAAATGGTGCTCTCAAAACTTGAAGAGATTTTTTCATAAGGGTCGTGGCTTCATGGATTAAGCTACTTGTTATTATGCATACTGATAAAATAAGTGCTAAAAAGAAACAACCTTTCTTAATAAAGCCTTGAGTTTTGACTTGAGCATCTTGTGTTTTTCGAAATTCACAAACAGGTCACCTCATCACAAACCATCAAAAGATATACTCAAAATCAGAGTCTAAAATGGATATAAAGAACCATGAAAAAACCATTTTAGTCTTACTACGGGTCAATTTCTATTTTCAAAATACATGACAATCAAAGGACTGTATATTTTGAATAACATGTGTTAGGTCTTTAAGCAAAAAGCTTGATTTTCAAAAGATCTTTCCATAAAAAACATCTTTGATTTCATTTCAACAAACTAGACTTTGAATAGATATGATCTTTGAAATATGAGAGTTGATTCCAGAATAAGAAAGATGTGTCAAAAAAGAACATTGATCGAGTTTGCAAATTCTCGACAGAAATGACATTAACACTTCTTGACACTCCTAGAAAAGTTGAGCAGCCATGGGCAATACAGTGGACCCTGAGAAGAAAAAACAAGCGTATTTAGATTAGCTAGGGGACAATGAAAGATGATTAAATGATGAATCAGTGAATTGAGGACAATGGTGTTCAAAGAAAGATAATCAATGAACGAGCACATTTAGATCATACTGGGGGCAATGTTGTTCAAAGACAATCCATGATCTAGTGAACCCCGACAGCAATTAAGAAACAAAGATGTACCTAAAGGACATCTTCATATCGTCATCTTTTAAAATATGGCTATTGACCGATGTGGGCATACAATTGCATTGAATGAATGTCGGAATGACGCCCACCATGAAGACTGATTGTGGGACAATTTGTTTGAAGCCAAAGATGCACTTCACCTATGAGTGTGAGTGATAAAAGCAACATCATTGATGAGGCCGAGACATTTCTTTTCACAATCTGATTAGATGAGCTGAGGAGAATCTATTAAGAAGAACACTAAGCATACAACCATGAGCCTTTTACTGCAAGCTATGAGATACATACTTGGATGACTTGATAGTTTCTAAGAAGACTGATGATAACATATACTTGAAGAGTATTATTTCAACTGAAGGCAAGTTCACGACTGATTGGCAATCTAGGATGAGATCGACAAATAGAAAACCTCTTGATGAGGGTTGGCACGATGCGCACGATCAATGAGAGAACAATTCTCAGGAGAATCTAGAAGATGAATGATTTGTTAAGCTCATTTATGATGAATGAAGCAGCACCACACTTGAGGGCACGGTCATGCTTGGTAAACAACGAGAGCAATAATCATCGCGGATAGCTTACACTAAGCACTGCATTTACAATTGAATGGATGGCTAGCACACGAATGAGCCAGCATAAAAAACAAGAAAGGCTTTGAATAGCAAGCAAAGAATAGTCAAAGAGGGGGGACCTATATTTCAAACCAGATAAGGATGCATGAATGTTATCTAACCTCAAAACATTGCATCAAATTTTTTTTGATTTGTTACAAGGAAGATCTTTAATGAAGACCAACGAGATTGTGGACAAAGAAAGAATCATTGAGTTGATGATAGCAAAGAAATCAAAGCTTTAAGCCTGGAACGAGAAAAAGAAAAGATCAATCTTGTCAGCATAAAGAGTCTTCAGTTCGAACCCTGTCATCAAGAAGAATACATGGAATTTAGCTTTGGTTAAAGGGAATTACCAGATAAGATTTCAGGTTGACCAAGCTACATACCGAGATTGGTTCTAGTTAAAGGGGGTCAAATGGGATCTCAAATTGACCGAGCCACAAAATAGATTTTAGTTAAAGAAGATCGCCTAAAGAGATCTCAGGTTAACCACATACGTAGATTTTAGCTTTGGTTAAAGGGAGTCGCCAAATGGGATTTCAGGTTGACCAAGCTGCACACAGAATTATGGTTTTATCCACCTTCTTTATCACATATTCAACTCCTTTTATGACATCAAATACTTCAAACTTTTATGCTCGGTAAAGATTTAGGTTTGAGACCCATACAAATAGTGTCTCCATATTCTTAATGCGAATACCACAACAGCTAACTCTAGCTCATGCACTGGCTAATTCATCTCATGAGTCTTGTTGTAACCCATTTTTGGGTCCCCGCATAAAAAAAGAGAAAATACAAAAAAGAATCAAAAAAATTATATTCGGAACAAAAACCAAAAAATAATAAGCAGTAAAAAGAGGATGCCAAAGTGCCCAGAAAATACCTAAAAATTGGTTGAGGAGGTTCAAAAATACAATGATTGATATTTGACATTATATATTTAACTGATAAGAGCCCTGTTGAAAAAAAATTCAATTTGAGGAGAAAAGTCCAAAATCATATATTTATGGACTCAATTGAATTCTATTGAAGGTTTAATTGAATTTATGAAGGGTTTGATTGCAAGAAAAATTATTTTTAAGTCAATTTAGGCTTTAATTGAAAGAAATTAAAGTTCTGGGTCAAATTATAATTTTTTAGAGTTGATTTGGTCAAATCAAGGGCTTAATTGCATAAATATTGAAGTTTGATGGCCAATTAAGGACTTGATTGAAGAAATCCAAAACCAAGGACCAAATAGAAAAAAACGCGCTAATAGAGGGATTGATTTGAAAACTTAATGTTTTGGCGCCTTTTCTATTTTAAATGAAACGACGCATTTTGTCCAAGACAGCGTCGTTTCATCCATTGTTAAAAAAAAAGAGCCAAAGCAGTGCCGTTTTGAACGGCTATGTGGGTGTTATTTTTCCCCTAGATACGCGAGGCAGGGGAAGAAAAAGCATTTGTTCCCCTGCTTTTCTCCTCTCCCTCTCTTTCCTAAAACTCGAAAACAAAACCGACCAAAACCCCCCACTTGCCTAAACTTTGACTCGTGGCCTACCACGAGACGAAGAAACAGAGGGGACAAGCCCCTCGGGCGGCTATGAGGCGGCTGCCCAGTGGTCGTCCCAAACACTCTACCCCTGTGCCATGACTGGACAGAGGTAGTAACCCTCTCTCCCCCCCATTTTTCACCTATAAATACGAGGGAAGAGAGAGCAGAAGAAAAAGGGGGGAGGGGAGAAAAAAAACCATAAAAAGAAAAAAACAGGGGAAAGAATAGAGAGAGACTCAAACCGAGAGAAGAGGGGAGATTACAGAAAAATATTACAGTGAAGACTTGAAACAGAAGAGAAACGAAAGGGAAGAAAAACAGGGGAGAATAGAGGAAGAGAAGGGAAGAAGAAAGAAAGAAAGAAAAAGAACAAGGGACCAAGAGGATGAACGAATAAACAAAGAAAAACAAAGAAAGAATGAGAGGAGAATGAGAGAAATAGAGGCAGAAAGGAAAGAAATGAAGAAGAAGGGAGAAGAAGAAGAAGAATCGCTGCCTGGAGTCATCTCCAAGTCGCCACCATCTGCAACCGCCAGCGCCACCGTGAACCACCGCTCGGTCAGCTGCCCCTCTCCCTTTCTCCTTCTCCTCCATCTTTTTCTTCTCCTCCGGCCCCGTGACCTCTACTGTTCTGCAAAATGAATAGTGAAGAGTGAATTAATTCACTCTTCATTGTTCACGTTGCATGTGAACAGTGGAGAGTCTCTCTACTATTCACGTTCTGTTTTTTGGGTTGGACAACGCCGGCCTAGTCCAAAAAATATTCAAAAAAAAATTTTCAAAAATTTATGATTTTCCCACGTATTTTTCTACTAAATTTTGCTTAATATTGGTTTGTATTTTCATACCATAAAGATACAAATCCAGTATTAAAATACTCGGTTTTCGTCAAAACAAAAAAAAAATATTTTTTTCATGCATATGACCAAGTCTCTCAAAGCTAAAAAAAAAATCATATTGTATTTTCATACAACAAAGAAAACTTCAAAAAATATGTTTTAGCATGCATTTTGGCTTTAATAACCAGTTTATTATAGTCACGATAATTTGGCCAATATTTCAAAAATCTAAAAAATGTATTTTGTTTTGTTTTAGTATCAAGGATTACAAATTTATACATAAAACGTATTTCCAATATTAAAAAGGTAGTTCTTTTGTTGACGTTAGAACGATTATGTTTTACCCGATAAGATAAGGATCTCCTTACCGAGGAGGACTTTTCTTAAACCGTAGACAGACCAACAATTAGAAATACGATAAAACCGTAGCATATATTAGACAATAAAACAATGCAGCTTACCTTAGGTAGGGCGTATTTGGGGTGCTAATACCTTTCATTTACGCGACTAGTCCCCGTACCTAATCTATGAGACCAGTTAAGGTTCCTAGTGACCAAAATACTAGGTGGCGACTCTCATTTCATTTTTCCACTGATAAAAGACAAGAATTCATTGTCTCCCCACATTTGCCAGATAGACACTATACTAGAGAGTGGACGATCGTCGCAACGCCGCACACGTGCGACAAGTCTTTAATTGTCTCGACATATAAGCTATCATCTTTCTATGTTTCATCAAGACGCACCCCAACCCTTTTCCAAGGCATCACCATACACTAAAAAACCTTTAGTTCCTGAGGGAAGTGTTAATACTAGAGCGGTGGTGAGCCTCCTCTTTAACTCTTGAGAGCTTTCTTCATATTCTTTCGACCACACTCACTTCTTATCTTTCCTAGTTAACTATGTCAAGGTGGTTACAATCAGGGAGAACCCCTAAATAAATCTCCGGTAGTACCCTGCAAGTCTTAGGAAACTATGTATTTCGGTCACCAAGGTCGGTCTTTCCCATTTCAAAACTGCTTTGACTTTCTGAGGGTCTACGAAGACACTTTCGGTCGAAATGACATACCATAGAAATGTCACCCTTTCTAGCCAAAATTCACATTTAGTTAACTTCACATACAGCTGGTGATTTCTAAGGGTTTGTAAGGTTTACCTCAAGTGTCCTTCATGTTCTTCAAAGGAGTTTGAGTAATCTAGTTTGTCATCAATAAATATTGCCACAAACTTGTCAAGGTATGGCTAGAATACTCGATTCATCAAATCCATAAACATGGCTGGAGCATTCATCAACCCGAACAGTAGCACCAAGAACTCGTAGTGCCAGTTACGAGTCCTAAATGTGATCTTCGGTACATCCGCCTCCTTAATCTTCATCTGATAGTACCCTGACCGCAAATCTATTTTTGAAAATACTCTCGCTTCCTTCGGTTGATCAAATAAATTATCTATCTGCGGTAGCGGGTACTTATTTTTCATAGTTATTTTGTTCAACTAACGGTAGTCAATACAAAGTTTATGGGTTCCATCCTTCTTTCTTACAAATAGAATCGATGCCCCCAAAGTGAATTATCGGGTCGTATAAACCCTTTAGCTCGTTCAATTCTGTTGTTGCCATCTGGTATGGTTGTTGAGTTATCGGTGACACTTCTGGAAAGATATCTATAGACACTTCTACCACTCGCTCTTGGGGTAGTCCCGACAGTTCTTTAGGAAACACATCTGGGAATTCCTTCACCATAAGAATATCTTTCAGTCGCGGACCCTCACCATCCGAGTTTAAAATGTATGCGAGGTATCCAATGCATCCTTTTCTTAGAAGTTTCTCAGCTATTACAACTAATATTAAGGCGATCAGGTTGGGAATCTTCTCTCCCTCGAAAACCATTCTCCTACCCTCAGGTGTTTTGATTGTAACAATTTTAGCATAACAATCTATCAGGGCCTTGTATTTACTCAGCCAATACATGCCTAGAATTTTGTCCAAATCATGTGATTCCAAAGGTATCAGGTCTACTTTTGTTTCATACCTCGTTAGACTAACCCTCACTCCCACATACATACTATTTGTTTCTACCATGTTCCCCATCGGAGTTCCAATCACAAACCCTTTTTTATTACTTCTACTCCCTTCCCTAATTTGGTGACAATTCTCCTAGCAATAAATGAGTGGGTGATACCCGGATCAAACAATACATGCATATTAAAGTTTAATGACCTCTTTCACCACAATAATGACACTCTTGCCCCGGAAGTTCCAATCACAAAACATTGTCTTAGTGAAATTGAGCAATCCTCAGGGTGTCTTTGTTCACACTTCACACAATAAGGGTAGGTAACATTTTTGCGGTCATCGGACCCTACCAAAGAGTTTTCCCTTGAATGCGATTGCCCCCCCCCCATTATTCTTCCACTTGACTGTTGGTGAAGCAGCACCATTAAGGCCCTTTTTTCATGTATTGCTCGAACACTCCACTCTTTCCTTTCTTTAAAAGCGGTGGTCTACTACTAGGATACTCCCCATCTCTCTTTTTACTTGTACCTTGATGCCCCTATTGTCCCTCTCCAATACAGGCTTCCAAAGCCTGTGCAACCTCAATTAAGTCCCTCGCGGATTTAAACCGTAAGGCGATCAACCTTTGCCTCAACTCCTATCACAAGTCATCTATCAGCTTCTCAATCATATGTTCTTCTGTTGGAACGTAGTGTGGGGCGAATAATGAGAGGTCATGGAACCTCCTTTCATACTCAAATACCGATTTATCACCCTGTCTTAATGCCAAGAACTTTTGTTCCTTCACCTTGCGGTGGTATCTTGAATAGAACTGATTCTCAAACTCTAATTTGAAGTCATTCTAAGTCAGTGTCTCGGTTGCACACCTCAGTTGGACTATTTCCTACCATGTCATGGCTCGATCGGATAATATTGAGTAGCACAGTTTACCTACAAGCCCTTAGGTATATTAATCTGGATCATAGTCTTCTCCACCTTCCTAATCCACCTCTAGCTATCTCTACATCATGTTCCCCTATATACAGTTTGCAACCCATTTCTCTCATACTCCTAGCCAACCGTACAAGTAACACCACGTAGTCCGTGGTTGCGATAATCCCTGGGGTGGCCTGCAGAACCTGTGTAGCTTGGGCTCCTTATGTTGAAGAGGTAGGCATGCCCTCTACCATTGCTTTAACTATCTAGACTAGGAGCCCCGGGTCTACACGCGGTGGGGGTACTCTTATTAGGACTATTGGGGGCACCTTCATTCCCCATTGCAGCCCCACCCTTATTGGGCGTACTCTTTATGTCTGATTTGGGGCCTGTTCACCTCTAGCTTCTGTGGTCCTTCCCTGTAAAGACTCAGATGGTCTCACTAGGGCATGAGAAGTCGTGTCATCCAAGGGATCTTCATCTTGCTAATCTTGGGCATTTCAGCACCTATTCCTCCTTTCTATGAAGGGTGGTTCAGTTTGGGTCCCTTATCGAGTGCGTACCATCTTGAAATAGATCACAACAATATTATCATCATCGATCCTCAGGATCCAAACCAGGTGCTTTGATACCAACTATAATGATCCGGCTTTTTCAAAGAGAATCGAGATGAATTGTTTTTTTTTTTTGTAAGTTGTTAGGTTCTCAATTCTTTTCACAATATCCTTCCGCAAATTATGAATGCATTCCACTAGCGAGGCATAAATCACATAAGATAATGTAAATCAACATCTCATGCAAAAGTATTCGTACACGTTCTCGCAACATCATATTTACATGCTTACAAATCTATAATTATTATATATACACATTTATAAGTTCGCGTTCTTGTTCTAATACTACTAATATTATGAGTTTAAACAAAAGTGTTGAACGGCGGTTACACATTAAATACATTCGTTCATGCAAAATACATAAATCGTTACAAACATTTAAGTCAATTCTGGTATGAAAGTCTATCACAGAAAAATCGTTAGCAAAAGCTGGTTTGCTGCCAATGCGGAATTCGTCAGTGAAAACTAATTAACTGGTAAACAGAATTCGGCAATGAAAATTGATTCACTAGTGACACAGAATTCAACGGTGCAATTCAGTCTTATGGCTGACGCATGAAATTGTCAGCGCACGTAGTCTATTATTGGACTTGAAAATCATTGATGAAAACTGAGTCATTGCTAACCCAAAAATCGTCAGCACAATCCAGTTCTGCAGCTGATGTTGAATTCATTAGCGCATACATCCTACTGCTGATACCAAAATAGTTGATGAAAACTGAGTCGTTGCTGACTCAGAAATCATCAGCGTGATTCAATTCTACAGTGACACTGAATTCGTCAGCGCACACATCCTATTGCTGACTTAGAAATTGTTGATGAAAAATAAGTCACTGCCGACTAAAAAATCATCAGCGCGATTTCATTCTATGATTGACACTGAATTCATAAATGCACACATCCTACTGCTGACTTAGAAATCGTTGATGAAAATTGAGTCGTTGTCGACTCAGAAATTGTCAACAAAATTGCTTCCATAGCTGACGCATGAATTCGTCAGCACACACAATCATGCTTTCTATGTTTTCAATTCCGTCATGCTAAATTCATCAACACAAACTAATAATCAATGTACATCACACTAGGATATCATTTCCATCCTATGTCTTGACCCTCTAAGGATCATGCAAGGTTCCTCTATTGTTTTCCTCAATTCTTATGGTCGGCATTGCTGCTCATCTCCTTTAGTTACACACGCAAATCATCATGTTCCTCATTAGCATAATCACAATAACAACCCACAATTACACATTCATTCTCACGATTCACAATCATACATGTTCATTCATCATACACAAAACCAAAACATTAATCATAATGAAATTCTCATTTCAACTCCAGCATATATCTTAGGGTCACAAACACACAATTTTACACTTGACATCAAACCAGCACATTTTCATACAAGTTCTTCAACCATATATAGAATTCATATCATTACCATGTGTACAATTTCTGTTTTGCTTTCACATGATCAAACAAATCTAACAAGGTCATCATCATCTTTGCACTTTATCCCTTAATTCATATTATGGCCAGCCCTGACTATGGCTAGCCATCTTTCCAAGTTTATGTGTTCAAGTTCATTCATTTCTTTTATTGTTATTTCAGGAGTTATGTCCTTTATTCACCCCCCCCCCCCCCAATTCAACTTAATCTTCCCCTCTAACCCTCTTAAGTTATAAATGTAAAGACCCTAACTATTCTTTTGGGGTTTTCTTCCCTCTTTCTATCCAGAAGTTTCAAGGAATAATTAAGGAGGTGATGTTCTTCCCTTACCTCACGATTTTAGGCAGTCCTAAGGTAAGGTTCGATGGTTTGTTCTTCTCTTTTTGTTCAGTTTCTTCCTTCCCTCTCCTATTGTCCAGCCGACCCTCTAGGCTCCACTTTTTTCCATGTTTTTGGTTTTCTCTCCTTAACCTAACTCACTTCTCACTCAACTCTCAAGAAAGATGGCATGCAGGCTAGTTGAGGTTAGTTTTTCTCCTTGAGAAAGAGTGGTTGTGCTGCAGCAATGACTGCTACCGATTTTGGGAGGAGGTCTAGGCTCTTTCTTCCTCCATATTTCAGTCACTTCTCTTTTCGTCTACTCTCTTCTCACTCAACATTCAAGGAAGATGGGCATACAGCTGGTCAATTCCAATTTTCTTTTTGGGAGAGAGAGGGACGGTTTTAGCAGATTGCAGCTAGACTTTTAGGAGAGGAAGGGTCACCTTCTCTCTCTCCCTTGCATTTATACCCCCTCTTAAATTAGGAGTGTTTGGGTGCTGGTTATCTTTGGTTCCTATCCCCTTAGTGGATTATCTTAGAGCTAATTATATCCTCTATAATCCCTTTCTTAGGATAGGTCGGTTCCTCCCCCCACCATTTTCCTTAAACACAGGCTTGTCTAACGCTAACTTGTGTTTGGTTTTTACATCAGGAATGAAGGTTTTTTAAAGTTTTTGAATAAAGGGTGTTCATGTGTACACTTCAATGTTTCTTTTTCTAGAATTCATGAAATTGAGGTAATTGAGAACCTAACACTTGCAAAATAGTCCTATTTTATAGGATTTAAAAATTCTCTAATAATAAAGTCAGCACTAAATTTAGAAAATATTGTGATTTTTATTATTTTTAGTGTTATTTTTTAATTTTCATTATTTTTCTAATTAGCTCTTGTTTTTTTTTTTTTTTAATAGAGGCAGGTTCATAGTCTTAATCAATTCGGTTTGGATCCAAAAATCTAATTGAACTAAGAGATATTATTTCTTAAGATTATGACCCGACTAAACCAAAAGCCCCAAATCCAATACATCCAAGAGATATTATTTCTTAAGATTATGAGTTGGACTGAATCGAATGGTTTTTTGACATCTAAAACCGGAACCGGTCCGTGGTGACTTTGATACCATCAACAAGCTCGTTATCCCCCTTGAGCATCCCAGCACGAGCCTCCACACCGATTCTTATGTCTTTGGATGCATAGTTTCTGCTCCAGCTCAACCTACTTCCAATCTGATAAAAACATGCAAAAGAATTGCTTTTTAGAGAGAAAGTCATAGAATTGCAGCAGCACGACCAGAATCAGATCGAATAAGATGTGAAAACTAGACACCAAACCGATAAAAGTAGCAGCACTCACCTGATTGTTGCTGCTCCTGGCAATCCTATAAAACCCACAAAAGGCAAAACCCATCATTTTGAAGCAAGAGAAATCACAAGATTGAATCTTTATTAGGTTGTTTACGATGTAAATGAAAATAAAATCCAATTTGAAACAAAGTTCTTGTTAGATTAGTTTTAGCTCGACTTAGGTGGTAAACCACTATTGTGATCAAGAATATCCATCAAGTTCCGATCTTCCATATTTTTATTTATTTATTTGTGCATTTTCTCAGCAAACAAATGGAAAGCAAAGAAAATAATGATAACCCATGTGTAAATAATAAAGGAGAAAGAGGAAAGTACCGAGCTTTAGAAGCGAGGCTTGAAGTGAAGCGGTGCATAGTAGTGTTAATAAAAATTACAAGAGAGAAGAAACAGAGAGAAACTTTGTGGGATTATAGAGAAAGTATTGGAGAAATGGTAGAGAGTCTAGAGATAGAAGTTTAATCAACATGGGAGAACGAGGGAGATGGAAGGGGGCGGTTGCAGTCGAAGCGAAAGAGGAAAATAGTTTTTGAGGTTAGGTTAAGTAAACTATTTTTTCTATTTATGCATAAAAGTTGAGAGTCCCTAGTTCTATCTTTTTTTCGATGTATGCTTCGAAAATTTCTCATTCCAAGAACGAAATTTGTCCATTCGCAACAGATGGAAAAATTAAACCGAAATGCAAATGTCGAATCAATGTCTCAAAACGATCGTATCTTGGCTAGCTAGCTAGCCATGACACTTGACAAGCAAAAGCTGAAGCAGAAGCAGAAGCAACAGGGGAAAAAAAGAATTCACCAAGTAAGATTATGCTACTCTAATTCTAACTCTATGGATGAATGCAATTGATCAGGATTATTATGAATATACACAAGCAGCAGATTCCTTGAGTGTTCCTCCCTCTGATCTTTTCTCAAAGACTGGGAAGTCATGATATGACCTTCCTGTGACTGTTCCTTGGCCACCGTAATTGTTCAATGTATCTTCTCTCTGCAAGTCCCAAAAGTTCTCAGGTTTCCTGTAAATCCGAGTCCTGATGTGAGGATAGCCTTTGAGTAGATAGTCTGATGGATCAAAAACTGGGGACTCCTTTGGTGTCACAGAACGAGTGTTGCTATGGAAATGGCAATTGTCTGACGGTTTGAAAAGTGGTGCTTCTTTCCTTGATGCGCTATTAGCCTTCAAACAGTTCTCCATCACTTTGATTTCCTCTTTAAATCTTTGTTTCATTTCTCTCACGCGATTCCGAAGCCATTTTGAGCGATTTGCAGCATTCGATTCCTCGGCTACTTTCGGTGCATGTGATTTGCTCAAATTGTTGCCAAGTGTATATGGAATTCTGTTGCACTTTATGCAGAAGTTATTGCTTCTCTCCAAGTTGAAGGCTCCTCTCTTTATATTGTCTGTGAGATACGAGTAGGCCTGCGAGAGATTGTGTATCCTTTTTCTGAGGATGCTTAAAGAAATTCACACACACAACATCGTACAATGTCGCAAATAAATGACCTTTTTCAAAAGGAGAGAACTATCATAAGATGGAAAAAAACATTGTTTGAAAACCATTATCGGCTTGGTGGGTCGACCCAAGACATGTTGTCCAGGCAGTCCATGCAACTATCCAAACTCTACCTACATCTATTAGTTATCCACACATAAAAAGAGAATAGCATATCTAACCTCGAAGACAAGCTTGAAGGCAAGCTCAGCTCTTGGATGCTTGTTCTTGTCTGGGTGAAGTTGCAAAGCTGCCGCAAGAAATTAAACAATCCTCACAACAAAAAGAAGGAAGGAAAGCAAATCTATATTGCCAAAAACAACGTCAACAAAAGGTACGTACCAAGTTTACGATACCTCTTCTTTATAACTTCTATGTCTGCATCTTCTTCTACCTGAGAACAATCCGAAGAACACCTTCAACAAATTTCTTTTTTAAAAAAATCCAGATAAATTAAAAACACTGTAAGAAAACATGGAGGAACCTTGAAAAACTAATAAAGATCAAGAAAGATTAACACACGTACTCCAAGAATCCGATACCAGTCAATAAAATGTGATTCTACAGGACCATAGCTGCTGCTACGATGCCTGTGAACACAGGCAACCGATAGGGTTGATAAAGAGCAAATCTCCAGCACTAACTGGGATTTCTTGGTTTCCGATTCCAGTCCCATTTTAGAGAGAGCAGAAAAGGGAACGGAACTGATCACAAATCAAGACCAATTGAAGGAGAACATATACATGTGTTGTTACTAAATGTGTATTATATCAATGTTGGTGTACGTTTTGCTGGTGTTTAAGGAGAGGGGGTGGCTGCAAAGGTGGAGCGGTTAAGAAAAAAGAGCAGAGTTTTCGGGAGAGTTTTTTGAAAGTAGATCAGTTGGTGGGAAGGGAAGAGGAGATGGAGAGGTTAACGTTAATGGTGCCACTTGGTTGTTAATGTTTGACAAGGTTAATTAATTAATAATTGGAGTCAAGAAATTTGGCTCCAATATCCTCTCCTAATCACTATCACTAGCTAGGGTTAATTTATGCTCCAATTTCAAATCTAATGATTCAATTTTCATAGCTCGGCGGCCATTTTGATTAATTGGGTCCATCATGCTAAATAATATATAAAATAATCCTTATTCTTGCGAATAATAATAATATTGTTGATATTAAAAATAATTTTTAAAAAAAATAAAATAAATATTATTTTAATATATTTTTTAATAAAATAAAATTAAAAAACAATTACTATTCCACTTCAAGAAAACCCAGTGTTTTCCTGCACTATGCATGCATTGAAAAACACTTCTTTATATGTACTCGAAAAAAAGTGGAACAAGGCAGATAAGGGGAAAAACACAACAAATAAAGAGAGGTGGAGAATACAGATTCACATGGTAAATGCTTGGAGTTGTCCAAAAATAATATGGTATTCTCCTCATCAAGAAACAAAAATAATTTGGATTCTCAAAAATGATGTTCATTAAATAAGAATCTATAAAGCTAGAGAATAGAATTACAGACATGCACAAAAATCTTATACTCTTATGGTCAAAGAAAATAAATATAATAATACTCTAAAGATATTTATGTGCCGTTTTTAATATCATTGTAGAAGGTTATGTTTAGCTGCTGAAAGAGCCCGCATGAAAAGCACAAGCTCCTCTTATTTATTAGAGCGTGCATGTCATACACAAACATCTTTTTTATTTATTTATTTATTTATTAAAAGACTAGATTATTTTTTACTCTCAATAATTACAAAAAAAAACAGAATAAAAAATTCAAAAATCTATTGACACAAGTTATAATTTTTTTATTTTTAAAAATAATTTAGTTATTTTACTGTACTTTAAAAAAAAAACCCAAAAATCACCTTGTTAACCGTTAATCAAATTATATTTTAAAACATATTTTATTCATTACATTGTGAAGAAAAAGATTGTTTCATTATATGAATTCATATAGTAAAATATAAAATGTAAGTACCTCCACGGTGAAAACTAATCTCATTTAGTTGTTTTTAATAGGTATCGAGGCATAGAGTTGAGGCATTATTCAATGTTAAATAAATAAATAAATAATGCTTTTTTTATATAGGAGAAATTACCATGTGCCTTTGTTGAGACCTCGGCATATAAAGTTAACCTAGAGTAGGTGAAAGCTGGTCGATAGGCCCCCTACTGTCTTTTATTTTTCATCTTTTGGACCTTAAGCTTTGAGTGGTTCCAACAATTTCAGCAGTTGATTTTCTGAAAGAAAAATGCAGCCGATGCCCTGTAGATAAATTTCAAATGTGTGCTTGATAATGCATGTATAAAAGCATGGTTATTAGAAACAACCAAAGTTCTCACTTGCCTAGGTAATTCAAATTTATTATTTTTTATCCAAATTAATATTATTCTGGTTGTTTTAAAAAAATAATTAATGTTGATTAACCCATGTCAAAACTAGTTTAAAACACAACTTAAGCTAATTTTTGAGTCGCAGTGCAAATAAAAATAATTTTTATTTGAAAAATTATTAAACCAACAATTTTTTTTTGTATTTTTTATGATTTTTTACATCTTTATATGAAAAACATCATAAAACCTAAAAAGAATTATCACATTCGATTGCATTTAAAAAAAAACTCCACAATTATGATATCAAACTGTGAAAGTGTTGATGATGTCGTAAAAATCCAACTAGCCAGGGAATAAAGTTTTCAAATTGGATAATCAGTTGATCAATTGGTCCTCACAATCTCTTCTTTTCTCCTTAGCCAAAGTAGTTAATAGCTTATACTTGGTTCTTGATAGGCCAAAGTTGCTCGTGGCTAGTACCTGCAAGAGATCCCTTTTGAAGGGGGTATGAACTCTCTTATGCTTAAATAAGTATCTTTTTAGAGAGAGAATACACAAGAATATTTTAGATATAGATGCTCTAAAAATATATATGTAATAGAGAATGAAGATTATGATTTTTTTGTTATGAAGCTCTCATGGTGTATTTATAGTCAATAAAAAAAGGGCATGCAGGGTAATTACCCTGATAGCATTAAATAAATGATAAATATCACTTACTTGATAAAAATATAGTAGGTCCTTAAAGGACTTATATAAACTTAAAAAGGTGTAGGGAGATTAGAGTTTAAGACATCAAGTGTAGCTAAGCTTATAGAAACTAAGTTATTCCCTAATGTTAAACCCAAAGAAGGTTGGTCACTTCCCTGAACATGTCAAGGGAGGACAATCATTCCCCTACACATGCCAAGGGAGAATGGTCATTATCTTGGACTTAGCTGGCTGCTAAGTCCAAACGCCTTAGATTTGGCATGTATGCCACACCCACGTTATCTTGGGCTTGGCACATTGTCAAGCCCAAACGCCTTGGACTTGGTTGACTATCAAGTCCAAGCATATTAGGTCTAACATGCGTGCCAAATCCACGCTATCTTGGACTTGGCGCACTACCAAGTCCAAGTGTCTTGGGTTTGACATGTGCGCCAAACCTATGCGATTTAAAGAACCACACAAAAAATAAATAAATAAAAACTTAATAAAATTGACTCATTAGTTGCCCCTCAAGCTTGTAACAAATGATTTCACATGTAAAGACTTAAGAGAGGTTAAGATGACAACTTGGCTAAAAAACATATAGTCATCCTTTTGAGATAAAAAGGTCAGAGGCGTTTACTTACCTGGCAGACATTGGATAATAATACCATATATTTCCGCACTCCATAGTTGTTGGCTCTCCTTAATGTTCTCTTTCTTTCAAGGATAATTCTTGATTGTTTCCCGGTACAACACCATGTTGGGGTTGTTTCCCTTAGGAAGATTATTTCTCTCTTGGCAAGTAGTGTATATAGCACTAGAGAGATCATATTTATCCTTTGGAGATTAGAGCATATAGTAGTGGCGAGATAACAACTATCCCTTGGATATTGGTGCGTATAGCACTGAAGAGATCACATTAATCCCTTTAAGAATGGTGTGTATAACACTAGAGAGATCACATTTATTCCTTAGAGATTGGTGCCTGTAGCACTGGGGAGATCACATCTTTTCCTTGGAGAGTGGTGCATCTAGCACTGAGGAGATCACATTCATCCCCTAAATATTGGTGCGTGCACTAGGAAGATCACATTTATCCCCTAGAGATTGGTGTGTATAGCAATGGGGAGATCACACATATTCCTAGGAGAGTGGTGCATATAGCACTTGGAAGATCACTTCCATCCCTTGGAGATTGGCAAGGCTATCGTCATAAGGAACCACCTGAAGAAAATAAAAGGTCATTTTGAATAAGCCATTCATATTTAAGAAACTTACATTTTTATCAAGGATTATAAATCCTAAGATGATCTGAGTGACAGGTATAGGAGAGACTCTTCGGGTACACTGACTACTCTTAGAAAATCATTGGCGTTCGTTGTCCTTGTACAAATAACGAGGTCCATGTTGAAGTAAACTAACCTCTTCAACTCGTATATGATTTTTCATGAATTGGTTTACTTTGGACAAGCTTTTATTTGTTGAAAACATAAAGCTTTCTACAGAGGGCATTTCCTTTACTCCTCTTATTAAAGCTACTGACTCAATCAATTCTTCCACCTTGAGCATCTCCACATTGAATCTCCTCAAGTATGTCCGTGTAGACTCGCCCTCTTGTTAGGCTACACCAAAAAGCTCTGTAGAGGTTCTCTTGGTGGGTATACTTGTGCTAAAGCATGCCACTAACTTTTCACAAAGATCATTAAAACCTTCAATAGAATTTGGTTTTAGGTTGTTATACAAAGCATGGGCAGATCCTCCGAAGGTTGAAAGGAATATCTTGCACATTAAGTCATGGTCTTGGATGATCAACTTCAAGCTACAACGCATATTTTGCACATGTTTCCTTAGGTCGGCTAAGGCATCATAGTTGTCTAAACTCATATTTGTGGAAAAGTAGTCCTTATAGAGTTGAATTTTCAATATATGTTTGGACAATTGAGAAAACCTCTACTAATGGGGACTATAAACATTTCCCTATGTGTGCTTATGCACATACTGTCTCCTTACTCTTTGTCTGTTGGGCTCTTAAAAGCCCGGAGGGCTTGGCGTAGAACGATAATTACAATGACCAGTGTCCATCCCATAGTAACTAAAGGAAGTGTGCTTTGAGTGTTTGTTCTGTGCATGGGTGTGATAGTGACATGAATGATCCTTTAAGGAATTTACATGAATGTCATTTTATCTAGTCTCCTCTAAACAATGTAATTGTCTATGAGCTTCTAGTGCAGCTGATGGCCTTGGTGTTAAGCCATTGTGGGTTATTGAGGGAGTTAAGACTTGCTATGGTGGCAAAGTCTGATTTTGCCTTCGGGAGGTCAACACGGTCTAGGTGAGGAGTTACACCTGACTAGTGAGTTTCTGAAGCTCATGCTGGGTAGAAGCATCTGCGGCAACAAGTTGATTTGTCTCGCTTCCTAGCCCTAGTGGACATTGGTTGTGAACCATGAAATGCCTGGAAATGCTAAAAACACATTTTAAGTAGAAACCGATAGTTTTTTTATTAGTTTCCTACAGACAACGTCACTGATAATGTCCCAAAAATCCAACTAGCTAGGGAATAGGGTTCCCGGGTTAGACAATCGATTAATCAATTAGTTCTAATAATCTCCTCCATTTTCCTTAGCCAAAGTAGTTGATAGCTTATACTTGGTCTTTGATAAGCCAAAATTGATCATGACTAGTACCTGCAAAAAGTCCTTTTTGGTGGAGGTGAGTACTCTCTGATGCTTAAATAAGTATCTTTTTAGAGAGAAAATATACAAGAATATTATAGAGAGAGATGCTAAAAAATATATATGTAATGGAGAATGAAGATTGTAAACATTTTATCGCGAAGCTCTCATGGTGTATTATATCCCATAAAAGAAGAGTCTATAAGGTAATTACCTTTATAGCATTGAATGAAAAATAAATATTCATTACCTGATAAAAATATGATGGATCCTTGAAGGACTTTTATACACGTAAAAAGGTGTAAGGAGATTAGAATTTAAAACGTCAAGTGTATCTAGGCTTATAGAGACTGAGTTCTTTCCTGAGACTAGACCCAAGGGAAGTTGATCACTCCCCTAAACATGTCAAGGGAGAACGGTTATTATTTTGAACTTGATTGATTGATAAGTTCAAGCGTCTTGAGTATGGCATGTAACCCACGTTGTCTTGAACTTAGTACACTACCAAGCCCAATTACCTTGGACTTGACAGACTGCCAAGTCCAAGCGTATTATGTCTTACATGCGTACCAAACCTATATTATCTTGGACTTTTCGCATTGCCAAATCCAAGCACCTTAAATTTGACATGTGCACCAAACCCGTATGTTTTCAAGAACCACACCAAATATAAATAAATAAAAACTTTATAAAATTGACTACTCAAATGTCAAAAAGATTTATTGCATATAGAAAGGCCCAAATATGCGAGGGTCATCTCAATGCATGAAAACGCAAGACAAAAACCAGCTAAGAATCTATCAAGTTGCAAGTTAGCAACTTGTCAATTAGCATTAAGATGAAGAAGAGAAAAATAATATTGAATATTTCTACGAGTATTATTCAAATAAGATCTCTAGCACAATTGCGGATCCTATTCTATGGCTAGTTTTCAAGAAAAACAAAAAACCAAAGGAAAAGAAGAGAAGAAGCTGAGGTGACTGTCTTGATTTACGTCGAGAGATAAGAGGAATAATTTCTTCAAGGAAGCATACCTGGGATCATCTTGATATAAAAAGTCACGTATTAATCCAAGTCAGCCAGGCAGCAACAAGATCCACCATAACAAATCTATAAATCCTGGATCGACCCACCAGGCTAAACCAGGTTTAATAGTAGAGATTAGAGGTTGAAAAACTTTTTTAGCTAACTTGTTTATCATAAATAAATTGTGACCTTGGGCCACTTAAAAGAGCTTCTAATCAGTAACAAAACATCCCAGTACACTTGCATAATATACTCTTATCGCGGGGGCTGGCTATAGATTGTTGCCTGTCTCAAAAGTCACATATTTGATCAAATGCCTACATAACTTTGTAAGTCGTAACATAACAAAATTTTCAAGCTTTAAAGGGGTTACAAAAATATAATTCTGCAGTGTGCCGAAGATCCGCAGCAAAGAGAAACTATAATGTACAGAAGGCGTGCGCACTATAATACGAGTATCAAAGTGAAAGAAAGGTTACACTAGATAGCATAACACCTTGTCAGATCTGGCTTCACTCGATGCTTATCTTGTTGTGGTTGAATTCAGCCCAGCCAGTGGTCCCGGATCTGCTGTGCTTGTACTTTGAGATGAGAGTCATTCTATCCACCACCAACTGCAAACTTAACCTTCATTGGCTGGTTGCTTCTTTTCAGGTAATTTAAGAATACCCCGGTTTATCAAGGGCTGCAACTCTTCCTTGGCCAGTTTGCTGACCATGGCATCTGATGATTCCAAGAATGCACATATTACCTTGGAACTGCAGAACGTCAGCAAAGACATTAACATCAGATATCAAAATTATGCTTCGCCTAAATGCATTCTACTTTCAAGAGAGAATTAAATGTTAGCCTAACCTGTGACCTTGTGCCCACTGCTCACATTTTCCACTCAAAGCTTTCTTCCATAGAGTGGTGGCAAAGGCGGGGTTGTCCAAAACTAATTTCCTAATTGTACGACTCGAGTGGAAATTTTCAAGGACATGCTCCTTTTCTGATCCTTCAGATTTAGACTCTGCAGCAACAGATGTTATAGCTTCATGCAAGGCATTCAACTCATCACCCAAAGTTTGTTGGAGAATGCCACCAGAACCCCCAGTTGCAACCTGCATTTACCACCAAGATGAATCAAATTGAATGATCCAAAGGGTTTAGGCAGATAATTGACAGAAACTTAATAAGTACGTATGTGCTTGCTAAACCCTATAATCAAGCAAAATGACAAGTTCATTGACATGGATTTCAGAAGAGCAAGAGAACATAACATAACAAATTTAAAAAACTGAACTTTCAGAGGTTAGAAGTGGACAATTACAATAACAAAATATCAGAAGCAAGGACTGACCTCATATAAGACTTCTTTGCCAAAATTTGATCTAAGCAACTCTTCTGCATTCTCAGTACACATGTCAATGAGGTTCTGCAAAGTACAGCAGTATCAAAGTCAGACATCTTTTCTGATACAGACACAGCATTGAAAAGAAGATAAGGAATTTGAGGGATCTGTCTGTGACAAACCTTGGCAAGGCCACTGCCCACCAACAACTCCTGCCTTCTAATAGAAGGATCTTTTTTGCCACCCTCAACAAGTTGAAGAGTTTCAGAACTTGCACTTCCATCAGCCTCAGCCATTGTAACGTCTCTCCCACTATTATCCTTGTCACTAGATTCCTCATCCTTTAAAGACTTCATTTCACGATTCACTTCTAATTCACCCTGCTAATGAAATAGACATACAATATAATGTATTCCAGCATAGTTGTGTCAGCGATCTAAGATGGCTTGGGGTGCAGATAAATGATAAATGATTATCACATTACCATGGCATTGAGAGAGGAAATAGATAAGCTAAGAGAAGCCATCTCATCAGGACTAAAATACCGCGTACAATTTGGATTAAGCAGCTGCAACAAAGGGCGTCTTCCATTCTAAAAAGCAACGAAAAGATCTCCTTAGGAACAAGTTTTGTTAGGGTAAAACCAGACAGCTAATCTGAAAATATAAAACAACTCAGATTAAAAAATCCCATGAAATTAATCGATAATTAAGTATATTGTATGAACTACCCACAACACTTTCCAAAAAAAATTTTGAGGTGTCCAAAGTTTCTGTTGATATGTTGAATTAATAACCAGTTCCATTTGTGGCATTCCAGGTTCTAATAAATGCTTGGTGACCTTCCATATTTTATATTAAACCTGCACATCACCTTTTTCCATTATATCTGTTACCAAAATGACTTCCAAGGAGCAAGAAGAGTAAACCTTATCCATAACAAGCTCCTTTAAAATTGTCTGCAGCTCGCGAATGACAGTCTGTAACCAGAAGAGTTTGATAGAAACTCAATCAGAGAGACATTCAAATGAAAATGCCAAAGAATAATGATAATAAGCATCACATCAAGAAAAAACCTTTGCTACAAGCTTTGTGTCATCAACAGTTGAAACAATGCAGGCGAGCACCTGAAAAATATCCGATGCACAAAAAGTTAATAGTCAGAGTAACACAGAAAACTAAAATATGATGATGCAAAATCAAGGAAACAGATGATCCTGAGTATAGCGCAGAGGAGCTGAAAGTTTAAAAACACTTGTATTCTTTAAAGCATATATTCTTCAGTCACTAATCTTTACAATTTGAACAATAACCACCCCCATCCCCACAATCCCTCCCCCCGAAAAAAAAAAAAAAGGTCCATCTACAACTACCGAACAGTTTGGTAATATATTCAGATTTGGAGGAAATTTCTGTGATACAGGATCTACCCAAGGCAATACACATAGGGGTGAACTCTATTAGTAAATCACAACACCAAAAAGAAACTTAATACTCATTTGACTCTTTTCAAGTCAGCAGAAGACAATGTCAGGAAGTGAATGGAATTTTCTTTTTCTGCCTCAAGAACAAATAAGTCAAGCCATCGAGCAGGTAGAAATGAAAGATTAGATATTTACCAAACTTCCATATTGAAAATGAGCTGTTTTGCCTACTGTGCCCTTCAGTCCTTTGACAATCTTCTTTCGCTCCTGAATATTAAAAATAAAAAGATTAGAGGGGAATTGACAACCAATGGAAATATGAATAACCCTCTTCACATGACTGGATAAATAAATAAATAAATAACTACTTTCTAAAATCTTTGTGGATATTAAAGATCGGATCAAATGCAATAAACCTTAGCGCTCCCATGTTTGACACACAGAATCCCAATCCGAGATCCATCCCTTGTATGGATCATTCGAACAAGAAGTGGACCTGACAATTGTTGAATTATTTCTGCTGCAGAGGTCTAAAAACAAACTTAATTTAGAAAGATAATAAAGTTGCAAAGAGAAGCTGCTGCTGCAGAAAATAATATGCTTCTAATTTTAGGGCATTAAATGTTATATTCACCTTGTCAGCTATGCTGAGGTACTCTATCAGCACCTTGTGTATAATGGTGTGATCAACAATTCCTTTCTCCAAAATTGGTTGAATGACAGAAGCCATGTATCGTGAGACTGAACCTTTCTGTAGGTTCAGCTTCGAGATGACATCCACTAACCTGAAAAATAACCAAGGCATAGAAAAATAGATGACACAATCAAGAGAACTGCATGAACATAGAATTTTACAAAATACAAAGTGCTACAACAGCAAACACTCTTGCATGGCAAAGCACTAGAAACAGCCAAGGAGTTACCTGCTCTCTTTCACAGATGCAAGGTCCTTGAACAATTGAAGCTCAGTGGAATATAACTCCATCAGAAGCTCTTGTTTTTGAGTTGCATTTCCCAGCTGGTATGCATGCTCAATAACTGACAAGGAATTAAAAAAAAAAAGTAAGCAGTTGCATTCTACCTCAATGGAAGCCCCAATCCAATTAATCAAAAACTTGAGAAGTCATAGGATATTAACCATATTCTCCCAAAAAGGATAGCAAAACACCAAAAACAACAATAATCTACACAAATATTCAGGGGAATAGCCCATTAAAGAGGTAACGTTTTGCATCAAGTATTAGAATGAATCAGGTTTCAATCAACTATTGAGACTTCAGAACTGAGAAACCACCAGAATTCAGTTAAAAATCAGGAGAATTAGAGTGACTAGCAGACAACTGAGCTGAATCACTATAGCTTTAATAAAAGCATCGAAGGCATCTACCACTCCTTAACCAGAACAAACAGAAACTAATGTGTATAACTCACCAACAGATCCAACTGTGTGTCGAAGAAGGGAAGCAACATGCCCACGGAGGGGGCTGATGAACTCTGCTAACTGTTTTTTAGAAGCTGCAAATAAGATACAGAAGTTATGATGATGCAAGTAAAAGGGTTTACTTACAAGACTGAAACTAGCATATAGGAAATGGTGTTCTGATTGTCCCTCTAGTTTCTCTTCATTCTTTGAACACAAAACGTACCATTATCTAACATTTTCGTCACAAGATGAATTGCATACTTGTTGCTCGCAAAGGTAAGAAAATGTGGCTTAAGCTCGTCAAATACAGCATCCCTTTCAGTTTGTGAACAATACTTCACGCAAGTCTAAAATGAAATAAAAACAGAATAAATGAAAGATACAGCAAACATTTACAAACTAGTAACTTAGGAAAAATCCATAATATGGGAAAACAAACAAAGAAGTGGAAAATCACCTGCAAAACACGGGACGAAACATGGGAGCTTGCAATTTCAGGAATCTTACCCTTCATCTTTTGTATAGCTTCAGTAATTATCCTTTAAGATGATATAGCGGGGGGAAATGATTGAGAGAGAGAAAGAAGAATGTCATGGACATGTAATCATGGAATCAGGTTAGACCCAAAAATACGTACTTTGATCTCTCTTCTTTGGCAATATTACGCTGCCTCATCTTTTCCCAAAGACGTGCAAGCTCCTGTACGAAAATACAAGATATTTGCTCAAACCAACAAACCATCATAAACAAAACTTACTGCATCAATTATAGCCAATGCAAACTGCAAATTCCCTTATCAATGGAGGACAAAGCGTTGAACTTCTACTTACCTTACCTTGAAATGATAATTTGATTCCTAAAAGAACACGTTAGTCCCAAATAACTCTTTAAAATATGACCCAGAACCAATTCAAAAGGTTTCTTCCCATTAAAAAAAAATCACTTCAATGAATAAAAATGAGTACAGAATACAAAATAAAAGAAAACGCATACTTGTTCAAGAGTGTAATGTTGCTTCCTTCTCTTTTTCCTTGCCTCTGTCAATTCCTACAATAAACCAAACAAGAGCACTCAGTACACAAAGAAACAACATATATATAAAACCAATAAAAGCTACAAAAGAACTAACCTTTGCATGTATCCTACGCTCTCTTTTTGATAAAGGGGTCTTCTTCTCTTCACCAGACTGCGATTTCACTTTCCCAAACGTCTTCTTAAATGGCTTGAAAACCTTCTCCACTGGCTTGTTTTCAGGTTTTGAGCTAACAAGCTTCGGTTTTTTAGAAGATGAGCTATCTGGATTAGTATTGGCATCTGGGTTTCGATTTCTCTTCTTTGGTTTGCTGTTGCTCTCTTGCTTCTTCGCCGCCATTGAAGCTAGGCCTTGGATCTTCTCGTCTCTCTTGTGTTTTTCGGTGGTTTACTTGGAGGGGTTTTTTTAGGGTTTTGGTCTTTGTTTCTGAGAGATGATAATCGATGAATTCCTATTGTGGGCCGATTGTCTTTCGAGGGTGTTGGGCTTTACTCATTATCTTTATTATTATGTATGCTGTTTTTCCAATATTATAAAACTCACGAGGACTAAAATTGTTGATTTAGGTAAATTACATCACAGTAATAGACTAAAAAAATATGATCTTTTGCTATTCTACCCTTAGAATCAGAATTCTTTAAAACAAGGGTGCATGGGCTTTTTGTATTTTCAGTTTTTCAAGCATGGTACTCTTAAAAGTAAAATTTTCTTCGACTTTCATTTGGGGGCATTTTTTGTATTTGTTTTCGGGTTTTTTTGTTTGTACAAGGATGATAAGGGCTAATTTTACAATTTTAAAAATATAAATATTATTAAAAGAGAAAATGGTTGACACATGCACGCGTCAACGCCTGAGTGGTGGTTGTGTTATTCAGGCAGCGTATGCAGCATCGCACGTTGGTCAAATACCAACTTTAAGGGTGATGTTCAAATCACCTCAGCAACCACTCCATTTCTAGGCAGTGTATGTTGTTAACGGACCACTAGTTTGGCTTTGACAGCCTTTTTTTTTTCTCTATTCTTCTTGATTTTTGCTTTTGTCTCTGCAAATTTTCAAAGCAGCCCTTCAAATTTTTCCCTTCAAATTTGGTCCATGTTTTTTTATTACTATTTCTTTTACTTGAAATGGTGTATAAAACTGATTTTTTTTCAATTCCATCCTCCTTTTTTTTTTGTTTCTCAAATTTGCTCTCCATTTTTTTTATTTGAATTAATTTTTATAATTGAGTTTTTTTATAATTTCACCTACTTTTAGTTTTTTCCTATTAGATTTTATTCTCATTCGTTTTATTGTTATTTTTTTACTTCGATAAATTTTTTAAATTGATTTTTTTTATCCTTCAATATTGAATTTATTGAGAATTGAGCTTATTAATTGAGTCTAAATCTAGGATTTCATATGTTTAGAAAATTAACTCAGGTTTAGAAGATTCGTCTAGGTTTTTTTTTTTTTTTTTGTATTCCTTTTTTAAACTCATATTTTTCAATTTCATCCATCACTATTTATTTAATTGGGGATTGAAATCACTTTTTAAACTCATGTAAACTCATGTTTTTCAGTTTCATCCATCACTATTTATTTGTTTCTCAAATTTGCTCTCCATTCTTTTTATTTGAATTAATTTTTATAATTGAGTTTTTTTATAATTTCACCTACCTTTAGTTTTTTCCTATTAGATTTTATTCTCATTCGTTATATTGTTATTTTTTTACTTCGATAAATTTTTTAAATTGATTTTTTTTATCCTTCAACATTGAATTTATTGAGAATTGAACTTATTAATTGAGCCTATATCTAGGATTTCATATGTTTAGAAAATTAACTCAGGTTTAGAAGATTCGTCTAGGTTTTTTTTTTTTTTTGTATTCCTTTTTTAAACTCATGTTTTTCAGTTTCATCCATCACTATTTATTTAATTGGGGATTGAACTCCATTAATTTTTTTATTTGCTTTATATATGATTCTTCACTAATTTTAAAAATAGCTCGGGTTATCTTAGGGTTTTTTTATTTGTCATTCTCTATTAAATTTAGCTTTCTAAAAAAGATATTTTATTTTTTAATTAATTAAATTAATTGATTAATATAAACATGATATACTGAATTTATAATATTTTATTTGATTTGATTAAATATAAAAAGACAGAGAAGGTGATTTCAATATTGACCCATTGGCCACCAAAAAAATTCCCCGTGCCTTGAACATTCTTTTTTTATTGCAACTCATGGCATCCAAGCTAGTTACATGTACTCAGACGCCTAAGACATTTATTGTAACAATTGTTTTTCATCCTCAAATGTTTTTATTTTTTCGTCCGCCCGAATTAAGTTATAATTTGTTTAAGTTTGGAACAAATTAAAATGTTAAACACGGAAAAATCTCATTACCAATCTAAATTTTTAATCTAGAATTCAGTTCTACCCTTCCACTTTCTCTTTATAATCTTAAAAGCCCTATTAATTTTCAAAAAAATCATTTTTGATTGAAAAGTTGATTTCTCTTATTTTTCAGTCCTCAGGTTTGTGAGAAAAGAAAGAAAGTTGCAGGATTTCAATGAGGTGAAAGAAAACCATTAATTTCCATTGATTTTGGACACTAAAAAATATCAATGTTAGTGTCATTAAGTTCCATTTAATAAAAAAAATTTGATGGTAGTTGTTTTAAATCTCAATATTGCTTAAAGAAGCAAATTGAAACTATAAAAGAAAATTTATACTTGCTTTGATTTTGTGTTTTAGAACTATTTTATTGATTCTTTTAGCTTGATATATTAATTTTTTATGTTATAAAGGTGTTATTTAGGGGAAAAGAAAAGGTAAAAAAATGAGTTTTTGACAAAAAAAAAACAACCAATGATTTTCTAGACACCACTATAACTAGAGTCTGGGTAAGAGAATACGATGCATTGTCCACCATATCAGATAATGAGTCGTTTATCTTATTTTCTTTTTAAAGGTGTGCAGGATTGGGCTCATTTTTTAAAGGTCCAGGTATGTTAGGCCACCCAGACCAAGTTCATGCTCCTAGTCTTATTTTTTTTATTTTTTTGTCCTTCATTTTTTTTTCATTCCATTTACATCTTTTAACTTTTTTGAAAAAAAAATCCTATATTTATGTTATAATATATTTAGCTAAAAAATAAGTTTAAAAAACAAAATTATTAAACTCAACAAAATACGTGGTCTAGGTCGGGAGTTTAATGAATTAAGATGACAAACTGAAGTCAATATAATATGTTGTTGTCTCTTTTTTTTTATTTAATTTTTTTTCAATTTCATCATTTATAAATTTCACTATTTTTTTTATCATATATTTAGGTAAAAAAAAATATTTAATTCAATGGAGTTTGATGGGTTAAGCCACAAAATGAAATTTGATCTAATATATTGTTGTCTCAATATATCTTTTTTTCAAAAAAAATATTTTGAACTAGTCTTCGTTATATGTTTTGTTTTGATTCTTGTATGATTATTTGGTTTTAATTTGTTTTTTATAAGGTTTTCACGATTTTAAAACTTGAATCGTGGCAAGTTACTCATGGTTGACCTGTATCGATTTAATACATCACCATGTCAAATTGTTTTCTAAATCCACGTTGTTTAATTATTTTGGTCATCTAGGTTTTTTCACTTTTAAAAAAAAATTAAGTTGTTCCGCAGCATAGTATGAAGCAATAATAGTGTATTACTATTTACTTATATGATTTTGTTAATGGCGTTTTCACTTGCCTAGTTTCATGTTTTAGCATTTTTTAATGATTAATTGTATTTTTGGTTCATTTTAATTTCTATTTTTTTTAATTTCATTTTTTTATGTGATGTTGTGGTATTTTATGAATATTTTCTTCTCTTTACATTTTTTGAAAATTAAATTGTTTGATAAAATTTCATAATTGAATTAGAAGCCAATTTGACTTTATAGTGCAGAAAATAATTAAAAGTAGATGCACCAAAATAATAAAAAACAAATAATGGGTGTTTTTTTTTTAAATTTAGACAAAAAAAATAATTATTTGAGAATTTTGGTCTATTTAGTTATAAGATTTTACTAACAAAACAGTCAGTTTTAGTGTTATTTGGTTCCTCTTAAAAATAAAATTTATATTTTTTTATTATAATCTTTCTTACAAAATTTCTCACACTAATCATTATTTTCCTTAAATTTCATGCATAATATCAAGATATGATTTCAATGTTTTTTTTTTACCGAAACTTACTTTTTCACATCATGATAATTGTTTTTAATTTAAAAAAGTGTTTTTGATTACAAAAAACATGTTGTTAAAAATAAAAGAAATGCACTGATATGAAAATATATTTTAGATTGAAGAGATACATTTCCTACTTATTTTAAATTATTGAAAATTTTAGGAAAAAATATTTTAATTGCCTTTACTTTTAATTTAAAAAAATGCCACTAGTAAAAGAATATTTTGGTAAAAAAAAAAAAATAAGAATAAGAAAAGAATAGCATGTGTGTGTATAAAAGAATTTAAATCACACTCTTCCATATAAATATCTATTTTTTATTGGGAAATAGTAACTAAACAATGTTAATTACATAATGCAAGAATA
This sequence comes from Populus simonii, assembly GCA_007827005.2. Classification (NCBI taxonomy): domain Eukaryota; kingdom Viridiplantae; phylum Streptophyta; class Magnoliopsida; order Malpighiales; family Salicaceae; genus Populus; species Populus simonii. The sequence continues at coordinate 1,771,278 of CM017471.2, read as the reverse complement.
AAACGTACAGTACTAACAACGTAGCAATCCCACATTCCCACTCAGTAAAATTCTTTATCTGCTTCTGCTGTAAATGTGACGAACCATAGATTTCGTTGCTTGCAAAGAAGGCTAGGGTTAAACCCCTTCCCGGAGGTAGACAGCCGGAGCGAATTCAACTTGACATGGATTCGGCCAATGGTGAGTTCAAGGAGACCTGCTCCAGTGCGGACTTAACTTGGCATAAACTCAGTAAAACACTAAGCTCAAATGTCAAGAAAGGCCATTGACATGTGTTAACTAGCAAGGATTCATTTTCATCTTTAGAGATCCTTCAAGAAATAGAAGAAATCCTGATATATTTTCTCTTAATAGACCGCCATTAAAGATAATATTAGAAATATTTGTTTTTTATTAATGTTAATATAAAAGATATTTGTTTCTTATTAATGATAATAACATAGGTATTTTTACCACATTAAATGATCATGTCTGAAACACCTAACCTCATTAATGTTATAGTAGAAATATAAACCTCTAACATTCAGGTAGGGTTTAGAAATTCTATTCTTAAAAGATAAATATTTTTAAGTATTAAAATATTTATTATATTAAAACAAAAACAAATACTTTTGTCCTTGAAATTTAATGCTTTTTATTGTATTTATTATTATTTTTCCTTAAAAATTACTAATTTTACTATTAAAAGGTCCTCAAATCTTTCAAAAAAAAAACTTTTTATAGGTATTAGAACGGCACTCATCATGGGATAATTTTTTTATACCATGAAGAATAGAAACTCTTAAACAACAACCTTTGTTTAACTTACAATCCAACCACTAAGTCCGTTTGTTTACGCGGCTGCGGTTACTTTTAACGCAATCCGCGTAAACAAAGCGTTTGGTAACAATAAAACATGAATTACCGTATAAGTGGGGCCCATAAAAAACGGTGTTTTGTCAGAAGCAGCTCTCAGCTGCTTCTCACGCGTCCGCATCTGCCTAGGTGAATTAATTCACCTCGGCACTGTTCACTTCAAGAAGTGAACAGTGTTCTTAAAGTGAACAGTGCTATTCAATTGGCACTGTTCACAGTGGAAAAAATTGTGTTTTTTTTTTGTGTTTTATTCGAAAAATTAGAAGGAGATCGTTTGATGACGTAACAAAAAATTCAGTTTTTGTTGTTGCGCGTTTAAGAAACCATGAAAAATATAGTCCTTGTTTGGTAGATTTCTTACGTGATGAAATTACACATAGTTTAATGGAATAATAAAAAATATTTGATATCAATATTATTTATTTCATGGTGTAATAATAGTAGTTAAATCTATAATATTTAAATTAAAAAACATTTGATATCAATATTATTTATTTCATTGTGTAATAATAGTAGTTAAATCTATAATATTTAAATATATATATTTTAATTATTTTATAACCTTAATTTGAAAAGCATTCTTTTAACCAAACACATTAAACTATTTTTTGTTCAACCTCAATTTCAACCACAGTTTTAACCAAACATATATTTTTTCAAACCAACCTCAACTAAAAGTACTTTTTATAAAACAACTTTTTTAAATCACAACCATAACAGCTACCACAATACCAAACACACTCTAAAATGACTTTATTTTCTAAATATATTGAATTTTTAAGCATTGTTAAAATGCATCAGCAAATAAGTGCAAGAAAAAAATGGATAGAGTGAGATAATTGTTTTGTCTCGAACAATAAAATTAGATGACAAGGTTGGATCCAATCGAATTGTTTGGTCATATAGAAATAATAAAAATAATCTGTTAAATTAAATTTGGATGTTTAAAACCTAAGGATACATTACAAAAAAATTACTTTATATAATAAATGAAACACTAAATGTGTCAAGTGTTTTACTGTAGATTATGAGTGCTAACATGGTAGATTCACACAATGTTTTTATTTTTTTGTTCTTAATTTATTTTACCTTGATTATTAATTTTTTTTATTTAATTTCATTATTTTACATTGCGTGAATTAGTGATTCGACTTAATGATTTGTTCTTTTTTTTTTGGGTGAAATGACATAAAAAATGAAATATATAATTTTTGGTCTTTTATTTCTTTTTTTTTTAGTTCAAACATTAAGTTTTTATTTTTGATTTCATTCTGCATTGTTTGGTGATTTGACTTGATAGTTTGGGTTTGTGTCGCTTTCTTTAATGTTATTGCAATCTCAAAAAGTGTTTTGATATTGAATTGGTTCTTAATTTTGTGAAAAATAATCTAGCTTTGTTGTTTGTGAAAAAAATAAAAGGATCAAAATTAAAACCTTGGTGAAATGATCCTTTCTTAAAAAAAATCTTGTGCCAACACCTTTTAGTTTTAAAATTTTATGAAAAATTATGTTTTATCTGTTTAATTTTAAAATTATATAATTTAGTCAAAGATTTTATTTTATTCACATTTCATTCCTTGAATTTTGAAGAGTAGAGAAAGTTACCGGATTATGATAAAAGAGAGATAATGTGTTTGGTATTGCGGTAGCTGTTGTGGTTGTGATTTGAAAAAAGTTGTTTTTATAAAAAATACTTTTAATTGAGGTTGGTTTGAAAAAATAGGTGTTTGGTTAAAACTGTAGTTGAAATTGAGGTTGAAAACAAAATAGTTTAATGTGTTTGGTTAAGAATGCTTTTGAAATTGAGGTTATAAAATAATTTATATATATATATTGATGGTTTTAAATTTAAATATTGTAGAATTAATTACTCATATTCATAAAATAAATAATATTTTATATAAAATATTTTTTGTTATTCCATTGAATTATTTATAATTCCATTACGTACAAAATTCATCCGATAAGAACTACAATTTTCATAATTTTTTGAGCTTGTAATAAAATTAGATAAAATATTATCAGGTATAAAATTGATATTACAATGTGAGTGAATTTAATTCACTCTATACTAGTTTTTTGGGAAAAAAATATTGTTCACATCACAGTGCGAGTGAATTTAATTCAATCTAAACTAGTTTTTTACAAAAAAAAACTGTTAAAAAAATTAACACACTGAAAAAAAAAAATTCACGTAAATAGTGCAAGTGAATTGCAATGTTCATTGTTTTTTAAGTGAACAGTGTATCAATGTACACTGTTCATGTTAATTGCAATGTTTGGTGCAATTAGAATGCACAATGAGCAAGAAGCAGCATTTTGCTGCTTTTTCTTTTCCTGCATCTCAAACGCAAAAACATGTAGGATCCATACACGGTAAACTGTGTATTTTTCTTTACCAAATATGTTGCATCTGCGTTTTAAACAAAACGCAGACGCAATCTCGTTACTAAACATAGTCAAAGTTGTTGGTTGAATATATTCCAACAATAAAAAATAATAATTTTGATGTTAATATATTCCATTTAATATCAAAGTACAATAAGTTTTTTGAAACTTTACCTTACCTGAAAAGATAAATCGGAGCCGAGAGAGAATTTTTTTCATAATTTAATTTTGTATTTTTTTAGAATGTTTTTGGGAATGATTAATTTGCTTTGAGAGGTTCTAACCGTATTTATTACATTTACCCTTTAAATTTTTTAGCCACCTTTGTACTGTCTGAATTTGAATTTGAGGTAGGAAATAACGCATCGTCTACCTCTTTCCTTCCTTTTGTTTTAACAAATGGGATAACAACACTTGTCTGTCTATTTTTAAATAATTAAAAAGATTAGGTCCATGCACTCAAGCTTGTGCTGCTAGGCCACGCAGAGGGCGTGATTTTCGGTGGGCTAGGTGCGCGAGCTTTTTTCTTCCTTTTCATTTTAAATTTACTTATTTAGAAATTAAATAATTAAATACATATTATATATATTACTTTATTAATTTTCTCAAATTAATTGAAAATATATTTGACTTATTATTTTTTTGAAATACCATTAAACTTTTAGTTTGTTTTCAAATAAGATTATAATTGCTTTTTTTTTTTAAATGTAGCAAGCGTGTTTTTTTATAGCTTGTTATATTTTTAAAAAAGAAATATTTAATAAATTTTTTCTGAACATATATTTTTATTATTATATAATTAAATAAAATATAATTTTAAAAAAACAAAGTAATTGAACAAAGTTAGATCCATAATCCTAGGATCGTATTTGACGGGTAAACCCAGATTAACTAAAATTAATCTGATATATTATTATTTTAAAATTTAAAAAATAAAAACTATTGTATTTTTAATTAATTTCTTTCACCACTAAAAAATAAAAAATGTATATTTTCAATGGATTTACATTAAGCAACTGTTTAATGAAACTTCTCTCTATTATATATATATATATATATATATATATATATATATATATATATATATATATATATATATATATATATATATATATAACTCTTAACACTCATTAAAAAATAAAAAAAAACCACCATCACTATTGGTTAATGTTGAAGTACTCGATAAAATATTATCTTAGCTTAAGTAGTCAAAATTACTGCGCTATAGTTCTGGATTGGATTAGATTTTTTTTTAGAATGTAAGAAAATAGTATCATGATAGTAATAAATATTTCAGCATTCTTATTAAATTTAGTAAAAGAGTTTAATTTTGAAAAATCCTAGACTTAATTTTTTACTTAACTCGAGTTTTAAATTAAATCATATGAGAATTGTCCTGATATAATCTTGTCAACTGAGTAAATAAAAAATATATAAAAAAACAAGTCAGATTCATCATAATCAACTTAAAATACTAGCGACCCATGTTATGGAATCCACTTAGTGGAGTTAACTTTTTTTTATTATATGATAAAACAATAAGAATACCAATTCACCGTTAACCCAATACTATTTGATAAAATTCAATAAAAACTTAATATTAAATGATAAAATTCAAAAAAAAAAGAGAAAAATTAAATCTTGACCCACCTCTTTACTTATTCCGGATTTTAAATTAACTCGTATGAAAATTGTCTCGACGTGATCTTATCAACTTAGTAGATCCAAAAAAAATTCAATGGAGAAAAAAAAAAGAAACATGTCAAGTTCTAGTCATCTCACTAAATTTATGACTTGGTTATGGAATGAACTGAGTTAAATTAATTTTTATTTTATTTTATTATATAATAAAAAATATAAATATCGATTCATTATCAACCTTATACAGAATAATAAAATTAAAAAAAAAACTAACATTAAAAGATAAAATTATAAAAAACAAAAGATCAATAAATAAATAAATAAATATTCAACATAAAAAACATAAATTTGTTACAAAATAACCCAAGTGTGTAGCCTGAGATAGTTGCGCGCATCTGAGCCTTCATTTTTTTAGTTATACAGGGTAGATGAAAAAAAAACACTATCCTCACTACCGTTCAAATCGGCGACCTTCAATATGTCTGCACCATGCGTTAGGCAAGTGAGCAACAAAACAAATATGTTAACAAATAATTAAAATAATATATTAACCCGGTTCATTGTTCATATGACCAGTTAAACTAACCTCACATCTTTTATTGTATTTATAATAATTGTTATAATTCTATATAAGACTTCAAGCAACAAGTTTGGAGACTAGAACACAATTTATTTCATGGAAAATAGTTTTCCAAACCTTTTTATATTTATTTATTATTATAAATATTAATTAATAAAACATATTTTTTAGTAAAAAAAAAAATTAGCTTGATTTCAAAAAAAAAAAATTTTCCTTTTATTTTAAGCGGAAAACACTTTATAGAGAGTTGCAAAAAAATAAAAAATATCTTGTTATTATATAATTATACAAAATCCGGTCCTTAATTTTTTTATTGTTAAATATTTTGTTTTGATTTTTTTTCAATTGCATCCCTTAGAATTTGATTTAATTAGATTTTTATACCAACTTTGATCTTGATTCTTTTGATTGTTATTTATTGTTCTCTTATCCTTCTCTTAATTTTTTTTATCTATCAGATTTGGTCTTCATTTTTTTTTATTTATTTTATTTAAAATAATTTATAACATTAGATTGTTTTTTCAATTTCATCATCTTTTAAATTTTTTATCTGTCAGATTTGGTCTTCATTCTTTAATGAACTTGAAAAAAATAAAATATTAATAAGTTATTTTTCAGCTTATTCTATAATATAGCAAAACACTGAAAAATATTTTCTAACTCATTTTGCATGATACTACCGAATATAAAAAATTATTTACTTTTCAAAAATTCATTTTACCCTAAAACCACTTTAAAAGAAAAAAAATTCTTTTCAACAAAAATAAAATAAAAATAACAGGGTATACATAAAAGAAGAAGAAGAAAGTTTAGCTTCGCTGCTTGCAAAGCATTAAAGAAACAAAACAAAACTCGTTTTTCTGTTCATATGCATTTATTTCTTGCTGTTTTTGCTTTCTTGGGCAGGAACAGTTTGGACAAACAAACAAACAAACTGTACATTGCTGTTTGGGGAAGGACACTAAGGATTAAAAAACAATGCAAGAAGTTTTTATTTTCCATAAATTCAGGAGTGGAAATCTTAGCTGCATTCTCAAAATTGACTCCTCATATTTTTGCATTGAACTGGATCATGATAAAGATCCAATGTTTTCCCCATGCCATCTTTTACTAATCTCCAGTTCATTCTGTTAAAACTGGGAATCAAATATTCTTTTGTTTGATTACAAAGCATTTAGAACCGAATCACGTGACTCATGATTGAGTTCCAATTCAAGCCATCTATTATTGATTCATATCCACTACAGATTCCACAAGGAAACTGCATTGCATCTGAATCTGTCAACAACGTAAGGAATTTAATTAAATACAGAAAGCAATACTTAGAATATTTAATTTAACTCCCTTTTGCTGTTTGGTGCAATCACTACCAAAAATTTTCTTACACATGAATGAAGATATGAGGCTGTACAAATAATCTGCAGATTGAACAGGAGGAAATGCAAGACCAACGGAATGAAGGAACAAATGTATCTTATTGAAAAGAATCTGATCTAGTTTAGAGACCGTAAACTGTAGAAGAATCCCTTTTTACTCCATATGACTGTACTTTTGAAGGAACTGTATTCATATGTCTGTGGATTTACCGTAAGAATTCGAGAGGGAATAGCAAACTGAGGAGCTCTCGAGTTCAGGACACGGTTCTGGGGATACAGACTCTGAAAAGCCATCAACGTTTGAGCATGTCCAAGGAGATAAGGTGTTGCGAATTGCCAAGGAGACATTAAACAGACAAAGAGAGGTGAAAGGAGATTCTGCAAGTCCCGTGAAGTTGCCAGCCATAGTGATGTTTGAACCAATCACACCTTGCAAAGTGATTTGGTCGAGAACAGGGATGGCATTAGGATCAAAATTGTCATCCGGATGTGACCCACAATCACCAATGGCACCAAATGCCGTGTTGATATTTTTCAATTCAACATCTGATATGATGATCCGTTTAATATAACCCCCTCTGCCCTTAGTTGTTCTAAACTCAATGCCACTAAATGAGTTGTATATGTGGACCTGCTCCACATGCACATTAGAAATGCCACCAGACATCTCACTACCAAAGGCTACGGACGAGCCTGAGGATGATTGAAGGTACACCCTTCTTATGTATACATCTGTTGTAGGCCTATCGTACGCGATACCGTATTCATCCCAGCCACTCTTGAGGGAAATCGCGTCATAACCAACCTCGATGCGGCTGTCCTCTATGCACACATTATTGGAAGAATCTGAAAATGATGTAAAAATTGAGGCAGCTAAATTCTTTCTCGACAATGATTTTACCGAAAGCCATTAAGGCAGTTCAACCGTACCCAGCATTTTCACACATTATATTAACAAAGCATTCTCGGCAGGAGAAAATTACGCAACGTAAATTTTGAAGGGATAAGGAAGATGAAGGGATGTATATGTTTTTGTGCTGAGGACAATTATGGAAAACATGTTAACTAAACAAACACAGAATGTTCAATAAACCTGGAACTATGCCGATGGTGTAAGGGGATTCTCCAGGAGCAGAGACTGAAATATTTTGAACAACCACATTACTGCATCAGAGACAATTCCACACAAAAATCAAGTCAACTCCATCAATTCATAAGTTCTTTATTCAATTAGCAATCACCATGGTCTTAAGAGAAATTACCTGCAATACACTGGATGAATGCTATATGCAGGAGCATTCAAGAAGGTAAGATTTGAAACTACTACATAATCAGACGATGTAAATTCCACAAGATGAGGGCGGCTGTAGTTCAAGGAATGGGACTCGAACCAATCCCACCAAACTGAACCCTGACCATCAATGGTTCCATTGTCACCTAGACCAGCAAATAAATGTCAGGTGAGCAACAATTGAGACCAAGCGGTCAGTAATTGAAAGAGAGAAATGAAAACGCCAGTGCATTTACCAGTTACTACCACATCGTGTAGCATATCTCCATTTATTAAACTTTGATATCTTTTTCCAGGAAGTTCAATCCCACGACCATATGAGGGTAAGGGATCAACAAGATCCCAATGGGATGGATCCTAATAAGCAAGGAAAGCATCTGTCAGAAATCCAAGGGTTGAAAATAATAATGAACCACACTAATTTTGCTTTCTTAGAAGTTTCTTCTGCATCTATCTTCTCTGGACATAGAACAAACAAAACAAAAGAGGGGAAAGGAATAAGAGCAAGCAAGCCGTGAAAAAGTACCTGAGATCCAAGAATGACAGCCCCTTTTTCCACGAATAGTGTGAGATGGCTGGTAAGACTGAAACTTCCAGTGAGCCATTTTCCAGGTGGGACATAAAGCTGAGCGCCACCCTTGTCTGTAAATGACTTGAGATAGAAAATGGCATTCTGAAAAGCAAGAGTATTCAATGTTTTCCCATCTCCAACCGCACCAAACTCCAAGATGGAGACACTATGTGGTCTTGGTTTTAAACTTGGTTTGAAACCACACACTCCGCTGCTCTCTTCTGCATCAATTCTAATGGCAATGCTCAGTGCCAGTAGCAAGAGTACTGCCACCTGAAAATGCGAAAATGCAATTCTCAAAACAGATTCCTAAAACAAAGATTCATTTTTTGCAACAGTCAACATTAAGCAAGAGATAAATGAAATTCAAAACAATCATAAATTCCATAGAAAATACATTAAGACAAGAACAAACAGACTCCAACCTCTATTATTGGATTCTTAGAATCCAGTGAGTTGTACAACGCTCAAAACTCCAACAAAAGAAAAAGAACACAGAAAGGCAAAAACCAAGCTGTCCATTTTATCACAAAAGATGCCACACAGAGATCAAGAGAATTCCTATATAATGTAAAAACTTCTCAAACACTAAGAACATGCTTTACACCTCAAAAATTATTGGAAAATTATATTATGATGAAGTATAGCAGGGAATTATTAGATTTTATTTGACAACTGAATCAATGAAACATATGAGATCATAATTGATCAAAACAGAAAGCAATTTTAAAGCAGAATAAAATAAAATTAAGGATAGTGTACTTGCTAGTAAAACAAATTAGCCTCCTTATAATGTGGAAGTTGAAGTATGGTTTGGCTATTCCAAGAGAAAGGAAAGCAATGCAGTAAACAAATCAACCAATCAAAAGAAGAAAGCAAAAAAAAAAAAGAAGAAGAGAGAGAGTCAAGAATCCAATGAAAACAACACTGTTCAAAAGAACTATAACACACAAAAAACAGCAATTCAAGACAAAAATTTTGCAGCCATGATTTACAAACTGAAAGAGGAGAAATGGAAAAAAGAAAAAAGAAAGTCCATCGCGCTAATAATATTCAAAATCAAAAGCGTCAGTTCAAGCAAAAATGGAACTTCATCATCATAGTTTTAGAAAAGAGAGAAGCACAGCATGTCAATATATCAAAATATAGTAAAAATGAACTGAATTGACTGCCATAACCATTGCCGTGATGGACTAGTACATATTATACAGCAAAACATGAAAATCCCACAAAGGCAATCAAAGATATACTTCAACAGATCATAGATATAACACCAAAACCAATCAAAACTCCAAACTTTCCAGATTTGAAGGAGGAGAAAAGGAATAAAAACAGAAATATAAAAGAAACGTACTTACTGGCATCTTCATGGAGAGCTCACAACTTTTCTTCTTCTTCTTCTTCGTCTTCTTCTTCTTCAACAGTATTGACCAAAAGGAGAGACAAGAAAACAAAGTATGGCTTAGCTAATGTAGAAGAAAGAAAGAAAGAAAGAAAGGGAAGGTAGTGGGAGAAGAAGCACCACAAAAACAGGGGCATCTTGGTGTAAGCTTGTGTATTATAAGCATTAATTATATATAAATGACAACGAGAACATTTTCTTTATTTATTATCGGTTACAGCATTGCATTACATTACAAAATAAATAAATTATAACCCAGTAATATTTAATAAATTAATAATACAGTGTAACTTGATAAATTAATAATCTTAACTAAATGATATTTTTGTTTGATATCGATTTAAATTTGAAATTTAAATAATATTTTAATCAATGAATAAATATGTGCTAAAAATTATGTACAAGTTTAACTGTTCTTGGTAAGTTAGGAAATGACAGCTTAATTACCATGCAAGAAGAAGAAGAAGTAATAAAAGGAAATATAGTGGTAATTAATGATTAATAGCGTAATTAACCTGTAATGTGAATATGATTAATAACGTCTCTAGCCGACAATTATGTTTGAAACGGGTTTTCTTTTATTTAGAGAGAGTGTGATTGATTGCGTGCTAATTTTTAGCAGCTGTGTTTGCAGTAACAGCTAGTTCTAGATTTTTTTTTAACATAATTAAATAATAGATTAAAAAAAATTCAAGCTTATTACTTAAATTGACAATTTAAATATGATAAATAAAGCAACAAGAAAAAAAAAAAGAAGAACTACACTCAAGTTTATTTGAATTATCAAACAACCTAATACTAATCTAACTGAAGAAAAACTAGGAAAAGAAAAAGAGAGTCAAACTTCAATACAAAAAAATAGAAAATATCAACTTAGAAAAAAGAGAAAAAACCAAACAAACCTACAAGAACTTCTTAAATCTAGTTCAATCTAAAAAATTGCAACTTATTAAGTCATGAACCCGAATTCAATTACGAAGTTTAAATGTTATCCAATTTAATTTTGAAGGATAAGATTGTTAAAAAACCTATTAATAAAAAAACTTTCAAAAGAAAAAAAAACAACAAAAAAATAGGGCTAAAATTTGACTGGAAAAACCCAATGAGAATGAAATCCAAAAAAAAATAATATCGCAAACAAAAATAAATTTCAATTAAAAAAATTAGGACCAAACTTGAAAATGACGAGGGTGAAATAGAAAACAATTGTTGAGGGCTAACCCAATAGAATTAAACCTAGAAAAATAACAAAACAAAAGTTAAAAAAATAAATAATTAAGACAACAATTTAGAAAAAGAGAAAAAAATAAGGCAAACCTCATAAACCTAGTCTAATCTCTAAAAGTTGCATCTCGTGAAAGTTTTTTTACGCAAATTCAATCAAGAAATTAATCAATTTAATTTTGAAGGATAAGATCGATAGAAAAATATTAATGAGAAAACCTACAAAAGCAACAAAAAAAATGATAATAAAATTTGATAGGAAAAACACAAGGAAACAAAAATTAAATGAAAATAAATGCCTAGGGATGGAACTGAAAATAAACAAATCAATCAAGAAAATGATTCAAAACAAATAAAAATTAAAAAAAAATGAGGACCAAGTTTGAAAACAAATAAAAAAAATCAAATGATCAAGGATGGAACAAAAAATAAAATCCAATTAGAAACGATCAATGCAAATAAAACAATTGAAAAATAAGAGAAGAGAGACTAAATCGAAAGAAAAAATAAATTGAATGGCTGATATGGATTTTTGCATGGTCAACTCACAATTCAAGGAAGAAAGAGAAGGAAAAGAAAAAAAGAAAATAAAAGTAATTTTGGGGCCAAACCACGATGAATCACCATACTCACGCCACCCATAAAAAGAGAGGATGTCAAGATGAATCAAATGATGCGACAGAATCATGGTTACAATTGCTAGAGTCAGTCGCACACACCGCTAGAAGATGACATGACAGTTGACGCGTGCAAGGCATACGTCAGTAGCTTTTTCATTTTTTTAGGTGAAAAAACCAAAAATTCTCTTAAGATTAAACAATATTAACAAACAAATCATTGTGAAATTACACCTAAGCCCCTGAAGCCAGGGCTAAAAAATCAACTTGTAAGGGTAATGTAGTAATTCAACTATTCTATAAAATTTGAAAACACAAAAACACCTTTGTGTAGAAAACATTGGATTATTTTATTAAAGGGTTATATTAGTAATTTTACTATGCATTTAAAAATCCAATTACCAAAATAACTTCGCACAATCCTCAAAAAACATTTATGTCATGGTAAAAAGACCATCCTACCCCCGAAGCCAAGGCAAGAGATAAAATAACCAAATGACAAAAAATTCATGATACTATTATAATGAATAGTGTTTTGTATCTTATGACATAGCAAACCCTTAGGAGAATTAGTGTTTTAGATAATATTTTGTTTTGGATACATTTTTTTATTAGTCGAATGAAACAAACAAATTAGTTGGGTCTCATAATTTAACCAAAAGTTTCATATAATTTCTGTGAACCGGCTTCTTAAGTGGTAAATTATTACAATTACAATAAAACTAAATAAGGAGAGGTTTTTATTGTACTCGTTTTCCCATAACACTATTCATTAGAATAGTGTTTGTTTTCCTAATATATATATATATATATATATATATATATATATATATATATATATATATATATATTTCAATTTCATCATTCAATATTAAATTTATTGTGGAGTAGACTTTATAATTTTTCTCAAATTATTTTTTATGAGATTATCTTAGATTCATGATCCAGACCACATGTTTAAAAGGTTGACTCATGTTTTTTCCCTTCTTTTCTAATTAATTTTTTTTCCTTAATTTCATTCTTCAACATTGAGTTGATTGAGAATTAGGCTTTGTGATTTATTTTGGTATGCTTTCTATGAGGTTATCACCATCACATGATTCGAGTCATAGGTTTGGTGGGCTAACCTTGGTTGACCCGAGCAGCTTTTTGTATCCTTTTTTAATCAAAATTTTCTCTTTTTTGTCTTTCAACACTTTGTTGATAAAAAAATGAGCTTCATATTTTTATTTTATTTTGCTTTCTATTAGGTTATCTTTTTTACATGATCCAGGTCGTGGGTATGGTAAGTTAACCCGGGTTAACATGAGTTATTTTTTTGGATCTTTTTTTTAATTGATTTTTTTTAGTTTCATCCTTCAACATTGAATTTATTGAAAATTGAGCTTCGTAATTTATTTTGATCTGCTTTCTTTAAGGTTATCATGATCTCATGTCTTAGTATGCGGATTAATATGTTATCCCTAGTTGACCCGAATCAATCCAATATTTTTTTGGATCTTTTTTTTAATTGATTGTTTTTAGTTTCATCCTTCAACATTGAATTTATTAAAAATTAAGTTTCGTAATTTATTTTAATTTACTTTCTTTGGGGTTATCATGATCTCATGTTTTAGTATGTGGATTGATATGTTATCCCTAGTTGACTCTAATCAATCCAATATACTTAACTTAGTCAGAGACACACTGGATATCTATATCCGACAAGCACCACCTTGAAAAACAACAATGACATGATGATTTCAACGACATCAAAGAAGATTGTATGAGGTCACACATTATGCCTAAACCTCGGTGACACCTCTCACATACCGGTGCATGTTCTATACGTGCCAGACCTTTTTTTGTCTCGTTTGTTTAATTTAGTCTTTGATTCTATAATAATTCTTCTATTGAGCTTTGAATTTTATTCCACATGATTCAAGCTTTTTTTTTTAAAAAAATTTAGTCTTTGATTCTCACCCATTAGATCCTCCATAAGTCCCAGACGAGGAGAGAAGAAAGAGAAGAAAAAAGAAAGTGACATCTCGTCAACTAGTTCAGCACATTGTGATCATCTCCATGACCCAGGTTTTGAATTTTATGGTTAACCTGATTTGACTAGTGCTTATCCAATATGTCGACATCGCAACATTGAGAAAAAAATATATATCATCTTGAAATTTTATTAAAGCCAAACCCCATTTTCATCAACCATTCAGGTTACCTTTGTACTCGCCAAATTGACTGAGTCAAGTTGTGGCAACTCCCATACAGTTTACTTTGATGCTCAGTCTAGGTGAGGAATCGAGGCTGGAGGTTTCAACATTGACTTGTTTGACTGAGTTTAACAACAATGTCAAAGAGTTTCCCATCTTTAGTTCAAAAAAATAACATTGCCTATTTAAAAAAAAAAACTTCATAAAGCATCACCTTACGATTTTGTTTTTTGTCATTTAGGGTTTTGACTGATTCACTTTTATATGTTATGAGTCTACAACTTATTCACTAAAGATGCTTGCACATTTTTTTCTGTTACTGGAAAAAAAATTACTCTATCTTGTAGCAAAACACGAGACAACTAGCTAATTTTCTTTCTATTCATACTATATACAATACTAAAAAAATGCTTTTCTTTTATCATAAATCAAGGTATCTCCTACTTTCAATAAAAAATTGCTTTATTGTGGAGTCCATTATTTTAGTGCTGATACTTTCATATTATAGTGGACATATAGCACAGTAAAACACTAGATTATTGTTCCATGTTGTGTTGCTAGTCGAATTATTTTTTTTTAATGTAAAAAAATATAACAGTATTGCTAACGTGTTTTCTAATAAAAAATTAATCATGAGCTCAAAATATAATGCATATTGGACAATATATTTAAAAACAAATATTGATAAGACAATATATTGGATGCCATTTATTTTTAAATATTGAGACGACCATATATTGGATCGACTCAAGTTAACATGTTCAATCTTTGACCTTAATCATGAGATCATGATAACTCTATAGAAAATAAATAAAAATAAATTATGAAGGCTGCTTCCTAATCAACCTAATGTTGAAGGACAAAATAAAATAAAAATTAAAAAAACAAAACAAAACAAAACACTCGGGTTAAAATGCCAAAATAGTAACTTGGATCATGGATAACCCCGATGAAAGCAAATTGACAAAAAAAATTATGAAACTCAATTTCCAACCAATGCATTGTTAAAGAATGAAATCAAAACAAAATAATTAAAAAAAAGATAAAAAAACTAAGTCAACCCGGGCTAAATCATAAAATGTGATAACGTCATAAAAACCAAAATAAAAAAAAAATTATAAAGCTCCATTTCTAATAGATCTAGTGTTGAAGGTTGAAATTGAGAAAACAATTAAATATACAAGACTGAAATAACTTCACAGAAAGCAAATTGAAAAAAAATATAAAGCTTAGTTCCCTAACAACATAATGTTAAATGATAAAATTGAAGAAAAAACTAAATAAAAAAAGATTGAGTTGTTGAAGGGTTAAATTTAAAATATATTCAATTAAAAAAATCCAGAAAATAAATTAGGTTAACCTGTCAAACCCAAGACTCGGGTAATGAGACAGGATAACCATATAGAAAGAAAATCGAGAAAAATCATGAAGTCAATTAAAAAATATTCAATTAAAAATAACAAAAAAAAAAGAACAAAGTCAACTTGGGTCAATATGCCAATCCAGCGACCAAAGTCATGAGATCGAGATAACCTCATAAAAAGAAAATTCTTAAAAATTACAAAGTCTAATTTCCAACCAACCTAATGTTGAAGAATGAAATTGAAAAAAAAAATCAATTAGAAAAAGCAGCCCAAAAAAAGATTACATTAGTCAACATGAGTTATTTTGTTAAACTTACGACCAATGCCATGATATTGAGATAAATTCACATAAAGCAATAAAAAAAAACACAAAACCTCATTTCCAATAGATCTAATGTTGAAGATTGAAATCGAGAAAAAAAAACTAAATTCATGATATTGATATATAACACAACAAAAAAAAAAAATACAATGCACAATGCCCAAAACAAACTAATATTTGAAAAATAAGATTGAAAAAAAAAACAAAAAAAGAAAAGAAAATTGGATTGGTTAAAAGTAAGATTGAAAAGAAAAACTGAATAAAACACACAAACCAAACACTATTATAATACATAGTGTTTTGTGGGTGCGACCAAAATGATTTAGCCATATCTTTAGTGTTTTGTTAATAAAATAATAATATTAAAAAACTCGTGATTTGATTAATAAATGAGTATATTTCTTATATTATCATTTAGGATTTAAATATTTTGAAAAACCATAGTAAAATAACTTCTTATGAACACACATTTAGAGTGGATAACACTTGTTTAAGGCTAGATCATAGAAGGTATAAGGGTGTTTGGTGCTATATCTGTTTTTGCTTTTAGATGTTTTTGAAAAAAAATTTGGCTAAAAATAATCAAATTGATGATTTTTTAATGATTTATAATGATTTTGATGTGCCGACGTCAAAAATAAAAAAATCTAAAAAAACTATTTTGATATATTTTCAAGCGAAAAGTTATTTTGAAACGCACTATACACCACAATGTCAAATACACACTTTAATATTAAAACATAACACATAAATATTCAACTAGTTCAATTCATGAACAAAGACAATAAGAATCCCTCTGGATATGTTTGGATATGAAATATATGATATTTCTTTGTACAAAAGCATCTATTAATTTTTTTTCTTACAAGAAGTGATTAATTATTTAAATATCTTAAACCAATTTTTTTTTTTTTGCAATATTCTCACAATCCCTTATTATCTTCCTAAGATTATGTTTAGTTTGGAGTTAAAAACTGGAGGTTAAATGTTAAGCGGTGAAATATTAAGAATGAAAAAAATGATTATAGGATGAATATTTTAAAATGTTTAATATATAGTGTTAAAAATCAATAAGTTTTAAAATAAAACTCATAATAAAAATAATAAACAATATAAATAGATGAATTCAATGCTTTGTTTAGGAAAAAAGATGAAAAATGAGTGATTGGTTAAAAACAAAAACAAAATGAGTGTAAATTCCAAAAAAATCTCCCTATCCATTTTGTATCTCACTCATCTCATCCTTTAATCCCCCCCTTCAAAGTAAATACTACTCAAAATTAAAGGGTGCGGTGCAATATTGTGAAATTATAGAGGGGGTGTTTGGCGGTGCATTTGTTTTTGTTTTTAGATGTTTTTTAAAAGTGTTTGAAAGACCATATTAAAATAACTTCTTATGAATACACAATTAGAGTGGATAACATCATAGTTATCAAACCCGGTTTAGGGGTTGACCCGGCCAAGGAGTCGGGTCTCGGGTTACACAGGTTAACTCGAGTCAACTTGAATCAACCCGGAAAAATTTAAAAAAAATATTTGAGATTTTAATATTTCATATGAAAAAATTAAAAAACAATCCATGTGGATATAAGCTATACATGTGTGTAAATAATGAAGTTTAAAAGATTATTTCAAAAGGTTTTTTATCCCACATTGAAAAAACATAACTTTTTTTTCTTGTGAACATAGAATATATATATATATATATTAAAGGGTTTCAAATCTAACATTAAAAAAATAAAACATTCTTTTAGTATTTATATAGTGAACTTTGAAATGGGTTAATAACTAACTGAAAAATATGAAAAAAAGGGTTTCTGGTTAGGAGAAAAAACACATTTGAAAAAAAAAGGTCTCTACCGGGTCAACTGGGTCACCATGTCCCAAGTTGACCCACCGAGCCGGATCTGATAACTATGGATAACACTTATTTAAGGCTAGATCATAGAAGGTATATATGGCGTTGTTTGGCGTCGCAGTTGCCTTTTCTCTTAGATGTTTTTGGAAAAGTGTTTTTGGCTTAAAAAACATAAAATTGATAATTTTTAGTGCTTTGTAATGATTTTAATGTAATGATGTCAAAAATAAAAAAAAATCTAAAAAAATTCCTTTCAATCCATTTTCATGCGAAAATTTATTTAAAAAGTATCCCACACCACAATCTCAAACACACACTTTAATATTAAAACAAAACACATAAACATTCAATTAGTTCGATTCATGAACAGAGACAAAATAAGAATCCCTCTAAATATGTTTGGATATGAAATATATGATATTTCTTTGCACAAAAATATATATCAATTATTATTCTTTCTTACAAGAAGTGGTAAATTATTTAAATATCTTGAACCAAATGTATTTTTTTTTTACAATATACTCATGATGTCTTATTATCTTTTTAAGATTATTTTTAGTTTAGAGTTAAAAATTGGAGGTTAAATGTTAAGCGGTGAAATATTAAGAATAAAAAAAAATGATTTTTAGATGAATATTTAAAAATGTTTAATATATAGTGTTAAAAATCAATAAGTTTTTAAATAAAACACATAATAAAAATAATAAATAAAATACATAGATGGATTCAATGCTTTGTTTAGGAAAAAAAATGAAAAATGAATGATTAGTTAAAAACAAAAACAAAATGAGCGTAAATTCCAAAAACAATTCCCCTTCTCCATTTTGTATCCCACCCATCTCATCCCTTAATTTGCCCCCTTCCAAAGAAAATAGCACATAAAATTAAAAGGCGTGAAATTATTATCTAAAATGGTCATGCCAGCACTAATCCTAACACTGGTTTTCCTTTTTGTTTTTAAATTTCATGAACAACTATTTTGGTAATGTTGGGGAATCAATCTATTTAGAGAAAGTTTTGAAACCCAGTTTGATCCATATTAACCTAAGTCAATGATTTTAGTTTTAATTTTTGTCCAAAACAATTTTGTTTGAAAAACATTTTGACTGGATCTCATCTAGGTCTTGACCGAATAACCAAGTCATTATCACATCGAATGGGTTTTCCCAAGTTAAACTGTGATGCAACTATATTATTTGATAGTTTTATCCATATTTGCCTAATATTTGTTTATGTTATATATATAAAATGTCTTAATATTCATTTATTTTATATTTTGAAGGCATTTTTGGATGTAAGATTCAAAAAGAAGTAAATTGGAGATAATTCAGACCATGTTCCAACCCGTGTCGAACTTTGGCAGATTTAACCTCTAATCGATATTTTGTGCAGAGCTTGAGCTCTAGAGGTTGAAATGAAGTGATTCCAGTGGCATTAGAAAGATAACATACATACCTTTCTATACATATATGGCAAGAAAAATAAAAAGAGAAAAAGCATGAAAATCACAGCCTTTAAAGACAAATCTCATATTCTACCAATGCTGACCTTTGACCATTCGGACTTGAATATCTTAAGTTAGAGAAGTTCATTTGATGCAAACTCAATGTTTTTGGATTCTCGACTTGAAGACCTATCAGTCTACCAAATTTTAGTAGAAAAACAACTCATATGTGAGAGATATGATTTTTCTTAGACGACTTGTAGATTCTGCCAGCATACAGGTTTTGTGAAGAAATAAGTCTAAGTTACTTCCCAAGCATCCAAATCGACATCCAAGTCTCTATTTGGGAAATCTAACTCCTATAAGTCTAAATTCAAAGTTTGAAAATTTTATGCAAGACTATTTCTTCTTCTTTTTAGGAAAATAGTTATTGCATTACTTAAATATAAATTGTCTACTTAGGAAAGGACTATATTTTTAAGGAAGTAGGGATTATGGTTGACTATCAAATAAAAAGAAAGAGAGAGAAGAAGGAGAGGGCAGCCAGAAAGAGAAGAAAAACTTCACCCTTTTCTCCTATACCCAAAATCATGTATTCATCTTTTCTTTTGATTAGTTTCTCAATAGACATGCAAGGTTAAATTCTTTTTCTTGGTTGCAAGGACACAGAAACCTTCGGATTTCAATAACTGTGAGATTTATTTTACCTTTTCTTTTTAGTTTATATGATGAGTATGTTTGTTTTCCTACGTTTATTTCCTATAATTGTTTAGTTTGATTGCTAGAGTGGACTTTAAGTTGTTATTCTAATCAATCTATTTCTAAGTTTGCTATCAAAACTAGAGTTGTGATATATAAACTTGTGAAGCAACTAGGTTTAATAATTGTGGCGGATCTATATTATTAATCTTAGGAAAAATATTTGATCAAATCAAACATGTACTGCAGTCAGTTATGTTGCCTAGATTAATCAACTTATCTAGTTCTTAAGGCCGCCGTTGAATTAAATTACTAGTGCAGACATTGTGGTTGTTTAACGGTTAGAGTTAGTTACACTGCAGATTGATTAACTAAGTAATAACTAATGTTAATAAAAGATTAATATTCAGAATATAAGTTGACGTATCGTTTTAATAATCAGTTCTGATTTCCGTAGGTGGATGTTTACTTGAGACCAAGGTTTTTTCTCTTGATAATTTTCTGATTTATTTAATTTAGCTTGATTGTTTTATTCTGTTTATCATAGCATAGCCTAGATAACTTCAAACCCCACCTCCCCAATTTCATATCATTTAGTATAAAAAACCTAACTAAACCTTTCTCGTGGGATCGACCCCTTACTTGCTCTATACTATCTTGTTTATTTAAGCAAGGGTAATTAATTTGTGTGATTATGACATTGCAACAAACTAGATAACCAATTAAAAAAAATCAATCCATGATCCAAGTCAACAAGTCTCTATATCCGACCTATCAGGCCATATAAAGTTTGGGATTTAGAGAGGAAACATATTTTGATTGATACATTAAGTATGGGAAGTGAGTGAAACTATAGGCGAAGGGGTCTTTTACCAAACTAACAGAGTTTGGTAAAAGATTTCAAGATATAGCACAAGATAAAAAAGTATCGTGAAAATAACATACTTTACTCAACCGCTAATGAGAATTGTTGTCTTTTTAATAAATCACTAATAAAAATAGCGGTTGTCTTAAACAACCATTACTTCCATTAATGTTTGTATTAAACAACCACTAATGACAATAGTGGTTCTTCAATAAACATTTGCTAATGTGAATAGCGGTTGTGTTATCACAACATAATTTTAGCTTAAACACAACCCTAAATTTTATATAAAACAAAACTTAATCCACCACAATCGAAACCCAAATAAAATCATAAATTACCAAACCTCAAACCCATAATTAAAAGAGATATTTTAACATCATTTTTTTTTGTTAACTATAATCTCAAATTAATGTGTAATATTTTTAAACATTATTTTTATTTATTAATTACAAAAATAATTGATAATGACAATAACGACACATAATAATTTGCATTTTTTAACTTGTGAAGGGATGATTTGAGATTTTAAACAACTTGTTCATGTGCTCACTTATTAATTAATTATTTTAAATCATGCTTATCTAAAATAAGTATGAAAATGCATAATATGTAAGACAACATTAAAATCAACATGATAATTAGCTAAAACAATATTATAAAAGTAATAAAAGTAAAAATAACTTATAACTAAAAAAATTACACAACATAATTATACACGATATAATAATACATCCAAGTTTATCTATGTCTTCTGCAATGACGAGCGGATAGGTCAACTTCATCAATAGCACGACTTCCACATGTTTGTGTGGTATCATCTTTTGAGACAACATTATCTTGGCTCATTGTTTCTTCTAATAGATCAAGTGTAGTATGGCATGTCTTGAATCAATAAAATGCATAATAATAAGCAAGTCTATCATCATCATCATTGAGATCACAAAGATTAGTCGTAGCATGTCGACCATTATGTAATAATTATCTAACCTAATATTAAGTAAATAGACATTATTACTGCATAAATAAAATGCAACGGTTTTGTCCAAGCATATAAATAGTAACAAATACTTATAGCATTTTGAATTCAATATGCATGTGGCTCATACTCCATCTCCTCCCATAGAGAAACCTGTACTGGGTTTGATGTAATGATTCAATGTTTTATACTTCGGCACTAGCCTATATATTTCTCTTTTGTAAATTACAGGATGCACCCCTCTAAAAATAAATTTTATGCATGCATCCCACATCAATATATATTGGAGATGATGAATCATTCAATTATAATCATCGTGCCTACAATTGTTTCACTTCATTTACCAACATCAACCAATGCAATTATTTCTCAATATTTTTCAATATAAAAAAAATTTAAACATCAACGCAAACAATTATTTCTCATCATTTATCAACATTAATGTAAACAATATTTCTCATCATTTACCAACATCAACTTATGCAATTATTTCTCAACATTTTCCAATATTAAAAAATCTCAACATCAACGCAAGATATTATTTCTCATCATTTACTAATATCAACGCAAACAATTGTTTCTTATCATTTACCAATATCAACTTATGCAGTTATTTCCCAATATTTATTCAATATAAAAAAATCTCAATTGGACTCAAGAAAGTAATTATTTTTCAATATTACTTCTCAATATTTTTCAACATCAAAAAATTTATCTCATTTTTAACTTCAATTTTAACATCAACATTGTAATTTATTATAACATACCTAATTTGCTTATTGTCTTTCTAACTCGCTATGATAAAATGACAAAGCATTGGTTGAATTATTTTTTAAATATTTATTCCCACATCATCTATTAATAAATAAACAATGAAACTTATTAAATAAGGTTTCTATGAAAAATATTTTTAATCTAAATAATATAATTTGCATTATTAATAACATATTAAATGTATTATAATAAAAGTTGTAGCTCAACCTCCAAAACCTAAACAAACATAATAGGTTTAGACTCAATTCGTGGCCACCCCAAATATAAATGCTCTCATGACCATAACTTTATGTACAAAAAACATACAACAATTAGTAACCAACTTAAACATATAAAACATTATACGAAAATAAAAAAAAAACTTATTACATTTATTTTACCTGCAAAAGCAATAAATATCCTCCAACTTGCTTTGTCTTTTCCAAGCTAGCTTGACAAAAATGCATATACAAACATACAAGGACATTTGAACCTCAACTATATAATGGAATGGGTTCCAAATCCTCCAGCAGTGGTAGGTAGAACAAGAGTACATACATCCCACTAAGATCCGTTAAAAATATATTGTCAAACATATGAAGTATGTACATTTTAGCGTATCTGCATAATAAAACATCAAATTCAAATTAAACATAGACAAATAAATATGTTAATTAAACTATTAGTATGCATTAACATACCATCATATTATCTTGTCATCATAATCATCAGGTAATTCAGAAAAGTTTTTTCAAAGTCATCTCATGTATATAGCTCCCCTTGAACATTTTAGGAGGGAGTACTCATTTGAATGTAAGCTTGCATAAAGTGACCTTATTTGGGATACTCATAGTAGTAAGTGGGTGCTCATCTATAGGCAAGCCAATTAAAATAGCAACGCTGTGTAAAGTAGGCGTCATCTCCCCTGCACGAAAGTGGAATGTGTGAGTCTTCCGTCTCCATCAATCAATAAGTGCTGCGAGCAATTTATGATCTATATTTATGTGCTAAAGGCATGTAATGTAATAAAAACTCATTTGTATGATTTATGAGATCATAGGATCTGAAAGCGACATCAACTTATGGAATTTAGAGTACATCTACCCAAATCTTGCATAATAAAAGAAAATTTTTTATTTATTAACATGAATTTTAGGATAATTAGCATAATAATTAATCATTTTTATTATATGAAAATTAACATACATTCTCATTCCATATGGCCTCTGCTCTATGTTGTTGTTCTAGGATTAAGACAACAATAACACCTAAGGGAGTGAAATAAGTGTTTCAATAATAATAACAAATATAGCAATTAACTTAGTTAAACATAATTAACATAATTAACCAACAATATAATTAAAGTGCTTAAAGTAAAGAGTATAGGGATAGAAATTGCATATTTAGTTTTTAACATAGTTTGGTAAGCCTACATCCACACCTCCAACACCAAACCGGTCCTGAGTATTGTGTTCTTTACTAATTCAAGCCAAAGATTACAATGTCCTTGATGAATCCTCACCAAGCCTTTTTTCACCATTTAAAGAAATATCATCTTCACGACTTTTCACCTTAGTGATGTACCTCACCAATGACTATGAGTTTTTCATTTAAACTTTTAAAAGGATTACATTTGTTTAAATGTAATAACACTCTCTAAAAGAGTAGATAATAGAATTGAAGCTTATGTCTCTATAGCTCACTCAATAACACTTAGAATGTATGAAAGTGTTTAAGTGTAGTGAGTGTGAAAATTTATACTATTGTGCAAGAATATGAAGGTTTTAATGCACAATACGAGTATGATTTATGATTTGAAGTTGTTTTTACTCTTAAGATAGCCTCTGTGAGTATGTGTGTGTGTGAAGCAAAAACTAGCTGTTTTATAGCCGTTAATGTTTCACTAACAGCTAAAATGATTGACCGGTTCAAATTGGTCATGACAATCGGTTGACCGGTTCCTATAGATTCCCAGTTTTTCATCCCTAATGAACAAGTAGTCAACTGGTTTAACTTAAAATTCAGTTTTAAGCCTGGTGAATATTGAATTGACTAAATGTATATCAGTCATATAATGCATGCAATGTGAAGTGTGTGAATTCATTTTAATTTGTGCTATCAAGTAAAATATAAAGATTTGCATAACAAGCACTAAAATGAATCCTTAAAAACTAAGTCTTCACTTGTTTTGTATCTTAGACTTGTTTGACTTATTTCTTCATTTAATTCTTTATGCTTATTACCAATCTTCGTATAAACCTATTTAAACTTAATTTCAACCAAACATATCATTAATTTATTTTCATTTAATTGTTATCATCAAAATATATAAATATTAATATGTGACCTAAAGATCAACAATCTCTTTCTTTTTTATGATGATAATTAATGTACACATATAGATATAAAAAGACGAATCTCCCTTTATATTTTGTAATATAGTCCCTTGAAGACTTTAACAATTAACAATAACCTATACATATATATTTACCCCCCTTAATCATGTAATCATGGTTTATATTTATTATCACAAAATCTACAATTCTCTCCCCCTTTGTCATCAATGAAAAGTAATAGGGAAGGAAGGATAAACCATAAGCAATAGAGAAATAAAATATAAAAACATGTCATAATGTTCAAAATGTAATATCCATTACAATCAGGGCAAGAAAATACAAAAACAGAAAAAAAAAGATAAAGTCATGAAAATATAAAAATGCTTTTGGTACAATCGCCTAGGGTAGTGGATATTGAGAGAGTATATTTGACATCATAGTCTTGATATCCTATAAGTCGTTGACTATATACTCTTAATTAGCTATGATATACGTGTGAATATCGAAGATAGCTCATATTTGTCTTAATATGGGTTATGCGATCTTCCATCCTAGATCTTCTTGAACGAGTACCAGCATTTTCATATGAGAAAGTTGTAGGTGACATCTTAAACTTATCAGCAAACTTATTATCACCACTGACATTCTATTATTCCCCTTATCATACTCTTCTTCAGCATAAACACCAACCTAGTCTTTAGGAACCCAAACATTGTCGTTAGTTAATACATATTCCATTTTATTAAGGGTTCTAGAGTCTATTTCCATTGCCTTTGATTACAGGTTCCTGTCTGTATTAGTGAGTAAAATCTCAATGTACTAAAAACTTATGGTGAGATACTGACCATAGGGAAATTTTTTTTGTTTTTGATCATGTGCCATGATCAAAATTTTCATCATGATATAAAGCAAGTTAATTTGATGACCTTCAATCATACATTTAGTCAAGCACATATCCATAAATGTTACTTTATCATAATGCCCTTTTTTTTAGCAATATATTATGTGCAATGATTTGGTGAATAAGCCTAGGCAGTAAGAGCAAATCCTAGCTCTTAATCTTAACACCTAGTGCAAAGTCCAATTGACCAATATGTTGTGCTATGACTTCATCAAACATAAAATCAATTGTTGTGGGCATAATTTTAACCTTAAATACTCTCGGTCCTTCATTGCTTATACCCAAAATATTATCGAGAGTCTCACAGTCAAATTCAATAAGTTTATTGATTAGTACATAAAAGTGCATTTTCATTAAGGTTTTATATCATCATATTGCACTTAAAGTATCATTAAATTTCCTAACTTAAGCACGTTTTATAATAACATGTCTGATAACATAAGATATCTTTAATTTATGGTAAATGTTCATTTTGAATGCAGGCATATCTCATAATTTAAAGGATTGATTGATGTGTTTAACTATTAAAAGTGAAAAGACAAAGAGAGGGCTAAACTTAAAAAAGAGATGCTGGTTCAATTCAAACTAGAACATCATTCAGTTATTGGATCATAACTGGAGCTGTAGAACATGGATTTAGGTCTGGTTTATATGGATGGAAAGCTAAGACATAATTGGAACATCATTCGATTATTGGATCATAACTGGAGCTGTAGAACATGAATTTAGGTTTGGTTTATATGGATGGAAAGCTAAGATATAGGCCTAAAACTTTCATGAGAGTCCAAGATTTAAAATGGCAGTTTCAAGTTCAAATTGTAGCAATAAAAGAGAAGTTGGAATCTGTCTTGCAACCCAGGCACTGTTCAATGTTCAGCCCATATCTCAAGTTCTAGAAGTCCAAATGAGCTCATTCTTGTTTTGTTGGAAAGTTGAGACAAATGGCCAAAACTTTCATGAAGACTATATGTTCAAATTATGACATTAGCAATGATGTTTTATTCAGACAAGAAGATAATAGTTGTCACAAAGTCAAGAGGTGGTCATCCACTAATAATTAGTCATCAAAACAATAGTTCTGAATTTTAGCCTATAAAAGGAGGCATTTGCCATACATTTAGACATCTTGGTTTTCAGATCAAGATCATATTCTTGCATTCTTTCTTTTTATTTTTGTAATGTTTAAGTTTTGCTTTCATTAATCTCTTGTTTATGGTTTTTATCATAACTATGTTCTTATCTAGTTTATTTATGTTTCTCTTATTCACAATGTTTAGCTAAGTTTATTATGTCAAGGTGAAAAAGTTTCACTAATGTTGTTAGAATATGTATAATATAAACTCAACATGGACTTCAATGTTTATATCCAAGAAAGTTTGTTATTAACATGTCTTATCTTTTTATCTTATTAATTCTTAATACCTTGCTTGTTAAATGATTAATCTAGATTTGTGTTGTAAAATCCTTGGTACAACAAATACTTGGCACTTCATAGCCTGCTGTATGGTATAATCGACACCTGTACTATGAAAGGAACTTGATTTGTTGTTAACATCATGAATTCCTGACAATATTTAAAAGTACGGTGTTACTAAAATAAGATAATTAATATGATCATGTTAAAAATTTATAATGAACTATTAAGGATAAATAATCCGATTGGAACCTTCTTTGTGTGTGGTTTCTTGTTGATTAATAAAAAGAGTTTATACTATACTTATTTCTAATACTATTAGTGGATCCTCTAACCTTGACAAATCCTTTTATCTTTGATTAATACTCACATCAATATCACATCTTAAAAGTTCTCTTCAACTCCTTTTCATTTGTTGTTTATAATTTTATATAGTTCACCTCTCTGCGGTTCGACCCTGGTCTTATCGGGTTATTTATTACTTTGACACTCCAGCACTTGGGATAAGACATCAACCTTTTGATCGTGTCATTTATTTTACAAATGACTGCATATCCTAGGCTCCAAATTGATACGCATATTTGCAAATAACATTCTAATAAGCTTAGGATACGTGGGTTTCTTCAAATAAAACAAATTATGCCAACTCATATAATCAAAGATTGTATCAATCCTAAAATCACTTAACATGCTTTCTAAACCCCTTTCAACTATAATAGATCGATTTGTAAACGAATTTATAAAATTCTCTACATTATCAATTTGAGGAAAATTAGGATCATTTACCCGTTCTCTTTTATTCTGCATCTCTAGTATGTTTCTTATATGTCATCTAGCTTGAATCTTCAAGAAATTAACTCCAATTGAGCTTGGTTTGGTGGAATTTAAATGAATTGAGAATGGGGTTTCAGTTTATGGTTAGGTTTATTTAATTTTAGGGATTATATCACTGCTAGAAAATAACACAAGTATTTATTGTAACATCCCTTCAACCGAGATAAAATAATAATCTCATGCAACTAGAAAACAGAGTAAAGTTTATATATATATGTGTGTGTGTGTGTGTGTGTGTGTGTGTGGTATTCATATGAAGACTACCAAAATTTGAATTGTTATTGTCTAAGTCTTGAACCGTTACTGTCTTATGGTTATTGTCTAACATATCTCACCTTTGATATATCACTCTCAAAGTTATATCATCAAAGTAATATCTATTATATAAATCTAATTTCCTACAGAAAATTCGGCAGAGTTTCCTTTGTTTTTTGATGTTACCAAGTTATCGACTAGACTTCATTCAATCACAATATTCAATCTTCCACTTTGATCCTACCATCTTGGATCATATCCCATCTCATCATACAATATTTCACATAGCAATACTTCGTTGTGCTTTCTCAACCTTACATCATCAAAAAATAAAACATAGCAATTATATTCTCTTAAAATAAAACATTAACTACATACAAATAAAGACTCAAAGGATTCATATTGAACTAATTATTACTTTAACATGCATCCATCTTTTAAACATGCATAATTATAATTACTAAGTATTCTTTTCGAATAGTTTACTACTCATAAGAACCCTAATTTAAAGAGTCAATAATATAAGAAATTAAATCAAATTTAATTGTCATTTTTTGATAACTTACTCAAAAACACTTCATTCAAGTAAGAATCTTAATTTTTCATGCTTACTAATCTAAGTTCTCCCAACTTCTCTTCTCCTACTAGTGTGGCCGACCCTCCTCTCCTTTCTTATATCTTCCTTCACTTGATTCTTCCTTAATTTAATGTTTCAAGTCTTTCAATTTTACAAGTTTCAAAGCTCTCTCTCATTTTTTCTTGTTTTTCTCTTGATTTCTAAGGTTTTTCTCTTGTTTTTTCCCTTTTCCCTTTCTTTCTTATGACCGGGCACTTCCCTTGTTAATAACTTATAAATTGCAACAATTTAATTAATTCCATTCATGTCCCTCAATAGTAAATTTTCATGTTTTTGACGTAAAATTCTCGAGTATCGATATAGGTTAGACCACCTTTTTACCCGAGTTATTTTGATTTTTATTAATTTACATCCTAATAAATTTATTTCATAATAATCCATTTCCATCCGGTCTTTATTCATGTTTCTGTATTTTCTATTTTTCAGCTATTTTTAAAATTTTATTTATTTTTATTTTTATTCATTTATTTTCATTAAGGTAATAATTCAAGATATCTACTTATCTTAACATTTATTTCACTGTCCTATAAAATTTTGTTTTATCTGGGACTTACATTTATAATGTCAAGTAATTGGTCGATTAGTGGCATTGAGTTAGTTAAATTGGTCAACTAATTTAACCTCAACCTTGAAATTTCCTAATTTTCTCTTTTAATCCTTCTTATGCACTTAAAAATGGTCATTTTCATGTAAAAATTAAGTCTAAAAATCAAAGAGATAGAGGGGTCAAAATCTGAAATTTTTTTGCCAGTAACCAATCTATTTATTTGTGCTATGTCTCAACCGGTCGACTAATTAATTCAATTATATGAATCGGTCAAACAATTCACACATAATTCAATTTTTTCTGTATTTTCTCTTTTAAATATGTTTAATGAGTCCAAATATACCTTTTTTTTTTATCCAACTTATAGACTTAAAAACTGAACCTAACTGAAACCTCAAAACATTATTGTTTACACAGTAGAAAATACTATGTTTCTCTATTTCAACTGGTCAGCCAATTAAATTGGTATGATGAATCGGTTGATCGGTTCATCCCAGAGCTGCACTACTAGTGAATTTTGCAGCAAAACATATTTTTCATGCTAAAGGGTATACATTTTATCACTAAAATATGTCCAATTTATTTCCAATAATGTATACACACAAAGATAAAACCTCAATTGTCATTAGCATAAATAAAACCAAAATTCCTCATTTCGTAGAAGCAATCCTTACCTAAAGGCTTTGTAAAAATATCGGCTAGTTGATGTTCTATTCTTACAAACTCAAGAATAATATCACCTTTCATCATATGACCTCTTAGAAAATGATGTATCACTTCAATATGTTTTGTATGTGAGTGTTTTATGGGATTTTTAGACAGACTTATTGCTCTAGTGTTATCACACTTAATAGGTATATGATCAAAATTAAGTCTAAAGTCTTATAAGGTTTGTTTCATCTATAAGTTTTATGCACATCAACTACCAATTGCTATATATTCTACTTTGGTTATAGATAGGGAAACTGAGTTTTGTTTCTTACTTGCTCAGTTATGATCTTAAAAAATAACATATTTCACTAGTACATTTTCTATAAACCTTACACTCGACAAAATCAGCATCCAAATAGTTAATCAAATTGAACTCACTTTTTTTTTTCGAATACCACAACCCTAAGTCAATTGTTATCATCAAAATATATAAGTATTAATATGTGACCCAAAGGTCAACATATGTAACTCTTGCAACTGTAAAACAAAATGATTAACCAGACCAGGATCAATGTACTGAGAAACTCTATGTGTAGATAAAGAAAAAGTACCTCGCATATGTGGTATCCTAACCAAGTGTACCTATAAAATACAAAATATATTTCAAAATTAAAAAATAAATATTATAAACAATTACATTACAAATAATAATAAATAGACATGTAATTAAGTAACTTCTAACATAGATTTTCTATATTCACAAGTTTTCTTTGTTATGCTTTGTTTGACAGTAATTAAGTATCTCATTATGCAATTGAGTTGATTTTTGTCGACCCCAACCAGTTTTCCATCTTGAAGGGTTTGGATATACCCGAGGACCATTATATTCATTCCACTGTCATTCATTATGTAAAGGATGGAATGGAGTCTTATATGTGTTCTTATACATCTAAACACTATAATGTTGGTCAACATTTTAGGTAATATCAAGATGTCTTTCTGCATAATATGCAAGAACATGTGAATAAAGTCGATGATAACTCTGTCATTTATCATATATGCATGTTCCATCTGCCAACTTAACTATTCTTCTAACTTTTTTTTGACACCTAGTTTATAAAGGGTGTGAACCTAAAAAGTATCATCATTAACATTGAAAAGTATTGTACTATGATATATGGATCTAAGCATGTTGGTATCCAATTCCAGCTGAACAACATGAGGCCATAATTCCCCACTTGCAATGTAGTCATATGCATCCCCTTTTCATGTAACAAAATAAGCATTAGTCCTAAAAAATGATCTTTAGCTCTAAAAAGTTTTTCATCTACCAAAATCAACTGGTAAAATCCACTACCAGTTGATTTTCTACAATAAACAAACCAATCATTACAAATCATGTCATCAACTTCAATATCATGATCGAATTTTAGAATAGGAGGCCTCATTTATCATCATCTGATATTTCAACTATACCCATAATACCCTCATTTTTATTATCACTAGGTTGGAGGAGTTATACCTATGTTGATCACAATATGTAGTTTTAACCTTATTTTTATCACAAATCCCTATAACCCCATGTTTCAATGTCCTTGACGTACCAATACCAGCTAAATATGATAATTGTCTAAGTGGTTGAGCAATTATAAGTATAAATACATTAGTATCTCCATGTTCCATATTTTATGAGCTTCTAAATTTAGGTCAACTACTCACATACAACTCCATCATGTTCATTCCACTTTGAACGAACAATTTTATTATATTTTTAGAATCCACATTGCATGCAATTGGTATCGGAAAATACTGATGTTCCCCAACAAGACACCTCTAAGTGATATCTATTTCAACATCATTATAATTCAACCTAAGTCTTCCACGTATAATTTTTTTGGTATCTTCCAATGACGTCTCTAGTAGTATTCAAGAACACAATATTTTTGTCAATATAAGTGATATTATTATTCGTATCAGGAACAATAGTATTACCATAATGACACAACATAAAGAAGTTTGAAAACATGTTCTGCAAAATAAAAATAACCATTTCATAAAAAAAATAAAAAAATTATCTCACAATTCAACACAAACACTAATTGTTATTATTTTGACCTCAATAACATCAATGAAAATATATCTAATTGCATCGATTAAAAATTAAATGATCTCAATTGAACAAAATGACTCTGGTTGCTATGATTTCGACCATAACTTTATTAATAACATCAATTGATTAAAAGTCTATATAATTGCATCAATTAAAACAAAATTTATCTCAATTCAAACAATATTATTAAATATGGCAAGTAATCCAACAATCAATTTAAACCCTAATTTCTCTAATTCAAACTTAATTGATTTCATAAATAACATCAATTGTATTAAAAAGATATAATTGCAACAGTTAAAACTCAAAATTATCACAATATCAACAAAATACTTAATTATAAACACAACACAAATAATCATAAATCAAAACTCAAAATTTATCAATCCATTAATGAAACCCATAAAATTAAGAGACAATGCAATTGTTTTTCCTTGATTTTTTGATGTCTAGGTGGCAATTCCACCGGTTGTAGTGGCGGGGAGAATGTCAACAAGAGCTTGAGCCGGTGTTTCACAATAAAAAAAAAATGATAGGAGCTATTTTGGGTGATTGAAGGCTGATTTTGTTTTTATTCGGTTCTTAGAGTTGTTTTTTTTTTTGCAGAGCAATGACTATAAAGAGAAAAAGAAAAATTATATACTCATAATAATTGCTATTCTGAATATTAATTTATATTAAAACCATGATTTATAATAAAAACATGATTTAGAAAAGCAGTTACCTCTAAAATCATGATTTTAAATATTAATTATATTAAACTATGCTATTTTTTATAAAAAAATATATTTCAAATGATTGTATTCTCTCAAAATTTTCTTGCAGTTGTACTATTTTTTTATTTAAAATCCATAGGTGAAGTGGGGGAAAAAGGGAATAAAACGACTAAACGAGTAAGGAGAGGAGGGGCATGGGACATTGAATTGGAGACAACATGTGGGTTGACAGGGAAGGGAAGGAGTGGGAGCCACCTCAATCATGGCAAAGATGCCAGCCTGGCCTCAATCACTTGACAGAACACACACGCGAGAAGGAAAGAAGTACAGAACAAGAAGATGCTACTTTAGAATTTTCACAATACTTGAAAGCTTATAATTTGTTACTGAGTAACTCATTAACTTTGCTTACCATGTTATCATTTCTTGTTTCTGAGCAGCCACCGTGTTAACATTAAATCAACGAGCGAGAGATGAGATGGGTGGTAATTATTGTTTTTTAAAATATTTTTTTATTTAAAAATATATTAAAATTATTTTTGACATGATAACATTAAAATAATTAAAAATATATATAAAAAATTAATTAGTGTTTAAAGGTATATGTTTTATTCCTCAACATCATATATTTAAATTTTAAGATTTTTTTTAAATACTGGAGCCAATATATGAAAAATGTGTTTTTAAAATTGCTTATATTAAAAAAAATCTAATTTCGTGGGAAAAAAACCAATAATATTCTTGGTTGAGGGTCGGCTAAGACAAGAAATGGAGTTCTAGGCTGAGCTGGACCAATCAAGATTCATGGTGGCAAATAGTATAAATTGGGTAGTGCATTGACTGCCTTGATGTATCATGTCTGTACAGCTTACATATATAAAGGAAATTGGTTGCTCGCAAATTACAGCTCACTATTACACGTGTCATAGTGCTAGAAAAAGGCATTCATATGCTTTTCCTATGTTGAAAAATTAGTTTGGTTTTTTTTTTTAAAAAAATAATCAAATTAAAATTTATTCTTTTAAAAAAAACTGAAACCAAATTGACAGTTCGTTTTTTAGAATAAAAACCGGTTTAAACCGGTTTGATTCGATTTTATGAGCTATTAATTGGCTCAAGTATGCCTTGCCATTTGTAACGTCAATTTCTCAAATTTAAAGAGACAGACACATAGAATTAATTATAGTTTTTAGGCCAAACCCGGTCCAAGACTCAGTTCCCTAGTTTTGACCGGGTTACCGGGTCGTCTGAATCAATTATTTTTTTTAAATCTAAACGACGTCGTTTTAGTAAAAAAAAAAAAACAATAAAAGGCAACGGATCGCAACCAGATTTTTGACCTGGTTGCCGGGTCAAGTCGGGTTTTTTCTTCCCTTATTTTTTCTTCAACCTAGCCCGGTTCCAGCCTCAGATTAACCAGCCAGGCCGGGTTTCAAACCTATGGAATTAACTATGATTTGAATTAAAAATAATGGGGATTGGTTAATCATCCCTCTTACCTAGCAAGAGGAGCTCGTGAGAAATAATCAATCTGGATCTGAATTAAGTGAACTATTTGATTGGGGTTTCTATCGAAGAATTAAGGAAGATAAAAATAAGAAATTCCATTATCTAAATTATAAGACCTAAATCATTTTTTAATTAAATCTCATTTTAGACCACTTTAGTTTCTCCCCTCCCCACCTTGAGCATATACTGCCCCACTGCATGCGCAGCCTTGAGCTAAGACCACTTTAGAAGCTTGAAAACACCAAACACTTTATGAATAGTTAATCTTAAAATATCAGTTCAACTCATTAAATTACAATTTCCATCAGCCAGCTTTAAGAACTCATAATGTTTTAATTGCAAAATTTATACTGCAACGAATCCTCCAACCAACCAGATCACCATAAAGTTTTTTCTTAGATTAAGGGGTTTTTCAGGGTTTTTTTTTATTTATAATACAAATACTTCAATGTCTTAAAAAATAATTTTTTTTAGCTTTGGATGCAAGAATACTTTGATATTTTTGTTATTTTTATGTGGGGGTAATGGGTGAAAAGATCTTTAAATATATATATATATTATTTAAATGAAAAAATGGATGGCACTTGTAAGTAGATGGGTGCCATGGGTGCCGCCTGTACTTTTTGAGTAGCGCATACGACACCAAAACAACTTCAAATAGTGATGTCTGATATGACGTTTAATGTGCCTCACCACCTTTATCACGATGGTGAGGAGCGTTCTGTCAAAAAATCTACGATTGAATTCTGACCACATATTTTTTGTTCCATCCCTCTTTCCTTTATTACAAACATGTTGGCCACAAAAAAAAAGTTTGATTATTTGTTTGTTTGGTCAAATTAGGTCCTTTTTTACTACAATGTATTTAGTCTTGAATTATTTATTGAGCTTTTTTTTTTAATTTAATCCATTGACATTTGATTTTTATATTAGATTCGGTCCTCATTCTTTTGATTACAATGTGTATGGTCTTAAATCTTTTATTGAATTAAGTTTTTTCAATTGATATTTGATTTTTATATCAAATATAATCCTTATTTTTTTTATTGTTATTTTTAGTTGTTCTTATCATTTTCTTAATTGAAATTATTTTTCAATTTCATCATTTATGATTTGATTTTCTTTTTGTGTCAAATTTGGCTCTTATTATTTTTAAATCTACATTTTTTCTTTTTTATCCGTTTTTTCTAATTTGTTTTTTTTTTCAAATTTATCCCTAATTACTTTGGTTAGTTGAGAATTTTATATTGTTATTTTTTTGGGTTTGTTTTTTATATTGTGATCTAGCCTCATGATTCGTGTCACAAGTTCTGAAGATTGACCGAATTGGTTGTAATTATTTTTTTTAATTTTATCCATTATCATTGGGTTCCTTGAAAATTAATATTTTTTGTTTTTTTATATAGAAAGTTATCTCGATATTATGTCTTAGATCATGGATTCAGTTGTTCACCAAGTTTGAATCATGCATTTTTTTCATTTGTTTTTTTTTTTACTTAGCTCTTTAATATTAAATTGGTTTAAGAATTAAACATCATGATTTTATTTAGTTTGTTTTTTCATAAAATTATTCTGGCCTTACGATTAAATTATATATTTAGTTTGATTATTTTTTAAACCGAATGATAAAAAATTATCATCTATAATTTTTCCAGAGAAAGTATTTTTTATTTTCTTTTAAATTGTTTTCTTTTCGATCTTTAATATGTCACATTTTCTATTGGTAGGCTTGTCTAAGGCCAAAAGCAAAACCAAACCATGCAGGCCTGTGATCATTAAACCCATCCGCTGGGGGCATTTAATGATATGACACGTAACCTAGAGTCCAACGTGACCACTTTCACAGTTTCACCACAGCCTTGGATTTCGAGGTTTTTTTTTTTTTTTTAAATAGTACAGTTAGGAAAGAAAATTACAAACTATTTTATTATAAATTATCAATTATTTTCTACTGCTGTGCCAGTTTGCAACTTTTTATTCCCATGCTATTTTCAGGGAAACATTTCTTTGCCAAATAACAAATGCATATATATGCCTTTCAACTTTTAAGCACACCAGCAAGCTTGGTTCCCTAGCCTTGCAACAAATGAGAGTTGCTATTCCAGCGCGGTATAGTACAGTTCAGCCGGTTAAGCTTAAAGTTTGTTTTCGAAAAATTACTGGTTCGAGTACTATAAATTTAATCATTAGTTTTAAAATCTTAAAAAATTTGTTAAATTACATATAATCTGGTTTGGATATTTAAGTTAAAAAAAAAAAAAAAAGAAAAGAAAAAAGAAAAGAAAGGAGAGTTGATTTCAACCGTCACAAAATATCGCAGAGAAAAATCAAAGCATCCAATGCTGACCTGAGGGCTCAAGATTAGTAAACAGCATCCAATGTTGTGAAAAGTCTATACCAAATCTGAAACGTTTTCTTAATGGAAAGAACACTAAAACGATATCGGCTACTGCAGGGCATGTCCCAACACAGACAGGCAGGCTTTGCCGGCAACGCTGTGGTGTTGAATAGGAGGCAGTGAAAGGGAGCCCATCCACATGTTATTCTGACAGATAGAAACCAATAGCAGCAAGGCCCCTGCCAGGTGTCGAGTACGACTGTAATCTCTAACCTTTGAATACAAAAACATTACACGAGTTGTTAGAAAAAAATTTGTGATCAGAATATTGAAATTTTATTCATTTACTTCTTAAGTAAAAATAAGGAAATAATAAATAGAAATTCAACTCCTTTTTTTTTATCATAATTAAAATCTTATTTTTTTACTATAAATAAATCAATCATTACAAACCATGTCCATATTTCATATTATATGAGCTTTTAAATTTAAATTTAGATTGTATATTATATAACTTATTATATTCGTTCATATTTATATATAAAAAACATAAACAACACAGCCCGTGAATTTAGATTTTTGCAGAATCTATTTGGATTTGTGATAGTGGTTATGATTTAAAGTGTTTTTTATTTAGAAATACATTAAAATGATATTTTTTTATTTTTAAAAAATTATTTTTGAGATCAGCACATCAAAACGATTTAAAACCATAAAAAAATAATTTATAATAATTTTTTTAAAATTTTTTAAAAACACGATTTCAACATCGTTTCCAATCGCATTTTAATACCAGAGCATGCCAAGATTAACGGGCTATTATTCCAGAAAAAAACAAAGTATTTTCTATTCAGGTACAAGGACTCCACCTTATCACGTGGCTATCCTTTTGTTTTTCTTCAACTATTACACAGTGCAAAGGAAGAAGAAAGGAAAAGCAAGAGAGAACAAACTGAGCCCTTAATTTGTTGAAGAAAAGTATTGATTTTTATATCCCAAATTACTATTTTTGATTTCTCATCTACAGAGGAAACAAGATGCTAATCCAAGATATACATAAAATACATGCAACTTACATTTATTTACGAGATGTTTTCCCTGTGCAGGAAACAAAGCCTGCGTACCTAAAGTTCTAGCTAGCTAGAGATTCTTCAAGATGACACCTGACAAGAGATCCACTTGAGAACTGCAGTGCCCAGCATTGGAGGTGGAATCAGCTGAATACAATACTGCCAGTTATGCATGTGGGTGTGGCAGACAAACAGGATTACAGTAGTAAAGTTCGATGATATTTTGCAGTAAGATCGATCCTGGGATTAATGGAACCATTAATTTCTACGCTCGAACTTGCAGCTCAGATGGTTTGCAGCAGACAATCCTGTCTTTTTCCTGAATTATTTTGTTGAGGCAGACAATTCTCAACTCGCAAACAAAACTCTTTAAGCTGTGACAGATACAAAAATGTCTTGAATTGCCATGAATGGAATACATTTCAAGCAACTTTCCCAGGCCGGTCTATTCACCAGCTTACTGTGCGTAACGACCTTTTTGATGGGACTTCACGATTTGAATATCTTATCATTAACATGTGTCGTCATGCAAAAACAAATCCATCATATTACCCGACAATGTCACAGTGAAGCTCCTCATTTTCTTCTCCGTTTTATCCCTAGATTTTTGTTTTCACAAGTCATGTAGTTATCTTTGGATGTACGAAGGTGACTCTATCATGACGAAATACTCTATAGAAGGTTTAATTTTACAATCAAGCTAGACAAAAAAGTTAGATTGAAATATTTTTTTTATTAATTTTATTTTTTTATATAATTTTATCCTTAAATTATTTTTATGGATTGAGAAGATTGTCTTTCTATCACTCAACTAGGTCACGGAAGAGATTCTATATAGTTTAATTTTAAACTCGGGTAGTCAAGAGGTTTTTTCCTATTAATTTTATCTTTTTTTTCTTCTTAATTTTCTTTTTTATATTTTTTTTATTAAGCAACAAGGTTGCTTTTAGACTAATTTAAATGACTTAGTTATGTCGAGATAATTTTTATACAATTTAATTTTAAATTTAAATTATACAAAAGTTGAATAAGAAGATTTTAAAGTTCACTAGAAAAATAAAGTTTAATAATAATATTAAATATTACTTTATAACTTAGATATTTTTATTATATTCAATTTTTTTTTGTGTGTGATCCGAACCCATAATGTACGCAAACATGTAAACTAGTCTAACCTAAGCTGCCATGAAGACACACCCTTCAGTCCAAAGTTTCCTGCAATGCCAAAGCTCTTTATGGGCCAAGTCCCAGCTTACTTTAAAAGTGTCAAAATAAATCCAAATCAAGCCCTATCCTAAAAAGGTTCTCATTTTAATGCCATTGTCATTTCTGTTTGGATAAAAACAAAACGAGATCTCATTGCCTATCTTTCTTAGTTTAATACTAGCATTGTAGCTCTTGTTTGATTATTTTTTATATAAAAAATCATATTTATGTTCTGAAATGGTGAAAAAAAATAAAAACTTATTTATGATAAATTTATAACCACGCTAATTATGGTTAAGTTAATTTAGAATATCCCATCAAACCTACAGTTCAAATCATGTAATTGAAATAACCTAATAAAAAAATTTAAGAGAATTATAAAACCTTTTTTTTTTTAAAAAAATCTCGTGCTAACTTTTTAAACCCATGACCTAAGTCATTAAACGTGAAACATCCAATTTAAAAAAACCATGAAGTCTAATTCTCAATCAATCATATATTGAAGGATGAAATTAAATAAAAAAATTCAATCATACAGAAGGATTTTAAAAGATAGAAATTAAAAGAATAAGGATCAAATTAAAATAAAAAATAAATTTTATATTTAATTAAAGGGTGAAATTGAAAAAAAAAATCAATTTAGTAAAAAGACAATTAAAAAAAACAATGATCAAAATTGACATAAAAAATAAAAACAATGTTTTAATTAAAGGATGAAATTGAAAAGAATAATAACTTTTACAAAAGATCTAAGAAAAAAATAGAAATAAAAATAATGAGGATCAAATTGAAAAACATAATAAAATCAATTTGAATTGAAAGATGAAATTGAAAATCAATAAAACTTCTATAAAAGGATCAAGACAAAAAATTAGAAATACAAAGAATGATGACTAAATTAAAGTATATAATTTTTGATAAATTGGATTTGAAGGATGTAATTGAAAACAAATAAAATTTCTATAAAATAACAAATAATAATAAAAAAAGAGAAATAAAAAGAATAGGAACTAAAATTGAATTACCAACAACCAAGATGACAAAACTGTAATTTTGAGGGAGGAGATAGAAGATGGAAAAAAGGTTTACCATTAACAAACTAGACTATCACCTGAGACATGTGTTACATCAATAGAAAGAGGATATTGCGGCACTCCCAACAACATAGCAAGGGTATTTTTGGATACTAGAAGACGCCGCACGCACCATCTAAAAAACATGAACATTTCCCACATGCCCTCGAGTGGGCCCCCCCCACACACACATATATATTTAGCTAAATATCAAAGTGTTTACTAGCTGAATTTTTAATTACAAAGAATTATTGAGAAAAACTAAAATTACCTCTTCACTTTAAAGTTAATTTTATTGGATGTTGATGTATGAAGCAAGAAAAAAAATATTTCATCTGTCTTAAGGGCTATCTTTCTTCATCTTTAGAAAAAGGGCAAGTAAACTAATTTTTTTTTCCCTTTCTCATCATCTTTCTCGGTATAAAAAAAAAAACCCAACCAAAAATTAATAGAAAAATAGTAGGATTGTAATTTTCATTGTTACCCTTGTATTTTATATATAAAAAAATAGAAAATATTAAAAATATATATCAATTTATATTCTTATGTGAAGGAATTCCTTTTAAAAAACCCAACCAGAACTAAAAAATGAATTAAATTTGGTTTTAAAAAGAAAAATTGACAAAATTGAATCAAAATCTTCAACTCGTTTCGGTTATATAATTTCTCTTTTATTGCATTAATCAACTTGTCTATGGTTTTCTTAGACATGGATAAGACTGCTCTTGTTACTTGAGCAGATAACAATACCTTACCTGCAGATGATAGCTGTGTTAGCTTTACATTGCCACTTGATGTAATCAATTTATTGCCTTTCTTCGGGACCAATGAGAGGAAATCCCAACTGGAAACAACCGATTTGGATATGTATGAGCTAAAACTTGCTTGTCATCCTCTTAAATGTTGTTTGGTATTGTATTTTTAATTGCATTTTAAAAGTGAATTTGTTTTTGAAAATTATTAAATTGATTTTTTTTAGTACTTTTCAATAATTTTGATATGCCGATGTCTAAAATAAAAAAAATTAAATAAAAAATTATTTTAATATATTTTCAAATGAAAAACTTTCTACACCATACAATCGTTTTTTTTATTAATTGTTTCAGTTAGGAGATTCATCAAGTCTTGGATTAATGGTTATTTTGAACACATGGTCCGCTTCTTGTATTGGAGATAATTGATATTTCAATTGATTTGTAACAAAAGCTTAAGAAATTACTTTATTGATCAAAATCTATGAATACAAATTCTCAAATAGAAAAAAATAATCATTACAAGTAAGCAAATAGAAAAAAACTAGATCATTGGTCCGTGCTACGCTACAGGTCAA
Organism: Populus simonii; assembly: GCA_007827005.2. Lineage (NCBI taxonomy): Eukaryota > Viridiplantae > Streptophyta > Magnoliopsida > Malpighiales > Salicaceae > Populus > Populus simonii. The sequence continues at coordinate 1,729,924 of CM017471.2, read as the reverse complement.
ATCATTTTTTTAACGTAAAAAAAATATTTAGGCGTTGCCAATGTTTTTTCTAGTAGAAATTTTTTAAAACAATATGAGAATTGATCCAATGTGACTTGGTCATCTTGATAAGTTTAAAGACAATATGGATGACATGTAAGAACGTAGTTTAAATCAAAATAATATTTAAGATGAGATTTTTTAATAAATTTAAGACGACAACATATTGGGTCGATTTGGGTCAACCCGAGTTAACCTGCCAATCTACATACCAAGTCATTAGATCATGATAACCCCATAGAAGGCAAATCAAAACAAATTACAAAACTAGATTTTCAATAAACCTAACATTCAAGAATGAAACTGAAAAAAAAAATTAATTAAAAAAAGGACTCAAGTTGACTCAAATTAACATGTCAAACCCGCGACTCGGGTCATGAGACTAGGATAACCCAACAAAAAAAATTATGAAGATTAATTCTCAATCAACTTAGTGTTAAAAGATGAAAAAAATTGATTGAAAAAGAACATAAAAAACAATTTGAGTCAACCAAGGTTAACCTGCCAAACCCGTGACTCGATTCATGAGATATGGATAACCTCATTAAAAACATTCCAAAATAAATCACGAAGCTTCAGTCTCAATCAACTTAAAGTTGAAGGATAAAATTAAAAAAAAGTTGATTATGAAAAGGGAAAAAAACTCGATCAAACCGAGTTAACTTGTTAAACAAGCGGTATAGGTCATGAGTCTAGAATAACCTCACAAAAATTAAATTGAGATAAATTTTGGATCCCTAAAAATTATTTTATAAAAAATATATACATTTTTATTCAAAAATCCAAAAACATATATAAACAAAAATTTAAAATCCAAAAATGCTTTCAGGGCATAACGAGATAAGCTTTCGAGCTAAAGAGAAGAAGAATGAGGTTGAAACCCAAACTTGATCAAAATTGGAAGAATTAATTAAGTTTAGGACTTAATTAAACTTTCAAAAGGCATATTTGACTTATTTAAAGACTTAATTATAGTAGGGATTAAGTTTGAAAGTCAATTAGACATAAAATTAGAAGGATTAATTAGTTTTAAGGACTTAATTAAACTTCTAAGGGGTTTTGTGGATTCAATCAAGGGCTCAATTAAAGAAAAAATAAGTTTGAAGGCCTAATTTGGATCGATTTGTAAAGATTGGAAGATCAGGGATATATTTGAAACTTTGAAAAGGCCAAATTGATGCAATCGAGGGTTCAATTGCAAGAAATTGAAAGTTTGAAGGCTAATTAGGGGCAAAATTGAAAAAAAATCCAAAGACTAAGGACCTTTCCGCAAAAGGCGCATAATATTGGGGTCTATACCGAACTTTCACAGGGACTAATTTGAGCAAATTGAAAACCAAAGACTACTTTGAAAGAGGTGTCAGACTTGAAGGATCTCATTTGATTTTTGACAAGGGCCCAATTGCATAAAATTAGCCAGTTTTGTCTCAATTAAGGATGTTTGAACTTAAATTGAAATAACATGAACCAAATTGAGCTTTTTCAAAATCCCAATTAGAAAACCTAATTTTTATGGTTTAAGAAAATAACATGTCATTCATTTTTAATGAAAAGATTGAGTGACACATCATTTGTCCATGTTTTATTATCTTCCTCAGCTGAGAAGGCTGATCGAGTTGCCATATCTAGGCGAATGGATGTGGCATTTTTTACCATCTCAGGGACTCCAACCATCACCATTTAATAGAGAAGGTTATCCTCTTCAAGTTTATATCATTCTTGTTCGACGTTTGTGCCCCACTTGCCATATGGAAGTCCTTAATAACTTATCCCTAATCAACCATTATGCATTGATAGATTGAAGTTGATCAAAAGCCAATCTTCCAAGCAATGAATGTGGAGTTCTGAATCTCTAAATCAAGCATGGTATGTTTCTAAGGGTAGATATGCATCCTCTCTACATGGTTCAAGTAGGCCAAGGGTACGATTATCCCTTAATTTTTATGTTGACTTGTCAAAGTAGTACACTCAATCAACCATGACTGAAGAAGAAAAACTCCATTGATTAACTAATTTTATGGATGCCTTCTCTTGATGAAATTGAACCTACAAGATAACAAAATGAATAAGAACCTATTTTTCTAGGGATTTTAGGAAATGATGGGCAAGAATCTTTTAGAAACCACCTATTTTTGTGCAAAACCATTATGGCTTTGCAACTAATGGTTTTGATTTGATTATAAAAGAGCAGTTGCTTTTTTAAAAAAAAAAGGTTAATTGAAAAATAATAAACAGAGAAAAAGAAAAGAAACATGCAAAGAGTGGAAAACAAATCCTATAAGTGATTTAAGAGAGAAACCAGAGAAGTAGTGTACCAAACCAAGAGAAATAGAATCTAGATAAGTTAGAGATGAAAAAGAAGCTAAAAATCAAAGGGAAAGAAACCAAGGATCCAGAGGAGAAAGCTATATCTTCTTCACAAGGTATTCCCTTAAGCTTTGATTGGGGGGAGGAGGGGTGCAACTCATTGAGCACACCTTTGTTTTGTATTCATTCACCTTATCAATCCATGTTTAGATCATTTTTTAAAATGTGTTATTGTTGTTGTTAGCATTAGATGTAATAGAGTTTTGTGTTTAAGATATAACTACATAATGATTCAATATGTATATACAAGTTCATGATAATTTATGCATAGTTTGACGTGTTATGAATGTTAATATAATGATATATTTTAACTTAAGAGATGTTTTATCAAGTTTCATAACTAGTTTGATTACTTGCTTTATTGGTTGAATTATTTAGGAAGTTTTAGTTTTAGGTCTGTGTTTTTTGGTGTATTTCTGAGTCACAACATACATAAGTTCATGTTTTTAAAACTTGAAAGATGTGGAAGATTAATGTTCTCATATTGTTAGATTTCAAAAATATGTTTGCTATGAAACTTGATCTAAGTACTTTTGCATTCATTTTTTTTTTTTGTTTTTGTTGATGTTTTTTTTTTAATGTTTGTTAAAGTGTGCATGAGTGTGCTTGAGTCAAGGCTGCCATAGTTAGGCCTTATTTTGCTTGGTTTCTAGGTTTGCAGAGTTGATGATGTTCATCCATTGAACATTGCCTTAGGTCCCTGTTTTTCATGCTTTCTTGGTCAATTGATGGTTCCTACATGTGCGTGCATATTGGTTATTCTTTAATTTGAGGTTTTCATGGCTTAAAAACATCGAGTTTATGGCTTTTGTTCTTTATTTCTGTCTTTTTATTTTTTACATAAAATCAAATAATCATGGCTTCTATTGAATTATGGTGATAATGTAGTCCCAAAACCTTGTTTGAATAATGTTTGCGTATGATTCCGTGCCTTTAATTTTGTGTAATCTGGTCTAAAATTGAATTCATGTTTTATGAGTTTATTTCTTGTGTTCATTATGTTCTTCGTTAAAATCAAGTTAAAAAAACCACTTGATCTTCAATTTTTTTCTTTCTTGTTTCTGGACCTTATTTGTGGGCTTGTGCTTTTAGCTAGGAAGCCCATCCTATGTGGCAAGGCTGAGTTCATTCCCTATATAAGATAGCGTTTGGCAAGTTCAGTTTTTACCAAAGGAAAAATGCTTTCTTTTGTCCTCAAGACGTGTTTGCTAAACATGACCTTAAAGAATTTTTTTAGCTTCTGATTTTTAGTTAAGTTTCTGTTTGGCAAACATGCCCTAACTGATTTTTAGCAATATCTATTTTTTTTTTATGTTTTTGCCAAATAGACCCCCAAATAATTAAAAAAATCTAAAAAACTTCATTGACCATTTTTAATTTATTTGGAATTCTCTCGCATATTTTTCCAACCATTTTACTTAATATTGAGGTTGTAGACTTATTGTAAAAACCAAAAAAAAAAACAAGAAGTGGAACCGAAATGACTCCACCATCGCTGCCGATTTCTGAATCGGCAGCAAACGCAGTGTCGGGCTACCGATTCAGAAATCGACAGCGATGCAGTTTGAGGCTGCTGATTCCTGAATCGGTAGCAACACAATTTGAGGCTGCCGATTTTGGAATTGGCAGCGACGTTATAAAAAAACAGGATTTAGTGTGGGACCGACCTATCCTAGTGGGGAGAAGGGGAATGGAAATCAGCTCAAAGATAACCCAAAAGGGGGATTAGGACAGCCTTGGTCCAACATCCAAACACCTTTTTTTTGTGTGCTTTTAGGAGGGGTATAAATACAGCAAGGAGAGAGAGAGAGGGGGGACACCCTCCCTAAAAATGAGCTGCATGCACTTGTCCCCTTCCCTTTCCCCAAAGTGAGCTGCATGCTCTTGTCCCCTTCCCTCTCCCAAAAAATGAGATGCTTGTCCCCTTCCCTCTTTCCCTTTCCAAGGAAAGAACTTGATCAAACCCCAGCTGTTAGTGCCTTCCTTAGGCGTGAGAGAAAGAAGAGAGAGCTTGATAGGAGGCTAGACAACTACAAACATGAAGGGAGTGGAGGCCTAAAATCGGTGGGAAACTAACAAGAGGAGGAGAAAAACTGAAAGAGAGGAAGAGGAAAAAGCAATCGGGAGCAGAAGGGGAGAAATGTTGTCAAACCCCTCCCAAAAATGCTAAATCCATGAGGTATGAACCATGTCTTTCTCCACCTGTTCTTAAGGTCTTGAAATCGAAAGGAAGAAGAAAACTATGGATGCATGGCCTAGGAACTTTACTCCAACTGTTATGGAAAGAACTAAGCTAAAAGGAGGGAAACAAACGAGGCTGGATGGGGGACCTAATTCTAGAATATTTAACAAAAGATTATATGCTGAAATTGATAGGTTCAATGTGTGTATGCTGCTAGAATTCATTGAAAGATTATATGCTGGAATTGATGGTTTCAATGTGTGTGTTCTGCTGGAAGTTATTGAAAGATTATATGCTGGAATTGATGGTTTTAATGTGTGTATTTTGCTGGAACTTAGTGACAGTTTATGTGCTGGGATTGATACAGCATATGTGGTGTGTTCATGCCAAAATGTGGGTTGGGCAGCGAATTTGCGATTCCCTACCGAAACTGAGTCTTCTGCAGCGAATTAGTTTTCGCTGCCGAAACTGAGTTGTCTGCAGCGAATTAGCATTTCCTGCCGAAATGTGTGTTTTGCAGTGAATTTAGGAGTCATTGCCGAAGTTAAGTTGGCTGCTGTGAATTTGCGATTTGCTGCCGAAACTGAGTTTCTTTCAGCGAATTAGCATTCGCTGCCGAATTGTGTGTCCTACAGCGAAATTGTTATTCACTGCCGAAACTGAGATGTCTGCAGCGAATTAGCATTCGCTGTCGAAATGTGTGTTCTGCAGCGAATTTGTGATTCGCTGCCGAAGTTTAGTTGTCTGTAGCGGAATTATGATTCACTGCTGAAACTGAGTTGTCTGCAGCGAATTAGCATTCGCTGCTGAAATGTGTGTTTTGTAGTGAATTTGCGATTCGCTACCGAAGTTGAGTTGTTTGTAGCGAATTGTGTTTCACTGTCGAAACTGAGCTGTCTGCAGCGAATGCTAATTCACTACCGAAATGTGTGTTTTACAGCGAATTTAGGAGTCGTTGCCGAAGTTGAGTTGGCTGCTGCGAATTTGTGATTCGTTGTCGAAACTGAGTTTCCTGCAGCGAATTAGTATTCGCTACCGAATTATGTGTCTTGCAGCAAAATTGTGATTCGCTGTCAAAATTGAGATGTCTACAGCGAATTAGCATTCGATGCCGAAATATGTGTTTTGCAGCGAATTTGTGATTCGCTACTGAAGTTTAGTTGTCTGCAGCGGAATATGGACGAGAATGTACGAACAGGTTGATATAAAGTGTATGAATACTCATATGAGGTATTCATCTAATGAGGACATCATGTTGTAAGAATCACACGCGGTCAGGATAACAAAAGTACTAGTTGTGTAACTTGTTGTTCGGCACTCTTGTGTGAACTCGTGATGATACGAGATTAGAACAAGAATGAGAATTTATGAATATGTCGATATGATGTAATGTAAAAAAATAAAAAATTCAGTGACTTTGGCCTTGAAAAGGCTGGGTCGCTACACTTATACTAAAAGATACTGATCTGGTATTAAAAATATCCCATTTTCTTCACAATTTTCAGAAAACATAAAACAAAATAAAAAAAAATTTATTTGAAAAAAACATGAAAATATGTTTTACTTGTGTACATATAGACAAGTCTCTAAAAAAAAAATTATATTTTCATATTTTAGCATACTAAAAAAATCACAAAAATAGTCTCTTTATTTTGCATGTATATTGGATTTAATAATTATTAGTTTATTAAAGCCATGAGAACTTATCCTACATTTCAAAAACACCAAATATTTATTTGTTTCTTTTAATATACGGGACTATGAACTTATATGTAAGTCGTATTCTTGATATTGAATAAAATGACACTTTCTTTTATTTTCATGTTTCAACTTTAGAATGGTTAGATTTTAAAATGATAAGACAGGGACCTCCTTACCGAGTAGAACTTTTTTTAAACTTTAGATAGACCAACAGTTAGAAAATAAAATAGCACCTTAGTTTATACCAGACAAATAAACAATACAACTTACCTTAAGTAAGGTGCACTAAGAGTGATATGTCCTCCTTATACTTAACCATTCCTCTTATCCAGACTTTGAGATCAGTTAGGGTTCCTAGTAACCAAAATACTAGGTGACACTCTATATTTTATTATTGAAAAGAAATAAGAATTCTTTGTTCTTTTCCCCATCACCATAAAGATCCCGACCCAAGAGGATGATCACCACAATGTCGCACATATACGATATAATAGTGACTCCACCAAGGACATCCCATGGACTAAGCTTTGTTCATTTGTTTGATTGTTGTGTTTTTTTTTTGGTCTGTACATTTTAATTCTTTTTATGATTTATTTTTTAATACTTTTTTGTCTATCATATTATCAACATGCATTCTTTTTATGCTTTATTTTTCTTTATATATTGCACATGCATTTGTATATTGGATATGGATTAATGCCCCATGCATCACCTACTCTAATGTTTTAAAGTACACATAAGTTTCCAGGTTAAGTGGGGGATTAACGGTTTGCCCTCTGACTATTGGTCAGGATTTAAAGGTGTGAAACAACAAAATCATATCTGAGTGTCTGCTTATTAATAGTGGACATACGTGTCTTAACCATTCCTCACAAATGCCCTTGTACTATCTTTAGGAAGACCATTCACTAGAAAAAAAAAATCTAAGATCCTTCGATACCAAGTAGAAAACCTACCCATGCTCACTTCATGAATAAAACCTGTCCTTAGGCTATATGTACTACCTATAATTTGCATCAAGGCAAGCCTGACCATGCTAATCCTATATTATAGTATTCTAAACTGAAATTATGACTTCCATAAAATATCAATCTTTTTAAGAGTTTGGGCAAGAATTTGAGCTAACATAATTAGCTGAGGGAAACTATCCAAAAATTGATGCTAGTGGATTGCTATGCATTACGAAGATAAATCACATGGTAAATGACCTGGAAAAATTGCTACCCATCATGGGGTATATCAATGAGACTTTCTTTAAGAGACAATATGAGAGGATTGCACAACTAATGAGGCTTCCAGTACAAGCAATGGTCGTAAAAGCCCTATGAAATTTCTGGAATCTCAATTATAGGTGCTTTACTTTCAGGAACATCGATATGAAACTTACATTAGAGGGGTATGAAATGATGTTATATTTCTCAAATAACAGTCTTAAATTTACCTCAGATGAAAATTTAAAGACACAACTTTTAAGGTAGTTAGGTTATAATGCTTGGGAAAAATCAGCTAGTGTAAGGTAGCAAATAAAGGATTCAAGTGGAAAGTCATCGAAGCCAAAATAAGGAAGAATGTTGAGGAGGGAAAATTATAAGATGAATGGTACAAGCTACTAGCTTTTGCCATATTTGGGTTAGTTCTGTTCCTATTAGAAATTTGAGTCATCAATTTAGAAGTTGTAAATGCCTTCATGGACTATGAGCATAATCGAAACCATGTTATACCTCAACCATTTAGGTTTCATGAGAAAGGAGCCATGAGATGTTGTGTTCTAATGTTTTATTTATGGATTATCAGTCACATCAAAACACCAAGAGATGTTTTCAATAACTTTTGGTGGTTTGATCTTTAACCATTAAAGATTATTAAATATGAGACTTGAAAGAATTTGGATGAAAAAAAATAGGTGGAGATATATGCCGCATTACCACAAAGCAACTTCAAGTGGAAAACACCATGGATGAATGACGTGGTCTGCATAATGAGTTATGGTAGTAAGATATGAATTCCTTTGATTGGTGTAACTAGATACATCAATTATACACCTACATTTGTAACAACACAACTTGGTGGAATGCAATATGTACCTAGAACTCTGTGATTAACAGATTTCATCGGTCTATTCAGACATTAGTCATCCCTTAAGAAGATGGAACTTACTAGATAATATTAAGGAAGGCTTTTTATTGGTAGGAATGCAATATGTACCGAGAACTCTGTGATAAGCAAATTTCATCAGTTTATTGAGACATCAGTCATCCTTCAAGGAGATGGAATTATAAGATTCTCAAATCTTAGAAATTTAGAATTAGAAGTGGAGTAACCAAAAATAAAAAGGATTGATAATGAGAAAAAGTTAAGAAAGGAGCTAGAAAGGTGCAGAATTAAGCTTTGCCACAACAAAGAGCAACAACAACTCTGGGAAAAACAACTGAAAAAGAAAGATAAAATAAGGAATTACCTAAACCAGTAGTTGAAAGAGAAAGATGAACAGCTAGTGGCTTTGACAAACAATCACAAGGCAATAAAAAAATGGTAGAAAAAGATTGGGGTAGCCAAAGAAATAGCCAAGAGTATCCAATATAAGTTGAGAACTCAAATAACAAAGTACGATGAGTTAACAAACATGTGCTAACAAAAAAAGAGGTGGCCTAAACCTAAAGGTCAGCCAAAGGCATGATAAATATCAATAAGGAAATAATAGATTCTTAAAAAAGAAAAGAAAAAGGAAAGAGACACAATATGAGGAAGAGCAAAATCAATTAGCCGGGATTGGCATGGAAGAAGAAAGAAGAATCTGGTCCCAATATGTAACACAATATGAGGAAGAGAGGAGTGCTAGGAAAGCTGATGAGTTTGGCATGAGAGACCACTAAGAAAAAAACTAAGTCTTTAAAGGGTAAATCATAGTATTGCTATCTGAGCTGAAATTCGAGAGGAGGAGCTGAAAGAGTTAAAAAGTCATTATTTTGAAATGAAGGAGTTAATTAGGACTATGAAAGAGCATCAAGGATGTCAAGACTATATTGACAATTTTGATATTCAAATTAACTTTAAAATAATTGAGCTTGGCATTGAGAGAGAGGACCCGCAAATGATAATGGCTAAGGTAGCACCGTTAAAGACTACAATACGAGTGCTAGAGAGAAGCAATAAAGCTTTAGCAACTAGTAATAGGGTATTGATCACTAATAATATCTTATTCCATGACAAAATAAGACAAATGACAAACCAAATTGAGCAAGTAGCTCATCATGCTGAAAGGTTGCAACAATAGGCCATCCAAATTGAAAATGATGCTATAAAGTACCAAGAACACATGAGTGTCATCACTTTTTTTTTTATTAGAAACATAGCTAATAGAGATGATGATTTTTATGAGTAGTGATGTATAAGGCTTTTGAATTTTGAAAATTTTTAAACAATCTATGAACACTTTTGTCATTTATAAAAAGGTCACAACCCATCTTTCTTTCTAATGTGTTTTGCAATTCAACCATGATAAGAACTTGACAAATGCTTATTTACAGCAACCAATTGAACTTAGAAATCTTGTCCAGGGAATTATAAAAGTCATGAATCTGTTTAAAAAGGCCAATCCATATCCAATATACATTCTCATACATAAGCATAAACATGTGAACATTTTCTTAACATATATGCATATGCAGGAGTTGAAATATAGGTCCTTTTTTTTTAAGTGAATTTATCAAACAAGATAAAAAAAAAACTAATAAAGAACGAAGAGCATGCCTCCTTAGAAGTTGAACATTAAAGGAAAATGAAGAATCTTAAGGGTGACATGGTAAGGTTAACTAGCCTATTTGAGCAGGCATTGTGAACAAGATTAGTGGAGGCTCAGGTATCCTCTCATCCAACAACTATGGCTCATTCTTAACATCAGAATCCAGGGCCTATTGGGGCATCTTCAGAAAATCAGTTCACAAGTTTCCCATACATCCCACCTACTTACCCTATAAGGTTGCCTCTTGTGGTAGGTGTAGTTAGTGAAGAAGCTCAAAAAGCGAATCCTGGCAACAAAGCTTATGACAAGTGGATAAAATTGAAAGAAATGATGAAAGTGATCGAAGGGTCTAATACATATGACCTCGTGAAAGCAGCTGAAATGTGTTTAGTACCGAATGTCATAGTTCCAAAGGACTTTCGATTACCTGAATGCATCAAATACACAGGAATGCAATGCTCGTTGACCCACTTGAATGCTTACTACAACAAAATGGCTCAAGTGGTCCATGAAGATAAATTACTCATCCATTTTTTTCAGGATAGTCTCAGTGATGTTGCACTGGTTTGGTACATGAGGCTCAACATCGGTGAGATCCAAGGGTTGAAAGATTTGGTAAGAGAATTTTTGAAATAGTACAAATTCAATATGAACATAACACTAGACAGATCTAGCCTTTTAATGATGGAAAAGGAAAATAAAGAGACAGTGCAGGAGTATGCTCAAAGGTGGAGAGAAAAGGTCGCTCAGGTTGAGTCCACACTATTGAAAAAAGAAATGATCAATTTATTTTCCAATATGTTTAAAGTACCTTTCTTTGACCATCTAGTAAGTGCCCCCACTCAACACTTCACAGATATTATGATTATGGCTGAATGAATAGCTGCAATCAAAGTTGGGAAAATAATGAATCTAACTAAAAAGAAAAGATTCATTGGGAAGAAAAAAGACAGATGTAAACAACCTTTAAAAAACAAGTTATTATAATTCCTACCAGAAACCTATTTCTGTATCCATTGTGAACTTCTCTACACCTTTTCCAAAAAATCAACCCAATACCCTAAAAAACCAGTAAGATACTTTAACTGAAGAACATTTTGTCCTCGAAATGACTTCCAGAGAAACAATGAACACTTTCCTCCACTTTCCATATCCTTAAAAGAGATGTACCAGCATCAACTCGACATCGGTCAAATAGCACCTATCCCCGCCTTAGCCATGCAACCATTATTTCCCCATTGGTAAAAACCTCACTTAAAATGTGAATATCATACTAATGCTCTAGGAAATAGTGTTGAGGCATACTCTACTTTTAAAAGGAAGGTCATTTAGCTCATTAAAGTTGGATTGATTACTTTTGATGATGCACCCAATGTGAATTCAAATCCCCTTCCTAATCATGCTTTAAGAAGTGGAAATGTCAATGCTATAGAGACAAAAAGGAAGGAAGCAAAACATATAAGGATAGCCATGATCGAGTTATACAAGGTGCTAAAGATAGCTCTCATAACACCATCACAAAAACAAGCCGTAAAAAATAAGGGTGACTTTTGCTTATATCACCAGCATAATGGGCACGCCATTTTATTATGAAAGAATTAATGATGAAGTAAAGAGTATGATGACACGAGGACTGTTAAGAATTGACACCCTCGAAGAGAAGATGGAGGTAGGAATGGTGGTGGGGTAAGCATGTAGATATCAACCAACAGAGAATGGGCCACTAAAATTGATTTGCACCAAGCTAGTGGTAAATAAATGTGGAAATTATAATGCTCTACCTTATAAATACAGACAATCCAATCCCACTATAGTTTCCACACCAATTTTTGATGTTGAAATTGGAGGATTAATTAGAAGCAGAAGATGTTTTACCCTTGAAGAACTGGAAAACCAGCAGAAAGCCAAGGAAAAGGACGTGATAGATTTAACCAGAACTTATGAGGTCATCAAATCAGTGAGTGAGGAGGAAGCTACTGAGTTTTTGAAATTGATGAAGCATAATGAGTATAGTGGTAGATTAGTTGAAGAAAACACTAGCCAGAATTTCTCTGATGTCCTTGATCCTAAGCTCAAAATTACATTGAAATGCACTCCAAAGAATCCTTATAAAGCTTATGTCCCTCAAGACATGACATAAGACTCTATGAAGCATTTTATTTGGAGAATTCAATTTGCTAACCACTTGTATTTCACTGAAGATGAACTTGATCATGAGGGAACTAGGAATAATAAGCCATTATAATCATAGTAAAATGTAAATATTGTGTCATCGCTAAGGTGCTCATAGACAATAGGTCTGCTCTGAACATGTTACCAAAACATGTGATGGACCTAATGCCCATCGATGTTTCTCATATGAAACCCATCATTATGACTGCAAAAGACTATGATGGAACACCAAGGCCCATCATTGGAAGCATTAATATTGATTTGGTTATCGACCCACAACTGTTCTTGGTAACCTTGCAAGTCATGGATATCCACCATTCTTACAACATGTTATTAGAAAGGCCCTGGATATATGCCATTAGTTCCATAGTATCCTCCCTATACTAAAGGATTAAGTTTATCATCAATGAAAAACTGGTGATTGTGATGTCTGTAGAGGTTATGAAAATTATGAAGAATGTGGCAGTCCCATATATTGAGGCTAAAAACAATACAGATGGTGATTTACATGCATTTGAAGTTGTAAATGTTGAATGGGTGCCCAAAAACAATGTATAGAACATACCAAAGCTTTCAGAAGCCGCAATTATGGCTGCGAAATGCTTCTTGAAGTATAGGCTACTTTTCAGTATGACCCAATCACCGATATGCCTGAGATGATAAACATAAAAAAGTTTAGAGCAGCTGATCAAAGATTTGGACTGGTGTTCATGCCTTAGATAAAGGGCTATGCTAGGGCAGTAGGAATTCAAAAGGAAAGAAGAATGGAATATGGGAAGGGAGCCTGATGAGGAAAAATAAAGATCCCGCATATCCAAAATGCTTTCCCACGACCAACATTTGTGATAAGAGCAGGACAAGGGCTAAAGGACTAAGAGGAAAGTTTTTCCAATGCTATAATTAGTTTGTCTAGAAGAAATAGAGAAAGTTGAGTAGAGCCATTTTGAGCTACTCCTACTCTAATTAATGATCAATACACTTGAAAACACTCTTACAGAAATTTTCGTAAGGAAGCTTACTGAAATAGAAAAATTGAATAATCGAGAGACCCAAGATATCTCATTTGTCCTTAAAAAGTAATTTCATTCAAAAGTGCTTGTCTAATGTGTTTAGTTCTTACATGCTTTATGTAAGTCCTTTATTTCTTATTGATGTTTTTCTACATGTTCACCCAACTGATAATCACGACTCAAGATATCAGTTTGAGGGTTTCATATGTGCTAAGCCACTATTTTTTAATGAGATCATGTATTTTTCTTCCATCTCTTACCTTTGCTTATTTTTATTTACTCATATAAAACACTTTCCATTTTCAGGCAATCTAAAAGCAAAACTTAAATAAATATATAAACCCATTGTAATGAGAATAATTAGTCAAACACAATTGCTATGGAAGAGGAAAATTTAAAGATAAAGACATAGCATAATTCACTAAGATAATTGAGTAGTCTAAGAAGGCTTTAAAACCCGTTGAAGAAAGATTAGAAATGGTGGATATAGACATTAAGCATGAGAAAAAGGAATTGAAGATTGACATGTAGATTGCTACCAAGAAAAGGGTTGGTTTAGTATCTTTATTGAAAGAACTCTCTGATGTGTTTGCTTGGACGTACACCAACATGCCTAGATTAGATACTAGTATTATGGTACATAGATTGCCTCTAATAGATGGGTGCAAACCTGTAAACCAGAAACTAAGAAGAAATAAGGTCAGACATCCTGACTAAAGTGAAAGAAAAGGTGAGGAAGCAATAAGATACATGTTTTCTAGAAGTGGTCAAATACCCTCCATGGGTATCAAACATAGTGGTAGTGCCCAAGAAAGGCAATAAAATTCAAGTATGTATGGATTTTAGAAACCTAGATAGAGCTAGCTTGAATGATGACTTTCCACTTCTTTATATTGACATGCTTATAGACAATGTTGCAAAGAAATTTACTTACTCTTTCATAGATGGTTTCTTAGGTTATAACCAGATCAAAATGGTTGATAAAGACAAGGAAAAAACAACCTTACCCAATAGGAAACTTTCTGTTACAAGGTAATGCCATTTGGTTTAAGAAATACTAGAGCCACATATCAGCGAGCAATGATAACACTATTTCATGATATGATGCATAAAGAGATTGAAGTTTACGTTGATGATATGATTCCTAGAACCCAGATGGAAGAACATTACGTGCAAACTTCGAGTAAGCTTTATGAAAGATTGAGGAAATATCGGTTAAAGTTGAATATAGCAATATACATGTTCGAGGTTAAATATGAGGAGTTATTAGGATTTGTGGTAAGTAATAAATGAATCGAGGTAGAGCCAAACAAAATCAAAGCCATTAAAGAAATGATAGCATCCAAGACTAAGAAAGAAGTAAGGGGTTTTTTAGAGAGGTTGAACTACATAGCTTATTTTATCTCCCAGTCAATAACTACATGCGATCCAATCTTTAGGTTGTTAAGAAAGAATAACCCTGGTATTTGGAATGAAGATTGTCAAGAGGTTTTTTTTATATATATCAAATGTAAGAAATTTATAGATTAAAATAAAATAGCACTGAAACCAGTAAGTCAATTGTACAAGCATATACAAATACAGGGAACAGACTCCCTTGAGACAAAGGGTACAGACACCCTGAAATAGACCCCTAAACTAGCTACCAAACCAAGCCATCAGGCAAGGACCAGTACAGTAGAACATAACCTGCATCAAACCAGAAAAGGAAACAGGCTCCCAAAAAACAAAAGGGGCTAGGGGAACAAACTCCCACAAAGCCAATATAGACACAAGGAAGCCCCAGCTAGCAACCTGCATAGAACAAAGGCAACAAAACCACAACCAACAGCTCCTGCAAGAACAAGTCAGCCAACAACTAGCATAGCACAAAACTAGTAAAACAAGCAGGGGAAACACCCTGCAACTGCCAGGAACGCTAGCAAACCACACAAAGATTAAGCTACATAGGAGACAAAAGGAAGCTCAAACAACCTGACAAACAGGAGCAGAGAAGAACAAGCAACATGCCAACCAGCAGGATAACTGCACAAACATAAGACAACCAGCTGACAGAAGCAGCAAACAACAATAACCAACAATGAAGTAAGCCCCCAGCCAAACTACATTGAGGATGTTGGAGTTGAATCATCAGAGCCACTTTAGACAGGAACAAGCCCCTTGGAAGTCCCCTGTTGTCCCAAACAAGGGTGGGCAACAATTTTGCTAGCTTTGCTTCTGGTTAAGTATTGTCTTTTAACCGGTAAGGCAGACATATCCTCAAGGTTATCAGTATCGTGGACAGATCCTGAGGCCGGTTTTGGGGTGGATGATGCAACAAGTTTAGTCCTTTTATGCCCAGGGGATGAGTGCCTCCTGAATTCAGAGGTGGCAGCTTCAGTAGACATAGGATCAACTGGAGTGTCAATAGGAAGGCCCTGACTGTACATGTGTTCCTTTTCAACTGCCTCAGTTTCTGCAGATGGACTGCCAGAATCATCATGAATGTCCTGGGGCCTTTTCTTGCGTTTTAAACCTTTGTGGCATGTAGAAACAGTATGTCCTAGGACATAACATTGTTTGCAGAAGCGAGGGAGTGACTCATACATAACCTGCTGAGCAAGGGGTGAGCCATTGGGGAGGACCACATTTACAGAACTGGGCAAATCCCTCAGCAAATCAACCTCAATAAGAACCCGGGCATAGGAGAGCCTTGTCATGTTGGTAGTAGGGCCATTACAATGTATAGGCTTACCAATTACACTAGCAAGCTTAGATAAGCATGGGGAGTCCAGCACCGAAGTGGTAAGTTTGGAAATCTTACCCAGGCCAACATTTTGGTCATATCATTAGGCTTGAAGTCGAAAAAATTAGGCATGACCTTGAGAATGAGTGGCCTACTAAAAACATAGTATGGTCCGCCACCTAGAACTTCCAGCATTTCATTTTCAGTGGGGAATGCAAAGATTAACCAACCAGAATCATGCATTGTAAAGTTTGCTTGATGTTTCCAATTTTTACCGATATAATGAGACAATGCAGCATAGCCAGGGAACTTTCCGGCAACCCAATTAAACGGAATTTCCATAAATCAATAGGGTTATCAACATCTGTGTCCTTAAATTGATAGAAAGTAGAAGATGCAAAATCAGGGAAGTGAACGAGACCAGGAGACTGAGAAGTACCTGGTTGAGTTTCCTTGGCATCCGTCTGTGGTCGAACAGGCAGTTCCAGAGAAGGGCCAGAGGACATACCAGCGGGGGTTTGAAACAATCCCGATGACTGAGGAGTATTACCTCCTTTCGTAGAGTTTGGCTGGTGAAGAGTGTCAATATTCAAACCGGGGTTAGGGTCGGTGGAGCCTGGATAAGAATTAGAAGGGCTAGACCCTGCCTGCTTAGAGGTCACCGGAGCTCCAGCTCTAGAGCCATTGGAGGAGGTAGCTTTGTTGTCACTAGGAGCAGGTAAAGGGGATGATGGCGTAGAAGAACGAGTCTTGTGCACGGTTTTGTTCCTCCTTTTAGAAGAAACCCTAGCTCCACTAGATGGAGTAGCAAAGTTAGCAAAAACCACCCTTGTTCGAGTTGGAGAAGCTTGAGACGGGGAATCGAGGTCAGATTGGGCCGGAGACTGACTATGAATTTGTGCCCTAGGTATACGCGTAGTCGAAGCTTGACGCGAGGCTTGTAGTCTAAAATCCCCCTGAATAGACCGAAGAATCGACAATTTATTCTTCAATTTTGCCATAGATAACAAAGAAGAGTTCGTTAGAAGAGTAAGTGAAGAAGAGGAGCGGCGCACAATGAGAGAAGAAACAGGGCGCAATGCAACGCACAGGCGGGTTCTCTTAGTGTTAAGAGGTTTTTTTTTTTTTAGTTTAACATGGGTGTCCGAGCCAGCTTGGACGCATCTCGACTAATCCCACGGGCCCTGAAGTTAACGACCATGTAAGCCTCTAGTGGCCATCATATGAGCAACCACATGGCTCGAATCTGAGACCACAGAGGGAGCAAACCTCTTGGTCCCAAGCTTTTACCACTGGGCCACCACCTAGATAGTTTGTCAAGAGGTTTTTGATAAGATGGGTGGTATGCTAATTCTTGGGAAACCCCTAATACTATACTTGACAATCAATGAAGTAACCATGAGTGGTATGCCTGGACAACGCGATGATACAGGGAGAAAATAACAAGTCATTTATTAAATCAGTGAGAAGAAGTTCATAGATTACGAAACATGTTACGATATGATTGAGAAGTTATCTTGCAGATTAGTGTAAAGCGCTAAGAGATCATGCCAATATATATTCTACTACACCACATGACTCATTTTCAAAATAGATCCCTTAAAGTACATATTTGAGAAACTGTATCTATCAAGTCGGATTACAAGTTGACAAATTTTGTTATCCAAATACGACACAATCTACATGACTAGAAAAGTTGTAAAAGGAAGCATCATTGCTGATCAGTTGATTGACAATGCTATTAAAGAATATGAACCTTTGAGCTTTGACTTCCTAGATGAATATGTCTTGACAATTGAGAAAGAATAAGGGAGTGATTAGTGGATGATATATTATGAAGAAACTATAAACATATGTGGTAATAGAGCAAGAGTTGTCATAATTTCTCTAGATAATTGTGACATCCCTTTATCCGGGATAAAACACTAATCATATATCAAATGGAAAACAAGGTAATATATATATATATAGTTTTCATACAAAAGTCTATCAAAATTTCGACAGAGTTTTCCTTATACTAGGAGGTCTCAAGTTATCGACATATAACTTGTTTACACTTCTAATATCCCACTTCTCATAACTCAATCACGACCCAATCATCCTGGGTCCCAACCCCACAAACATTATCATCATCATCATCATAACCACAATCTTTATAATATACATTGAACAACAAATATCATTATAGAGAAAATAAATGAGATAAGCACGCATACATGGAACATGATTTTATGAACTTCAGAGTTAAGTTTAAACATTAATTATACAAATTAAGTTATATAAATTTTTTAATATTACAAAATACAAGGGTACATTCCCCTATAATTAGATAACAAAAGTGATTAAAAGGTAGGATCTATTCTTGTCGTACATGCGATAGTCCTTAAACAAAATATATATTATTGAAACATGAATGTCACAATAAGTATAGTAACACAAAAATCCAACAATTTAAAAGGCAAACATATATTCATATTCTATTCACTTTTTCCCTTTTTGTTTCCATTGGAACTTTTTCTCATTTAATTACTGAAAATTATTTCATCTTCTATTTTCAACTTCCATTCAAGATTCGATAAAATCAACCGCAACTATTTTCGCTAAACACATTGTCGGTAACAATTTTACTAGTACCATCATCACCCCGTAGATGTCGATGCATGATGATCCCCTTAATCATGACTCTAACATACACTAAATGTATGCCAGTCATTACATGGTGATCCCCTTACCCGAGATCCTAATATACACTAAATGTATGCTAGCCGATACATGGTTATCCCCTTACTTGGGATCCTAACATAAACTAGGTGTATGCTAGTCAATGCATGGTGACCCTCTTACCCGAGATCCTAACATACACTAAATATATGCTAGTCCATGCCATATATCATACTGCTTTTATTTTCTAAGTCAATGATACTTCCATTCCTTGAACATATATACATTTTAGATACTATTTGAAATAACATCATTACGCAAACTTTTATTTTTGAATATATTTAGAGTTCAAGAACTTTGTTTCAAGTGAGGCTGGTCTTGTTGGAAAGCTAAGATACGAGGCTACAAGCCTCTAGAGGGGAGGAGAACGTAGTTCTGCCCCCAAGACACTCAAAATGGCTCGTCAACAAATCAGACCTACTGTCCTATAAGGTTTGTCATGACCCAGTCTCGGTTGATGACCCATAACTAGAGTTTTATAGCTCCAAATTGAGTAAGATCAATTTTTTTAATTAGTCAACATCCAAAACTACAATTTCTATGAAGGAACTTAATCTTAATTCCTTCATCCTCCTACTCGAATTCTCTCTGAAAATCAGGAGACGAAGCTGTCCAGATTCGTCAACCTTCCCATTTACACACAACATCCATAATCCAACTTTCTCTTTTTTATCTCAACCCCTAGCCATATCACATACCATATAAGAGTGTCAAAAATATCTTTTAAGAGCCAATTTACTCTATTTATTTCAATCTTCCCTCTTAACGTCAAAATAGACATTTTTATCGATTTTATTAATTTTCCAAACAATATTCTTCTAAACACATTCTTTGCTATTTCAATATGTATTTTTCCTCATTTCAACACAATTAAACACATTTCATCAAGCTAAATATGTCAAATTAAACATCCTCCCCTTTTGATGCATAATTGGCTGAAAGCATGGCCTTAAGGAACCAAGAGTTCCCTCATTCCTTTCATGCTAATTTCATTCAATTCACACACATTCACATAAAAAAAAAAACATATTATAATAAATTAAATAAAGAAAATCACAATTTCCCCCTTTTCCTTTTTGCTCTTCATATGGCCGGCCACCCATAACTTTATTACCCATACATTTTCTTTAATGAATCATTATGATTTCATGCCCCCAATCATATACAACACATGAATTAATTTAATTTTAACAATTATTACATTCATTCCAATTCAAGTCTAGGAACCTTAATTAAAATTCAACACTAAGACATCAATTCATAATCAAATTCAAAATGACTTATAGAACCATATTTAAAACTCCTTACCTGATAAGAATCAAGGTTTTGATCCTCAACTAGTTGAAAATGTTTGACTCCCCTTTTTCTAATGACAGTCAGCCCTCCCTTCTCTCTCTACCTTCAAAATTTCTTGTTAATCCATTGCCCATAAATGTTTATTCTACCTATAAACTCTTAATCTTGGATGGATTTTTGGGATTTTTGATGTTTCTCTCTTCATTTGGCTAGAATAGAATCAAAAACTCCCTCCCTCTCTTTTAAATGATTGTTGCTGGTTTTTAATGGGCAAGGGAGAGGGGTATTTATACCCATAATTTCTCTTACTTGCACTTAGGCTCCATTTCCTTTAAGTGTCTTATTTTTACCCCCACATCTTTTCTTCTTATAATCAAGTTATACCTCTTTTCATTTCATATAATTCCACCCCTCAACCTTTTAGTTTAGTTTATTTTCTTTAATTTAATCTAACCCTCAATATTTTCGGGTTAAATTTATAATATCTCAAAAAAAATTGTCCGGAAATTTATATCCAAAAATTTCCAAATTCTCGTTTTATTTAAATTTGTACATGAATTTCTTCACATTTATTTCCGTTTATTTAATTTTCATTTTACGCAAACATTTATTTCTCGGGGTTTACAAAAATAAACAATACCCCATCTCAATCAAATTGCAATTTGGTTGCACTAACAATATAGCGAAGTATGAAACAAGCAGTCACAACCTAAAAGTAGTTGCAAAAATGAAGATAAAGAAGTTAAATCTATATGAAGACTCAATGTTGATAACCTGCCAAGTAAAAGTAAAATGACGAACCAAAGATGAAAAGTTGAGGCTATATCAGGAATACATTTCCAAACTAGCAAAGGACTTTGATGAGATAGAATTTACACATTTAGGAAGGGAAAAAACCCAATTTACTGATGCTCTAGCAACTTTGGCCTCCATGGCTCAGATTGATTATAGAGATTGAGTACAACTAATATGTATAAGAATAAGAAATTCCCTTGCTTACTACTGCTCGGTGGGGGAAGAAATAGACGAAAAGCCTTGTGTAACATCTTCAATTTAATTTATGTCATATTCATCGAAATTTATGTCATGATCCCTAATCCTTAACTATCTTGACAACAATTTTAAGCTTATTATTATTATTATTATTATTATTATTATACTGGCTATCAAAAATTTGGTACAGTCTCCTCTATAAATTGACTTTTCCAAGTGTCGACATCAACCTAAAACACAATTTATCTTGCATATTTATGATCCAACCATCCTAGACCTTCTTCAACAAAATCTAATTTCTCATCACTTCATCCATTTCGACTTATACCTTCACCATTTTCCATTCTAATAATAGTGTCATATATCTTTTCTCTTCACACATGATGTCATTAAAACAAAGCATATTATAAAGTTATCTACATGCATACTAAAATTCTTTATGCCTACACAAAAGATATTTAATTATCTAAAAAGTGGTATATGATTTAACACTAATTACAAGCCCAAAAGATAACTTCAAATCCCAGTGAACTAGAACATTACATAATCCACATACCTAAAATATACAAAGTAAATAACTACCCACAAAAGAAGAGAATCAAGGTTGTCACGTTAAAATTCCAGCCACGAATGCTCCTCCTATAAATAAAAGGAAGGTATGCTTGTTACAATATTCATATCCAGAATTTTAATACGTATATAATTTCATTGTCACGTTACATATTCTAATAATTATTGTCTCAACATTAATTCCATTCATACTAATTAATTCTTCCGCTAAAAAATACATATTTTCCTAACTTAATTTCCCTTAAAATGCATCTTTTGTTATCGGTAGTAAAAACCTTCAATTCTCATTGATTTACACTTTCATACTTCAATTATTTCTTTTTCATAACTCCATTTATTTCTTTTATTTTTTATTTTACTAAGCATGGCAAAATAACTATGTCATATGATCATCCAAATAAATCCTCACACCATTCCTTATACCTTCATAATTAACTAACTTGTTCATGAACATATAATTTAATACTCTAATAATTTGCATTGTAATACATTAAATTCTCTACCTATACATATTAGCATGCACTGACATTAACCATTTATTTACTTAAATTTCCACATATTATTATATCCCTATATACAACTTAATCATTTATGCATCAACACACCATAAACACACACAATATACAATCTTTATTACATTCCATGTTCATCCTCCTTTATTTCAAATATGACCGGCATTGTTGTTTTTCATAACACCCAATTTTTATCTTCCATCTTTCATTATTTTGCATCATTTTCAACCTATCTTATCACAATGTATCAATTTCAACAATTTCACATTTTCCCCCGAATTCTCTCCTAAAAACCCTAATTCAAGAAATCTAAGAACAATGTATTAAATCTATTTCTTTCCACCCAAACTTGTTTAAACAGCTTAGAACTCATTACCCAACACTATAATGAACTTCGAAAGCTAATTAATGCAACCATATTATTCAATAGTTTCACCCACATTTAACTAGTGTTTTGCCTATGTTTTATATATAAAATGCCTTGATATTCTTTGTTTTATGTTTTGAAGGCACTTTTGGATGAAAGATGCAAAAAGGAGTAAATTGGAGATAATTGGCAAATTTAACCTTCAGTCGATGTTTTGTGCAGAGCGTGAGCTCTAGAGGTTGAAATGAAGTGATTCCAGTGGAATTAAAAAGCTAACATCCATACCTTTCTGGACATCTAAGGCAAGAAAATAAAATAAGGAAGAGCATGGAAATCGCAGCCTTCAAAGTCAAATCTCGCAATCTACCAGTGTTGACCTTCGGCCATTCCAACTTGAATATCTGGAGCTATAGAAGTCCAATTGATGCAAACTCAATTTTTCTGGATTCATAACTCAAAGGTCTATAAAAACTCAAAATTTCAGCCAAAACTCATGTCATATGAGGGAGATATGATTTTTCAAAGATAACATCTGAATTCTTCCAGCAAACAGGTTTCATGAAGAAACGAGTCCAAATTACGTTCCGAAGCATCTAAACCGATATCCAAGTTTTTATTTCAGCAATTTAGCTCCTTTAAGTCAAAACATGAAGATTTCATGCAAGGCTATTTCTCCTTTTTTAGGAAAATAGTTATTGAAGTACTTAAATGTAAATAGTCTACTTAATGGAGGACTATTTTGTAAAATAGAGACCTAGGGTTTCCTTAGATATAAAAAGAATAAGAGAAGAGAAGGGGAGCAGCCAGCCAAGAAGAGAAAAACAACCCCTTTCTCTAAGAAACCCTAAATTATGAATTCTTCCTTCTTTTTGATTAGTTGTTCAACAAACATGCAAGGCTAAACACTTTTTTTTTGTTGCAAGGACACGGAAACCTTCGAATTTCAAGAACTGTGAGATTTATTTTACCTTTTCTTTTCAATTTATATGATGAATATGTTTGTTCTCCTATGCTTATTTTTCCTATGATTGTTTATTTTAATTGCTAGAGTGGACTCTAAGTTATTATTGTAGACAATCTATTGCTAAGTTTGATATCAAAACCGGAGTTGTGGTATATGAACTTGTGAAGTAACTAAGTTTAATATAATTGTGGCAGATCTACGTTATTAATCTTAGGGAGAACATTCAATCAAATCAAACATAGACTGCGAACAATTATGTTTTCTTGATTAATCAACTTATCTAGTTCTTAAGGCTGTCATTGAATTAAATTACTAGTGCAGACACTGTGGTTGTTTGATGGTTAGGGTTAGTTATACGGCGGATCCGTTAACTAACCAATGTTAAGAAGAGATAAATATTCAAAATATAAATTGATGTTTCATTTCCATGTTCAGTTCTGATTTCTGTAGGTGGATATGTGCTTGTGACCAAGGTTTGTTCTCTTGATAATTTTCTAATTTTAGTAAATTTCGTTTGATAGTTTTCTGTTTTTTTTTTTTTTGCTTTAGCCTACATAACGTCCAAACCCCCCCCAAATTACATATCATCTAGCATAAAAATCTGACTTGAATCTTCCTCGTGGGATCGACCCCTTGCTTGCTTTATACTATCTTGTGTGTTGTGTTTGAAGCTAGGGTAATTAATTTGTGCGACGGCGACATCACAACACTAACCTGGTGATGTTTTTCCTCCCCTTCAATTTTTCTTCTTTGCCATGACTTACAACCCCTTTCTCTCCCTTCTCCATAACTTAGTTTTCTTCTTAAATCCATGCTTGAGGGAGTGATTTGTTGTTTTACAGCTTCTAGATCCTTGATTCTACACAATTTCTACTCTCTCTCAAGGTAATTTTTTGTTTCAAGCATTTTTCCCTCCTTCTTTTCTCTCTCTTCTGTTTTATTCCTCTGTTACCTCTGTTTCTAGCGTTAAAAGAAGGGAGAATAAATTGTTGGACTTTGCCAGCTCATAAGATTATTTTCAAAACTGTCATTGATGAATTTTATGTTATTCACTATCCGACTATTAACATTTTTTAAAATATCTTCCCGAACTTGGATTGCCCTAAAATTATTTTTTTAAAAAAAGTAGGACTATATGTTATGAGATTTCACATAAAATTTCAGTTCAATCTAACGATCGGATTGAGCGTTCTGCTTAATAGCGTAAAACTAGTCAATATGAGAAATATTTTTATTTTTATTATTATTTTAACATTTAACCATTTATTTTAATCACTTTTTTTCCAGGGTTTCACACCTTGGTACTACGATGTAAAGATATTTGTCTAGTATCGAGAATCTCCCAAGGGGCATCGAAGTCATATCGAAAAAAATACAAAGAATAGCTATGGTTTACCACCTAGATGGAGAAGTTTTATATAAGAGGTCATTTAATAGAACTCTTCTACGGTGTTTGAATAAAGAAGAATCAAGGAAAGCACTGCATGAAATACATGAGGAAATCTATGCTACACACGCAAATAGATAAATGATGACCATACAGATCTAAAGAGCTGGGTATTTTTGGATGATCATAGAGAGAGATTGCATAGATTACATGAAGAAGTGTCACAAATACCAGGTACATAGAGATAAGGTCATTGCACCACCAGTTTTTCTATTCAACATGGTGTCACTTTGACTATTCATAACATGGGGGATAAATGTTATTGGGCTTATTAATCCAAAAGCCAACAATGAACACATATTCATCTTAGTAGCATTGATTACTTTACTAAATAGATCGAAGCCTGTTCATACACATATGTGACTCAAAAGGTTTATTGAGAGAGATCTGATTTATCGATATGGGCTACATAAGAGGATAGTCATGAACAATGCTCATAATTTCAATGGAAAAACAATCATTGAATTGTGGGCTTAATGGAAGATCAAACATTTGAATTCATCCCCATATAGGCAAAAGATTAATGAAGTTGTAGAGGCTGCCAACAAAAGCAAAAAAGAAGACAAACCAAAAGATGGTATACATTTATAAAGATTGTCTTGAATTGTAATAACCCGGTTTTTTTTCAAGCCAAAATCGGTGGATTTTTTTTTTGTAAATCATTAAGTTCTCGATACTTCACACAGAAACATTCATGAATTAATAATTAGGTTCCTTTCCTTATCATGACACCATACTGATATTTTTTTTGTATATCAACATTCCTATAAAATGAATACTCAATACACATGCCCATAATATTATATTTTCATACTCGTACATTTACATTACATCATATTGACATACTCAAAAGTTCATATTCTTGTTCTAGTCTCTTTGTCATCACGAGTTTGTACAAGAGTATCGAACGAAAAATTACACAACTAGTACTTTTGTTCATACAATCCTTATGTGATTTTACAACATAACATCCTCATAATAGAGGATACCACACACACACATATATAACATCATATCTACATGTTCGCACATCCACATCCGTGTTCCATTACAATTTTCATTACAAGTCTTTGTAAAAGGGTCGAATGGCAATTTAAGCGATTAATACATCTGTTCATACAAAATAAATAATAACATAGCATACTGGTACAAGGTTCGTCGCAAAATATATAGATCCATAAAGGGGGGGTTTTCCTACGCACCTTGATTGTGTGATGTCCTTGTTACAAGAGCAAAATAGGTACAAGAATTATAAATAATCTGAGACATGACAACAGATAACTAAAAACATATTGGCGTTACTTTCGTTTATGGTTTAAGTGGGTATGATCCTTTTGTTTCACCGTACATACATATGCAACCTTAATATTTCTTTTGCTATAATACTCTTGCTCTCACGTCCCAACCTCTTCATAGGTGTGGTAGGGACTGGAGTTAATTCATTTGCCACGATTATTTTAATTCACTTTATTCTGGTCATCCTTTGTAGTACCGTTAATATGTTTATCCACCGTGTTCTAACCCAATCATCCATCTAGGATGCCACTAACCATAACTAATCAAGATATACACACTCGGCCATCCATCTTGGAAGCCATTAGCTGTAGCTAATCACCAATTCAACCCGATCATCCATCTCGGATGCCATTAGCTGAAGCTAATCATCAAATATAACCCTGCCATCAATCTCGGATGCCATTAGCCGAGGCTAATCATCAAATATAACCCGACCATCCGTCTAGGATTTCGTTGGGTGAAGCTAATTAACAACTTAATCAACATTTCATAGTCGGTTTAACATTCATCAACATCAATTAATCAATGAACGTTTCCTAGTTGATTTAACATTCATAAATGACTCAATCAACATTTCATAATCAGTTTAACCTTCATCAACAACTCAATCATCATTTCATAGTCGGTTTAACATTCACCACAATGCAATAATATATCATCCATAAATAAATCATTTCAGAACGTTAACATTATACAAGAAAAAGGTGGAAACCACTTACCTGTTCTTCCCGTGGGGTGCCCTAGCCCAGTTGAAGGTCTGATCCCGGTCGCATCACCTAACACATCAATAATCATGAATCAGTCCTTGCACTTGATAATCACATAACTCGTCATCAACCATATTTCCAAAATACACATGTTCACATCCAAGTGTTTCACATATTACACAATTATACCATGCAATCATTACAAGCATTAATTCATTTCTGATGTGTAGTTTATCAGTGAATTAACCGGCTGCTGCCACAGAAAGTCGTCAGCGAAAATTGGGTCGCTGGTGACATAAAAATCATCAGCAAAAACTGGTTCGCTGGTGACACAGAAATCATTAATGAAAAATGATTTGCTTGGTGACCCAGAATTCGTCAACGAAAACTGATTCGCTGGTGACTTAGAATTTGGCAGTGAAACTGATTCGTTTGTGACACATATTTTATCAGCAAAAACTAATTCCCTGCTGACACAGGATTCGACAACGAAAACAGATTCATTGAGTGACACAGGATTCGATAGTGAAAACTGATTCACTTGGTGAAACAAGATTCATCAATGCAATTCCTGTCTTACAGCTAATGCATGAAATCATCAGCATACTTAGTCTACTGTTAACTCAGAAATCATTGATAAAAACCAAGTCGCTGCTGACTCAAAAATCATCAACGCAACCCAGTTCTATGGCTAACATTGAAATCATCAACGCACATAGAACACCATTGACTTAGAAATCGTTGATGAAAACTAAGTCATTGTCGACCCAGAATTCATCAACGCAACCTAGTTCTATGACTGACAATGATATCATCAGCGTGCACGTACTACTGTCAACACAGAAATCATTCACGAAAATTGTGTCTCTACCAACTCAAAAATCATC
The DNA here is from genome assembly GCA_007827005.2 of Populus simonii. NCBI lineage: Eukaryota > Viridiplantae > Streptophyta > Magnoliopsida > Malpighiales > Salicaceae > Populus > Populus simonii. The sequence continues at coordinate 1,702,226 of CM017471.2, read as the reverse complement.
AACGTAACCTAGTTCTACAGTTGACACTGAAATCATTAGTGCACACATCCTACTGTCAACACATAAATCGTTGACACAATCCATGTCACTATCGATTCAAAAATCAAATTGAACATAGACCATAGCCAACCACATTCTTAATATGAACATCATTCTTAATGTTTGCAGTTAAACATTTTAAAGAGAGGGGAAAACTACCATGATTTTTCTTTTTGCGCAATGCTGTCTATCTTTAACATTGGGTATGTCCTTCAGTGTGCTCCATATTTTTACCTGAGAGAATAAAGTTTGGCAAAGAAAATATGGTTGAGAAAATATCAAATAAACAATATTGAGAAACATAAAACAATAAAATGAACAAAACAAAACAAAAATCTTTATTGTTCATGGTGTAACACCACATTTAGGTTGCCTCCCAAGAACGCCTTTCTTTATTGTCTTTGGTTACAAAACTCTTAATAGTTTTTCTTCTCAGACTTCGGTTAGATAATCACTGGCAGGTTTTCATCCTCTTCCAAGTACACATACTTTAAATGTTTGGATAAAGACTTCAATTCTAATTTCAAGGCCTGTTCAACAGAAGGTAAAACCCTTTCACAAGAATTTGATAGTTGTAAAGGAGATTTAACCAACTTGTTTGGCATTTTAAGTAGTGTATGCAAAGATATAATTGATTCTTTCATGTCCTCATTCTTCTCCAGCCTTGCATCTCTACTTTTCTTATAATGCTATAATACGAAGTTCAACTCATCTTTCAAGAAATTATGATCATAATCATCTTGTATAATATGGTCAATTACATCAGCAAGAAAAACAGATTCAGAGTCTTCTAGATATTTTATAACATAAAAAATGTTAAATGTTACTATTTTTTCATCAAAAGATAAAGTACCAATCTTTGTTCTTGCTATTTTACAATATATAAGTTGGATTTAAAGAAAAATCATCATCCATGTCAATGATGTAAAAATCAACAGGAAAATTAGTTCATTTACTCTAATTAGAGCATCCTCAACAACACCTTTAGGATATGAATTATACGTATCCACTAATTGAATTATTACCTTTGTTTTTTAAAAAGGTTCTAAATTCAAATCCTTGTAAATTGATAGTGGCATGACATTAATTGATGTTCCCAAATCAAGCATAGCCTTTTTTAACTTGCAATTTCCAATCACACAGGGTATATTGAATATATATAGGTGTTTACATTTTTACGACAATTTCCTTTGTATGACTGCGAACACATTCTCTCAAACCCTTATTTTCTCATTAATATCCAACCTTCTTTTCTTTGTGCACAACTCCCTGAGATACTTGGTATATCATGGAATTTGTTTGATTGCATCTAACAATGGAATGTTCACCTCCACCTTCCGAAAAGTTTCAAAGATTTTATTCTCTATCTCATTATTTTTCTGTTTTGCAACTCGGCTAGGAAAAGGGACATGAATTAAAATATTAGAACTTGGTAAGACATAATTTTTACTTACCTTGTTGGTTGGCAAATCCAGTGATTCAGCCGATTTCTCTTTCCTTTATTGGGTGCCCGCTATTGTTGTCTTGATTTGCACTTCCTTGCCACTTCTTAGAGTCATGGCACATGCATTTTTCTTGGGATTAATTTCAGCTTGAGATAGTAACCTATTTTATGTACTTAAGAAACCAACTGTGATATTTGGTTTTTCAAATTTTGAATGCTTGCTCTCGTCTCTTGTTGAAACGTTTATGTGTTGGTGGCCAAGAATTTTACAATATCCTTTAAATATATACATACCTGTACTTAATGATTGTTGAGCAGAAAAAAAAATTGTGATATTTGCTTTTCCAAATTTATTCGTACATCGTTTAGGTGTTATTCTGGCGAATTCCATTGATTTCTTTTCTGATAGTACTTGCCCTTAAAGCCATAAAAAACTTTTCCAAAAACTTCATTTTTAGATCATTCCATGTGGTAATAAATCTAGATGGAAGGTAATAAAGCCAATCTTTTGCCTTGTTTGAAAATGGGAAAGCCCATTTTTTAATTTATTCCTCTTTTACTCCTTACGGCTTCATGGTTAAGCAAACCACATGGATATCCTTCAAGTGCTTCTGGGGGTCCTCACCTTCAAGGCCATAGAAAGCAGGTAATAAATGAATCAAACTATATTTTAACTCAAAAGCTACATCAATATTTGGAAATTCAATGCATAAAGGCTGCTAGTTCATATTGGGAGTTGATAACTCACTTAATGTCCTTTGTTCTACCATGTTTTTTGTTTTTGGCACTTCTACTTTGAGTTCTTTTTTAGAATTTGCACTCAGATTTGATGAGCTTAAGGAGTTATCTTCTTGTCTTATGGTCTTTCTATTTGCCTTAGTTGTTCTTTCAATCTCATGATCAAATACTAGTGCACTTGTACGGGAAGATCTTGGCATAAATCAGTTCACTATTGAAGAAAAATTAGATAAAACTTCCCTAGCAACGGTGCCAAAATTTGGTCAATCGTCGGAACCTCCAAAATATAATTCTGACTTAACCATCACAAATAAAATAAATTTATAGTATGATCATGAAAACCAAGTCGAACCCAAGGGAAATTTTGTTTAATCTTCCTCCAATATACTGAAATGAAAAAGAATGGGGTGTTTGAATGAAAAATTAAAAAAATAATAATTCTAAAAATAATAAATTGATATGTCATTAACTCAGTTCAATGGTCCATACATTCATTCCTATAAATTTGTTGATCATCAAGGTAAAATAAATATTATTTCACATCAAGCAAATAAATTCAATATCCCTTAAAGCTGAGGGAAATCGATAAGATTAAGATTAATTAATTAGACAAAGCTCTCTAATCAATTGCTTACCATTAAGCGAATTTAACATTGAAAGCAATTCTTATTCACTCGTCAGTAGTCTTATGAGTAAAATCTATGCATTTATTCTAAGCAAACGTTCAAAAGCTTGAAAATTTAACATAGTTTATTTTTCCCTAATAAATCTATATGAGTGTTGTAGCAATTAAATTAATCCTTTTACTTCGTAATCTAATCCCCAACAACAATTACAGATTAAAAGAAATTACGAAGCATACATGCCATCTCAAAACAATTTGATCAGCTTGAATAACAAACAATGACTTAATTTTGAATCAGAAAAAATAAATACTTGAATCTAAAAGAATTACAATGATAATGTTACTTCTCATGACTTGCTAATGGAGATTGATGAAAACAGAGAAGAGAAGAATGTTACAGAGCCTTGTTTCAGTTGTGTTCTGCTCTATTTATTCTATCTATTGGCTTTTGAATCCCATGCATTCAATGTTTGAGGCTCAAGATATGTCTGTTTGAATTTGTAGTGTGAAAGTAAAGAATCCAACTGCAAGGAGGATTTCAGCCCGATTTTGCTAGTCTAATTAGAGGTCCAAATGAACTTGGATTTCTGCCCATAATACCTTACTGGAAAGCTTGCTATGTTTAATTGAACTTTGATTCAAACCACATTCACATTCTAAAATTATAACTCGATGAAAAACCTATCACAAAAAGTAAGGATTGAAACATAAAATTCAGAAATTCTTATCTTTAAGTTATTAATTTACAAAGCCTCCTAGGCATGCTAAACTCATAAAAATAACTTTCAATAATCTCAAATAAGCTTAAAATACATTAAAAAGCATAGTGTAAAAGGACTAAAAACATATGTATATTTTGCTCTTATCCTGCCTCTTAACAAACCTCGTCAGTAGAGAGATTAGTTATAGGGATGTCTTCATGAACATCAGCATGGACTTGGACTGTGGAGATCTCCTTAATGTTCATCTTCGCTCTAATGATTGATTTTCTTTAGAAGAGGAGTCGCCACTAGGCATAGACAAGGTAGACCCATTGAATTTGAATCCAATAGTCTTAGGTAAAGACCCTGCATAAAAAAAACAGTCAGGAAATGGAAGGTATTGAAATTAAAAAAAAAATATGGAAGCAAAATTACTCAAATCACCATATAACCCTTTAGCCATACAACTGATGTCATATTCAGTATGGAGGTTGTCCAACATGGTACAAACCCTATCCTTCTTTAGGCCCAAGAAAGGCTTTTCATTTACACCCATTAGAGGTGTCCTCCAATATGGGTACAACCCTAGATTGGGCTATACCGATCTTGAGGTCTGGCTAAACCAGTATACCTCACTATTACCCACTACTCCCTCCACTTTTTTGATAGAGAGGACCTTCCCTTCATGATATTTTTCATTGGTCTATTTTGCCTATTGACAAAAGTAAAAAACCAAGGGATTAAAGATCCCCCTTTAGTGCTACTGATCAAGGTATAACAGTGAAACCCTAGAAATTTATAATTTAAATATGCGGATATGCAAACTGCCATGTAAATGTAAGACTGAAAGTGATATATAATGGAGGGAATGACCTCTATAAAATGAATTTTGGTTTAGAATTCATAAGGACAGAGAAACTGGAAACGTGTTTTAATGGATAAAATAATGAGAAAAATAACAAAATATTTCTAAGAAATAAGTGAGGTAATAAAGAATACATTATAATAAAGGATAGTGCAATGAAAATGGCAGGATTGAAGGTGCAAGCACCAATTAAAAATAGTGACATTACTTTGAAACGATAATAATACCCGATAAATAAGAAAAGGTGGAAATTTTAAAATGAATATATTCCAAAATAATAAAATGACCTTAAAGGTTTAGAAGGATAATTGATATGATTTTATGTGAAGATTGAACAAGAAAATTTGGATCGTTGATGAAAAGTCATGAACTGACCAATTTTACATTAAAAAGTAGAGCTCTCAATTCAATTGTCGGATCGGGATGAAATTTTGCATGAAGTCTATTAATATGTTTTCCTACCTTCATTAAAGATCTCATCTCAATCGGAGTTCGGTAAAGAATAGCAATTTAAGCAGAAACAAACCAGATAGTTTACATGAAAAGTAAAATAAAATACATAAAGGCATAAATGAGGGACATAGTTGTAATTAGGGGAAATGTGCCTTTAAAACATCAAAGAGGTTACCAGTTAAAAAACAAAGTAAGAGACAATAGAGAATTCGACTAGAGAGAGAAGTGCAGAATTTGAAGGAACCAATAATGCTTCGATGGCCATATCTCTAGAATCCACCGTTGGATCATCCTGAGTTATGGATATATTGTTCTTCTCACACTCCTCTAATAACAGACTGGAGGGATGTGATGACACATAATTCATTTGACAGAAATCATCATCGAAAATTTCCTAGAAAACAAAAGGAAATACACCTGCAGGGCAGTTTTGGTCGCCAACCGAATTCTCTCTCTTACACCGTTGGATCATGCCTATTTTTGGATATGTGGGGTGCGCCTAGTTTTGCCTTCATTCTGGACTATGGAGATCGGAAACACACTTTTCGGCAAGGTGGCATTCATGTTGAACAGTAGCTCATCCATTTTCAGATGAGCTCAGTTTTATTCAGACCTATGGAGATCCAACTGTTGGATCATTCTGAATTTCAGATATATTGTGCAAAAATCTATGATCTATATTCTGACCGTTAGGTTCAAACAAATAATCAGAGGTTGATGACTTATTGCTTTGTGAATCTATTGCTAGTTTTGGCAAAATTTAGGAAGCTTGATTAAATACATGTTTTGATGAAATTAGAATTGTGTGGGTGTTAGGGTTTATGGAAGATGTAATGGTAAAATATGTTCTTGTTATTAGTATTGTTATAGATTAATTGTGTATTCTTTATATGAGGGGAAGAATGATTATTGTGTTAGAATAGGAAGAAACATTGCTATATGAACATGTTGATTGAATAAAAAGCTAACTTGTTGGTTGTGTGGATATGAATGGGGTGGAACCAACAAGTTAAAGCTAGCCATAAATATATTTTTGGCAAATTGATTAGTTAATGAAGATTTTCATGGATTCTAACTAGTAGGGTGAAATTATTGTTGTGATAATGATATAAGAATATTAATTGTTAAGGTTTGTCGTATATGTTTAATCGCACGAGGAGAAAGTGAAAGAAAATGAATGGTTCATCATTTTATTGTATTAATAATGCTAAACAACGATAATAACATATATAGTGTGTGTTAAAAAAAATAGGAGAAATCCCAAAGGGATGAGTTTCTCTATTTTGGCTGAATCTTGCTATATTGTAGAGGTAGGGAAATTGTTTGAATGTTTTGTTTTAGAATTGATTAAATTTGTAATTTAATGATGACAAACAACTTTGGATAATGTTGTTTATGCATGAAAATAAGTTAAAATTAGAAAAAGATTTCCTGGGAAGAAAATCCACGTTGTCCAAAATTTTAGCTATAAAGGAGTGGTTATTGTGATTATTGATTTTGAGTCTTAAAACTAAATAATTTGGAGTTGATTTCTTCATGAAAGTTGTATTTCTATAGAGACAAATCACGCCCAGAACTGAGTTTTTTTCAGTTTAGTTTTGATTAAAACATTAAATAGTGTTCTAGGTTGGTTAAGTTAAATCGATCAGAATTAGATAATTTTTAATCTTTGCTTGGAATTGCTGTTGGGTGATGGTTTTGATAACAAAATTATAAGAATGAATATGAACATGAAAATGGGTAAGAGTATGAGATCCTAAGGAAATTCTTTGTGATTGGTTTGAGAATACTAGTTGAATGAAAATTAAATAAAGTTGTGATGTTGGTTATATTGTTGATAAAAACTGAATCCCTCGTGGTACAAAGGAAGCTGTGGGGACTGGACAATTGCATGGAGTGGTAGCACATACGTATACTCTAGGTAGGTGCATCGCACCTTGTCTTTTTAAATTGTGTAAACTTATTGATAAATTTTAGAATTGATTGTTTTATTGCTTCGATAATATTGGAATGAATAAAAGTACCGTGCGTGCTTTGATGTGTATCAACTAGTTATGATATAATTGAAATGGATATGAGTATCTTACATACATTGATATGTATCAAACTTGTGATGATGTTATTGGAATGAATAAGAGTACCATGCACGCAACGATATACCTCCATTAGTTAGGATGATGTTTGAACGAATATGAGTACCTTGCGTGCATTGTTATGTATTGAATTAATTATGTTATTATTACGATGAATACAAGTACCTTACATTGATAGGCATCGAATTAGGCATGATAACCTTGGAATAGATGTAATTATCTTACATACCTCGGTATGGATTGGGTATACACAATGACTTAAAAATTGGGAGAGAAATGATAGATAATTGGTCACCATAGTATCGGTGGCTAAGGATATATTACAATGATACTTGGCACTGCGATGAGGGTGACCAAGGTTATGTGAATGATGCTTAGTGGTCGTAGTTTCGATAACTAAGTTTGTGTGAGAATGATACTTAGCAACCGTGGTTACAATGCATATGATATTAAAAAAAAAAGGGGATCGGTACGAATTGAAAATTCAGATGATATTGATTAACTATCCGGGTTTGGATAGTTAATGGTATCAATGAGGTTCCATTGATACCAGCATTTCAGGTGACATTGATTAACTATCCAGGTTTGGATAGCTAATGGTATCGATGATGTTTCATTGGTACCGGCATTTCAGGTGACACTGATTAGCTATCCGTGTGTGGATAGCTAATGGTATCGATGAGGTTTCATTGATACCGGTATTTTAGGCGACATTGATTAGCTATCCGAGTTTGGATTGCTAATGGTATCGATGAGGTTTCAACGATGCCGGCATTTCTTAAATTGATTAGTTGATCCTGTGCAATTGGGTGATTAATGATGTTAGTAAAGATTACTAACATCGACAGGGTTACTCATGGTTCAATGAAAAAGATAAGTTGATTAATTATTCCAGGTCGAGAATAGTTAATGATATCAATAGGTCACATTGGTATCGGCAACCATTTCTGGTGTGATTAGCTACTCTAGGTAAGGAGGCTAATGATGTCAAGGGTTCTTGACATCAACAACTTTGATGGTAAACCAAATATGAATAAGATTTGATACTCTAGATAGGAATAGTTAATGATACTAATCGGTTGTATTAATATCGGCACGTGAATGTAATTGATTAGTCTAACCTAATATTAGAAGACTAATGATACTAATGAGATTTATTAGTGTCGGTGAGTACCTTCCAGAAAAAAAAAAGAGAAAATATTGATTAGTTATTCCAAAAAAATGAGATAATCTAATGATACCAAGAGAGGAATATCTTGGTATAAAGTGAGAATTGATTTATAAGGAGATGGTGTTCGAAAATTGTTGAGTTGTGTTGAAATTTTCAAGATGAAATTATTCTCAATGAATGTGATAGGATATTCGATGGATATTGGTAATAGATGGAAAATGCATGTTGTAAAAGAGGTTTATACCTAATTTTATGTCTAAAAAGAAATTCTATGGAGATTATTATCTATCATTATTATTGTTTGTTACTACCTTTTTATATTTATGTGTACACGTTAATTTCTATTTTCAGGTCCATCAGGGTCGCGTCAGGAATAATATTGGTTTAGTTACCTTTTGCTTTTGACCATGTAATTATTTGTAAATTAAGAGTCTTATCTCCTAAAACTTGAAATGTAATATTGATCCGTAAATTTGAATGTATGACTTTAATCTAATGTTTGTAACTCTAAGTACCTATTTAACCATGCATGTTTATAGTTGAAATTGAATCTTTCACTTGAATTACATTATATGATGTTATTGAATAAGATGTGTAGTGTTGATGATGATGAGTTGGGTTGAGATCCAAGATGATTGGATCGGGATGTGAATTAAAATTGGAAGTGTAATATGATTTTATCGATAACTTGGGACCTCCTAGTATAGGGGAGACTTTGCCGAAATTTTGATAGAAATTTTGGTGGAACCTGTATATCTAAAAAAACATTACTTGAAAAATTCCAATGTATCGCGACAAAGGATGTAGGAAATCGGGGTTATTACAATAACAGTCCCTCAATACCCTAACCGTAGGCTCCCTATTCAAAATCCTCAATAATTTTTCAAATAAGGATAAAGTGGTCCATCCATTAGGATGAATTTAAGCATGACTGAGGATGTAATACCTTAAAACATCCCTTACAAATACATGTAAAGGAAATAAGTATCCAAACTCGTGTAGACATATGAGGGCTATAATGATAATATCTCCCCCACCATATTTGCTTGTAACTTGAGAGATATGATCACCAGCTTCAAGGACGACCACCGTATAATCTCCTAGATGACTAGCATTAGTTAGGGATACTTAGTCCCAAATCATTGAACTCTGTGTGTTGTCCATAGGAGTCCTACGCAGTCTTAGTTTTCCTATCAGGTTTGAAACCTTATGGGGGAACATTCTCATCTCTTCTTCCAATAGAAAAGGGTTGGCCATCATCCCTCTAAGATCTAAAACCAATTCTTATGGCCAAAGATATGTTATGAATGGTTTCAGTTTCAAGCCTGAAACTAAAATCATCTTTAGGAGATATGTTTCCTTTTCCTTTTCTAGAAGTCATGATGGTAGAATGAAGAAAAGATTGAAGAAGGTTTTACAAAAGCAAAAGGAAAAAAGATCTAGTTTACCTAGACAATGAATTCCTCTATACTGTCAAATTACCCTCTTATTGTAAAATATTGAAAAATTATAAGTTAAGAAATATTAGAAAATTTTTTTAAAGAAAAATACAAGAAAAAAGGAAGATAGGTGTTGTAACCCTTTTTTGGGTCCCAACGCAAAAAAAGAGAAAATACAAAAAAATAAAATAAAAAATATATTCTGAAGAAAAATAAAAATAAAATGATAGGCAGTGAGAAGAGGATGAAAAGCATCTAGAAAATGACTAAAAATTGATTAAGGAGGTTTAAAAATACAAGAATTGAAATTTGACAGTATATCGTTGATTGATGAGAGCCCGATTGACAAAGAAAATTCAATTTGAGGAAGAAATGTCCAAAATCATATGTGTATTGGACTTAATTAAATTTATTTAAGGTTTAATTGAGTTTATGAAGAGTTTGATTACAAGAAAAAATTGATTTTGAAGCCTATTGGGCTTCAATTGGAAGAAATTAAAGTTTTGGGGTCAAATTATAGCTTTTGAGAGTTGATTTGGTCAAATAAGGGTCTTAATTGCATAAATATTAAACTTTGATGGCCAATTGGGAAATTAATTGAAGAAATTCAAAACCAAGGACCAAACTAGAAAAGACGCATAAATAGAGGGGCTATAATTGACCGAATTAGGGGCCAAATTAAAGAAATTGGAAGTTTATTGATCAATTGAGAGTCAAATTGCATAAATTAGAGATCAAGGACTAAAGTGAAAAGGGTGGGCAACTTCATGGCTGGCGATTGAATTTGACAGGGATGCAATTGAATTGATTTTTAAAATCAAAATTGCAATTTAGGACTTGATTCAACAAATCACAAATTGAGAACTGATTTGGACTTTGACATGTTTTTGGCGCCATTTCCTTTTAACTAAAACAACATTGTTTAAAAAAACAGTTGATGTCTTCTCCCAAGTGTAGGAGTATCGATGTAATAAATAACCTAGCAAGACCGGGGTCAAACCACAGGGAGGTTAACTGTATAAACTACAAATAAAGAAATATATAATAACAGAAAAGGAGTTGAATAGAGCTTTGAGATGTGATATTGATATAAGGATTAAACAAGGATAAAATAATTGTCAAGGTTAGAGGATCCACTAATGGTATTTCAAACAAGTATAGTATAAACTCTTTTTATTACTCAATTGGAAACCACACACAAAAGAGGTTCTACTCGGATTATAAATTGTTAACATGATTACATTAGTTATTTTATTTGAATAATATTAGTACTTGTAAATATTGTCAGGTATTCATAATAATAACTTATGTTAACAACAAATCAAGTTCCTTTCATAGCACAGGTGTTGGTTATATCATACAGTTGGGCTATGAAAGTGCCAAGTATTTGTTGTACCAAGGGTTATACAACATAAATCTAGATTAACCATTTAACAAGCAAAGTATTAAAAGTGAAGAAGATAACAAATACAAAACATGATAGTATCAAACATTAAAGTCCATGTTAAGTTTATACTATACTTATTCTTACACCATTAGTGTAACCTTTTCACCTTGATATAATAACCTTAGCTAAACATTATGAAAGAGAGAAACATAGATAAATAAGATAAGAACATATTTATATAAGTATAGTAAAGGAAATGAAGAGCATAAACAAGAGATTAATGAAAGCAAAACTTGTGCATTACAAAAATATATAAGAAAGAGAGCAAGAACATGATTTTGATCTGAAAACCAAGATGCTTAAATGCATAGCAAATGCCTTCTTTTATAGGCCAAAATTTAGAACTATTGATTTGATAACTAATTGTTGAGTGGGTGGCCACATCTTGACTTGGTGACAATCCTTATCTTCTTGTCTGAACAAAACGTCATTGCTAATGTTAGATTTTGAGCAGATTGTCCTATGAAAGTTCTAGGAAATTGTCTCAGCTTTCCAACAAAAAAAAGAATCATTGCATTTGGATTTTTAGAACTCGAGATATGGGCTAAACAATGAATAGTGTCTAGGCTGCAGGAAATATTCTGAAATCTTCGTTGTTGTTAAGATTTGGACTTCCAAACAGCAGAATTAAGTCTTGGACTCCCATGAATGTTTTAGGCCTATGTTTTAGCTTTCTAGCCATATCAACCGAATTGAAATCCAAGCTACAGCTCTAGATATGACCCAATGACTGAACAGTGTTCCAGTTTGGACTAAACCACCATCTCTTTCCTAAGCTTAACCCTCTCTTTGCTTTCTCAATTTCAGTAGTTGAACTCATCAATCAATCCTTTGATTTATGTTAGAGGCCTGCATTTAAAATGAGCATTTAAGTTTGATGGCCAATTAAGGACTTGATTGAAACAATCTAAAACCAAGGACCAAACAGGAAAAGGTGTTAAAATCAAGAGATCCAATCATAATTTACCCGGGGATGTGATTACAAAAAAAAAAACTTGAATGACTAAATCAAAAATATACATTTCAGATAGGAAAACAGTGTCATTTCAGAGGCACTATTCTTTGTCTTCTTTAGAAACCGATTCAGCAGATAGGAATCGTTTCAGTAAATGCCGCAGATTGCTTAAGTTATGGGGAATGTTTCACAGCTACAATCTCTTTGCACACCGCCGACCGTTACCACTGCAATAATGGTCCCGAACGTCTTTAATATAAAAGAAAAAAACACATGCAGCTTTAGGCTATAAAAGCAGAGAAAAAGAATGGAATAGGAAGAAGAGGAAGAGAGAAAAAAGGGGGGGAGAACGGGACAGAGGAAAGAAAAAAAACAGAGGCAGGAGAGAACAAAAAAGATGACATGGGAGGGAATAAAAAAAAAACAAGAAGCAAAGGAGACGGGGAAAAGAGTTTGATCTGAGGGAGATCGAAAGGAACAAAAAAACAAGAACACAGAGGAGAAGAGAATAACAGTAACCTCAATCTCTTCGGTCTCTCTCTCTCTTCACCGTTTGGAACAGCGCCACCGTCAGCCTCTCACCATCTTCCTCCCCTTGCTGCAACACCCGTAAAGAAGAAGAAGAAGAAGAAGAAGAAGAAGAAGCATGCGCCTCTGCACAAACAGGAAGAACAGCAGCAAACACTGCCTGCCACCACAGAGAAGAGCCACCGTCTGCAGCCACCAGCGCCACCTTAAGCCACCATCAACAACAACACCACCACCATTAGAAACAAAAGAAGAAAAAGAGAAACAGGAGACAGCAGCCGGGTAGAAGAAGGAACATAGAAAAAAACAAAACAGAGAAAGGACGGAACCGTCGTCCAACAGCATAGAATCGGCAGCTCCAGCTCCCGCAAGAATGGATGACCGCCAGGTAAGCCTCCACTTCTCTTCTTCTTCTTATTCCTTGCCCGGGTTGCTCCACTGTTCATGTGAACAATGGAGAGTTCTACACTGTTTGTTTCTGTTTACTGGGCCAAGTAGTGTCGGCCCAGCCCAAAAAGAAAATTTCAAAAAAATATTTTTCGAAAAATTTGTGATTTCCCCTCGTATTTTTTACGAAAGTTTGCTTAATATTGGTTTGTATTTTCATATCGTAAAGATAAAAATCCGATATTAAAATACCTAGTTTCATCAAAACAAAAAAAATTATTTTTTTGTTTTCATACATATGGCCAAGTCTCTCAAAAACATTCATATCGTATTTTCAAACAACAAAGAAAAATTCAAAAAAATATTTACCATGCATTTTGGCTTTAATAACCAGTTTATTAAAGTCACGAGAATTAGGCCAAAATTTCAAAAATAACAAAAAAATTATTTTATTGTCTTTTAGTATCTGGGGTTACAATCTTATACATAAGACGTATTTCGGATATTAAATTTTTTTGTTGACGTTAGAATGGTTAAGTTTTATTCGATAAGATAAGGACCTCCTTACCGAGGAGAACTTTTCTTAAACTTTAGACATACCAATAATTATAAACCACAACAAGACCTTAGATTTTATCAGACAATAAAACAATGTAGCTTACTTTAGGTATGGTGTATTTGGGGTGCTAATACCTTCTCTTTACGCAACCAGTCTCCGTACCCGATCTCTAAAACCAGTTAGGATTCCTAGCGACCAAAATACTAGGTGGCGACTCCCATTCCAATTTTTCACTGATAAAAGACAAGAATTCCTTGGCTCCCCATCTCTGCGAGAAAATAAGATAAAACATGAGAGTGGATGTTTTCATCGCGACGCCGCACACATGCGACATCCTATATTTGCCAAATAGATTGACACACACACATGAGGGTGGACGATCGCCAGCAACGCCACACAAGTGTGACAATAGAAATGCAAGATAGATGACACCTCATCTATAACCCTAGGAAGGCTAAAAACCTGCAATATTTATTATGCGTCACCGGGTGGTCTTCCCAAAAACCTATACCTTTTCTCTAGAATCTTTTTAGATGTACAACGCCTTACTATCTCTTTCCAAAGGATGATAAAATGTCTAATGACTGATTATCTCCCTCGAAAAATCTTTTAAACCTCTAATGCAAGATTAAGCATTAAAGGTTTGGGGTTGGTGAGTGAAATTTTTAGTTAAGATTTTTATAAATACAAATCATCTTAAATAAAACGGGTCTAACGAACATGTCAGACCCAAAGTACTTGGGCTCCACAATCAGCCAAGCCCAAGGTAACGTAAGTTTGGTAAACATGCCAGACCCAAAGAACTTGGACTTGGCAGTCAACCGAGTCCAAAGTAACATGGGTCTGGCGAACATGCCAGATCCAAAGTACTTGGGCTTGACAGTTAGCCAAGCCTAAGTTAACACGGGTCTGACAAATATACCAAACCCAAAGAACTTGGACTTTGCAGTCAGTCAAGTCCAAGGTAGTGTCGATCTGAACAACATGCTAAACCCAAAATAATTAGGCTTAGCAGTTTATCAAGTCCAAGGTAAAGTGGGGTTGGAAAACATGGCAGACCCAAAGTATTTTGGCTTGGCAGTCAGCCAAACCCAAGGTAACGTAAGTCTAGTGAACATGTCAAACCAAAAGAACTTAAACTTAAAAATCAACCAATTTTAACGAACTTGCCAACCTAAAGAATTTAGATTTGGCAGTCAGCCAAACCCAAGGTAACGTGGGTTTGGCGAATATGTCATACCTAAAGAATTTGGTAATGTCCAAGTTGTAAGGCTAAATGCTTGATTGTGGACGATCATCTACAATAAAAGTATAAAAGACATGATAAACCATCATGCCTATACTCATAGGTGTATATCAGGTCTCTTAAAGGATCTACAATACTTCCTATCTTATTAATGATATGTAAAATATATTTGTCTCTCATTAATGTCGCCAGAAGCAAAGGGCTTTTTAGTCTTTTCTTTCTTTGAAAATGACAAGGTTCAAGGGGTATAAATACCCCGTGAACCATCTAGGTATAAAGTCATAACTTTTCATCTCTTAAGATAAAAATATATAGATTTCAAAGCATTAACCAACATAAAAATCAAAAACAAACATATTTATTCCTAGAATTTAAAACTACTTTAAGTCATTTATTGTCCCAAGTCATTTAATACCTTTCTTATAAATATACTGATTTTATTATTGAAAAGTCTTTAAGTCCCCATAATTGAGACTGTTTTTACATATACTCAAGCTTCTATTATAAGTCTGGAGTTTCTTAGATTAAGAAGAAGAAATCTGAACACTTGAATATATTGACACACCTCTTATTTATATATCTTGGATTTTAGGACATTATTATTACTCATTTCCAAAAAAAAATCCTAGTTGTTAGTTGTAACCCAGCTTCACTAGTCTTTTAGTGATTACAGAGAAAAGAAGATTCAATGGTCTTATCTCTTGATACACAATTGAAATAACAACGAGATGGCATGCTCGCGCGCTGCCGCGGGCTTATAAAACAAATATACTTTATAGTGTTATAATTGTGAACCAGCGCTAGATAAGTAATAGAAACTAAAGGTATGATAGAGCTAATATTTCATGACAGAAAAAAAAAAAGTTGTGTTGGTGATAAAAAAAAAACTTAGAGACTAAACAAAATGATTTGTAGGAATCCACAGTGTTTTCGCCACATGATTTAGGTTTTCTGTTAATAAAAAGCAAAAATAATTACAAAGCTAAATTATCTACCAACTTAATATTAAAAAAAAAACCAACAAAGATAATTTTGGAAGGAAAAAAACCCATGAGAAAAAACATTGTAGTAATTGACAACGTTTTGTGAGGAAAACTATAGTGTTTTCCCCAATAAAATCAACAAAGACAATTTTAGAAAAAAAAAAAAACCATTTAGAGAAATACTTTAGCAATCCATAGTTTTATGAGAAAAATTACAACGCTTTCCTCTTATGATTTAGCTTTATTGTAATTATAATTCTTAACCAACTCAATATTCAAAAAAAATAAATCAACAAAGATAATTTTGAAAAAAATCATAGAAAAATCATATGGAAAAACACTGCAACAATTCACAGTGTTTTAAAGAAAAAAAAAATTACAAAGCTAAATTCTCAATCAGCTCAATATTAAAAAAATAAAATCAATAGAGACAATTTTAGAAAAAAAAATAACAAAAAAAAAACAGGAAAAAAAACTGGAAAAAAAACCATGTAAGGAAAAACTGTATCAATCCATAGTGTTTTGTGAGGAAAATTACAATGTTTTCCCCATATGATTTAGCCTTATTTGTATTTACTTGTAATTACAATTCTTAACCAGCTCAGTATTAAAAAAAAAATTTATCTTTGTCAATTTTAGGGAAAAACATAACAAAACAGAAAAAAAACCATGTGGGAAAAAACATTGTAACAATCCACAGTAATTTGCGAGGAAAGTTATAGTGCTTTCCTCATATATTGTAACTGTAATTTTTAACCAGCTCAATATTAAAAAATAAAATAGAAAAAGATAATTTTAGAGAAAATCATAAGAAAACAAAAACAAAAAAAAAACATGTGAAGAAACACTGTAGCAATCAACAATGTTTTACAAAAAATTAAAAAACTAAATTCTCAATCAGCTCAATATTAAAAAAATAAAATCGACAAATATAATTTTGAAAAATAAAAAAAATAAAATAGAAAAACCATGTGGGAAAACACCGTAACAATTCACGGTATTTTAAAAGAAAAAAATTACAAAGCAAAAATTTTAACCAGCTCAATATTAAAAAAGTAAAATCAACAAATATAATTTTGGAAAAAATAAACAAAAAAATAGAAAAAAGGGAAAAATTAGAAGAAAAAAATAATTTTAGAAAAAAATAAACGAAAAAAATGAAAAAAATGAGAAAGTTGGAAAAAAAATGAAAAAGTATATAAAAAAATGAATAAAAAAAAATGTATTATGAATTACTATGGTAATTTACGGTGTACTGGGTGTAGATCAACAGTAAATTATTTACGTCCTCTAACTTATTCCTTAGTATAAGCAACTTATTACTTAATATAAGCGTACCAACAAATCCCAACCCATTTCCCCCATCAAACGCCAGTTGTACGGCAACTTAATTGGGTCTGATGGCAAAGTGGAGATGAACCATCGAAGAAGAAGAAAGGAGGGCAATGGCTTGGTACTTTGCGAATCCACAATAAGTTTGTCTTTGGATGAACAGGAGAAGAAACAGTGAATTAGCTAGCAATTTTAGTTTATTTATGTAATCTGTAATATTAATTTCTTCCAACATTATGATGAGTTAAAAGCATAGTTTTAAAACTCGATTTGGTTAAATCTGATCAACCCGGCTGGTTGACTCGGGATCCGGCTATTTTGGATAAACCCAGACGAGACCCAACTAATTTTTTTATATATATAAAAATAAAACATCACCGTTTTAACTTTTAACTATCAATTTATCAAACCATTTGCAACTAAAGAGAATCACAAAAAATCTAATCTTTCAATCTTCAAAGCCTGTTTTTGGCTTTGCTTCCTCCTCAAATCTTAAAATCTTCTCAGCATGCAATAAGGAGAGAGATGCTAACAAGATGATGCCAGAGTTAAAGGGTGCAGAGCCGACAGATCCTAGGTTATGCCTAGGTTATGGGTAATACACAGATGACAAAACCTTTTGTTGTTACATGTTTCTGTTATTCATTGCTTGATTTTTCCGGGTAAAACAGTAGGATGATTATTAAATCACCAATGGATCTTTGTTGTGGTTTTTTGGCTTTTCTAGTTTTCGGCTTTTTTGGTAATTAATTTGTTGTTATTTAATTATATGGGTAATTCATGTTTCTTGAATTAGTTCTTTATCCGCATCTCTCTAGTTTTGGGCAAACTAGTCTTTGATCCGCCATACCTGTTTCAAGAAGCCATCAAATTGCTCACTTCAATTGCTGGTTTTTGTTTATGTTGCACAAAGGTGCGAAAGTAGGAACGCAAGTCCTCTTTAATGGAATAATCTAAACACGAAACAAGGGGATTTGAACCATTTTATTATAAGGAACTCATCATAATTTATATTTCTGTCTTCAACAATAAAAGCCTGCATTTTGCAGAATATATAAGATGTAGTTTAATAATTTGTTATTGTTCAACATGTAAATATTGATGAAAGAGTAAAATGAATAAACACTAAGACTAGGAATGCTTGAAGCTGTTGGTAAAGCTTTGCATTGGAATTTTTTTTCTGGGTTGACCCGGGTTAATTCGGGTCAACCCATCTGACCCATGACTTGATTATTATATCGGGTTGATCACCAGGTCAGGTTTAAAAACTATAGTTGAAACGACCAAAAATAACACAATTGTTTTAGTAAACTGCTAGCATGGTGCTATTACCCATAGTGTTGAACTATTTTTTTCTATATAAAAAAAAAATGATGTTTAGCGCTGAAATTGATATAGTTTTAAAATCTGGGTCGTCTCGTCAAGTTGAATCGAGACTTAGCCACTCTAGGGCTGGAATTAGACCGAATTTAAGAGAAAATAGGAGAGGGATAAAACCCAAATGATCCGATCAAAAACCCAATTTGAATCGATGATCCGGTTTACTTGGAAAGACCCGGTTGTAACCCGTTGACTATTTATTTTTTAACGAAAATGATGTTATTTTGTTGTATAAAAAAATTAGGGGTCGACCCGGGATGACCAAATAACCCGGTTAAAACTCATGAATCGGGTCTTACGCAGGGTTGACCATCGGGTCAGTTTAAAAACTATGAAATAGGGCAAAAAAAGACAAAAAAAATTAGTTGTGGTCAACTCGAGTTAGCATGATAAACATGTAATGATGGTGATTAGAGCTGAGTCAACCCGAGAAATCTCGCTAAACTCGCAGTCCAGATCATGAGGTTGAAATAACTTGATAAAAAAAAAATCAAGAGGATTATACAACTTTTTTTCTTAAAAAAATCATGTAAACTTTTCAAACTCGTAACTCGGGTCATTAGACATGAAGCATCCAATCAGGAAAAATCATGAATTCCAATTCTCAATCGATCCAATCAGGAATCATTAACCCAAAAAAAAGAAGTGAACTCAAAAATGTCCCGACTAACTCTCATTCTCACCGCTGACACTCCATTTTCAAAATCAAAACACAACTACAAGCATGGCTACTCTTCTCATCTCTCTCTCTTTCACTGGGAACTACTTTAAAGAACAAAAAAAAAACCTAACCCTTTTTCTTTCTTTATCCTTTTGAAACCGCCTCACAATTTTGTTTTTTAAAATTTGTTTTAAAAAAAAATTAAGCTTAGTTATTTTTTTATTTTATTTTATTAAATTATTTTATTTACATGATTTGACTCATAAAATTTGACGGTCTTGTATGAGTTTGGTTGGTGTTTTAATTTTTTTAGATTTTTTATTGACTTTTTTTTTTTTTTGCTTTTATATTTAGATTGTTGAGATTGATCGTCATTATTTTTTTCAATTTATTTTTTATGAGCTGCGAGTTTGACATGCTAGCTCAGGTTAATTCGATGCGCTTTATTTTTTTTTTTTTAATTTTATCTTTTAACATTGAATTATCTTGACATTCAGTTTTGTGACTTGTTCACTTTTAATAATTGTTCATTTTCTTGTGATTATTGTTATATGTCGATGCTTTTTCTATCATGTCATTGAATGAACATGTTTTTTTTTCCTTCTTTAAACACATGCTAGCAATGCTAGAGTGTCATTTTTAAGTTACAAAAAAAAATTGTTTAGGTCAATGGCAAAACACGTGTCACTTATCTAGTATCATCTAATTATAGTATGGAATATTTTATTGATGTATATTTTGATCCCTAAAATGTAAAAACACTTCAATGACTTAAAAATAATAATTTATATTCAATAAAACCTTTATTTATTATAATGTCTTAAGACTACCATTAGAATATTTCTTCTTCTTTTTTCTAAATTTTTTTATGATGTTTTATCTTGATTTGATTTATTAGTTGAGATTTTGAAAATAATTTTTTTAACAAGAAAATTATGAAAATAGATATGTGATACTATAGAAAACAATTTTTTTTAAGATACCTATTTATATCCACTCAACTATTATCTTTTCCATTAAAAAACTATTTAAATTATTGATTAATTTTAACTGAGTTTATAATTTGACATGTGGGGTCTTAAATGAATAATATCATATGGAGACTAAATTGTATTTATAGTAATTTGATTAAGGACTTATTTGTAAGAAAATAAAAAACAAAGTTCAAAGTAAAAGTCTCAAGAGAGTTTAGGAACCCAAATGATGCGAAAATACGATACAAATATAATTAATTGTTGAGATAATTAAATTACAATCAATACTATAATGGATCCGAGATACCGAAAGCTACAATACCTCCTATGTAGATTATCTCTACCGAACACTACCAAGTTTCATGATTCCTCATTATTGTTTTTATTGCTTTCTCTGCAATAAAACACTCATTATTTTCTTCTTCATCATTACATTTACAATTAAATTTATACTTACATAAAAAATAAATATTAAAAAAAAAAGACATCAATGTTGTATGTCCAAAAACATGTTCTAATCCTAAAATGTAAAAACTAAAACATGTTAATCATCTCGTAAATGGTTTAGTAATAAGAACTTGGGATCAAGGGATCTGCTTTCCCTATGATCTCAAGTTCGAGCCTTGTGGTTGCTAATATGATGACTACTGAAGGCTTATAGTCGTTAATTTTAGAGTCCGTGAGATTAGTTGAGATACGCGCAAGTTGACCCAGACATTAATGTTAATAAAATAATAATAATAATAATAATAAAAAAGCTTCCACCCAATCAGAACACGCATGAAGATTGCCAAACTCTTTCATCTCTATGTTCCGGATTTTTGAAAGGTAAGGTTAAATTCGCATAGAACCTCTGTCTAAACTTTTTCTTTCAGTGTTGTAATAATCTTTAAAGATTAAAAAAACACTTGAAATTTATCATCTAGCATTTATTGAAAGTTAATACTATTTGACTGCAAGGACAATAATGCCATGCTCCAAGACAAGACAGTGAAAAGCTTGGACAGAATCACTCTATACATGCACCTAAGTGGATGCTTTTTATTTGCTTTAAATTTTTATTTTTATATATATTTATATTATTTTAATATACTAATATCAAAAATAATTTTTTAAAAATAAAAAATATTATTTTAATATATTTTATAGTAAAAAAATATTTTAAAAAGTAACCATTATTATATTCTTAAACATTTCAAAATAATTTATAAATTCATTTTCTTCTTTTTTTTAATTTTTATTCTTTCATGCTGGAAAAAGATTACCTTCACATAACCTTTACATTGCATTCGAAGTATAAAAACAATTACAATTAGCATTAATTTCAGATTTATAAATAATTATTATTTGTTAATTTAAAATTATTTACATCATTAGCTAATAATTAGTAACGAATCATAGCCTCTCAATTATTACTCATGACGTGTAGATAGTAAAAATTAATAAGAAATATACGTTTGTTAATAAAGTTAACATGATATAAAATAAATGCCTTGTAGGTGTCCAAATAAACATGATATTACTCCATACATTTATATTACTTTATTTTTATTTTAAACGAAATTAAAGTCTAGTGTTAGTTTATAGCATAATTACTGGTCGTGCATTTGTTTTTTATGTATAAAAGTGCCCCAAATACATTTCAAAGAAAGAAGATGAATTAATTAAGTTGGTTTTATTTTAATTAAATAATAAAAAATAGATAACGACAATAAATAGACAAATTAAAAAAAATCAAAATAACTTATGAAAAAAAATTTTCCAAACAGGTATAAACAAATAAGTTTAATTCTCATCCCATTAAATATGAAAAGATAAAATTAGATAAAAAAAAGATCTAAAAAAATCAGTCCAAGTCAATCCAAGTTAGCATGACAGCTTGTAACCCAGTAATTAGGGTTGAGTCAAGGTTGTTAAAATCGCGATCTAAATAAGTAATTAGGCATGGAAAGCCGCACACAAACTCAGATCGTAAAATCATAAGGAATTTTAAAATACATTAAAAAAAATTCATGCTTCAAATAAAAATTCATATATATTTCAAGCCTTCAAATAAAAATTCATACATAGTTCAAGCACCTTAAAAAACATGCTTCAAATAAAAATTCATATATATTTCAAGCCTTCAATAAAAATTCATACATAGTTCAAACATCTTAAAATACATGGTGCAAATAAAAGTCATACATAATTTAAAATAACTTTTCATTAACTAATAATTAACAAACTTAAAACAAACAATTTGCTGGTGTGTCATGTAAACTAAAACCAGCTTCATTCCCTTCATCTTCCTCATCATTCCTCAAGCATTAATCAATATCATTAGCATCAAGAGGATTATTAGTATCACTACTAGTACCAACACCAATATTATAAACATTAGTGCTACTATTAGTATCAACACCAATATCATTAATTTGAATATCCAAATCATCTTCAATACCAAACTCTCCATTTCAACATCATTAGGAATTTCTTCTTCATCACTTTCATCTTCATCACCATTTTGTCTTCGTGTTGCGCTGTCAATAGCACCAAGCAAATCAAAGTTTGGATGTTTTTCTCCCTCGGTTATCCAATCATCATCAGATAAAAGATCATATTCTATACCAAAATCATCAGCTTGCTTTTTGACTTGGTTATCATTCAATTTCAGATTGCACATTACAAATACCAAGTCATTCATTTTTTTTCTGGTGCAAACGATTTCTTTCGTTTTGTATGAACCTAAATAAACAATTCAAATTTATAAGATTTTTATCAAATATTTCAATATTTAAAAAAAAAAAAAAAAACTCACCATTTTAAATACACTCCAATTACGCTCACATCCAAATGAAGTACAAGTCAAGCTTAGAACTCGGATTGCAAATCTTTGTAATTTTGGACATTCATCCCCATAAGAATCCCACCATTGAGCTGGAGTTTTTTTACCTCTTGCTGTCTTGGCAACGTCAATGCCAAACAACCCTTTTGCATCCTTGAATGATTCAAGTTGTAAGTCAATTTTGCACCTTTCATTTGTATTAGGCACCATCCTTTCTAAGCATTGATATAATCCAATTTTAATATTGGCATTAACCTTAAAATTGGGATTATAATGATAATGAGGATTCAAATAATAAGATGCTGCATGTAAAGGTCTATGGAGTTGAAGTTCTCATCTTGCATCAACAATATTCCATATAGGTATATAACTATATAAAAAAAAACAATAAAAATATCATTACAATATAGGAATATATCAATTGGAAAACATTCATATTAATAGATGACAACATTTGAAATAAAAATTAGCAAGATATATACCTTTTTTTCACAAAACCAAAATTCACTTGTATCTTCTCTTTTGCTTCATCCATTGCTTTATATATAAAACTCATAGTTGGTTTCTCATCTGAATCAACTAATCGAAGCACTTTAATTAGAGGATATGCTGCCTTAATACATATAGTGACATCATGCCAAAACTTGCTGTCCAAAACACAATTTTGAATTCGTTTCCCTTCTTATATTCTTGCAAACCTACATGAACTCCACTGGTTGGAAGTAAACATAGTCATCAGCTGCATTTTATGATCATTCAAACATCCTAGAGTCAAATATACAGTAGCAAACCGAGTGACAGTAGGCCTAATCAAATCCCTTCCTTTCGTAAAGTGCCTTAGCATGGAAATAAAAATGGTTCTTGAATAAATATATGAGGTGATTCTCCTCCCCTTAGCAATAGTTACTTGATGAACCTCTAACTTCTTCTCAAAATCTTCTAATATCAAGTCAATACAATGGGCAGCACATGGTGTCCAAAACAAACTCTTTCTTTTTTCCATTAATAATTGTCCTGCTGCCTTATAATTTGCAGCATTATCGGTGACTACTTGGACAATATTTTCCTCCCAAATCCTCTCCACAATGGCATCTAACATCTCAAATACCTTATCAGCAGTCTTGGACATATTAGAAGTATCCACCGATGACAAAAAAAATTGTCCCTTTAGGACTATTAACCAAAAAGTTACAAATACAACGTCTTTTTTTATCTATCCATCCATCAGACATTATTGAACAACCTGTTTTTTTCCATTCTAGCTTGTACTCCTCAAATAATTTCATTGTTTGATCCACTTCTTGCTTCAAATACTTCTCTCTAATATCATAGTAGGATGGAGGCTTGAAACCTGGCCCATGCTTTGTAACCATTTCAAGTGCCTTAATAAACTCAGGGTTTTTTACACAATTAAATGGAATTGTACTAGTGTAGAAAAACCTAGCAATTTGTCGACATGCTTCTTCTCTAATATCCTTTTTTAGCAATTGATTTAGAGTTGTTTGTGTATTTCCACTCCCACTAGCTACTATCTTTCCTTTGTCCTTGGTGCTAATTTCTTTTATTTCATCATCATCATCATCATCATCATCATCATTTCCACTATATTGAAGGGCTTTTCTTTTCTTTTCAGCTACCTCTAGATTTTTCACTAAAACACCCAAAATCATCTGCTTAACATTTTCTAGCACTTGCTGACATGGCTCAACATCCTTACGAGTGCAAGCCAAATGCTGTTTGAAACGAAATATACCTCCACTAATAATTTTTTGACACTACTTGCACAAAACTTTTCTAGAATTTTTATCAACATCTATACCATGCTGTCATCCCACATCAAGCCTATTACCAGAAGCATCTTTTATAGATGCCATAAGTTTAACAATTCAAAGATCAACTCAATCAACCCTGTAATCAATCCAAACATTTTATGATTATAATTAATTTTGATATTAAACATCCAGCTATAAAAAAAAAAAAAACTAATACTGCATTCAGAAACTAATACTGAATTCATAAACATTTTAGATACTAAACATCCAGCTATCAAAAAAGAATTACCATAATACTGAATTCAAAAACTAATTAAAATCAGTAAACTAGTTAACAATTTCTTAAAATAAAACACTGAATCCAAAACACAAAATAACAAAATATAACTCATGACTTACATTTTTCTTCTCCAAATAATTTATTTGTTGTTCACAAACTTTGTAGTGTTTTCCTCTCTGTCCCGTAAGCTCTGAAAAATAAACAAACCATTTTCAAAATCAGAACCTAGTTTTCTGTCAAACCATTCACAGTCACAGACTCACAGACTTTGTTTTCAAAATCCAAACACTGTTATCAAAACAAATGCACAGACTTGTTTAACAGGCTTTGATATCGAAACACTGTTATTAAAACAAATTCACAGACAAATTTAACAAAATAGAAATTCAATTAGCAAACCCATTCACAAACCCATTCATAAACAATTAGGAAACACTGTTATCACAAAATAAAAATTCAAGTAGTCGGTGAGAGCATTCAAAGACCCATCAAAAAATAAAAATTCAAGTAGTCGGTGAGAGACCCATGAGAGACCCATTCACAGACTTGTTTTCGGTGAGCAACCCATTCACAAATCCATCAATTCATAAAAATTCAAACAGTTGTGTAAAGACTGGGATTCGGTGAGAGACCCATGACACAGGGGACATGGACATGTCTGTAATTTGACAAAACTCTAGACTCTAAATCATGATGCTATTTACAGAAGGTGCAAAAAGATAAATAGAATAACTTACTATGGCTGGTGGAGATTGGTCACTGGAGAGCCGCCGCTGTTGTTGTCTGAAATATGGATCTCACAGTGGCTAGTGAAAAAGACGGTTGTTGCCTGTTGGTAGTGGACCGATGGTTGCTGGAACTTAGACGGCTAAGAGAAGGAGAACAAGGATTTGGTGACTTAGGGATTTTGATTTTTTCTGGTTATGTGTTGTTAACTTGTGTGAAAGACTGAAAAAAGATGAAGAAAGATGAAGATCATGGTTTTGTTCTGCGTGTGAGTCACACGGTGTGACTGTGTGTACTGTGTAATAGTCAATAGGCCAATACTTGCTTGACACGTGGAGCTGGAGGGAACAGTGGCGCAACATTTTCTATTTTGGTACAGACGCGTAAAATTGAGTGTAAAATCGCGTTTCTGCTCGATTTTACCTAATTTTAACGATTTTACCTGATTTTGACCCGATTTTACCTATTTTTGAGTTTTGTGAACGATTTAGCACGTTTAGCCTATATTAACTCCTAAAATCGTATGATTTTACGAGTTTAATCATGATTTTAACAACCTTGGTTGAGTCAACTTAGGTTACCCCGTCAAACTCGTGGCTCAAGTCATGAGATCGAGATAACCTAATAGAAAAGAAAATGATGAAAATCACAAAGCCTATTTTAAAAAAAAAATCAGTGTCAAACTATATTAACTTTTTAAACTCGTGATTCAGGTCATAATACTAGAAGCGCCCTGTCTAGAAAAACTATGAAATTAAATTCTCAATCAATCAAATGTTCAAAGATGAAATTGAAAGAAAGAATTTTAATTATACACAATGATTTAAAACAGAAAAATTAAAATTAAAATAATAAAAATCAAGATTAAAAAAATATAAATTATACACGTTCCTACATGGTTCGAGAAACCATGTATGTTAAGTGAAACAAAATAATTAATATCTCCAACCATTTTTAACTATAAAAAAATTAAAAAATGTTGATAAAATATTTCATCGATATATAGTAAAGATTCCATCAGTATTTTTCAATGCTAATGGATGATGAAATATCATTGTCGAAAACTTGCTAGTAAGGGCTTTCTATTCTATCGGTAATAAAAAGAATATCTTGTCAATATTTTCATCGGTGTTTTCACTTTATTTGGCTTTGTTTTTCATGGTTCCCAAGTCAACAATTGCTCACAATAAACATTACATTAAAATAATTCAATGAAAAAAATAACATTATCAGAGAAAAAGAATTACATAGAGAGATAACCTTTTCATTGAGGTATTCATTTGCTTAAAATGAATTTTATCGAATAAAAAATGTCCGATATATTGTATTTAAAAGTTGAGCCATTGAGATATCTACAAGAAACCATACCATTGAACACAATTCAAAAATTAAAATACACTGTCAAAAACAAATTAATTTATGGCCTCAAATGCAATAAGAAAAGATGGCTTCCTATGAAGCCATTAGCCACTCAAAGTCTTAGAGAAAACACGAGCGGTAAACACCTGTTCTTGCTTGGCCAATTTTCTAATGATGTCACAAACATAAACATTGATGTCGGAGGGCCAAAGTTACTAATCATAAACATAAACATCGGAGTAAAATAACACACTAATCATTACTCATTTCGACAACAGAGCCCAACATAAAAAGATTAACTCTAAAAAACCAAATTAAAACAAGAATTTAATTAAGAAAAGAAGAAAGGTTTAACAACACACTAATTAATGGTGCATTACATGAAAAACCAGAGTAGCAAACAGGAAGAATAATTTGGATAATCCATGAGCTGCAGCTTGAGATTTCTTGATCAGAGAACCAGTGCCGCAGACACCAACTCCACTGCCACTCTTGACATTATTATATGCTTCAGATGAACTCAAACAAAGACCCGGGTTGCCACTTAGGTCCAAATTCCTTCCTAATCTCTTCAAGAAGCTTGCATTGAAAGGGATAACACCTCCCAACAAGTTTCCACTAAGATTCAAGTGGTATATACGAGAGAGGCTGCTGAATCCTTCTGGGATTTTACCGGTTAATCGGTTGTTTTGCAGAGACAATGTGCTTAGATTGGCAAGCAGTGAAAAGCTTGGTGGTATAGTTCCTGAGTAGCATGAATTGGCAAGCCTCAGCTCTTGCAGTTTCACCAGTTTACCAAACTCTGCTGGCAAAGGTATAAACATTGGATTATCATCCATGATGAAGTACTGCAAACTTTGCAACTTCAGAATTCCTTTTGGAATACTTCCCCTCAATTTGTTGTTGCTCAAAGCCATGAAAGTCAATAAAGTGAGCTTTTCTATGCTGTAAGGAATGGTACCAATGAATGAATTTGAACTCAAATCAAGTTTTTGAAGCATACCCAAGCGGCCAATGGTGCCAGGAATTGGTCCAGTAAGTGAATTGTAGCTCAAATCAAGGCCTTGAAGGTTGTTGAGATTCCCCAACTGGATCGGTACAGGACCCGTAAGCATGTTGTAGCTCAGATCAAGGTGGACTAACGAGTTCAAGCTAAAAATCTCAACTGGAATACGCCCAGAAAGGCGATTTTGTGACAATGTAAGAATCTCTAAAGACTTTAGGAAGGAAATTTGTGGTGGGATCGGACCAACAAGTGCAGGGTTTGATCTAAGACTGAGTTGTTGAAGTGAAGAATCGAAGAAGGCTCCTCCTCTATTTGGTGAAGCAGATAGCGTGGTTTTAGTGTGAGTGAAGCACTGAGAGAAAAAAACAGATTGGAGATGAGGAAGATCAAAGATTTCGCAAGGAAATGCAGCCGTGTTCTTGCAAGTTGGGTTTGGATGAGTACCAAAATCAAGCCTGGAGACATGATGGTGGTTATCTGGTCCTAGTTTGCATTCAATTCCAAGCCAGGTTGAGCCAGGATTACAAGGGTTGGGGTAAGAGATTCTCCATTTTTCATCCGAGGAAATGGATTCCATGATCTTGAAAATGGTCTCAACCTCAGAGGGCAGCATGTTCTTCGCATCGGAGGAGCAGACAGAGAGGATGGAAGCAAGAGAGAGGAGAAGCAGAGTGGAGGGAGTGCAGCACATTGTGGAGGGGTGTTGAAGCAGCGGTGGGGGTGGTTTTACAAGTAACAAGTTTCATTGATGTGTGAGTGAGAATTCAAATTAAGAGTTTATTTTTACTTGAGACATATGCGTCTCGTTCAAACTGTACTGGACATAAATGAAGGTTTGAATTTTTTCTACTTTGAAAAAGAATTCTGCAAATTAATTCAAACAATGAGAGTCAGAGAAAGAGTTGATAGAATTTGATGTGATTGATAAGATGGGTGGGGTTGTGACTACACGGCGAGGGTCATGACATTTGAGTTAGTGAGAATTTGACGCCATGGTAGGGTCGTAAGAGGACATGTCTCCCTTTCTCAGACATTGCTGCCGTGATAGAATTTGTCGAAAATTTTAAAACACTATTCTTCCTTCATCGGTTAACTTCCTCGAACACTAGAAATAATGCAAGTGCGAATGAAGTGGAGGAGGGTTTGTTCTATCCCATTCACGCGCGCACACACATATATGGACTAGAAGTTCAGACCCTATATATATATATATATATATATATATATATATATATATATATATATATATATATATATATACACACTCACACACGCACTAAAAGGAATTAATTTTTAGAATTATTGTATGCTCTATACTCTTTTACAATTAATTATGGTTTGAAACAATGTATTTTTTTTTTATTTTCACTTTGATTTTTGAATTTTTATTTTGCGTAATTTCATCTATCCCATTAAAAGTTTTTAATAAATAAAGGCCAGCGCTTAGGCCTAGTCTTGCAGGTTTGCGCGCAGGCCGTTGCTTTATTAGGCTAGGCTTGTCAGGCCTCACAGTGCCTGACCTGATTTTTTTTATATAGTTTTTTTAAAAATAATACATTATTTGTGTGTATTTTTTTAAATAAATTTTGTGTTTATATTTTAATTAGATTGTGATTATTTTTATATGATATTGGGTGTGTTTAACTTTTAAAGAAATAGGTATGATTCATCAGTGATTTTTTTAATTTTATATAGATTAAATTTATTTTTTTATATTATTGTGATGTTAGATATCTTGATCTTGATTTTTTTGCTTAGTTTTCTCAATTTTATTTTTGTTTATTGTTAATGATTGTTTTCTCATTACTTTTCACAATGATTACCGATTTGTTTAATTAGGTTGGTGCATAAGATTTTTTATTTACATTTAGAAGTTTTTTTTAGTGTAAAAGAACAAATTGAATAATTTTGTATATTTATTTTTTTTATTATGTTTTGATGTTTAAGATTTGATGTTTATTTTTATTTTTTTTCCTTGAATCTTTTATGAAAGTTTTATTGTTTGTAGTTTCACTCCTCAATTCAAGTTTATAGTGTATTATTTTTTTTCTTATCTTGATTTTTGTCCTTTTGTTTATGTTTATATTATTTTCAATTTAACTCTCAAATTTAAAATTTGTTGTTGCCTTTTGATTTATTTTTTATTGCAATTTTAACACTCATTATTTTGATTGTATTTTTTATTTTGGATTTATTTTGTGTTTTTTTTTTATTTTAACCTCATGATTTTTTCATGTATAGTGCTTTCGGTTTTATAACCCTGGTCACCATTTAAAAAGTTAACATTAATTGACTTTTTTGTCTTATTTTTTTTATATTCATTTTTTTTTATTTTTCTTTCTATGAAATTATCCTAATTAATTTAATTTTTACTTTGTTAATAAATAAGATCATTGAGACGTTTTGAGAATATTGTGAAGATATATTTCTATAATATTGTCAAGTGTTTATCTTTTGTATTAAATTATTGTTGTTTTTTCGCTTTATTTTTTATTGATATTTTATTTTCTAATGATATTATTAAATTAACCGAGTTTATTAAACTCATTTGAGCCAATTACCTAAACATTATATTTTTTTTATTTTAAAAAATATTTACTTCTTTTTGATATTTTTTATGCTAAAAAAAAAATTAACCCGATGCTAAAAAAAAATTAACCAGTAATGTTGTGGCCTTCTATCTAGAACATTAACTTAAATTTATGTGCTTTCGATACGCTACACGCAAGAATATTTTTTTTATCAGTAAAAAAAATTGTCAGCAACGCAAGAATGTTTTAAAAGAAGTAAATAAAAGAAAAAAAAAAAACATCTTGAGGCATAGACTCATCTGAAAATGCTCGTATAATTTAATTACAATAAATGGATCAACTTAAACAAAAAAATAAATAAATAAAAAATGGGTAAAACAAAATCATGGTATACTATCAGTAAAATTTAAACGCTGGATGCTAGGGACAGTCAAAACTGTTTGATCTGTGCTATGCATGGCCCACATGCTCCCACAAAATGCTAGCACACAAGGACGATGAGACGTTCCCTAGGGGGTGTTCTCGTAGTGCCAATTTGGCGTGACGGTGTCCGGAGTCATATTCTCTTACAATGCCCAGCTCCAGTTCACAGGCAAGGAGTTTTTTGTTGTGTGTTAAGATCCATGGACATTTTTATTTGTTTTGGTGATAGTGATTCAATTTTATGAAACGATGCCGTGTGAATGGTTTTAAGATTTAGAGAGTGTTTGAGATTGGTAACGATTGTAGTTCAAAATATATTTTACTCGAAAATACATATAAATAATATTTTCTAATTTTTTAAAAATTATTTTTAACATTAACACATCAAAACGATATGAAAATATTAAAAAAAAATTACATAAGAAAAAAAAACTTCTAATTTTTTTTAAAATATATAATTTCAACCGCGTTTCAAAACACTTTTGTAGTTTGTGTTTAGGAATGCAAAAGCTACCTCTCATTTGTTTTTATGAACTTGTAGGTGATAGGATTCTAAAAAATGTTCACTTGAATCATAATTAAATCTAAAGCAAACTGATTTAAGAACTTGGGCTTGAGGATTGATGGCTTGAAATATACAAGATTTATGCTTAGGAGGTCTAAAGCACAAAGCAAATCCAAAGCAGTTTCTGTTGGAGATTTTCCGAGTGAGTATACAATTTTTGAGAAAGTCTAAGCCTTACTCTCTTTTTTCGTTGTATAATTTATTTCGTTTTGTCCTATTTCTTTTCATCGGTTAGTCATGAATGAGGTAGGTAGGTATATCATTTGTTAGAACATAGGGTGAATCCACCATGGACTCGCATGAATTTTTGGGGTATATATATATATATATATATGAAAAAGAAAAAGAAAGGACAAATATGCATACTATATTCGCATTTCAAAGTATATGCCCACAATCTAATTCTAAGTAAAGTTGTCAAAAAAAAAGCACAAGAGACCTGTAAATAAATCCAAAATTATCCCTAATTTTTTTTAGAATTTTTTGATATTTTAAAAGACTTGTTTGGCTAAATATCAAAAGTAAAAAAAAAAAAGCAAAAAGACATAAGGGTGTGTTTTGTGAAACACGCCCTTAGCCTAAAAAAAATGGGTCAGCTAGGTCTGAGGCCCAACCCGGTTTCAATAGTTTTTTTTATGGGCTGGATCTAGCCCAGCCATACAGACAGGGCTTGATCCAGCCGGCCCAACCTAGTCATTGGCCAGACCAGTGACCTGCCTTGCCATAGCAGCAGGCATGTGTGAATTACTCACGAATGCTTGCAACAGTGGCATGGTAATTATGATTGCAAAATGGGAAAAAAAAGAAGAACTTACCTACTTTAGTCGTTGTTGGAGATGAAGACTTAAGGCGGTGCTGGTTTGGACAACGCTCCTTTCTTCCTCTTTGTTTCTGTCTGTTTCTCTTTGGTTGTCCTTCTTTCTGGTTTCTTTATTTTTTTGTGTTTGTTGGCTCTCTCTGTATGATCTTTCCTCTGTTTTTTTCTTTCGTTTCTAGTGACTCCAGGTTCTTTGTTTTTCCTACGCCTTTGCTTTTATAGGCCTTCTTGGGGGAAATTCGATCCTTATCTCCTTGAGATCGTGATCTTGCGTGGAGATCACATTAGCTCTATGATTAGTGGGATTAGGACACCAACGGTCCTGCCATTGCTGGACTGTTGGTGATAGCTTCCTTAATGTTTAATGGCGCATCGTGGGGTGAAGAAGGACTAAAAAGATGGATCACTTTGGTTGTGTTGATGGGTCTAACAGAGGTCATCATCATTTTTCGTTCCTTTTCTCTCTTTTGCAAGCGGGTTCCTCTATTCCAAGGAGGAAGAGGATGAACACTCCTCTTTGGAACGACGTTGTTTCTTCGGCTGAAATGGGCATCTTCATTTTGCTCTCTGAAGTTCTGACATTTAGCAATTGGGCCCTTATTCATGAAAATCTTCTCTTTTTTTAATGTCGCCCCTAGATCAATTGCAATTGGACCTCTAGATTCCAATGCCATTTACAAAATAGTACTTGGTTTCAAATTTAATTAATTCAGTTCTTAATTGACTCCTCAACTTTTAATTCTTTCAAAATAACACATGAAAAAATCAATTACCCCCTATAGTATCAACGTTTATTCACTTTGGTCCCTATAATTTAAGTTCTTGCAATTTTGACCTAAATTGACCCTGAACTTTGATATTTCTTCAATTAAGCCCCTGGTTGCATTAATTAAACTATGTCAAAGTTTAATTAAGTCCCTAAACTTATCAATTCTCTTAATTTTTGGCCAAATTGACTTTCAATTTTATAATTTCATTCTTATTAGTCCTCCAACTTTTAATTTGTGTTATCTTGACCCAATCCTCAAATCATTTTTCATTTATTTTTTATTTATATTTTTTTTTGAAATTCAAGAATTAGGTTATGACAACATTTATAATCATAATTTAACTTTTACAATATGTTGATATCTGATTGTAAAGGATATTTTAAGTTTGATGCAGTTTATTTTTTTTTTTTCTTAAGTATAAGGTAAAAATAAGTATGATGCAATTTTGATTCTAAAGGACTTAATGGGGAAATTATTTGTTTTCTTTGTTATTTTTATTCCTATTCAGTTTAGAAAAATATTTTTCTGTATGGTGTTTTTTTTTTCTAATTAGTTTAGAAAATCAAATATTGAGCTTGATAATTTTATTTTTCTTATTTAGTTTAGGAATCCCTGTAATAACTTTATAATTGTTTCTTATGATTCTTTTTCCTCTTCAAAATAGACCTATCACTAGTATAAACAATTGATATCTAAAATTAGTATACATCTAAAATTAAAAAAGATGAGGAGTTAAAAAGTGTTAATTGGATATCTATGAGATCAATGCAATAACAATTTAAACTCGAGGATGAGTTATTTCTAACATGAAAAGATTGATGTAAAAGGTTTTTTAGAGAAAATTATTTGTTTCCTTAGTTTTATTTCTATTTAGTTTAAGGAATCAAATATTATGCTTGATAATTTTATTTTTTTTATTTAATTTATAAATCTCTATAATAAGTTCACAATTATTTATTAGATTTTTTCTCTCTTCAAAATAGATCTAGAACTTGTATTTAATCAGATTGCTTGAAGATAAAACATGTAATAAAATTTTTAATTTAAAATTTTTGTCTAGTAACTCTATTTAATAAAGTTACGTTGCTTATTATGGTTTTTATGTTATTTTATATTCGTTAAATTTATTATTTATTTATTTTAAATTGTGTTATTTAATAGTTTTATATACTTAAAAAGCTTATTTAATGTTTTGATTTAATTTAAGTTATGTAATTAATAAATATTTTGACTCAAACAGTACAATAATAGATTACGACACATGCGATTTCATTCATTACCAAATAAACCAGGTCCTGCATGGAATTCTTCAATTCTAACTTGTCGCCACAGCTTCTACAATTCTGAGAAAAGTTGATTTGTCTTAATCTATTGTTTGGTCCCTTGAATTGCTTGAATAATTGGATTTGGTCCCTAAACAATAAAATTTTTTTTCTATTTGGCCCAACTCATAATTAATTGGATAATATTTATTTTAGATGTAAATGAATATTCAAGATTAATAGAAATGGATGTTGCAATAATATGTTGTTTTATGCTGAATTTGGAAAATCAGCATCAATTTGTGACCAAGGACGACTCCTTTTCCCAAATTTACTCCATGAACATCCATTAAAGCTGCAGCATATATAGTTCATCTGCCTTCAGCGGTTGAGTTTGGTTGACTGGATGATCTTGAGATTGATTCTTGGCGACTCCAAAAGGATAAAAAGAAGAAATAAAATAAAAAATATTTATTATTGTTACAAATCTGTGAAGCTTATGACATAGGAAGCATCTTTCCTTGCTGTAAGTTTAGAACCCTAGTACTGCAGATTGGCATTTCTCCTCGAAAAATCATCTAGCAGCAATAGCATGCCCTACATTCCACTCACCCTATTTAGTACAATACTATAACAAGATTATTTTAATTTCTTTGAAGATCAAGTCAGAGCTCAGTGTGAATAATATCCTCGGTACTGGTTTCAGAAAGCTCAGAAATTTTCATCTGATCTATGACACTGGACTCTTTGGTAATTGCTGACTGACCAATGACATTATAGTTTTTGTCATGGGAACTTAGGCAGTCGGCTGAGGGATGCACGACCCCATACCCAAAGCCTTGTGCAGAGTTGCAATAGGTCTCCTCTGTGCCATCCTTCTTCTCTAAGTTGATGTTGCTCAACACTATGTTGCTGCAAGGAACAGTATCACTGCATGCAAATTTCATGGCCTTTGAACTTTTTGTGGTACCACTTATATTCCGGTATGTTATCTCACTTATTTCAACAGCTGATGTCTAAAAAGAGAGAACGGCAGAAAAAAAAATAACGGAGATTCTGGTCAGATGGTTGGCAGTTAGCCTATTGTAACAAATATATT
Source organism: Populus simonii (assembly GCA_007827005.2). Lineage (NCBI taxonomy): Eukaryota > Viridiplantae > Streptophyta > Magnoliopsida > Malpighiales > Salicaceae > Populus > Populus simonii. The sequence goes on along the minus strand of CM017471.2, from coordinate 1,666,769 downwards.
ACTACAAGATATGGTAAAATGGAAAATGGCAGAATTACCTGGTTTTGGCATTTTTTTTGAGAATCACAGTAGAACTGATCAATAATGATGGGGTTTGCAACATTCTCCATTCCCACATTCTCGAAGCGTACCCCACGGACATAACCATGACCACCCTGCAACAGAAAACTGGAATGATCACTTGGACATTTAAAAGCACAGCCTATATAGTAAGATTTGGAACATGTTTAAGAAAAACAATACTTGAAGCCTCTAGAGTCTGAACAGTACAGTTCATCATCATGCAAAGTATTACCTGCCAAGTTTTAATTCTGAGGCCATTTGTTGTCTCCCGAAGGAATGCTGTATCCAAGACTACTTTTGTTACCATGCCAGTGGAGTTGTCCTTCCCAAGACTTCCAATGCTGATTAGCAGAAACATTTGCGCAAAAGAATTGGTTCATAATAAAATAAGAAACTCATTCCTAGTTGTTCTAAACACTTAGTGGACATTAACAATTCAATTGAACCTTGAGCTGTAGGACTTCACAGTAAATATACCTGATTCCATGTCCTGGTCCACAAAAAATTCTCTTCATCTTGATATTGGAGCTACCATTCACGATTGAGACACAATCATCACCTGTATATTGAAGTAGAATCAACACAACGACCTGTTAGTAAGTGTGCCTATAACACCATTATACTTGCTACCATAAAACTTGTTTCACTTGGGAACGTAGTCTTGAATTCTAAGTTTCTCCAATGATGCATCATGATTAATTTCTTTGATTGTTTTACCTGTCTTGTGGTTTGTTTTTATCATTTTTAAGACAAATGCTTAAAAAAACAAACGAATATGAGCTCTCTCCCCTTTAAATCTCATTTTCTTATACTCAGAAAATGGAAGAGGAAGAAAAGAATGATGATAAGGTTTTCAAACCTGTTCCAATTTTGCAGTCCTGGAGAACAACATTAGTTGATCCAGTAATATGAATTCCATCAGTGTTGGGACTATCTTCTGGAGCTGAGACTAGCACATCAGAAACCCGCACAGAATCAGAATGGGAAATCACAAAGTGCATCTGTTGGCTGTTTTGGATAGTAAGGCCGTTAATCTTTACAGCTGAGCTTGAATCAATAGTTAATGCCTGAAAAATCCTTGTCTGTTAGTTCCAACAGTGTACATTTGGCAGTTCTATTTGATGTTTTGGATATGTTTCTCAAACACTGGTGAATGTAATGAAGAAACAGATGCTTACTGTTGGTGCTCCTCGGCAAGGCTGTAAAGTACAGAGAGAAATATGTGTTACATTTTACTCTTGGAATGGCAACACACTAGTAGGGGTAAATCTAGATAGAGTTTGGAAGAATTACATTTGACTTGTTCTTTTTGCAGGATGATGCCCACCATTTGCTTCCCGAGCCATCAATTACTCCGTTCCCTTGGAAGAGAACTCCATTCAATTTAGAGAAGTATAGCCAAAGTCGAGGAAGATTTGGATCCCAATTCTTAGGCTCATCAGGTGCCACTATAGTTCCATCTATCTGCAAATGCATAATGAAGATGGAATGTTTAATGATGGGGATATATGCATATTACTATCACATTGGAAAAGTGCCAACAATAATTCATAGCAATAAATGACAACGGTAATCTCTGCTGAAGTATATGGTCTTGGTCAACTCAATTTGATACAGCCTTCCAAATTACCTGGATGACCAACCTATCAGCACAAGGCCCCTTAAATCTCGTTGCATTAACCATATAATGCCGTCCTGGAGGAACCAAGAAAACTGATTTTGGTGTAGTACAGGCTGTGTTCCAAGCATTTTCAAAGGCCTGGTGATATAACAACACGAAATAAAGCCAGTTTGATAATCAGCATCAAGACTACTTTGAACATAGAAAGAATCATAAAAGTTGACAGAAAGGGAAATATTGTATGCTTCAAATGGTATTGCATAAGCTCCAGGCTAGCTGGTTCTTTAAAGGTGAGCTATCGGTGATCAATTTTGGAGTTGACTTGTGAAGCTTAACCACCAAGGAAAACCAGATACTAAAAAGTTTATGAAGTTATTTCAAGAAAACAGAACGCACCTGAGTGTCATCAGAAACCCCATCTCCAACAGCACCAAAGCTATCAACATTGACAAGAACCTTGCCCCCACGTTCACTTGTCCATGATGGAACAACCTTGGAAAACTCTGTCTCATCTACTTCTTCTTTGACAAAGTTTTCAAGCTTCTCAAGCATGGCAATGCTGTCACATGCCATGTTTCCTGCAACTCCGTGAGCCACTATCAGCAAACCAAGAATGGAAATGAAGAAGTATTTATCCATTATATTGTCAGTTCTTTATGTTTCGCAACACTAATTGATTTATGCAAGTCCTTGTGAACATTAGGTGATTATTTATATGTGGAGATTAGATAACGAAATCTGGAGCTTTGTGGGCTCTATGGCTTGGCTTAAAAGCACATTAACAAGCACGAATTTCTACACCCCCACACTTAAAGTACAAGGAATTTTTTTTTAAACTACTTTGCTTTACTCAACAAATACACAGACCATTCAAAGTGTTCATAGACTCTGCCTTTGGCTTCTGTTCTCTCTTTGAAGACGTAAATTAAATGTTTACTGCAAAAGTATACAACGAGGCAGAGAAACAATGCAAAATACTTTAAGCTATGAAGAAATCAACTGTTTTGTTGGACCAAACAGGGCAGCCAAAAAGCTTATGGTGACTTCCCACTACATGCACATTAAACGCTTCAAGCAAAAGAAAACTTTACATAGATATTTTATGTAGTGTACACTTGACAAGAAGGGATTTTGTGAAAAGAAAGTTCAATTTCTGTCTACTATCAGAGGCGATGTCTGATGTCTTCAGTTTTCTTATTTTGGACAGAGCTCCAATCTATATGGGGATTGTTCACCTCAATAAAACTGCGACCAATCTCCCTTGTCAACTTTCTTGCTATAGCGAGCTCTCTAATGTGCATTGAGGATTCGTATTCCCCAATGTCAGAATAGAAGTTTGATACTTGCAAATACACTGAAAAATCTTCTGGGTCAAGCTCTAACAATGCCTTTGCTGCTCTTCTTCCTACAATTTCATTCCTATAGATCCTACAGCTTCGCAGTAATGAGGTCCACATCACACAATCACCTCTTCCAGGTGCCTTTTGCGTCAACTCTTCAGCTTCATCAAGCAAACCTGCACGCCCCAAGATATCAACCATACAGGAAAAATGTTCCTTTGCTGGACAGATCCCATACTGGGCTTTCATTGAATAAAAAATCAATCTTCCTTCTTCAAACAACCCAGAATGACTGCATCCAGTTAAAACACACAAGAATGTCACTTTATCAGGTTCCAAACCCTTTCGGATCATTGCTTCAAATGTCAGAAGGCATTCTCTCCCCAACCCATTCTGTGCAAGCCCATTGATAATTGACGTAAAACAGATTACATTTGGTGAAGGAAGTTGTTCGAAAACCTTTTTTGAAAGTTGAACATGACCACACCTTGAATAAGCATCAATCAACGAACATGAAACTGCAATATCGGATCCGAAACCTAATTTCATTGCACAACAGTGCACCAATCTGCAGCTGTCCATACTTGCAAATTCAGAAACTGATAATGCTTTCAGTGTTGTGGAAAATGTAACCTCATCAAGTCCAATTCCTTCATCAACCATCAAACCATACATCTCAACTACATCATAAACAATACCACAGTGCAGCAAAGAGGTCATTAAAGAATTGCAAATCTGTGTAGTTTTCTTGGGAACACTTTCAAAAGCGGACACTGAACTCTCAATGTACCTGCATTTCCCATACATGTCAATCAACGCAGATTGTACATGAAAACTTCCAATGTCAAAACCCATCTTCAAGACACAACAATGAATCTGCTTCCCAAACAAAATATTACCATTCAAGCTTGACAAATGCAATAGTGCAACAAATGAACGAATTGATGGCTTTCCCCAAAACTGCATCAAATAAAACAACTCAACAGCTTCAAATAATAAGCCACAATCAGCATAAACTGACACTATTGAATTCCACGAAATGACATCCTCCACCTTAATGGACTCAAATGATTTCCTTGCATCATTCAAACTCTTACAAGCAGAATAAAAATCCACTAAAGCATTAGCAACAAAAATATTTGATCTCGCCCATCCAACTTTAACAATATGACAATGCAGCTGCTTCCCTTCATAAAAAAACTTTTCATTACAGCACCCTCGAATCAAATAACAAAAACTAAGCCCATTCGGATGTACACCATCCAATTTCATCTCATGATACACTCTTAATAATTCATGGAATCGACCCAGTTCACAGAAACCGCGTAAAACCAAATTCCAAGTAGCCAAATTTCTCTCAGGCATTTCATAAAACAAACTGAAACCCAAATCAAAACATCCCATCTGCATATAAAAACCAACAAGTGAAGTTCTAATGAACAAATTGGAGCCACACCCAAGTTTAATAATCCTGCAATGAACTTGAATTCCTTGTCTGAAAAACCCATCTTGGCTGCTGCATATACTTAAAACAGAAGAAAAAGTTGATGGGCTTTCTTTAATTCCTAAGGAAACCATTTCATAGTAATAGTAAAGAGCTTGTTTTGGTATTCCGTATTTTCCAAGCCCGGAAACCATCAAGTTATATGTAACAACATCACACATGGACATTTCATCGAATAGTTTTTGAGCAAGGGTAACGTTCCCTGATTTTATGCAGCTGTCGAGTGTTCTGTTTTTGGCGTAAATGGTGTCGTTTATGTGAGGTTGGAGGTAAGATTCTAAGACCAGTGATGATGATGAGGTCGCCGCCGCCGCCGCCGCCGCCGATGACAGCACTGGTCGGTGTATTTTTTCTGTTAAGGTTGTTACTGTACGGACAAGAGGCAGTCTTAATTTGGAATTGGTGGATTTCATTTGCATGCTCGAGCATGTGGGTGCCTCTTTAGAAGTTAGATAGGACTTGGGATAGGAATGAATGGGTGGGTTTAAAATAACTTTCACATCTTCACTCATCTAATTATTATAATATTTAATTTGAATTTTTTAATTAATAAATAAATTGAATTTATATATTAAAAAAATAAAATAAATAAAATAAATAAAATTCATTTTATTTTATATATTATTCTCATTACCTTCATTTTATTTCTTTAAAGTTTTTTTTTTAAAAAAAGCTAGATGTTTTAAAAAATTAATTTTAATATTAATTTTTTTCTTTTTGGAATTGTAAATTAAAAGAGGTGACCTTTTATTCATTTTTGTAGCATTTTTAGAGATTAAATTTTATTTAAAAGTCAATTCTAAACACTTAAGTGATTTCCAAACATAAGATTAAAATCTATTCATTAAATTCAATTTAAAAGTTTCCAAATATGTTGATAGTTATTAGATCTAGAAGCTAAATTGAGACCTAAATTGTGAATTTGTTGAGCCAATCCAAGTCTATTTTAAATTTGAACAAAGAAAGCATGTCATTTTGAACAAAACTTTTTAAAAAATTATCTTACAATTAACGTTGTCATATCTTAACCAAGTTTGGTCAAGTGAATTGAATCATGAATTGACTAAATAAGTCATTTATGTTTTAATGGATCAACTTTTAAAATTGTTAAAAAATCTCAACTTGACCCAGGATCTATATATTGGGTTTCTCGAAACATATATACACAGCAAAAACAATAAACTTAAGATCTTGTTAGATATATCTAGAGTTGTTTAGGGATTATATGAAGATTATCTAAAAATCATATGTTCCTTTTGGTTTTGAATAATTGCTTCAAGACTAAGTTGCCGCAAACCACAAGTCAACCAAGTGTCTGGTCTCTAGCGGTAAGGATTGTTATGCCTTTGAGTGCTAACTCTTTTGTTCCGTGTTTTTTAGGTGTTTTGTAGTGTACTACATAGAAAACTTGAAAACCCTATAAATGACAATATATCAATTTGCTTCTGAACAATATCAAATATATTATTTCAGGAAAATTTTAGAAATTTATTTAATCAAGTCTCTACTTATTAAGGAACCTAATAAGTCATATATATAATTTACTATATAAATTACACTCTAGTTCTTAGTGTCTAAAACTTAATCACAATCAAGTCACACTTAATTAATTATTTTAGTTTAATTTATGACCAATGGTTTTTATGTATATGACCTATTAGGTTCCCTAATAAGTTGGTCCAAATATAAATCACAATCCTAGATAAAATAGAATTAAATAAATAAAAATATTAATCTATTATCAATTCAACAATTAATTGATTAATATTTGAAAATCAAGTACAATATTTAGCAACTTATCATGATTCCCTAAATATTAGAAAAGTCATAAGTGATTTGATTTAACCTTTAATTGATTAGTTTCTTAGTATAATTATTATATCTCTCCGTCAACTATTTTCCAATTTAGACATTATATAATAAAGTGTGTTTACTCTGTCAAATCATGTTTATTCTTAATACCATACTCATTGATTCTTTGAGCAAGATTTGAAAATCTTTTCAAATTTCATTTCACCTTACTTAAGAATTTACAATCAATATTATTTGAGAATAGATAAAATATTTTATCTAATTAACCTAAGATGATGAATCTTTTTTTAATTACTCAAATATCTTCATATAATTCATGTTATACCCAATATTTTCTCGTTTGTTACCCTTTATTGAGACAACATATAGCAGAATAAAAAAATAACATTCTTTATATAAGATAACTTGGTGATTTCAAGTCTACGGATCACTTAAACAACTATCACGTGAGCTTTTTTATAAACATATATGATCTCCCCATATGAAATTCTCATGTAGGTCATTTTAATATATATGTCATATGACAAACATCTACATATTAATTCTAGGTATTTCTCATACATTAGCTTATGAAAACTAATTGCTTCATTTCATAAAAAATAATATATATGGGGTAGCGGTTGCTTTTCAAAGTAGGGGTGAGCATAAAAATAAAAAAATCGATTAAACTGAGAAAACCTGAAAAAAATAACAAAAAAACCAAATCGTGAAAAAAACCGATTAAACCAATTAAAATATTTAAAAAAATCGACCAGTTCAGTTTCATAAGTCTGAAACCAAAAAACGAAACCGAATCGAACTGAAATTAATAAAACAACCAAACCAAAAAAAACCAAGACAAACCGAAAAAACCCGCCAAACCGAAACCAAACCCATTAGAAATTACAAGAAACCCCCCAAAAAATATAGTTTTTGGTTTTAAATATAAAATAATCGAACTGAAACCAATCCGAACCAAAACCAATCGGTTGTGTTTCGGTTTTTGTTCTAAAATAACAGAATTGAACGGAAATCGATTAGTTTGAACCGGTTTCGATTTTTTTTTTAAATTCAGTTTGGTTAGTTTTTAGGTAAAAACCAAACCGAACCGAAAATGATTACCTTTATTTCAATGTGTTTTTTATTTGGAAATGAATCAAAATAATATTTTTTTATTTTAAAAAAATTATTTTTGATGTTAGCATATTAAAATGATTTAAAAATACAAAAAAATTAATTTAAAGTAAAAAAAAATAATTTTTTTTAAAATTTTTTAAAACATTTTTAAAATATAAAAATAAAAATAAACTCTCTATTGATATAGCCTGATGCAATTGGGTTCATGTTGATGTCGTTTGCTAGGATCGCAAAAACCTGCAAACCCCGTTTAGCCATGTAGAAAAAAAGATAAAGAAAACAAAACAAAACCTACACAATGTATAGTGATGTTGACCGCATATATTTTAATTAGCTATTGCTGGAGAACAGCAATTTCTTAATTAAGCCACGTAGTTAGAACATGTTCAACCATGCACAGTACTCTTGCTCCACTTCAATGCCCACTACGGTTAGAAAAGGGGGATTTTTTTTAGCTTTAAGATTACTCTATTAATGTTGCGTTTCACTGGCAGCCATTCAATCATAAATGCTTTATCTTTGCTTGCTGCAAACGTCCTCCGATTATGAATTTTGAACAAGTCACCACTTCATTACCAAAAGAAAGAAAGAAAGAAAGAAAGAAAAAGTCACTTTCGCAGCCTATGGTAGCAAAAGACTCTGCGTCTCTCTCTCTCTCTCTCTCTCTCAATGCAGACTAGTCATATTAATTATTAATCCACGTAACTAAATGTTTAATTAGTGAATAAATATGGTATAGGTTCAAGATATGCCAAAGCGTGACTCCAAAATAACTAATCTGTTCACTGCAATTTTTCCTCTCGATCGGTACGTACTTGCTAGAAGTTAATTTTCTGCGCAGATTTTGTTCACTAGTATCGTTAATATGATTTACCTCTTATATCCCAGTTCATAACATACGATTGAAAATGGGGTTGTACATATCAATAATGCTTTTTCCATGAATTTTCAGTAGTAATATTCTGATCTTAATTACCATTCTGAATTATAACATACGAAGAACAAATGTCTGAAATGACATAATAGATCAACATATATAGAGCTAGTTCATGATGAAGACACAAAACTAAGCATAGACATGAGGGTTCTCCAAGAGGTAGGCTTCCACGACTTTGTATATTCCCCTAGCTTTGTCTTGACCAGCCTTAATTTCTTCCTCTTTGAGAGTAAAATCTCCAAGCATTAAATAGCTGCTTGTCATCTTACAATCGCAACCTCTATCACTCGCTACCTCAAACCTGACCTCATAAGCAATAGATTCAAGCTTCTCCCCAAGTGAATCCCCTTCAATCATAGTGTACTTGCAAACGAGATTGACTCTGTCTAGCTCATCAATTCGATGCTTCACGTATTTGATATCAGTACCTGCATGCATGGTAAACTAATCAAATGCATGCACCAAGTTGTGATATTGGCATAAGACTTGCATCAGTAATTAAAACAAATTGCTAAGTGCTGCGTGTGTGTATATTATATATTCGCATATATTATGCGAGAATGCTTAAATATATAGGCTAAGGACAATGGCAGTTGTCTGCAGCCACGAATCCTAACCATACGTGTGATTCGCAGGGCCACCGCGACAGCCATGATCCGCGGCTGCAAGCTACCGTGACTATCCTTAATATATAGCCGTTGTTTACAAACCTTCAGTGAAGTTGACTTGCTCTATGCTTCCAGCTCCTCCATCTCCATGGATTAAATCAACACTTTTTACGATTTGCGGCAAGAGTTTTGGGATCAAATTGTTTGAGTCTAAGATTAAGGCCTTGAACATGCGTGCTGGGGAAATTGGGCATGTAAATTCTTGTGTGTAGCTAGCGACACCCATAGTGTTAAAGACTGTACCAAGCGGAATAGAGATGACACTAGTTTATATATGCATGCATGGATGAGTAGATTTTTAGTTTCTTTGGTAATTAGCCTCCTAAACTTTGTTGAATGGAAATGCCACCATTGAAAGTATAATTTTCAATGTCTTCAAATTAATTTTTGTTGGCTGCTAAGACCTGACTGGGGTTTGTGCGCCTGCGTATAAATATTTAAATATTTGTTACGGGCTGAAAACGGTTTCTTCTACTTTGAAAATCTAGAAAAAGGCAGGCTCAGGTGTTCACATGGGCGGCGCTCAAAGTGGTACGTTTCTTCTTCTTCTTCTTCTTTTAATAATCAAGATTTTATTAAAAGAGAAATGGATTACCAATAAGTTAATGGAGATTTGTTGTCTTTGGTCTGACAGACTTGTATAATATAATTGTTTCTCAGGAGATTATCTCTATACCCCTCAGGGGACATTAGCAGAAACGGGAATGGTTACATCTCTTTCTACATAATTCTGGCAGATCCCGATACCATGCCTGCTGGTTTTGAAATAAATGTCAGCTTTAAATTGTTCGTATATGATCATTTTCAAGACGAGTATTTGACCATTCAAGGTAATTAATTAGTTCTCAGATCTTATCTCGTTAATGATCTCACTATTTACTTGTTAGCAATTCATTTTCTTTGCTGAATTATTTGTCTAGATATCAATGGAAGAGTGAGACGCTTTAACAAAGTCAAGATCGAACATGGTACGTTTTACCAAATTAATTCATTTCCCTCGGGACATTCAAGGAACCATCTAATAGATATTTGCTGAACGACTCATGTGTATTTGGTGCTGAGATTTCTGTCATAAGAAATACAAATAAGGGAGATCAACTGTTACTCATAAAAGAACCTGCTCATGTGTATTTTCACACTTGGAAGATTCACAACTTCTCCAAGCTCGACAAAAAAATATTTTCTTATCAATTTTCTGCCGGCGGAAGAAAATGGAATATACAAATATGTTTCCACCTTTTGATTTTCTCGTCGATTTATTATAGTTTAACTTGGTTTGATAGTAATGAAATAATTTCCTCAACATGTATACACAGGCAGATAGGGCTTTATCCTAGAGGCAATCAATCCCAAGACGGACAGAACTTATCTTTGTACATATTCCTGACGGATTGTTTCGTATTTCCAAAATATTTTATGTTGTCTCCTTCATACATCCTGACATTGATGGGAAGATACGGCTCAAAGTCCATCCCAAGGAACGAAAAATATATGCTGAATGCAAAATGCGTTTATTGGATCAGAAACGTGGTCAACATACGGAGCGCAAAGGTATAAGGATTTCTTTCTTTGAGTTCCTTTTCTCCTTATCTAATAATTATACATTTGCTCCTTTTGAGCTAGCAAACATTTTCACTTTTCTTCTTCTTCTTCTTCTTCTTTCAGTTTGTTACTGGTTTAGTACGTTTTCTAGTGTTTGTGGATATGGGAATTTCGTGGACTTGAAGACTCTTGAAAACCGAGAACGTGGCTTTTTAGTAGATGATACTTTAATTGTTCAAGTGACATTTGATGTTGTTTTAGCCGATACTGATTCTTTTACTCTCCATAGTTTTTTTTTTTAATAAATTATCGAATAATTAATTGCAATTTATTAATTAAAATCTAAAAAATAATCAATCTTTTAACTTATGCTTCGATTTTCTTCGAAATCAATTTATTAATTTCGGCAATGGAAAAGCTATGCGAAATCTGAAGATAAAAATCCCGAGCCTAAACATATTAAATAGAAAACTTTGGAGTAAGGACCAGAAAAACAACTGAAATGCAATAACATACGGATTCAGTAAGAAAACACAAATTGTTTTGGAATGCCAACCAAAAGGCATGATTTGCTCTTCACCCCAAGGATGGATACTTAACTTACTGAGATAACAGAGAAAATGTCATGCCAACACCATTGATCAATTAATTATGCATAAGGTGATGAATGAGCGAAAACATGAAATTAGTACTCTATGTTTCACAAACAGAGCATGACAAAGCAAATGAAAAATATCAATATTCAAGAGAGTTACGGAAACCGCTAATAAGAAACAAGAAAAGAAATGAATATGACAAACACAACAGTCACAAGAATTAACAGAGAAAATGGAAGGAATTAAACCTCCTCGTCATCGTGGGGAGCTGGTGAGGGTAGTGGAGGAGGAACTGAAACTGGTTAGGTTCTGCGTTGGCGCTGGCGCTGGCTGGACCTGGTTGGCTGTGAGTCGGGTTGGTTGTGAAGGGGATGCAGGTTGGGGTTGGGGTTCTTGGTTGTAAGATATGACAACCATGAGGCACTGATTTAAATTGGGGTAAAAGTGGCCTGGAAGCCGAGAAGCAGAGCGAGTAAATCTCACCATCAGGGCTCCCTGTGGTATCGTCGAGTAGTCCAAATTGGTTCATCCTCCCATGAACCAATTTGGACTGCTAGAGGATACCACAGGGATTGTTATGAATGACATGTACGGTGTGAGCTGCAATGACGCGGATTGAAAATATACCATTCTTATATAATATAAATTGATAATCTCAAATATGATGATTATTTAAATTATCATCACGTGAATTTTTTCTATAAATATATATGATCTCTTCATATAAAATTCTCATGCAAATTATTTTAGTATATATGTTATTTGACAAGTATCAACATATTAATTTTAGGTATCTCTCATATATTAGTTTATAAAAACCAATTGCTTCTTTTCATAAAGAAAAGAACACACACATACACATATATGCTTAGTATATATGTATCTTCAGTCTTAATAGAGTATTGACGAAAAATATTTAAGAATAATGCTTTGTTGCAATAGAAATCTTAAAACTATAACAACTTATAATTTTCTTTGCAAAATATTTTTGTTCCAAAAACTTTATTTTTATTCTAAATTTATTAATCAAATATTTAATGAATATTAAAGATAAATAAAGTTTATATATATATATATATATATATATATATATATATATTGTCATGTATAATCAACCAATTGACTATAAAGTATATACAAATTGAAATTTATAAAGCATATACACTAATGCTATATGGATGAGTCACAATCATTAAATAGACAAACCAAAGTTTAATAACTATCCTAACAACATGTTCAAGAGGAATTTAGTAAGGAGATAATATTATCAGTTTGAGAGTGTAGTAGCGGTTGCTTTTTAAAATGTTATTCGCTCGAAAATACATCAAAATAATATTTTTTATTTTTTAAAAAATATTTTTGATATTAACACATCAAAATAATTTGAAAATAAAAAAAAATAATATTAATTTGAAGTAAAAAAAATAAAAAATATATAAATATTTTTTAAAATATTTTTAAAACATAAAAATAAATGCCTTTGATAGCCGGATGCGCGCAGTTGGGTTCATGTCATTTGCTAGGATCACAAAAACCTGCAAACCCCGTTTAGCCATGTAGACAAAAAGATTAACAAAACAAAACAAAACCTACACAATGTATAGTGATGCTGACCGCATATATTTTAATTAGCTATTGCTGGAGAACAGCAATTGCGGTTCGGTTTCTAAGTTAAAGCCACGTAGTGAGAACACGTTCAACCATGCATGCTCTTGTTCCACTTCAATGTCCACTATGGTTAGAAAAGGGGGATTTTTTTAGCTTTAAGATTACTCTATTAATGTTGATTCCACACCACATCTTCTCTTTTTTTTCTTTTTTTTTTTCTTTTTAATGTGTAGTAATGTTGCGTTTCATTGGCAGCCATTCAATCATATATGCTTTATCTTTGCTTGCTCCAAACGTCCTTGGATTATGAATTTTGAACAAGTCACAACACTTTCGCCGTCCATGGTTGCTGTCGCACGTGTGCGGCATCGTGACGATTGTGTCCACTCTCAAATCCTAGATGTTGGTATCCTGAAAAAATTAGGAAAAATAGGGAGACAAGAATTCCTTGTCTTCTATCTTTGTACGGACATAAAGGGAGTCGCCACCTAGTATTTTAGTAACTAGAAACCCTAATTGGTCTCAGAGATTAGGTGCGTGAACTGGTTGTGTAAAGGGAAGGTATTAGCACCTCAAATACGTCATATCTAAGGAAAGCTACATTGTTTTATTGTCTGATAAAATCTAAGGTCTTGTCATGTTTTTAGTTGTTGGTTCGTCTATGGTTTAAGAAAAGTTCTTATCGGTAACGAGATCCTTATCTTATCGAGTAAAATCTAACCGGTCTAACATCAATAAAAGAATTTAATTTCCGGAATACGTCTTACATATAATATCATAACTTCAGATACTAAAAGAAAACAAAATAATTTTTTTAAAATTTTTAAAATATTGATCTAGTTCTTGTGACTTTAATAAACTAGTTATTAAAGCCAAAATGCATGCTAATACATACTTTTGAATTTTTATTATATGATATGATTTTTTTTTCTTTGAGATACTTGGCTGTATGCATGAAAAAAAAACATGTTTTTTTTCTCTTAATTTTTCAATGTTTTGATGAAAACTAGGTATTTTTGTATCAGATTTGTATCTTTATGATATAAAAATACAAACCAATACTAAGCAAAATTCAGTAGAAAAATACACGGGAAAATCATAGATTTTTTTGAAATGATTTGTTTTAAAGAATTTTTTTTTTACTGGGCCGGACCTGACCCAACTATTTTGGGTTGGGCCGACGTTGCCCAACCCAGTAAATAATGGAGTGTCTCCACTGTTCCAGTGAACAGTGGAGCTTGCGGGTGTGGCGGAGCAGAAGAAGAAGGAGGAGAAGGAGGGGGAGGGGAAGGAGAGAGAGGCTGACCTGGCGGTGGAGGTGTTGTGGCAGAAATGGTGTTGTTTCAAATGGCGAAGAGAGAGACCAGAGAGAGAGAGGTTATTGTTCTTCTCTTCCCCTCTGTTTTCCTTCTTTCTCTTCTGCTGTGTTTCTCACCTCTCTATCGTATCTGTTTCTTCTTCTTTTTTCCAATCTCCTCTGTTCTTTCTTCCCTCTGTGTTTTGTTCTCTTCTGTCCACAACGTTCTCCCCTCTCTACACTGGCTTCGTGGCGGTGCTGCTCTTCTCGTTGGTTCATAGTGGCGGCTTCGTGGTGGTTTTTCCTTTCTTCTCTTTTGTTACTCCCCGACTTTCTTTCTCCTACTTTTTTCGTTTTTGTTCTCTCTTTTTTTTTCTTTGTGTACTCTTCCTTTTTTTCTCCTCTGTTCGTTCTTCCCCTGGTTTTTTCAATTCTGTGTGTTGTGTAATTTCGTTTCTGTCGTCTGGGATTTTTTTGGTTTCTCTCAGTACTCTCTGTTTGCCTCTATTATCCCGTGTCTGTCTGCGTCTTCTCTCGTCTCCTTCTATTTTTTCTCTCCCCCCTAGTGCTTCTCTTTTCTTCTGCTTTTATAAGGCCAGAGAAGGCTTTGCACTGGTAACGGCCGACTTGATAATAGCCATGAGACATGCCCCATAATGATGAAATGTCTCCAACATTTTTATTGTTGAAACAATTGCTGAGGTGAAGACGATGAACTCCATGAAACGACTCTGTTCTCCAATTCAAATGGCCATTTTGATTTGGTCCTTGAGGTTTCACAATTTTGTAATCAAACCCCTGGATAAATTGTAATTGGCTCCCTTGATTTTAACGCCATTTACAAAACAGTTTTTTGTTTTGGATTCATGCGATTTGACCTTCAATTAATCAATAAACTTCTAATTTCTTTAATTTAACCCCTGATTTGGTCAATTTTAGCCCCTTTATTTACGTGCCTTTTCCTGTTTGATCCTTGATTTCAGATTTTTCAATCAAGTCCCTAATTGGCCACCAAACTTCAATAATTATGCAATTAAGCCCCTGATTTGACCAAATCAACTCTTCAAAATTGTAATTTGACCATAAAACTTTAATTTCTTCCAAATAAAGCCCAAATTGACTTTAAAACATTTTTTCTTGCAATCAAACCCTCCATAAATTCAATTAAACCTTTAATAAAATTTAATTGCGTCCATAAACATCTGATTTTAGACTTTTCTTCCTTAAAATTTAATTTACCTTGTTAACAGGACTCTCATCAGTCAAAAATATACTATCAAATTTCAATTCTTGTATTTTTGAACCTCCTCAACCAATTTCTTGTCATTTTATGGACATTCTAGCACCATTTTCTTGCTCCTATTATTTTTTGAATTTCTTCTAAATAATTTTTTTATATTTTTTATTTTTTGTGTGGAAATCCAAAATAAGTAGCAACAGTAGCAAAAGATTGTTCCACGTAACTAAATGTTTAATTAGCGAATAAATATGGTATAAGTTCAAGATATGCCAAAGCGTCCCCATAACTCTCCCTTAACCGGCTATTATAGGTCTCCTAAAAATTAAAAAAGAAATCATCATATTCAATTCAAGAAAATAATAACTTACTAAATAAAATGATTGAACGAACATACCATGAAATGTTGAGCATGGTTGTCCATGAACTGTTGCAACCCCTTTTGACGGTCTTGACTCCGCACGTGTGTCTCTACAAACAGCTCTATTGGCCTCCACTCACGTCCAAGAGACGTAGCCTGTAAGGAAAAAAAAGTTGCAAGTTAAATATATTTTTAAGCAATAACAAATTAATTAATGATATATTTCATTTAAATTAAGTTTACCATCCGCTTCACATGTGCATTGAACGGAACAGAGCCGCCGGTGTGCGTGGTCGTCGAACCATGAATTAGCCGGTTCCAGTTGTCGGCACCAGACTGTGAGTGTCGTGCGAACTGCTCAGATGTCACATGCTCAATATATTGCGGCCATAAATCCCTCGAGATGAATGGCGGTTTGTAATCCCTCCAAACCGTCACGTCATTCCAACCTTTTAGACTGTTATCTCTCACATATTTTTTTGCTTTTTTTTTTGTGTGTCATAACAGAAATCACACAACCTACTTCCATAGTAACAAATTAGATTTTAAAATATAAAATTATAAAACAAAAAATTATATTGTTTTCGATGTTACCTGGTTGCCGCGTGATTCTCTCACACCCTCCTCGCAATATTGTCGTGCGCGTTATCCCACTCAAATTTTATGGTGTATAAATAATTTATTTAAAATAAAAATAGTATAAGATATAAAATTAGAAAAATAATTTATTAAAAATAAGTTGCAAATTAGAAGTTAACACCTACTTGAAATCTTTCAAACCATGCATCGATACTAGGTCTCCTCTTAGGATGTTTGGAAACCTGACTCTATTGAAATAATGGAATCTCCATCGACGATTTAAATGCCGATGTTATTATCCATGCGACCTCAATGTTTGTGAACCTGAAAATAAATTAAATTAATAAAATATTAATTAGTTGTTCATAAAGTATGTTTTAAGTATATAAAAAAACTAAAACCGAAACAAACTTACATTGAAAGGTTGTCCTTTCAATGTGCATGGTACTTACAGGTGAATTAATTCCACTGTAAAGGTACACCACCTCTGCATTGTGAAACCACGCTGGAAGAGGCAGCATCGCAAGTGGGCGCAGGTGCCTCTTCTTGATTAGCACCTAATGATAAGTCATCCTCGCTACTAGAAGAACTAGCTGCAATCGTATGTTGACGGCGTGCTGTTGATTTCATTCTACGCATCTGTACAAATTTATACGAATAATTACATAATTAAATTTGATTATTAAAAAAATGTTTGGCAGCACCTCCCTTATACTGTAGACTACCCAAAGTTTTCAAACTTGCAAATATTAACAATACCCACAAACCAACTGACTCCATTGAAATATCTTATATATAACCAAATATCTATAGAAATTTAACATCTATATATTTTCAACTAACATCTATACAAATTCATAAATAAGATAACAATTCAAATTAATGGAAATAATAAAAAAACATAACAAGCAATAATAGAATAAAAATGAGATAAAAATAATTAAATTTAATTCTATATTTTCAATTACCATTTCCAAGGTAAATTCAATAATAACAATTAAAATTCATCAAAATTTTCAATTATTATAGCAATACAAACAATAAAATAGATTGAACAAATAAAAAAAAACTATAAACTTTAGGAATGAAAAATGTTTACCTTAATAATGTGTTGATTTTAAGACTTTATCTATAAACAATACACAAAAACAACAAACACAACAAAAATAACAATAACTAAAATAAAGAAAAAATAAAAAAAAATACAAAGATGAAGAAAGGAGAATACATAACTTTTAATATGTTGAAGATTACAATGAAAACAACAAAAATTCTCAGTGGTTCGTTGAAAAAAACAAGAAGCAAACAGAGAAGAAGAAATCAGAAACGAAGAAGAAATGAACTGGAGGGGGGAGGGGTGGTTTTTATACTGCAATTTTACCAATAGCTTCCCCGGAGGACAATTTAAATAATATTATTTTGCATTTTTCCATCGATAACGTATAAAAATTTCGTCAGTAAAGTTTGAATTTCACACTAAATTTTTTATATTACCCTCCAGAATTTTCATAGTCTATCGGTATTAACACGTTGTCAGAGGAGTTAGAGAGCCATTAATGCCCGCGCCTTGGAATGTGCACAGTCCATCAGTATGTTTCGACTAAACCGACATAGAACTCTAACAGTCACGCCTCTGTAACATACCGACAAACGATATCCGTCTACACAGACGTCGGTGAATGTGGCAAATGCAGTAAATATTTGGCAACTTTCGGTAAAATACCAACGGATTGTGTCCATCTGTAGAGATGTCAATTATGGTGGCAAATGCAGTAAATATTTTGCAACTCTTGGTAAAAAACCGACGGATTGTTTCCGTTGGTAGAGACGTTAGTGATGGTGGCAAATGCAGTAAATATTTTGCAACTCTTTGTAAAATACCGACGGATTGTGTCCGTCTGTATAGATGTCGGTGATAGCGCACAGTGCGTGACATATTATGTTTGTATTGCCTATTTATCCTTTTGGAAATGCTTAAATTGCAAACTTCTCGCACAACACAATAACAATAGTGAATAATTATAAAAAAAAATATTTTGTGTTACAAAATATCATCCACAATATTACATTATAAAAAAAATGCTTTACATTTCATGTTCTGATAATTAGTCAGAATTTTCTTCTTCTTCGTCGTCAATTGAATTGTTATCAGCTCTATCACACTCTTCAATGTGGATATCACCATCATCTTCATCGATATTTGCTTGTCAGCTAGAGCTCAAAACAGCATCCAGCTCCTTTGCGTCAACATCAATAAGACTATCATCAAAAACATGAAAATTCAAATTTTCTTTTAAGTCAATCAAAGGAGCAACTCGATATGGTTCAACTAACTCACTAACTTGAAAGACTTCATCTTGCATGCTTGTGTCTTCATTCTCATCCTGAATAACCTCGACACGACCCCTGGGTTTTGTTTTTAAAATGGATAACCAATCAACCCTTGATTGGTCCTTTCTAAAGGAAGGGTGTATGTGTAATAAACTTGTTGGCATTGCTTTGCGAATACAAAGACATCGTTTACATTGCGGAGTCTAATTTTTGAGTTGATTTCAACGAGACCATAGCGAGGATCTACTCTGATTCCTCTGTCAATTGTGTCATCCAATAGCATTTGAATGAAAATACTCTATTATGCTCGGTATGATATTGCAATTCGACGACCTCTTCTAATTTACCATAGTAGTCAATTTCAAACTCACTACAAGTCGATCTTTTAATACAAACACCGTTGTTGTATGTCTTTCTTCCATGCCTGTATTCTTCAGTATGAAACACATATCCATTGACAAAATACCCGTTATAGCACTTAACTTTTCTTTCAGGGTCCAGGCTTAGTGAAGACAATGAAATAGCAGCACTCCTTCCCATTTGATAAACCTTGTATATAAAGTACAACAATAATCAATAAACAAAAATTCTATAATATTGATGTACAGTTACCTTGTAAGAGATAATGAGTTTGTGATAATACTTACGTGTGTTCTGAACCACGTGGCAAATTGTTCATCTTGTAATTGAAAGATTTGGGATTCGATCAGCTGTGAGTTATTGGACAGTAAATATTATCGATGTTGTCTACAATGTTGTTCTAAATTATATGAGTTTATGATATTACAATAAATAAATACTACACTCTTAACAAAGTTTAAGTAGTACATATACTTACTTAATAAAAGGTCTCATCACAGTTAAATATAACATAATTGTGTGCTTGTCTGAACTCTATTTCAGACAAATATCTTTCTCTTATGACATTTTTAGGTGTGGGTTGTTTAGGATTGAAGAATATTGAAAAGCCATTTGAAGGCACTTCATCACTATCATCATGCAGTGGAATGCGGTTGATTCTCGTTCTCAAATGAGGTTCAAAATAGTACGAGATAAATGTTGAGATCTCTTCAACAATATAGGCTTCGCATATCGAAGCCTCAACATGTGCCTTGTTCTTTTAATTATATTGAACAAGTACCTACATGGAATTAAACAAAAAATTTCAATTAAGAAAAACAATGAAAAAACTTTTAATTATGAATTACATTGCAATTGTAATATCTAACCTCTCGAATGGATATATCAATCTATACTGGACTGGTCTTCCAACTTTTGCCTCATACAGTAAATGTATGTGTAGATGCTCCATCAAGTAAAAAAATGATAAAGGGAATATCATCTCAAGTTTGCATATTGTCTCGATGATATTTGTTTCAAGCCTTTCAATGTGATCAACATTCAACTTGCTGGAGCATATATCTCTAAAAAAATGACTGATCTCTGTGAGTATCCCATATCCCCTTTGGCAACAAATCACGAAAAGCTAATAGAATGAGTGTTTGCATAAACACGTGGTAGTCATGACTCTTCATTCTATATAATCTGCATTCCTCCATATTAACCAGCCTTGATATGTTCGAGGCATGTCCATTGTGAAAACGTAGACTCTTAAGCCATTTGAAACTAGTACTTGTGCATTTTTTTCTAACATGAAGCTTGCTCTGGGTTTTGAGACCCGTGACTCATCAAAAACCAACTCCATATTTTTATGGTAACAGAACAATGCAAAATCTAATCTAGCCGTGATGTTGTCCTTTGTCTTCCCCTTTACATCCATGATAGTGTTAAAAATGTTCTCAAACATGTTCTTTTCTATGTGCATGACGTCAAGGTTATGGTAGAGGAGATTGGTCTTCCAATAAGGAAGCTCTAAAAAAATACTTCGCTTTACCCAATTATGGGTCAAACCCAAACCAAGAAACTTCTGCTTACTTGATTGGAAACCAAACACAATTTCACCGTACTCTAATACAACATCATGCAATTCTTCACCAGAAAGACGCGGGGGTGCAACATCCTTTTCAACTCTGCTAAAAAAAGAAATCCTTTTTGTTCTTTTTGTACCTATGATTCGTTGGTAAGAAATGACAGTGGCAGTAAAAAAAAGAAGCTTTACCTCCTTTTGTTAGCGTGAATGCCTTGTTGTTTTCCATGCAGTATGGACATGCTAGTTTTTCATGCATGCTCCAACCAGAAACCATTCCATAAGCTGGGAAATCATTGATAGTCCACATCAAAGCCGCCCTCATAACAAAATTTTGTTTCCTCGATATATTATAAGTCAAAGCTCTAGAGGACCACAACTGCGTCAACTCATCAATCAACAGCCAAAGACAAACATCTATATTCCGGCCCGGACTGCTTGGACCTAGTATGACCATAGATAAAAACATAAACTTCGGCCTTATACACATCCCCGGTGGCAAGTTATAAACTGTCAGTATGACCAACCAACAAGAATAAGAAGTAGCAAATGACTCGAATAGGTTGAATCCGTCTGTACACAACCCAAGATGCACGTTCCTTGATTCAGCTGAAAAGTGAGGATGCACACTGTTAAAGTGTTTTCATGCTTCGCCATCAGAAGGATGCACCATCACTCCATCAACCACATTATGTGATTGGTGTCATGTCATGTGCTCAGCAGTCCTTGGTGATATGAATAACCTCTACAGTCTAAGTGTGATTGGGAAGTATCTAAGTTTTTTTTATATTCCATGAGAGTTTTTTCCTTGCCAGTTCAGGGTTTGTAACGAGAATACCCACATGTCATGCACTTGGTCAGCTCAGCATTTTCAAGGTAGTATAACATGCAGAAGTTAGGGCACATGTCAATTTTCTGGTATCTTAAACCGAGGGGTTTCATCATGGACTTAGCAGTATAGAAGTTCTCTTTTAGTCTGTTCCCTTCAAGTAAAATGCTTTTCGCCCATTCAATAATTTTTTCATAACCAGCCTCACTCAATCCGTGATCTGACTTGATGGTGAACACCTATGCTACAACCGATAATTTACTGTGGTTCGTGCAACCATCCCATAATAGTTCGTCAAAATCTTTCAACATATCAAAAAACCTTGATGCATCTGCATGAGGTTTTTCTTCTACGATTAGACAATGACTGACATTACCTTGATTTATTCTCATTGCATCCATAACCATATTCCTGTAAGGATTATTGTTGTCATTTACAACTCTATGCACGTTGCTAGCACTAGAAGTTGACCCAATCACCCTTTCTACCATTCTCTCATTAGGAATAAATAGTTCTCCGTGTGCATACCAACACAGGTAATCCTTTATGAACCCTTTGGTTAGAAGATGCATCGTTACAACATCTAGATGTAGAAACTTTTTATTTTTACACTTCCTGCATGGACACCTAATACCGCCTTCAGTAAAATTCCTCGCAATAGATATTGTGAAATTAATAAAACCCTAATCTCTATTACGATAATCCATCCTCCGCAATTCTTGGGGTGAGTCTCGATACATCCATGATTTCTATCGAACCTCTATAAAATTATGATAATAACATGTATTAATTAACTATGTTAAGTAAATAAATTTACAAAAATATTGGTTTGCCTCGACATTATCCAACAAACTAAAAAAGGACTTCTCTTAAATATTCATTACTTATCAACATCCATACAAATTTATACATATATAAATTTACGGAAATTACAACTCCGCAATAGAATTGATAAAAATTAATACAAACCTGTTAAACAAGCTATTATTTATTTCATCACAACACATCTAATTCGGTAATTCAACAAAGTTTCAACAATTTACAAACAAATATAATTTGACAAAATCCAAAACAAACCATTACAACTACAAAATTATACATTCATATTACCAGTTTCTTTGACAAATAACAATAAAACATGTACATACACTAACAAAATACATATACTAAAAAAAATTAAAAATTATAAAATTGACATTTAATGTTAAAATTAAAAAGGATAGATTTATTTACAAAAATGATAAAATCCACAATAAATCAGAGCACAGATGTTGCGACCACGTACAAAAATGCAAGAAAGATGACTTGTGTTGAGAAGAGGGGGATATTTTAAAGGGGGGGTGGGTGGTTGTTTGCAGTTTGGGAGGGGAGAGTTAGGATAGGGAAGAAGAAGAAGAAATAGGGGAGGAAAGGGTCAGCAGCTTTGGGATATATTATCTTTTACCGATGGACTCCCCGATGGTCACATTCTGCTAGTATAACCGTCAGTAATACATCGGTAATTCTGGCGGTGAATGGGCCACGTAACTGTACGGAGATCTCGGTTTGAATCTCTCGGTCATTCCGTCGGCAAAATCGCTTGCAAAAAATCCACGTCATCAAACTGCTTTTCTTTTTCAAAAATCTATGTATTCCGTCTGAAAGTCGATCGGTAACAACCAACAGAATTGATCCGTCGGTACATACCGACTGAATTGCAGATGGATTACAAGTCGTCGGTAATGATTATCGATAGCAACATTCTGTCGATATAGACCAACAAAATTACAGATGAAATTGACACCGTTAGTAATTATTATTGACAAAATCATTCCATCGGTAATGCCGTTGATGTTAGCTGAATTTCTGGTAGTGTTCATAACATACGATTGAAAATAGGGTTGTACAAATCAATAATGCTTTTTCCATGAATTTTCAGTAGTAATATTCTGATCTTAATTACCATTCTGAATTATAACATACGAAGAACAAATGTCTGAAATGACATAATAGATCAACATATACAGAGCTAGTTCATGATGAAGACACAAAACTAAGCATAGATATGAGGGTTCTCCAAGAGGCAGGCTTCCACGACTTTGTATATTCCCCTAGCTTTGTCTTGACCGGCCTTGATTTCTTCCTCTTTGAGAGTAAAATCTCCAAGCATTAAATAGCTGCTTGTCATCTTACAATCGCAACCTCCATCACTCGCTACCTCAAACCTGACCTCATAAGCAATAGATTCAAGCTTCTCCCCAAGTGAATCCCCTTCAATCATAGTGTACTTGCAAACGAGATTGACTCTGTCTAGCTCATCAATTCGATGCTTCACATATTTGATATCAGTACCTGCATGGTAAACTAATCAAATGCATGCACCAAGTTGTGATATTGGCATAAGACTTGCATCAGTAAAACAAATTGCTAAGTGCGTTTGTGTATATTATATATACGCATATATTAAGCGAGAATGCTTTAATATATAGGCTAAGGACAATTGCAGTTGTCTGCAGCCACGAATCCTAACCATACGTGTGATTCGCAGGGCCACCGCGACGGCCACGATCCGCGGCTGCAAGCTACCATGACTATCCTTAATATATAGCCGTTGTTTACAAACCTTCAGTGAAGTTGACTTGCTCTATGCTTCCAGCTCCTCCATCTCCATGGATTAAATCAACACTTTTTACGATTTGCGGCAAGAGTTTTGGGATCAAATTGTTTGAGTCTAAGATTAAGGCCTTGAACATGCGTGCTGGGGAAATTGGGCATGTAAATTCTTGTGTGTAGCTAGCGACACCCATAGTGTTAAAGACTGTACCAAGCCGAATAGAGATGACACTAGTTTATATATGCATGCATGGATGAGTAGATTTTTGGTTTCTTTGGTAATTAGCCTCCTAAACTTTGTTGAATGGAAATGCCACCACCATTGAAAGTATAATTTTCAAAGTCTTCAAATTTTTGTCGGCTGCTAAGACCTGACTGGGGTTTGTGCGCCTGTGTATAAATATTACAATATTTGTTACGGGCTGAAAACGGTTTCTTCTACTTTGAAAATTTAGAAAAAGGCAGGCTCACGTGTTCACATGGGCGGCGCTCAAAGGGGTGGTTTGGAGGGCCGAGGTTGATCGGGCTTCGAGCTCCTGGTCTAAGCTGAATGCAAGTTGGACCTGAGGCCTCCTCAAGGTCACAAAACTATCGCTCATGATTCAGAGCACAGAAGCTGATCGGGCTTCACCATCGTTGATGTATCCGCAATGGATACACCAATCAAAAGGAAACTATATGTCGAAACATTGGTAAAAAGCTTTTATTGGTCCCTCTACTCTTAATGTTGTATTAGTTTGCTTTGTCCTCTCTATTAAATTTTTTTTCTAATGTCAACCCTTTCTAAGCTTCATCAACATGTCAATCACTAAATAGCACATGATTGCTATTAATTAGCTGATGAATCAAATTGTTAAGCGACAACATGATGCAAGTTCTAATGATCAAGACAAGGACATCAAAAACATAGTCAAAGGAAAGAAACGTATGGAGTCTAACAAAGAGAAAAATAGTCCTAAAGCTAAGGATTATGCTGGTTCAGGTTCCAATGAATTGAAGTAATCTGTGCAAGCTAAAATTCCAGCAATGTATGTTGACAGGAAGAAGCAGTTGATTTCCAATGGCAGTAGTAGTTAATATTAACTGTTGTTGTCTTTATCTAGTTAGTTTAGCCGTTAGGATTTGTTTAGTTATTAAATAACCATTATTTGTAAAACTATTTAAGATACAATTGTAATTCCAAAAGGTAGGTTGTTATGATAAAGTTAAACTTTAAATTGGCGAGATTTTAATACGAGAGTGATTTCTTGAGTGGTACAAGGCTACTTGTTACTTATCTTATAATTCTGAAATTGCAATAAAATCCCAAGATTCCATTTCTTTCTTGTCTTCTTAATCCTCTTCTGTATAAGTTATTAAGACAGCTTTATTTGCAAGCATTTTTTTTCACAAGTCCACGGTGTTGATGGCATTATTTGGTATCAAAGCAGGGTTCAAATTCTTTGTTCTCCTTATGCCAGGAATTCGCAATGGACACTCATACAATCTACAAACCAAGGATTGCAGGATCCTGGTTCTTCCCAACCCAACATGAATCCACCATATCAATCGCCACCACAAAACGACCCTGCCTCCATGTTTTACCAGTTACAACAATAACTAGAACTTTTTTTCTGGATAATACAGAGGAGAAGAGCATCAATGGAGGCATTAGGAAGGTCATGCTAGGGCAGAATTAGATGAAAGATATGGGGGGAGGTGAATATGAAGAGGGAAAACATACGGGTAGGGATAAATACAAAGAAAATGAGAGAGTTTTGAATGAAATCACTTAAGAAATAAAGATGAAAGTGACTGACTTTAATGAGGAGTTTGATCATGATGCTTATGATTGGATGGTATCTCTAAAAGATTATTTTAAATGGTTTTCAGTGCCTGAAAATAGAACGACCAAGTTTGTTAAATTGAAATTAAAAGGGGTTGCACATTCTTAATGAGAGAGTGTGGAAGAATAACAATTAAGGTGCACAAGCTAACCTTGTATACAAGAATAGGCAAAGATGAAGACTTGATTAGAAACAAAATACCTGCCAAACAACTATGCGCAGATAGTGTATAAAGATTTGCTTTGTTAGGCACAAAGGATGAACATTTGTTGATCAATATGTAGAGAAATTCCATAACTTGATAATGAGAAGTTAGATTATAGAAACTAATCAACAAGCCATTGCTAGTTAATTGAAGGGTTTATAAGGGTATATTAGGAAGGACATGTACAATACTAGATTGTTTACAGTGGATGAAGCTTTCCAACTTGCTTTGTAGATAGAAAAGCAATAAGCATTCATCCGAAATAAATATGAGAGAGATTAGCATGGCATGAATAAGCCTACACCATTGAAGAATAATGTGAAAGGCAACATGAACAATGTAAGGAACGCATGCTTTTATGGAGACCAGAACAAAACTATGATGGGCATTGATGGATCACAATGCTATAAATACAAAGCCTATGGACACTTTACAACAATATGTCCTACAAAGGAGGAAAAGCTTATGCATGTATTTGAAATGGAGCATAAAATGACATTAGAATCAACAAATGAAGACCAAGAGGTAGTGAAAAAAGTAATGTAAGAAATTGAAGAAGAAAAGGTGCAAGCTACTAATCTACATATCCGTGTAGTCCACTAAATGTTATTCATTTAAACTAATTCCATGACACAAGTAGAGGAAGATTCGAGGAGGAATAACATCTTTCATATGAGAGTTGCACACAAGGGCAAAATAATTAATGTGATCATCGATAATGAGAGTTGTCTAAATGTTATCTCTATAGAAGTGAAAATTGGAGTTACAGAAAGGAAAAACACATTACCTCATACAATGTTAATTGGTTCACTAATAAAAATCCTATTATAGTCCAACATCGCTATCTAGTGCAATTTGTTTAGGTGACCATTTCAAAGATGAAGTTTGGTGTGATGTGCTTCCCATGACCATATATCACTTGCTTCTATGATGACTTTGCTTGTTTGACAGAAGATTGAATTACAATGATTATGACAATACTTATTCTTTAATATTTAAGAATAAGAAATTAGTGTTGGAGCCCCTTCTCATTAGAGAATTTCAACAAAAATCAACCATAATCTTGTCACTTCATAATTTTCAAAGGGCACTGCTTGAAAATCTAGTTGTGTTCATTCTAATCTGTAAAGCTATAGATAAAAGAGTGCAATGTATAAAGGCGATATAGCCAATAGCTCTTCAACAACCGTTATTGCAGTTTAAAAATATTTTCCTAGAAGAACTCTCTTTACAATTGCTACCTTTGCATGGCATACAACATGCAGTTGACTTGGTTCCAAGTTACACATTACCAAATCTTCCCTATTATTGAATAAGTCCAACTAAGCACAAGAAGCTATAACGACAAGTACAAGAGCTTGAAAACAATGGCTTCATTAGGGAAAGTTTAAGTCCCTGTATTATACCAGCCCTCCTCACCCCCAAAAAAGATGGAAGTTGAAAAATGTGCATCAATAGCACGACCGTGAATAAGATCACAGTCAACTATTGTTTCCTGATTCCATGGTTGGACGACATACTTGACTAGTTAGGGGCTGCCAAGTTTTTTTTTCTAAACTAGACCTATGGAGTGACTACCATCAAATTCATCTAAGGCTTGAAGACGAGTGGAATACATCCTTTAAAACAAAGGATGGGCTGTATAAGTGGCTTGTGATGCCTTGTGATCTAACAAATGCACCAAACACCTTTACGAGGGTGATGACTCAGACTTTGAAACCTTTTTTTAGGCAGGTTTGTTGCAGTATATTTTGATGATATACTTATTTTTAGTTAGAAAATGAAGGAACACTTAAAACATCTGGAACAAATTTTCAAGGTGCTATGATAAGAGAAGTTTTATACTAACCTTAACAAATGTTCTTTTCTTCAATCCAAGGTGAATTTTTTAGGCTTTATCATATTCCAACAAAAAGTTGAAACAGACCTTGAGGAGATTCGAGCAATCATAGAATGGCTAGAACCATAATTTGTTTTTGAAGTCAAAAGCTTCCATGGTTTAGCCACCTTTTATTGTCGATTTATGCTTTTAGTACCATCATGGCTTCAATTACAGAGTGTTTAAAAGCCAAAGTATTTAAGTGGTCTTCTGCAGCAGCACAAACTTTTAAAGATATTAAGCAAAAGATGCTAAAGGCTCATATTCTCAAACTTCCTAACTTCTCTCAAGTTTTTAAATTTTTTTGTGATGCATCCCATGTGAGCATTAAGGATGTGCTTAGTTAGGTAGGACATCCTATTGCATATTACAGTGAAAATCGAATGATACTAGGAGGAAATACTTAGCCTATAATCTAGAATTGTATGCACTTATTCAAACTTTAAAGCACCAGAGGCCTAACCTTATCTATTACGAGTTTATTTTATTTACCATTACTACTTAGAGTACTTACATTCTCAACACAATTTGAGTGTTAAACATGCTCAATGGTTAAGTTATTTACAACAATTCAACTTTGTTATCAAGCATAAGACTAGATATCAGAACAAGGTAGCAAATGCATTTAGTCACAGGCCTTATCCATTAGTCTTTCTCTCAATAAGTCATTCAAGTTTTGCTTCAGTGAAGAACAACTATAGTATAAACTTATATTTTAAGTAAGTTTGGGATTCTTTGCACAACAATCCTTATTGACAGGAAACAGCAGTTGATTTCCAATAAATGATGCCAATCATCTAAGTGGAAGTAGTAGTTAATATTAACTATTCTTGTCTTTATCTAGTTAGTTTTTAGCAATTAGGATTTGTTTAGTTATTAAGTAATTATTATTTAAGTAACTATTATTTGTAAAACTATTTAAGATAAGATTGTAATTCCATAAGGTATGTTCTTGTGATAAAGTTATACTTCAAATTGGTGAGATTCTATCATGGGAATGATTCCTTAAGCTACTCGTTACTTATTTTATAATTTTGAAATTGCAATAAAATCCTGAGATTCCCTTTCTTTTTTGTCTTCTTAATCCTCTTCTAAACAAGTTATTAAGATACTTTATTTGCAAGCATTTTTTTCACAAGTCCACAATGTTGTTGGCATTAGTTGTACATTGATTTAGTTGAGAGTTTGTAGGAGAAAGTTTAGTAATTGATTTATTCCACAACTGTATAAGTCCTGTTTATGGCAGGAATCCGTAGTTTTCAAGAACACCCTCTCTTTGTATATATAGGAGCACTAAAAACTTAAAACATTAAACGAGTGAATACAAATTGAAGAACTCTTTCTTTTATAACATGGTATCAGAGCGATACATAAAAACTATTTTCTTTTTCCTTTAAATTATTGAAAGTTGCTATTGTAACAATAGCAACAGCACAGAAGACAATGGCAACCCCAATTGATTTAGTGGAACAAAATTAACAAGGAACTACTGCTATCCTTGAAGATTTAACCACAACAATGACTCAGGTTTTGACACAAAACCAGACCCCGACATCTGTAGTGACATATGATACTGCTACACAGATTACTATCAATCTTAATGGAACCAACTACGCTTTATGGTCCCAAATCGTTGAGATGTATATATCAGGAAAAGACAAACTAGGATGTATAAATGGTGATCTTCCACAACCAGATCCAAACGATCCTACATTCAGAAGATGGAGGACAGAAAACTCTATTGTAAAGGGTTGATTGATTAACTCAATGGACCCCTCCCTATTCGGCAACTTTATTCGGTTTCCAATAGCAAAACAGGTATGGGAATCAATTGCTACAACCTATTTTGACAGGAATGACAAATCTCGGGTATATGATTTGAAGAGACGGGTCACTCGAATGAGACAAAGCGGAGAATCCATCGAGTCATACTACAATGGTCTTCAAGGCCTATGGAGGGAAATTGAATTTCGCCGCCCAAATCTAATGGAGTGCGCAAGTGATATACAAAAATATAACACCATGCTTCAAGAAGATCGGGTTTATGTTTTCCTTGATGGACTAGATGATAGACTTGATAAAATCATGAGTGATGTACTTCAACTACAACCATTTCCAACCGTTGAACAAGCCTATACCTATGTTCGAAGAGAAGACACCAGATAATCAGTCATGCTCACAACCAATGGTGGTCCTACTGCTTCAGTAATGGCAATTAAAGGGGGAAAAACTAGTCCATTACTACATATGACAAAAGGACAAACAAGGTATGCAGCACTGGGGGAAGGGAAACCAAATTTTTTAAAGGTTAAGGGACAGACAGAGGGTGGAGGACATGGCTGTTCTCATTGTAGGAACGTAAAACATACACTTGAAACTTGTTTCAAGCTGCATGGCTACCTAGAATGGTGGAATGAACTCAAAGCAAAGAAACTAAATGAAGCTAACGATGGAACTGGACGAGCATCAATAGCATACGCAGGACCCTAACTTTCTCTTACTCCTCTTGTGGAATCAAAAGCAGAGACTTCTATTAATCGTAGTGATCAAGGTAACGACTGTTATTACAACAGCAGTGCTTTCATAGTATCTAAGGAACAAAGAAAAGATGACTGGATAGTGGACTCCGGTGCAACAGACTATATGACCTTTAGTTCAGATGATCTTGCCAATCACACAGAACTAAGAAGAACGAGTATTTCTAATGCTAACGGGGTCATGTATCCAGTTATAGGGGCTGGAACAGTACACTTATCATCATCTTTAATATCTTTACCTAATACTCTTTTAGTATCGTCTCTTACAAATAAATTACTGTCTATAGTACAAGCTACTGAAGAGTTAAATTGTATAACACTAATTTATCCAACATTTTGCCTTTTCAGGATATTCTCACGAAGAAGATCATTGGGCGTGGTACTAAGAGAGAGGGGTTATACTACATGGATGTTTTCAGTTCTGGCAAAGTCAATACGGTGAAACATTCATCCAACACAAAGGAAAAACAGATTTGGTTATGGCATGCTCGGTTAGGACACCCGTCATTCAGTTATATGAGGTAGTTAATTCCACAATTATTTTCTGGTCTGAATTATTTAGAGTTTAAATGTGAGACTTGCATTTTAGCAAAGAGCCACCGTGTACCCTTCCCTATTAGTTTTAATAAAAGTGATGCTCCTTTTGCGTTAATTCATTCGGATATTTGGGGACCATCTCCTATCACCACGGTCCATGGTATACGTTGGTTTGTGACTTTTATAGATGATTGTACCCGAATGACATGGTTATATTTGATAAAACGTAAGGATAAGGTATTTGGTGTATTCTGTGCCTTTCATGCTATGATCCAGAACCAATTTTTAGCAAAAATCAGAATCTTGAGATCAGATAATGGCGGAGAATATGCAAACCAAGATTTTGTGCAATATTTTCACAAACATGATCTCCTCCATGAATTCTCCTGCAGCCGAACTCCACAATAAAATGGAGTGGTCAAACGAAAGAACATACACATTTTGGAAACTGCCCGTGCATTACTAATTGGGGCACACGTATCTCACCAATACTGGGATAAATCTGTAGTAATTGTTGTCCACCTATTGAATCATGTCTTCTAAGGTCTTAGAATTCAAGACTCCATTACAGGTTCTGTCCAATCATGCTCCATTACCATCTGTACTCATGCTTTCCCCAAGTGTATTTGGATGTGTAGCATTTGTCCATCTACATAAAAACCAACGAAGCAAACTAGATTCATGTGCTGATCCGTGCATTTTTCTGGGGTATAACACAAACAAGAAAGGC
The DNA here is from genome assembly GCA_007827005.2 of Populus simonii. Classification (NCBI taxonomy): domain Eukaryota; kingdom Viridiplantae; phylum Streptophyta; class Magnoliopsida; order Malpighiales; family Salicaceae; genus Populus; species Populus simonii. Next base: position 1,635,095 of record CM017471.2, on the reverse strand, counting down.
TATTGTTGCTACAATCCTACCACAAAACGTACCAACATCACAATGGATGTTACATTCCCAGAATCTGAGAATTATTACTCATCATCAGTACCCACTTCTCCTCTTCAGGGGGAGACATGGAAGGAAGAACAGAAGTGGTGGGACTGCCCAGTTATAGCACCAACAGTGACAGAAAAGGATGTTGTAGTGACAGAAAGGGATGTTGCGGGTGTTGTTGATCTTCCTGCAGATATTGCAGTAACAACAACACCATTGGTAGAAAGGGATGATACAGTGGATGATGTAGCTATAACAGAAAAAGATGTCGCATGAATTGTTATAACAGACAATGCAACAGTGCTAGAAAATCTTGAACATCACACGCCTAGCAGACAAACCCCTCTACTTCTTGTACCCGACAATGATCATTCTTCGTTAGAGAATATCCATAAGGTAACCTCTCCTTCTCTACCTCCTAACCTTTTTCTAGATACTCCTGTTGGTTATCAGTTACCTGTCAGGCATAATAGGGGCAAGCCCCCAGCTCGATACTCACCCAGCACTGAAGGAAAACAATTACAGTATCCTATCTCTAATCATGTAACTACTCAAAGGCTGCCCAAACCTCTTAGAGACTTCACCGATAAGCTGTTTACTTGCCATATCCCTTATAAAATTCAGGAAGTCTTGACTGATCCTAGATGGACACGAGCAGTAGAGGAAGAGATGGAAGCACTAGAAAATAACAGAACATGGGAACTTATTCCGCTGCTAGAGGGGAAGAAGATAGTTGGGTGTAGATGAATTTTCTCCATTAAGCACAAAGTAGATGGAAAAATTGAGCGATACAAAGTAAGATTGGTAGCCAAGGGATACACATAGACGTATGGAGTGGACTATCAGGAGACGTTCTCTCCAGTAGCAAAACTAAATACTGTTAGATTGTTATTATCTTTGGCAGTAAATTTAGATTGGCCACTACTCCAATTTGATGTCAAGAATGCCTTCCTTCTTGGAGACCTTGAGGAGGAAGTGTATATGGACATCCCACTGGGGTATACCTCGTCTCCTACCGCTGGAATTGTTTGCAGATTACAAAAGGCTTTATACAGGCTGAAACAATCACCACGTGCTTAGTTTGGCAGGTTTATTATGGCTATGAAAAAATATGGTTTTCAACAAAGCAACTCTGATCACACTTTGTTCCTAAAACAATGACAGGAAAAGGTAACTGCCTTTGTAATTTATGTGGATGACATGATCATTACTGGAGATGATACAGAAGAAATCTATAAGTTGCAGAAACATTTAGCTACTGAGTTTGAGATGAAGAAGTTTAGGAGGACTGAAGTATTTCTTAGGGATTGAAGTGGTTAGGTCAAAACGAGGCATATTTCTCTCACAGAAAAAGTATGTGCTAGACCTACTAACCGAAGTAGGGATGCTTGACTGCAAGCCTGCCGACACCCCAATGGTTCAGAATCAGAAACTTGAGGATTTTTCAGAGCAAGTTCCAACCAATAAGGAAAGGTATCAACGACTAGTGGGCACATTGATTTATCTATCACATACTCGTCCAGATATTTGCTATGCTGTCAGTATAGTCAGCCAATTCATGCATTATCCAAGTGAAGAGCATATGGATGCTGTAGTAAGAATACTTTGTTACTTGAAATTAGCTGCTGGAAGAGGGTTTCTATTTTCCAAGAACGATCATCTAGAGGAAGAGGGGTACACAGATGCTGACTGGGCAGGAAGCATATCTGATAGAAAATCTACGTCTGGATATTTCACGTTTATTGATGGCAACTTGGTCACATGGAAAAGCAAGAAACAAAAAGTAGTTGCCTTGTCAAGCACAGAGGCTGAGTTTTGAGGGATGGCAAAGGGACTATGTAAACTGCTTTGGCTCAGAAGATTATTGTCAAAAATTGGTTTTGGTCCCAAATCAAGAATGAACCTGTACTGTGATAATAAAGCTACCATTGAAATATCTAATAACCCAGTTCAACATGACCACACGAAACATATTAAGGTAGACATGCATTTTATTAAACAAAATCTTGAAGGAGTGATTAATTTTCCATTTGTCAGATCAGAGAATCAGCTCGCGGATATCTTTACAAAAGTCGTCCCTAGCAAAAACTTTCAGAGCTTTCTTGACAAGTTGGGCATCGAAGGCATCTTTGCACCAACTTGAGGGGGAGTGTTGGCATTAGTTGTACATTTATTTAGTTAAGAGTTTGTAGGAGAAAGTTTAGTAATTCATTTATTTCACAGCTGTATAAGTCCTGTCTGTGGTAGAATCCGTAGTTTTCAAGAACACCCTCTATGTGTGTATATATAGGAGCATTGTAAACTTAAAACATTAAGCGAGTGAATACAAATTGAAGAACTCTTTCTTTCTTTTGTAACAATTACAACATGAGGCTGATATCATGCAATCATGACAACCCAAGATTGTGCTACCGCAGCTAGTGTTCTTCTACGAACTAATTTAAATTCCAAATAAGATAGACAATAAAGAATGCAATTTCCAAACCAAGTTTTTCCATATAACATTGGTTTGTGGATGCTATAAATGAATTATGGATGAACTGAATATTATGCAAAGTTTAATCACCAAAGTTTAATTAAATGATGCAAGAAATCCCAAGTTAGACAAACAGAACTTCTAGAAATAATAGTTGGAAAGCTTTTGAACTATACGAAAATCAAACTGAGCTTTTGACAGAATCATGACTTGACCAAAATTTCCAGGTGGTGCATGGTTTGTCATGAAGTGCTAGTCAATTGGAAGGCTATGGCTACAGCATTGCTATTCCAAAATGGGGCACCTGGTGATGATCAATTCCGCCAGAGGCCTCTGCTTGAGGCCTTCTGGTATTGCCTTAAGCTTGGGGCAATCATAGAGTGATAATGAGCGCAGACATGGCAATGTCCTCCTTGTTGCAGCTGAGGTTGTTGTTGTTGTATCCCAATTTTCCCACTCCACCATATAGCGAAAGGTGAGCTCTTTCAACTTTGGGAATAAAACAATTGATTCTGTAATAGAATTCTGATCTGTGACAGGATCTATCCCAAGAAACTCAACACTAACGCATTTTACATTGTTGAAGTGTCCTATCAGAAGTTTTTCTAGAGATGGGAGTTTCCCTAAAGGAGGCAACTCCTTGCAGTTTACACATCTGAGGAGTTTCAAATCTTTCATCTTTGTAAGCAATGTCATCCAGCTGGGCAAAATTGATCCACCATAGTCGTAAACAAGTAAAGCTTCCAAGTTAGGATGTGGTTGCAAAGCTTCAAGAACATTTGTGATCAGCTCTTGCCCTCCGAACGAGAATGCTAGATCCAAACTTCTGTTAAGTAATATTTATCTAGTTTTATTTATTAAGGATAGAATAGTATTTTCAGTTTAACCTATGTATAATTTCTTTGTATTTAGGTTAACTGAAGCACTCATAATAAACAGATTATTGAGAATTCTCTAGCCTCCTTTTATGTTTGATCTGAATTTCTTTAACATGGTATCAGAGCCTAGTTGATCGAATCCTTGGTTTGTTAATTTTATGGAACTCGCTGCCCTTGTAGAAATCATGTTCACCAATGTCAGAGCCACTGCTCGTATCAAAATCGTTATCATCATCCACTTTATTCCTTGTAGGATGTTCCAGCACGCTCAATGCATTCCTTTGAAGCTTAACTTCAGATTCATTTTTCAAAACATCAGACATGGGTTGTTTGACCTATTAAAAGATGGAGGATGAAGATCAAGTTTTGTGCTTGCGACTGAAGAATTAATATCTGAAACTTTATTTTAGATTCTTCAACTTCTACAATTTGGTATTTCTGTTCTGTCTCTGCAATTGTTTTGGTATTTCGTCTTCTCTTCAGTTTCTGCAATTTGGTATCAGCTTCTGCAATTTGGTATTTCTGTTCTGTCTCTGCAATTGTTTTGGTATTTCATCTTCTCTTCAGTTTCTGCAATTTGGTATTAGCTTCTGCAATTTGGTATTTCTGTTCTGCCTCTGCAATTGTTTTGGTATTTCGTCTTCTCTTCAGTTTCTGCAATTTGGTATCAGCTTCTGCAATTTGGTATTTCTGTCTGTCTCTGCAATTGTTTTGGTATTTCATCTTCTCTTCAGTTTCTGCAATTTGGTATTTCTGTTCTGTCTCTGCAATTGTTTTGGTTCTGCAATTTGGTATTTCTGTTTCTGCAATTTGGTATCAGCTTCTGCAATTTGGTATTTCTGTTTGTCTCTGCAATTGTTTTGGTATTTCATATTCTCTTCAGTTTCTGCAATTTGGTATCAGCTTCTGCAATTTGGTATTTCTGTTCTGTCTCTGCAATTGTTTTGGTATTTCGTCTTCTCTTCAGCTTCTGCAATTTGGTATTTGAGTTAAGTTTCTGCAAGAAAAATAAAAAATTTGGAGTGATATTTTGTCTTCCGCTTCTGCAAAATCTGGTATTTCGACTTTCCTTCAGCTTCTGTCATGGCATCTACTACCAAAAAGATTGTTTGGTTACGTTGGTTACTTGCTGATATGAGAGTTTTCTTTTGTCATCCTACTCCTATGAATTGTGACAACCAGAGTTCTATTCAGATTGCTCACAACTCGGTTTTTATGAGCGAACTAAGCACATTGAGATCGATTGTCATCTTACTCGTCATCATCTCAAGCATGGCACCATTACTTTGCCTTTTGTTCATTCTTCCTTGCAGATTGCAGATTTCTTTACCAAGACGCATTCCATATCTTGTTTTCATTTTCTAGTTGGCAAACTCTCGATGCTTGTAGATGCTGCATCGTGAGTTTGAGGGGAGATGTTAAGTAATATTTATCTAGTTTTATTTATTAAGGATAGAATAGTATTTTCAGTTTAACCTATGTATAATTTCTTTGTATTTAGGTTAACTGAAGCACTCATAATAAACAGATTATTGAGAATTCTCTAGCCTCCTTTTATGTTTGATCTGAATTTCTTTAACAAGGTGCTCCTTATTTTTCAAGTTCGCCTCCATCACTTCACTCACATTTCTAACCTTCTCTAGCCCACTTATTTCCAGATGCCCTCTGAGATGATTGAGGTTTTTCAGTTCTCCAACACTACATCCTTCCCTATTCTCACCAATACAAAACTTGCTCAAAGTGCGGAGGTTACTTAATCTCCCAATTCCTTGTGGCAATACGCTAAGGCTTTCGGTCTCTTCAATATTAAGATATCTCAGGTTAATTAGCTTTCCAAGACCTCTAGGTAGTCTATGAAGACGTCTACAACCATGAAGTTTTAAGGCCAGCAAATTATACAACTTACAGATAGTATCAGGCAACACTACAAAATTCAAGCCAGATAAATTTAACCATCTTAAATGAAAAAGTCTACCAACAGCACTCGGTAGTCCGGTAATTGAAGTATGGCTCAAATCCAATCCCCTAAGGCACTGCATGCCATGAAATAGATCAGGAGGAGCTGTCTTCACATCCTTTTGCAGGACCTGCAGTGTACGCAGATTTTTCAGGTTGAAAATGATGGGATGAAACTGTTTCTCTCTACCCGTTAAGGTCATGTGACGGGCTTTTGTATGCAAAGAAGCCATCTCTAACACATTTTTCTCATCAAATTCGATAACGAAGCATTGGTTCTTTGAAAGAAACTGGGCAAAGCTTTGCACAATGTCATGCATCCTGCAAGCAACTATGCTGAAATCATCCCTGTCTCTTTCCAAATCTTGAAAGAATGAGCGCATTACTAAGTTATCAAAATACTCTGCACCTATTTGCTCCATTTCAACACTTCCCGTTGGAACAAGGAAACCCTGAGCCATCCAAAGCTGTATCAAAGTGTCTCTCTCTATCTTATGATCTCTAGGGAAAATAGCACAAAATGCAAAACACCGTTTAATGGGGGGTGACAAGTCATGATAACTCAATAACAGATGAGGAAAAATTCCCCTTTCAGCTTCTTCCGATTCCCACAATTCACTGTGAAGGACATTCTCCCAAGCTTGTTTCGTTTCCTTGAAGCGCATTAGACTTCCTAAGGACTTTACAGCCAGAGGCAGACCTTGGCATTTGTCTGCAATTTCTCTGCCAATTTCTTCTAAATTATCACGATCCTCTCTGCTCTTTCCGTAGAAAGCAAATTTACTAAACAATGACCAAGAATCCTCAGGAGACAATTTACCTAGAGCGAGCATGTAAGCAGCATCCATCATTTTTGAAACTCCCTCATTCCTTGTAGTCACTAAAATTCTACTCCCTGGGGCTCCAGATTTAAGGGGTACCTTTATTGGTTCCCATATCCTGAAGTCATCAGTCCATACATCATCCAGCACAAGAAGGAACTTCTTTCCCATGACAGACTTGCGCAGATGTTCTTGCAAATGTTGCCACAATATGTACGTATGGAGTTCATCAAAAGCATTAATGATCGTTTTTGCAATCCGGATCCTATCAAAAGGCTCGGAAACACACACCCAGATTCTGTGCTCGAAATGAGCAGTCACTTTATCATCACTGAACACCAACTGAGCAAGAGTTGTCTTTCCCATGCCTCCCATCCCAGCTATGGAGATAATAAGAGGGCAGTTCTCTTCTTCGAATTCTTCACACAGCTTACTTATTATAGTATCTTTATCGAAGTCCCGACCACATACCTCTGAAACATCAATTAGAGGTGTAGTCTCCTGTCGCTCTGCTTCTTCCGTCTTGCCGTCAATATCAAAATGGTACTTGTCTTTCTCATTTGCAACCTCATCTAGTCTTTCTTTAATACATTCCATCTTGCTACCAATATCACGATGCATAACAAGTTGATTGACACAAAAACATGGAGAAAGAAAGTTGGAGAGACGTACCATCTTCTTGGAAAGGGAGGAATGATGATGGCCCATTATCTCAATTCTTTTGGGTTCACAGATCTTGGTGTTCCATTCATCTAGCAAGTCATCCAAGTCATAAGATATGGCCTCAAGCTGTTCTAACCAAACCCGCACCCTCCTTTCTTTCACTTGCTTTTTCTCAGCATCAATGAGCACAGATCTGATAGCAGTGAGGGTTGTAGTAAGCTTTTCAACCTTCTTTTTCCCTCCAAGGATTAATGCTGACTCATTTTCAATGGCTGAAGTTAGCTGCTGCAAGACCTTTGATACAAGAGCATCAGCCATGGTTAGCGCAGCGGGCAATTAATTTTGTGGTTGATGATGGAGGAGCAGCAAAATGAAGAAAAAAACATCATAAAGTCAATGGACACGCTTTTTTTTAAGTATTCTTTTTACAATAATGCTTTGTACTTTTTCTTTATAGTTTAATTAAAAATAAATGATTAAGAGTTTCATTTTTTTGACATTTCAATAATTACTTTTTACTCTATTAACTAGTTGGTGTTTTAATAATAAAAAAATTATTTTTTTTATAATTTTAGATTTGAGTATTTTAATTGTTAATACAATGAACATTAGAAGGTTATATAATTATTAATTTTAAAGCTTATAAATTAATTGAAATACGTGCAAGCTGGCCTGAACATTTATATTAATAAAATAATAATAATAATAATAATTGAAACTCTTTAATTCACATAATTTTTTCAAAATTTTTATTGTCAAATTAACAAGAAATAGAAAATGAACCTATCTTTTTTATTTTTTTAATAATAGCATATACTTCTGCCTTGTATTTATTGTTTCATTAACTTTAAGTTTCTCATTTCTTTTTGCTATGCATAGCTCTTTAAAAAAATTTGGAGAGTCAATAACATATTTAATTGCATCTAAGAGTGAAATATTGATTCCAACATTCCTAAACAAATTTGAAATTTCATTCTTTTAAGAACTCAAACAAAAAAGTGGAGCTACCTTTATAGAGGAATTAAAAGGTTGAAAATGAAAATTAGTTCGGTTATGTTTGGAGAAGTTTTAGAATGTTCGACTGGCAGAAAAAGGGATGGACAAAAAAACCTCTCTTTTTTGTAAGAAAAAAACAATCAAAGACAAGTCAGGCACACCATGCTCAGTTTGCACCCTAGCTCCAGCTCACAACCAGCCACCATCAAGCTTCCATCCTAGCTCTGTCATCATAGTTCATTTGTAAACTAAAACGTGTTTGATGATATAACAGTGATTAATTTTTTAAAATATTTTTTAATTTAAATTATATTAAAATAATATATTTTTTATTTTTTTAAAATTATTTTTAATGTTCGTATATTAAAATAATCTGAAAATATTAAAAAAAAATTAATTTAAAACAAAAACAAAATTAAATTTTTCTTAAAAACATTTTCAAAATAACACAGCCTCAAAATCTAACAATACTATACAGCACCCTCTTCACTGTCACATTGTCAGCCAATATATATCTCCTTTTTTCTATCAGCAAACACAACTTATTCACACCTCCTGCACCAGCCACAACAGCACTAACTTCACCTTCCTTCAAATTTCCAACCAAAGAAACTATAAACAACAGCCTCTCCCTCCGTGACCATCACTGCCACCAGCGGTGAAAGAGGAACAACAACTCAACCTTCATCTTTTTCCTCCTTGCCGCTACGTCCTCTCATCATCATTAACAAACAACACTTCTCCTCCAGACCTGATGGCGCAACTGCGGGTGACAACAGCCTCAGCAACATCACAACATCCAACAGTACTATCTTCACCAACCACACCAATTTGGCTCTCCACAGTAACGGCGACCTCCTGGACAAGTTACAACAGCTTCAACTTCCAGTTGCAGCAGCACCAAGCTCCCAATGGCAGCTGCACTTCCTCAACCCAACCACAATCAACTCTTCTACACCATGATGGCCTCAACAACTTCTTCCTCCCATGCAGTGCCAACAGCCCAAGCACAACAACTTCAGCCCCTGCAACGAGACCAGCAACAACGAAAGCACCGCAAGCTTCTTTCAGCAACCGTCAAGATGCTTTCCTCCCCTGCTCCAGGTAACCTTTATTCCTCAATAACTATCACTTCATGCTGCCTCTGTTTTTCTTTCAAACGAAAGAGGGATGGGCTGACTCTCAGCCCAGTCCATGTGGTTGAGTTTGATCCAACTACCCTGTCTTAAAAAAAATAAAAGAAAGTTTGGGCTGATTACCAGCTCAAAAACAAAACCGGGCTAGGCTTGGGACTTGAGTCCAACTAGCCTAGCTCCCAGGCTAAGGGTGTGTTTGACAAACTCATTTTTATACCTTTTCCATAATTTTTAACTTGTTTTTATTTTAATTTCTATCCAAATAGATTCTTAAAAATTTTAAAAAAATAATCCTTTCATTTTAAAAATATAAAAATATATTTCTTTTCAAGGATTTCACTTAAAATCAAGGCTATAGAATTATACTGTAAGATATTAACTCGATATTAAAAATACTTATTTTCCGCTGAAATTTCTCAAAAATTCCAAAACATTTCTAGAAAAATTTCTCATTTCAAAAATACAAAAAATATATTTTATTTTTGTGCATATAACCAAATTCTAAAATTTTCATGCATATTTCATACAAAATATTGCATTTGGACACGTGGTGTTGGGGGGTTGTTGGTCACCACCTAGATGTTTGGTTCAGGGTCGTTAGGAAATCTAGGTGTACTAGTCTTATCATAGATTCGAGGGTAATGGACTGGTCATGGCTAGAGAAGTATTAACACCCTTAGCGCACCCTACCTGAGGTAAGTTGTTTTGTGTAGTTTGATGTGGTATAAAGGTTTTAGTGGTTTTCTAATCGGTGGTTTACCTATGGTTTATGATTGAGATTTACTCGTATGAATAAATTCGCTGTTTAAGAATTTATTATAAACTCGAGTGCCCAAATAAATTCTTAGGAAAAAGTTCTTCATAATTTGTGTATTATGGTGAAAAATACTCTCAATTAAAATTGGTGAATATTTAAAATAACTTTAAGAATTTTCTGATCAACTCCTGATATTTCAAATACCAGCCTCACTTGTAAGTCCAATGTTTTGTACCAAGATTTTTAACCATTAATTCTCATGAATTAAAATATATTGATTACTGAAATATTGGCCAAATTCTCATGGATTTAATATATTGGTTATTAAATCCTAAAATGCATGCAAATATGTATTTTCAAATTTTCATATGGAAATACTAATAATATGAATTTGTTTTTTCATATTTTTGAGAGATTTGACCGTATATAATGAAAACAAATTGATGATTTTTATCTTAAATCTTAATCAATCACAAATCATCATTAAACAATTCCAAAACCATACGCATGATTAATAATTTGTCCCCAAAACTAAAAATTTATCAAATAAATGGTTTGGGGTTAGGAATTGACCTTCCAAGGTTGTTAGGTAATCTTGACAATGCGCGAAACTACACAACATCGCCATTAACGACACGTGGAATCATGCACTATCTCTACTGGAGGAGGAGAACCTGGTAAATCTGAAACTCCTCTGTATCCTCTTTGATTTCTCACTGATGATGCAACAAATAGACACTTGTAGAAGGAGCTTTGCTATGTTGAAATTTTAGTCTTCTTCATGTTTTTCAGTCTAAGTCTGTCTCTTCTCCCTATTGCTGCATTTTAATGCTGACACTGGTGGGAGAAGATTGTAGATGGCCTGAAACTATTACATCTCCTCTTGATTTTCCCTCTAGCAGAGCCACAAATAAATTTCTATAGAGGGGTTCTGCTACGTTGAAATTTCAATGTATGCTCCTGTTTGTTTTCTTCACAGTTGGTTGCTACTGCTACTGCCACTGCTCGTGAGGTAAGCTACTGTAGGAAAATCCTTCATTGTTATAGTTGATTGATGATTAAATGAGTGTTGTTGTTGTTGTTGGCTGCGAGCTACCGGTTGGATTGATGGGCTGCTATGTTGAAGCTGATACCGCTAGAGTTCATGTGATGTAGCGTTGTTGTGATGAAGTGTTGGAGATGGAAAACCACTATAGAGGTGCTCGCAGCTTCTGAGGACAGACTATTGCTAATATTGCTCTTGAAGGAAACAAAGGACAAATCACAGTTGTTGGGATCCTAAGGAGCTACAGATGCTAAAAGCTATTGCAGTTGTTGTTTCAATATCGAACGGTCGGGTATGGTTGGACTACTACGAAATCTCTTATAAGGAAATCAACCAAGTTGTTGTTGTTGCTGTTATTGAACCCTCCTCATCACCTTTAATACTGCTTACAAGTGTTGTTGGTGACCCCAAAGTCTTTTTAGACCCCACTAGAGAAATCAAAAAAATGGAATGAAATGATAGTCGCTAACCGGGGGGGTTATTGCTTAGCTGGTGGCGTTGTCATGAGGATGGTAGCTCACGGTAGAGATGCTCATGGTTACTGGAGCTATCGTTGTTTGTTTGATATTGTTGAAGCCAAAGTATTGAAGTGTTATTCAGCTGGTTGAATCCTTGTTGCTTGCGAGAGTTTGCTACTACTCAGGAGGTTCTACTCACATCTGAAGTACTAAAATGGTTGAGGAACACAACCACTATTACTTGAGAAGATGAGAGAGAAGTTGCATGAAGAAGAAACTATCATGGCTTGTTGCTACTATTGGAAAGGTGGTTGTCATGGCTAACTGAGGCTCATGGTTGACAGATATGGTTGAGGCTGAGTTGCTGCTAATCTTGACTGAAACCAATGTTGTGGACGAGACTCTCAGTTGGAATCAAAGTTATTGATGGTTGAGGATGGGCTCCTACTGCTATTGGCGTGATTGACGCTTACAGTTGACAGATGTTGTTTGCTGCTGAAATTGGAAACTGTTCACGACTGAGATTACAGTGCTTGTGCTGGTACGTGACCAAACTGCTGTTGCTGGAGCAGAAGAAGTCACCAGCGGCTAGGAGAGAAAAGTGAATTAATTTCTCTCTTGCTTTCTAGGTTTTCTGCTTTTTTCTGTTTTTTGTTGTGTGCTAGTGAGAGAGTGTTTAGGTGTGTCAGATTTTTTCTTCCTCTAACTAATTCTTTCCTCCAATTCCTCCTTTCCCTTAAATTTCTACCCCTTTTTTGTGTGTATATGTAATCACCTATTTAGAGGTGAAATGTTTCTTTGGCTTGAAGACAAAGCAAACTAAGATCAATCATTAAATTTCAAGAATAAATCACAACCATTCATTTGCCAACTTGGAGACAAAGCAAGGAAAAATGGACCATCGGATCAAGAGAATGATTATAGAACATTTGATTAAAAAAGATGGGTTACTTGGTGAGAGGGTTTCAATTTTCAAATTGATCCTTTCCTTTCCATAATTACAATTAGATCACTAAAAAATTAAATGCATTTTTTGTTCTCTTTTTTTTTAATTCTTTGGAAAAGACACCGTAAACGATGCAAATACATCAAAAACATATTTTTTAGGGTTTTGTTTTTTTGTTGGCTATTTTGGTTTTCAAATTTTTTTTTATCAAAAATTGGGTAGCAACATAAAAAGTAAACATTATGTTTTCATCATACTTTGGAAAATACAAAAAATCGGTTAATAGGTATCACAATAAGTTTACAATTGTAAACCCCTAGTAAAAAAGAAAAGAATGGTACGAAAAGTGCTAGAGTAAACATCGGCGAGAAATCGATAATGTTGTTGTGGCACGAGAATAAGCCGTAAATGACTAAAAATAGAAAATAAATATAGTAAAGTGGCTCCGATGAGACAGTAAAATGATTGGGTGCTTTACGTAAGGATGAAATAAGGAGATTTTGATTTTTGGGAGAAAAATCATAAATTAACTAGTTTTACGTTAAAAATTCATAACTCTCGATCGAGTTGTCAGAAAAAATCTAAAAATTTACGTGGAGACTTCTAATATATTTTTTTTTAGCTTCGGTTAAAATTTCAAAATTTTTGAAGAAAATGGGATTGTTTTTAGAAAATTGCAATTTGATCATTTTTGCACTATCGCGCATAACTTTTAATATAATTGACAAATTGAGTTGAAACTTTGTGTGGAGCATTATAATATATTATTTTACCATGGGGTAAAGTTTCAAAATTTTTAGAATATTATGTCTGGTGATTTTTAAAATTTGCACGAAAATGTATTGGTAGCCAGGTAAAAAAAATAATATACTAGAGACACATGGTAATATAATTAAAAGAAAGATGGTATTATTTAGTTGAAATGTCAGCCTTTAAAGGGCTATTTCCAGCCGACCAAAAGGAAAAAGAAAAGAAGAAAAGAAAATGACTCATGGAGACTAGATAAATTTAAATATGAAAGACAAGGGCTTAAATGCAAATAATGAAAATTTTACTATATAAACCCCAATTTGCTTGGGGTGTCCAGCGGGTTATAGGGAGAGATAGGGGAGTTAGGGATTTTCTTACTTCTTCTCTACAATTCTTTCATCAATTCTTGAAAATAATGCATGATTATGGAGAGTTAAGATAATTAAGAAGGTTTATGGTGAGCTACACTAAATATTTGAGTGATCTAATGGTTTTAAAGCTTGTGGAGCAAGAATGAAGTGTGGAGAAAGGAAGAAGGAGGAGGGAGATAAAGGATGGTTTCACCTTGATATTTCTTCTAATTAAATTCCTTGTTATCTTAGTAATAAGTATGATTCTATCGTATTGATTGTAGAAATTTCATACATGTATGCTTGGGTGATGATGTGCTTGATTACGGAACTTTGTGATTAGCATATTGGTTGTAGTAATTTGTGATATTGTTATGAAATATTGTTTGTTGGCATGAGAATTGAATGGGTTAGTGTTTAATTGAGTAAAAAGTTGAAATTTCATGCTACCCTTACTTGAAATTTTGGCTTTGGTAGAAAAATGTAGGGAATGAATGTGATTGATAAAATGAAAAATTACCATGCTCAAATGAATAAAATTAACCTTAGATGAGGTTTTGAAAACTAGAATCAAAGAAGAATTAATCCCTCGTTGGATGTTAAAAAAAGAAATAAATCGGCAAGACTAAATGGAAGAAGAGAAAAATTGTATTTGACTAAGTTAGGATTTTAGTTTGGATGGAAATATATTTAATGGGGTTAAGTAATGCATAAACAAGTAGAATGTAAACAGGAACAAAAAAGTATCATCATTACTAAACTAAGAAATTTGGCAAAGAGAGGAAAGAAATAATAAGATGGAATGCGGATGTGGGTAATGATAAAATTAGTGTTAAAATATATTAAGAAACATGGTGAGAGGGATTGAATTGCAAATTAAATAGGATGGAAGGAAAATCTTAATTTTCCATCTTATTAAGGTTTGGCCGAGTTCATCAAAGTAAATGAATTGGGTTGTTAAAGTTGGTTGTTAAATTGTGACAAAATTCTTGTTTAATCTTATTGTTGTAATATATAAGGATTAGGAAAAATGGTGGAATTTAAGTCATGAAATGGATAAACCATGGTGAAATATGAATTATAAATCAAATAATTTATTATGGGTATCTGGATTAGAAGTAGTTTATTAGTGATTTATGAATGTGAAGTTTAAATTTAATTTCATGATGGCGAAATAAATTTAAATAATTTCAGAAAGAAATAATTGAACAAGTGATTTAGTAATTCCTATTAGTACAGGAAAGTTGCATAATGGAGGACAACATCAGAGTTGTGCATTCAGTAACCAGACTGTAGGTAAGTGCCTGACATCTAATTATTTAGGAAATTTTACGAGTGTTAAGATACTGTAATTTTTCTTAAAATGCCATTGTAAATATAAACATTGATGTGATATTATTATTAAAAAAATTTGAAAAGTTCTAGTTACCTAGTGAGGAATTGGTGGCGGCGGAACTAATTAAAGGATTGTAATGATTGATACAAACGGTATCATATATTTTCGGAAAAAGATTGTAGTGCGTTATGCTTTTAAAGTTGATAATAAAGTAATTTTGTGATATTATTATGTATATTATGGTTGTGCTAATTGTAGACAAATTTATACGTTGAATCAGTGCCCGGGAAAATGGACGGATGAATTAGTGACCCGGTAAAGGGGTCAATGCCCGGGAAAATAGGTGGATGAATTAGTGACCCGGTAAAGGGGTTAGTGCCTGGAGGAATAGTGACCTGGTAAAGGGGTCAGTGCCCAGAGGAATTGGGCGGATGAATTAGTGACCCGGTAAAGGGGTCAGTGCCTGGAAAATTGGGCTGATAAATTAGTGACTCGATAAAGGGGTCAACGCTTAGAGAACTTGGGCAAGTGAATTAGTGACCTCGTAAAGGGGGTCAGTACCTGGTAAATTAGGCATATGAATTAGTGGCCTGTTAAATGGGTCAATGCTTGATAATTGGTTGAATAAATAAGAGACCTAGTGATGGGGTCGATGCTCGGGAATTGAGCAGATAAATAAAAGATCTAGTGATGGGGTCTGTGCCTGGGAATTGGGCGAATGGATTAATGACCCAACAACGGGGTTAATGTCAGATGTTGGATGGTTGGATTTTTGGACTGTCAGAAGTAATGGACTGGACCTGGAGTTAGTGCCGGGTTTGGGTAAATGTGATAGATGCCTGGTAAATGGGTATAGTAGGAGGAACTAGTTGTCTTGATGTTTGGGACTAGTCTCCTAGTTAAAGGGTTACTAATAGAAGCAATTATCGAGTGGATAATTGGTATACACGGTCTGATGTTAACGTGAAATCTAAAATTTTTTGGAAAAACATTTTATCGGAGAAAGAAAATGTGTATTGTGATTGAATACGTGAAAATGATTAGGATGCCATGATAATTCTTATTTTCAAACTATAGCAGCATTATACCCCATTCTGTGTGACGAGCATTACTTCCTGGTGAGGGGCGAATGCTTGGTAAGGGGGAATGAGAGTGGTTGTCTGATTGAGAAATTATTGTCTACCTTGGATTGAGAAAAAAAATGTTTCTAAATGGTTGGGTCGGGCCAAATAGAATTGTTAAGGTGATTATGGACGAGGAGTTATTACTTGGTATTGATCAATTAATGCTAGTACATAGAACTATTTACTAGAGTGATACTGTTGATTAGTGTCTAGGAATTACTGAAGATGTTAATGGAAGGGCACTAGTGATCGAGGCTTAAAACATAAATTCTAATTGAAGGTTTAGATTGAAAGGTTGATGCCTTAGTCTATAAAGTTGTTGTAAGGCATTAGTGACTCAGACATGGAGAAAGGAACCGAAGGTTAGGGTGATCCTGGACGAGGAGTTATTACTTGGTATTGAGAACTATTTACTAGAGTGATACTGTTGATTAATGTCCAGGAATTACTAAAGATATTAATAAAGGGGCACTAGGGATCGAGGCTTAAAACGTAAATTCTAATTGAAGGGTTGGTGCCTTAGTTTATAAAATTGTTGTAAAGCATTAGTGACTTGGATAGGGAGAAAGGAACCGAAGGGGAACCTAGCTCCTTTCACAGAAGATGTGATGTGATAGGATGGGGTATCAGTAATGGGGAGTACTCTCATTAAATATGACGGATAGTAAAACAGGTTTATGATGTTGGTTAGCAAGATGACGTGATCGAATGGATGAATGCGTAGATCTCAAGATATTCGAGATGATGTCGAACAAAGTAATTGAGATGAGCATTGGCATAGCGATGACTGGACTAAAGTGATTAGTCGATTTCACTATTAGGAAATGTGAAATAAATGGGTGATTGTGCGTAAAGATAACATATAACTGTTTCAAAAAGATGGGGTGGTATGCCTAATTAGCATAAGCAAGAGCGAGTGAAGTTGCAAAAATACAGAGGTGTAGTATTGAGTTTGGTTGAGATTTGGATACAATTAAGTTGAAAATACTAGTTTTCAGGGGAAGAATGATCCAGAAGCTTATTTAGAGTGGAAGAAGAAGATGAAGTATATTTTTTTTTAGTGTCATAATTATCTAGAGCTCAAGAAAGCCAAGCTTGCTATGATTGCTTTTACTGACTATGCTATAGTGTGGTGGAATTAGCTAGTGACAAACCATGTAAGGAATGATGAGAGGCAAGTTAATACTTGGGATGAGATGAAATCCATCATGAGTGTCATAACCCAATTCTGGGTTATTCCCCAAAATTCAAGCTGCAAATTTGGAGGAAAATAAAGGCCTAATTGTACTCCATTATGCCCAAAAATAAAGAAAAAAATGCAAATTCAAGGTCAAATTAAATGATTATTGGACGAATTTGCATAAATATTAAGTCCAGGGACATGATTAAATTTTTAATAGGCCAATTTCATAATGGGCCAAATTCAATTTTAATTATGTTTAAGAATTAATTTGAGTCCAATTGAAGGATTTAATTAAGTGCAAGGACTTAATTATACTTTACATGGGTCCAATTAATTTTATTTGGGGCTTAATTGAGAAGATTGGAATTTTAAAAGATCAAATTTATTTTTTACCAAGTTAATTGATTGAAATTAGGGGTCAAATTGCAAGAAAATTGAAGTTTTGGGGTTAATTAGGGGTTAAATTGACAACATTCACAGTCAAGGACCAATATGCAAAAGGCACCAAACTATAGGGCCTTAATTGACAAAAATTAGGGGTAAAATTGAAGAAATTGAAAGTTTAATGGTCGATTAAGGGTTAAATTGCATAAAACCAAGACCAAGGACCAAAGTGCAAAAGGCGTGTAAATATGGGGTTCAAATTGAAGCTCAATAGGGGCTAATTTGCATTAAATCAAAAGTTTAGGGTCAATTAGAGATTCAATTGAACGGAATTGAAAGATAAAGGACTACATTGAAGTTGGACAAAACTCCCTAATTTAACCCTAAACGACGCCGTTTTTCATTTAAAAAAAAACCTGACGATGCGTCGTCTGGTCATTGTTCATTGTCTTCCCCGAATTTGCCCAAAAATGACATCTTAGGAAGCTACTTTTAAAGTGCATTTAATGCCTTATATATCCACCAAAATTGACAACATATGCACCAAAATAGTCACCTGACATTCCTCTATCTCCGAGTATGGTCCATTTAGGCCTCTTAACATGACATCAGCTCCAGCGCCGGCCTAAAGAAGCCAACTCAGGCAGCCTTTTCTTGTAGATTTGACAACTCACGATGCACACTTTGAACCAATGGTTGGGATCCTATCCAGCCAAACCAAAGGCCACGATTTGGCACCATTAAAGACAAAATATCCCTTTTCCACCTCCTATAAATAGGGGTGCATTTCATGGCCTGAGCAAGAAGGAAATCAGGTACAAAAATCATAAAAAAACCAAGCCAATCCCCTGTTTCCATTTTCCTTCTTTCCTTGTCAGCCTTCTACGACATCTTTCACAGCTGCCTTCTCTGGTGAGAATACCAACAAACCCAGCCTAAACACCACCACGAACACCAGTTCCACCACAGGAAGCCAACATAACCACCAACCGCCCACCAAGCAACCACCGCGACTCTCTCCCTCTTCTCCTTCCAGCCTTTCTCTCTTCTCTGCAAACTTCTTCTTCCTACATAGTAGTGACACCGGCAACCAAACTCTCCATCAACACCACCACCAGCCTCTTGTCAGCCACCTAGACAGCGACACCTTCTCCTCCGCCAGGTTGCCTCTCGCTTCACTCCGCCGTTTGCAACAACAAAGTTGCATGCAAAACGTGAACTTATTATTCACATTGTGCAAAAAATTCACTCCTCAAATGGGCCGGGCCAGTTCTGGCCTAGCTCAAATGTCTTTGCTGGGTCCGGCCCGGCCATCCAACAAAAAATTTAAAAAATGTTGAGCCGAGATTGGCCCAATAATTTTTAGGTTGATTCTGGCCCACCTTTTCTGGGGCTGAGCTTGGCCCAGCCCACATGTTTTAATAATAATATATATATATATATATATATATATATATATATATATATATATATTAAAAAAGAACAAAATAGAAAAAAATCCAAAATTTTTCAAAAATCAGTTCAAAAAAAATTTGATTTTCTCAAATGTTTTTCTACCAATTTTGCATAATATCGGGTTATATATTTACACTGTAAAATACAAATCTGGTATTAAAATATTCTGTTTTCTCTGAAGTATTTCAAAAAAATTCAAAACATTTTAAAAACTTTAAAATGAATTTTCTTTTTCAAAAAAAATTATTTTTATACATACAACCAAATCCTAAAATTTTTCAAAGCATTTTTTTCATAAAAAAACAAAAATTGCATCTTTTTCATGTTTTAAAAAAATAAAAAATGGATATCGTAACCAGTTTATGATTATCCATTAGGATTTGGCCAAAATGTCAAAAACATTTTTGTTCTCCAATTTGTTTTCCAAATGTAGATTTTAATATCTGTAGGGTGTAAAATTACACGATAAAGTACACCTTCAGATATTAAAGATACAAGGTGTAAATAAATGTAATGCTAAAATTCAGACTTTAGAACGGTTATGATTTAATCCAATAAGGTTGAGACTTTATCATGAAGAGAGATCTATCTTAAACGTTAGAAAAGATCAACGAATAGAAACCTAACCTAGAAAAACAATCAAACAACAATGCAGCTTACCTTAGGTAGGGTGCACTAGGGGTGATGCGTCTTCCCCTTTCACAACTAGTCCCTTACCCAGACTCTCGTAGACCATAGATTCCTAGTAACCATAATACTAGGTGGCGACTCCTAAACATTAATAATAATTTTATGATTAAATCCAAAAACCCTTCCCAACGCAACACACCTCATCGAGAGGCATGACCAAAGCGTCCACCGTCACCAGACGACGTTGCGGTGCGACCTCGCAACAATGAGGATGACATTGGTGCCTAATTTTGAGGAGGATAAAGAGGCTATTATGACTAAATTCATGAATGACCTTAATCATGATATAACATATATTAGGGAGTTACAACATTATTTAGAGTTTGAGGTGATGGTGCATACGGTTTTGAAAATGGAGAAACAACTTAAATAGAAGGTTATCATTCAAAAAAGCCAACCATTAGGCCATTTGACACCTTGAAAACCTTATTGGAAAACTGACACTAAGGTTGGTCCATCACAGTTGAATAAGAAGGGTAAGGTTGAATACCTTAGAAAGAAGAAAGATATCTTGGTCATTGGTAAAGGTATTAAGGATATTCGTACTTCTCGTAATCATGATATTAAATGCTTTTGTTATTTGGGTTTTGGTCATGTTGCTTCACAGTGTCCAAACAAAAGAGTTATGGTTGTAAAAGCAAATAATAAGGTGAGACTAATGAGGAGGATGAAGATGTCACTATTAATGGATGCTGATGATGTTTGTGTTGAGTATCTGATTAAGAAAGAGACACTTATGGTGAGGAGAGCACTGAATATGCATGTCAAAGTGGATGATTTGAAAGATCAAAAGGAGAACATATTTCAAGTGAGATGCCATGTTCAGAATAAGGTATGTAGCTTAGTAATAGATGGTGATAGTTGCACTAATGTAGTTAATACTGAATTGGTGAAAAAGTTTAACTTGTGCACAATCAAACATCTCATACCTTATAAATTACAATAGTTGAATGATAGTGGTGAGGTGAAGGTGAATAATTTTTTTTTCATACTGTTAAATATTGTGATGAGGTGTTACATGACCATTATGCCAATGCAAGCTAGTTATTTGTTGTTTAGTAGACTATGATAGTATGATAATAGAGTTATGCATTATGGATTGATAAATAGATATTCCTTTAAAATAAATGAAAGGCCTATAATTCTTGTGCCTTTGACACCTAAACAAATATATGATGAGCAACTAAAATTAAAGACGGGGAAGATGGGTGAAAAAAAAGAAATTATATACCAACAAGACCTTTTTTGCTAATAAAGTTCTTTAAAGATTTGATGATAATGTTATTTTTTGATTTAGTACTGATTTGTTTTATTTAGGGGATGATCTTCATATTATAGATTCGAGGATGAATATTTTCAGAGAGGGAGGAGAAGATACGAACCAAGTTAGGTACTATTTTTTCCTTAAAATACTTATTGACCAATTTTGTGAAATCAGATATATCTCTCAAACTGTATATCAAATCAAGCTAAAAACTTATAGGAAGATACTAAAAATATGGAACTATATTTTGATAAATTTCAGGTCAATAAGATTTTGAAAAAATATTATTTAAATTGATCAAAGTTGTTGTTACTATCTTGATAATTTCATCGATAAAGTGTTTTTTCTTGACTATTTTTGGCTTAATTAGTCCAGACTTGTAATGAGTTAATTTTAGACAAAGAAAGAAATTAAACGAGGCTTATTTAGGCCTTAAACTGGTTCATGGGCATGGGATACAAAGGTTGCTAATATGGCTTAGATTCATTGAAGAATTGAAGTCTATAGTTTGCAAGGATTTCAAATTTCACATGGACTTGATATGACAAAATCTAAGGAGATCTTTCTCTTAGGTTTCTTTTTCTTATTTTGCTGGTATTCCTAGAACATCAAGGAGACTAAGAGTAGGCAACATAAAGAAGGAAATTCTAGCAATCAAAACAAAGTTTCCTATTTGAATACCTACACTAAAAGTTTTGGCCAAAACACTACTCAGAAGAGCTTGGAGATTCCAGCTACATGGATAAATTCTAGTATGAAGACTTTATTTTTATTATCCTATTTTATTTATTTGATGTTGAAGAATTATTTTAAATTTGGGTTTGTTCTAACCCATTAGACTTTGTTTAAGAGTTTATTTTATTATTGGACTTGTGTTAGTTGATTCCTAGTTTGGACCTATTAGTTTA
Source organism: Populus simonii (assembly GCA_007827005.2). NCBI lineage: Eukaryota > Viridiplantae > Streptophyta > Magnoliopsida > Malpighiales > Salicaceae > Populus > Populus simonii. Next base: position 1,613,483 of record CM017471.2, on the reverse strand, counting down.
TAACCCAAAAGGGGTCCATTAGAGTTATTTAGAGGAGACTATCTAATGTCTTTGGAGTTGCAAATCTTAGAATCTTGGTGATAATAAACATGAATTATTATTATTATTATTATTACTGTTTGTGGTAAAACATCCTTTCTTTGCATGAACAAAAATCATACATTCGACTTATTAAAGATTAACTGAGTTCATGATGTCATTCGCATACTTATGTCTCTTAAGTACAAGGTTATATTTGGGTTCAAGTTTATTCCAATACCTTTGGTTAAGGTACAAGGTTACCTCTGGTTCAAAGTTCTATCAAACCTGGTTTTTGGCTTTTCAGGTTGTATTTCAACTTTGTTAGGAGTTGTTTGACCACGTGATCAAGAGTTCTACATCAATATGTTTCTAAGACTTATGGGATTTAACTTCTATCTATCTCCTAGATACTCTTTCATTAAAAAATGATCCTATAATGATGCAATCCAAACAACACTAAAGGATCTATTAGAGGTTTCAGTTGGTACAGTGACAGGGCTTAAGGCTAAGAGGTTTAAAGAAGCTTTCAACGGACTTCTTCAAGATACATGGGCTAAGGTAGACTTTAAAGAGGGTAATAAATAATGAAGAGCAAGTCTTGATTAATATAATTCATGTTCAAGAAGGGCTTGTTGGTGGAACCAAGGCCATTACACAAGGATTGAAATAAGAAGACTCAAATCGGACAGTTTGACCTTTCGATATTGTTTTGATCATAACTGGAGCTATAAGTTGATTTTGATTATATTCTTGTTGGGCTGGAAACTAGACTTCCATACATTTCCAATGATATATGGAACACCATTTAATTCTTTAAGATGAGAGAGAACTATTCGTTTAAAGTTGATCTTTGATTCTACCAGTAGATTACAAGAAAAATCGATTTTGTCTTATTTTAATTAGTTGAGCTATTGATCTATCTTTGTTTTGTGCGGCAATACTTGTTTAAGTTCCAGGCTTGTTTATTTTATTTATTTTAATTAGTATATGCTAGTTTTAGCTTAGTTTGGGTATTATTTAAACTGAGTTTATATGTGACCCATTAGGGAAACTAGAGTTACTTAGCTTTCTAATAGAAGTACTCTTTGTGAAGAATTCTTCAAGAATATATTTTTTTTCAAAATAAAATATTATCTCTCTTGTTTCTTGATTGAACTTTAACTCTTCAAAGAATTGATCAATCTTTATTATTGATTTTATACTTCTTTTGCTTGTCTCCAGGAGTAGGCATTGTGATAGGGTGATTTATAGTTTTGTTGCCTTGGAGCAAATCTTTCATTATGATAAGCTCAATTTCATACTCAAACTTGGATTAGATGGATCTTGGGTTTGTGAATTTTATTAAGTTCCGCTAGACTTCATCATATGATCATGAACACATTAATTCTCATTATTTAGAAATGTACAAATTATAAATAATTAATTAAAAAAAATTGAGAGTTATGTTTTAATTAAATGTTGGATTTTTTTTATTAACTCATAAAACTAAAACTACATTTATATCCACAATTTATTTTTTTCTTAGTGCATAAGATGTGAGACTTTGCTTGGTTGGTTATTTTGATGACTAGTTGATGTGAGACTTGTAGTAGTTTTTATGGTTGTGATTTGAAAAAAATTGTTTTATAAAAAGAATTTTTAGTTGAGGTTGGTTTGATAAAATATATGTTTGGTTTAAATTGAGGTTAAACCAAAAGTACTTTAATGTGTTTGGTTAAGAATGATTTTCAAATTGAGGTTATACAATAATTAAAAAAGATATATATTAATATTAATGGTTTTAATTGAATTATTATAGATTTAATTAAATTTATACACCTATTTTATTCTACTTTATCATTTAATAAATTAAAAAACTGGTTTTTTTTTTTTGTTGACATCAAGCACACTTGATGCATTTCTATTCGGACAAAAACATTTTAGATCTAATTTATAGCTTTTTTATTTATTTATACGGTTGTTTCCTGAAGAAATGAAAATTATGAAGGTTGTTTTGGTCTGTCTCTTCAACAATAAAAATGAAGCAGCTAAAATAAAAAACGCAGGACTGGAAGCATGTAAAAATTGCTTCATCAAAACTTGAGGTCAAACCTTATTTATTGATGGATCCCATAAACTAAACCACAGTATTATTTTGAAACCTAACACTATATAATTGCCGCTTCTCTTAGTAGGTGAAAATTAACTTGATTAAATTTTACGAATCCAATGAGTCAATCCAAGACTCAATTAACCTTGTCAAATTCTAGTTTAATCTTAAAAAAAATTAAAATTACATTATTTTAACTTTTTTTAAATAATTCATAAAAACCCGATTAACCTACTCAATTCAATTCATGACTTTAACAGAGTCATACACGGAACCAACGAAAACAGGAATTATGAAGCATTAATGCCGACTAGGTAGGAAAGAGAATGGTCCCTGCCATTAATATTGGGTTGGCTAAAACTCTGTTATTGTAGTGCACAAGTCACCGTCCTCTAACAACCATTTTCCTAGTTGAAATCGTCTTCTAGAAATTATGTACATGCCAGTAGCTCTTCCTCTACCGAATTTTTTATTTCAAGCTGAATAATTAGTTACTGAATTTGTTGAGTTGGTGCCAGCCATAGTAATTGGCAGCACACTCTAGCTAGCACTAACACATTACACCCTTTTCTTCTCAATCTATATATAAATACCAAACCTTTGTTTAAACTTCGTCACCCATCTTTTCATATCCTTCTCTTCATTGTTTGCTTTAGAAAAAATCATGGAAGTTCTCACATTCACTGAGGAGTTCTCCAGCCCCGCCGCGGCTAAAAGGTTGTTCACGGCCATGGTACTTGAGGCTGACACCCTCGTTCCCAAGCTCGTGCCGCAGGCTGTGAAGAGTATTGAAACAATCAAAGGAAATGGAGGCCCTGGGACTATCAAGAAGTTGACCTTTGCCGAAGGCTAGTTACTTTTCACTTTTTTATTCAATAGAACAAAATATTTAATTAATTGAAACATAAGGAGAGGTACACATTGACAAAATTGTCGTCTTTGTTCCTTTTCTTATGCAGGAAAGTATGCGAAGACCAGGATTGATGCAGTGGACAAAGCCAACCTGACTCATAGCTACACAACAATTGAGGGTGTTCCTTTGCTGGGCAAATTTGAATCAATTGCTTATGATATGAAGTTTGAGGCCACCCCTGAAGGAGGATGCAAAACTACAGTGGTGTGCAAGTATTTCCCAAAACCAGGTGCTGAAATAAAGGAAGAGGAAATTAAGGAAGGCAATGCAAAGGCTGCAGCAGTTTACAAGGCTGTGGAAACCTACGTAGTTGCAAATCCTCAGGCCTACGCATAATGAGACTGCGATGAGACACTCCGAGACACCACTTAGTGATGCATTAGACTATCTAATCACTATAGTCTTGCCAAATAAAAGTAGCTTCTGCCAATTTCTAATTAATAATAACTATGAAAGCAAGTGTTTTACATCTTTTCAATTCCTGAAAGAAAATTCCCATAATGCTTTGTGTGTGAAGGGTATGCTCACACTGTGTAGGAAAAAAATTGACTTCACGACACATGCAAAACTCTCTCTTTATCATATGTTACCATTAAAAAAAATCGATGTATGTTTCGTTTGGAAATGAGGTTGCATATGCGGTGCAAATGTATTTTCTAATTAAAAACATCATTTTAATACTTTATACATATGAAATTGAGGTCAACCTCAAAAATAAATAGGTTTCAAATATCTATATTTTTTGTGAATTTATTTCAATTATTAATGTAAACATAAGAAAATAAAAAGAATATTTATGAGTTATTACATCATATATGATTTTAATGTGGATTCAATGGTGAGTCTCCTAATCTAGTAACTTAAAGTAAGTGTGTGTGTGTATATATAAAATTCTTTCTTGTTTTTAGTTTTTCTCTAAGGTTTTCAACTTATTATAAACACTCACAAAAAATAAAAATTACTTGTTCTTAATAATTTTTTTTACATATGTGAACATATCTACAAAACGACATGTAGATATTTTTCAACGATCACATAACTACATGATGAATATTTTTCCTTCATTTGATGATTTTTTTTTAGAATGAATGCTTGTTGCTTCACGGGAAAGATCGATTAATTTTAAGAATAAATGGTTTGTCTCAAAGTTTCAAAAATGAAATCTATTTTTGTGATTCATCTCTAGATTCATAAAATATAATATATCAATTAAAGGTAATAATCTCGGAGGGTTTATATTTATATCAATTAAAGGAATTTTTACAAACTTGGAGGGGATCTGGCCTCCTTTAGTCTATACTAGTATATTGACCCGCGCTTTGTAACGATCAATATTAAAATAAATTTAAATGTAAAAAAATTTAAATATATAGAGAATGTTTTAAGTGTTTTTAGTTTGACAGTCATATAAAACCCAAGTCTCTTAGGTCTAACAGCCATACAAAATCCAAGTACCTCGAGTCTGGCATGGATAGCAGACCCAAGGAGCTCGGGGCTGGTATGGTTTGCCACCCCAAAACGCTTTGGTTTGGACCCATGCATCTAGGCCTAGCAATCATACTAGACCCAGGCGCTTGGGTTTGACAACCATATCTTTTCTTTCAAATTCATTAAGTCTTCCATTCTGAAGGGCTCCATATCTTTTCTTCCTAAAAGCGTGCGATGAAATGATGGGCTATTTCATATAACAATAGATGTCATAGAGTTGGGTAGAAGAAGCACTTAAAAAACTAAATAAATTATATAATGAAATTAAACATATATAGTCCAGTGTTGTTAAAAAATATAAAATAATGTTGTTTCCGGTGAAAAATCACAAACAACCACCTATTAAATAAATGTTTTTTTGCATTGAGTTTGATAAAAAAATATAAAAAATAAAAATTCATAAAAAAAGAGAAAAAGACAGAAAATATAATTTCTATTAAAGTAATAGCAAATTCATAAACATAAAAATTAAACTATTTCAATAGGAAGATATGATTTGAATTTTTAGATTTAAAATGTTAGATTAGATTTTTATGGTGATTTGTTGTTTATAAATAAATTTCAAACTTGGATTTCTGTTAAGAATACTTTAAGGATAGTTTAAATGTTTTCTTTTATAAAACATAAAAAAATATATAAGTCTCAACATTTTAATTATCAACTACTTAGATTCTAATAAGCACTACACCTAATCCATATATGAAATTTATATATAAAAAAATTAAATAGGCTTGGACCTTTGCCTAGACACACCTTAACAAAGCTATCAAAGTCGCTTGGACCTTGCATGGCTGCTAGACCCAAGGCTCTTGGGTCTGGCAAGCATGTCAGACCTAATTTCCTTGGGTTAGGCAGCCATGTATGGGTGCCAAACCGCGCCTGGGTATGACACCAAACATGGTTGCTAGACCCAAGGTTGTTAAGCCTCACATTGTTGCCAAACCAAGGTAACTTGGGTCTAGCGTGGTTGGCATACCCAAAGTGCTTGGGTCTGGCAACTCATGTCAGATCTAAGTAAACAACAAACAAACAGAGAATAAAACGATGTATTTTAATTATTTTACAGTGTTAAAGGTCAAAAAACCCCTTGACAACAAGTCTTAATTTTGTTAATCATGGGGATAGAATACTATTTTTACTATGGAAATAATCGTCAAAAGATTATCATAGCTCCGCTGAAATGTTTAATATCAATGAGTCTATAAGAAATACTGAAATACACCCAAAACCAGAGCTTTAATTTTTTCAACTAATGGAGAAAATAAAACTTTAACTTTATATGAAAAGATAACATTAGCCCCATTCCAAGCCTTCAGAGCTTAAAAAATCCAATGTGCAAGTCTACAATGGATTTTGTCTTAGTCCACAATACACTTGCACAGGTTTGCCAGCCCCACAAAGCTTGGGTCTAGCAACCATGTCAGACCTATGCTCGGGTTTGGCACCAAACGTGGTTGCCAGCCCCCGCCTGGATCTATCACCAAATATGGTAGTCAAACCTCACCTTGGGTCTTGCATGTTTTCTAAACTCAAGGTGCTTGGGTTGCCAGACCAAAGCAAATAACAAACAAACAAAGAACAATTATGCACTTTAGTTGTCAGGAGAGAGAAAACAAAGAAAAAGACAAACAATCGATCATCGACGACAATTAAACTACGATATGTCTACATGCACCATACCATATGAAAAAGGGCACTTCTGCGCATCTAGTTATACGGTGGATGACTAGATTTGGCAACCGAGAAGCATCTCACACTCCTCCTTAATGGTGCAAGTGTCACCCATTCACTAGGTCATGTGGAACACGCGATAATAGCTTTCAATTAAAAAATAAAAAATACAATGTAAAAATACTAAAATGCCCTCATGGTCCTCTTAATTATACAACATACCCATGTAAATTTCACAATCGCAATCCACAACAATCTGTGTCTAAAGCTACAGTGAAAACCCCACACCATTTAGCTTTCTTTATAATTAGGCTTGCCTCTAGATAGAAGGTGGCAGTTGTAGTAGTAAAAGTAGGGTGAAGATAACATTTATTGCAATTATAATAATTGAAATAGTTTTTATACTAGTTGAAATAGTTTGAAATACATGTCATAGGGTGACATCGAGGACTTGTTGTAAAAATCAATAGAATCACCATTTCAATTTTTCATGGTAAAAATATAGAAAGAAAAACCTAATATTGGTTATCAAAAATCAGGTAAGGAGGTTGGTTACACCCTAAAAGTATTTTTATATAAAAGTTGTCTATTTTGTCTAAATTCATAGGAAAATCATCTAATTTATTCTTGCAAATTATGGCCTTTAATATATTTTTTTAAAACTTGAGTTCAATGATTTCTAGAAATATACATGTTAAAGAAACGGATAAAAATAGATACATGTTTAATTTTTTCCAAATGATAAAACTTAATACTTAAGGTCAAAAAATATAATTTTTTTTACACAGAAACAACAAAGAAAACTAAAATTCTCCAAATGCCCCCCCAACTTTAAACACAACATTGTCCTCAATGTTGAAAAAAAAAGGAAAGGAATATAAGAGAATGACAAACAAAAAGTAAAATGCAATAAATAAAAAATAAGGGAAAAAGAAAGAAAATTTGAAATTTTTTTGTTGGGTTGCCTCCCAGTGCTTTTGTTTTATGTTATTGGCTTGACATATCGCATGCTCATACCTTAAATATTAGTTTAGCTAACTCAATGGAAGTGGTGAGTTCTGTTATCCAACATTCATAGAAAATTTTCAATCGATGCCCTTTAACCTTGAGCACTTTTTTTGTTTTTAAACTTGTAATCTCAATTGCACCATAAGAAAAAAAACATTGGAAACAACAAAGGGTACAATCTAACAAGAGTGCTAGAGCGCAACTTTCCAGGAAAAAAAGTTTCAAACGTGAATGATAAAGAATGACTTTGTCTCTAACATGAAACTTCTTTGTTGTAATCATTCGGTCATGAAGACTCTTGGTTTTTTTTTTGTAAATCCTTGCATTCTCGTAGGCATCATTATGTATATCTTTCAAATCTTGCAATTGCAACTTCCTTGCAATCCCAGCAACATCATAATCCAAGATGCATTGCTTAATGGTCTAAAAAAGCTTTGTTTAAAGCTCCGCTGGTAGATGACATGCTTTCTCGTAAATCATCCTATAAGGTGACATTCCTATGGGTGATTTATAAGCAGTCTGATAAGCCCAAAGTGCATTACCAAGTCGCAAACTCCAATCTTACCGGTTAGGTTGCAGTGTCTTCTCCAAAATGAACTTGGTTTCTCAATTTGAAATTTCAGCTTGGTCATTTATTTGAGGATGGTAGGCTGTGAAAGTCCGATGAGTCACAAGGTACTTGCATAGTGATGTTTCTATTGAACGATTGCTAAAATGAGTGCCATGATCACTAATGATAGATTTGGAGATTCCAAACCTGTCAAATATATGAGTCTTGACAAGATCTAAAACAACCTTAGCTTCGTTAGTTCGTATGGCTTCTGGCTTAATCCATTTGGGTACATAATCAACAATAAGAAGGATATAAAGATTACCAAAAGAAGGAAATGGACCCATAAAATCAATACCCCAAACATAAAAAATTTCACTTACAAGAAAATTAGTTAAAGGCATTTGATTTTTATGAGTGATATTGCCCGTTCTTTGACATTTTTCACATGATTTGCAAAAGTGATATACATCCTTAAAAATAAAAGGCCAATAGAAACTACTTTCAAGTGCCTTGTGGGCTATTCTTTTTGCTTCAAAATGCCCACACCACAAGAATGAGAATGAAAAAAGTGAGAATGGAATGAAATTCATCATATGGTACACATCTTCCAACTACTTGATCCGTACAAAATTTCCATAGATAAAGAGTGTCCCAAAAATAATATTTTAGCATCGCCTTGTAACTTATCTTTTTGAGATTAGACAAACCTGAAGGGAATTCTTTTGTGACTAAATAGTTCACCAAATCAGCATGCCATGGTCTTGTAGAGGACTGTAACGTATACAACTGCTCATCGGGAAATATCTCTCTTACTGTTTCGGTTTATATATCCTTGGTCCGCAGTCTGCATAAGTGTCAGCTACATGATTTTCGACATCTTTTTTCATCTTTGATCGCAAAATCAAATTCTTGTAAAAGCAAGATCCACTTAATCAATCTTGGTTTGGATTCTTTTTTTCTTCAAAAGATACCTCAAAGCTGCATGGTCAGTAAAAACAACAACTTTAAATAGGACTTGAAATTTTCTAGAGCAAACACCACTACAAAAAGTTCTTTTTCAGTTGTATGGTAATTGCATTGCGTTTTGTCTAATATGCGGGAAGCATATGTGATAACATGCAAATTATTTCACATTCTTTGCCTAAATACAGCCCCTACTGTGTAGTCACTCGCATCACATATTATCTCAAAAGGTTCATCCTAATTTGGTGGTTGCATGATGGGGGCAGATGTGACACACCTCTTAAGCTCATTATAGGCACTTTACATGCTTGATCAAACACAAAATCCACTTCTTTGGCTAACAATGTGCACAAGAATATTGTAATCTTTGATAAAATATCGATAAAAACCTATGTGACCAAGAAAAAAATGAACCTCCCTCACACACGAAGGGTAAGGCAATGATAAAATAACATATATTATAGCTTTATCAACCTCTAAACCACGCAAAGACACAACATGCCCAAGAACTATTCCTTGTTCTACCATAAAATAAAACTTATCAAAAGAATCACCATACACTATGAAATCTTCCATGAAAACCTTAATTATTCTTTCAATATAGTTAGAAAAATTACTCATCATACATCTTTAAAAAGTTGTGGGTGCATTACACAAATCGAAGGGCATTGTCCTATATACATATCTATCAAATGGACATGCAAAGGTAGTCTTTTCTTCATCTTCAGGATTAATAACAATATGATTATATCTATTATATCCATCAAGAAAGCAATAAAAAAACTTACTTGTTAGGCGTTCAAGCATTTGGTCCATGAATGGTAATGGGAAGTGATCTTTGCATGTAAAAAAGTTAAGCTTTCTATAATCAACACACATTCTCCAACCACTCGAGATGCGAATATGAATGAGTTCATCATCTTTGTTCTTTACCAACGTGATTCCGGTCTTTTTAGGCATCACATATATTGGTTTCACCCACTTACTATCCATGATAAGGTAAATGACTCTTTCAAAATTTCAGCTTTCACTATCTCTATTATTGGCGGATTCATCCTCCTTCACATTTCCCTTGTTGGTTTTGCATTATCCTCCAATAGTATGTAATGCATACACATTGAGGGACTAATGCCCTTGAAGTCGGCTAAAGTCCAACCAATAACTATTTTGTGATCGCGCAATAATTTCACAAATTTTTCCTCTTGTGCACCTATCAAACCTTTTGCTATGTAACAGGGAGTGTATTGTTGTCGCCATTGAATATATAGTTCAAATTATCAGGAAAAGATTTCAATTCTAACTAAGGTGCTTGTAAAATAGATGACAAAAGCTTTTTGTATGAAAGTACTAAATCAATAAAAACATTGCCATAGGGGGTGGTTTGCAACGCCAAGGCTGATTTTTACATATTTTAGGGAGCATATATGTTCCTTTCCATCTTCTTTATCTTGGTAAAATCAATGTCATGGCTGAATGCCACACACTTATCAATTTGGTTATAGCATATGATAGAATAAACATTGCTGTAAGAATATTTCATTGCGTCATGAAAGTTAAATTCAATTACTTCATCTCCTACTTTCATAGACAAAGTATCCTTACCACAATCAATTTTAGTGTTGATTGTTTTCAAGAATGATCTTCCAAACAAGATAGGAGTGTTGGTGTTTGAGAATCACGTTCCATATCAAGAAAAGTCGCATGGAATAACCAAACTATCAATCTTGACTAGGACATCTTCTATCACAACAAGTGGATAAATAAAACTACGATCCGCGAGTTGTATTACAATACTAGTTTTAATCAAAAGCTCAAGACTAAGAGAATCATAAACATGTTTAGGCATAACACTAATGGATGCACCCAATTCATATAAAGCCCTTTTAAAGTTAGCATTACCAATAACATATGGGATAGTAAACGCACTTAGGTCCTTTTCCTTTAAAGGCAAATTATTTAGAACAACAGCACATACAACTTCACTCATACTTACCATTTCATAGCCTTTTAGTTTGTAAGCTATTTTGGTAGTACACAGCTCCTTCAAGAATTTGGCATATTTTGAGAATTTGCTTGATAACATCAATAAAAGGAATGTTGAGTTTTGCTTTATTGAAAACCTCTAAAATCTCTAGGGATTTTCTTGAAATTGAAATTCATTGAGTTAGGACTTACTATAGGAGTATTGATGGTTGTTTCAGTTTGTGGTAGAGAAGGTTGTTTCTTATTTAGGATGCATTTGTTTCTTAGAAAGTGTTTTCTGGGAAACCACTTTCCAAACTTTCCTATGTTTGTTTGCCATTAGAAAAGTTGGTCAACGAAAAACACTTTTCGGTCAACGAAAAACACTTTCCTATCAAAGGAAAATTTGGCTTGATTTTCAGGAAAGTATTATCCTTTTATTTTGGGTGGAAAACACTTTCCAGAAGTTGTGAAAAATTAAAAAATATCATATTATTTGCTGATTACGTCAAATTTGATCCTCAAACTTTTGATTGCTATATATTTTGTTTGAATCTTTTTTTTTCAATTTCATCCCTTAAAATTTGATTTTTATATTAACTTTGGTCCTTATTTTTATGATTGTTATTTACTTCTCTTATTATTTTTTTATTTGAAATTTTTTATCTATCAAATTTGATCCTCATTCTTTTGATTGTTACTTATTTTATTTAAAATAATTTATGAAATTGTAATTATTATTATTTTAATTTCATCATCTTTCAAAAAATTTTTATCTATTAGATTTGATCTCTATTATTTTGATTATTATTTATTTTATTTGAGATAATTTATGAAATTAGATTTTTTTTCAATTCCATTCTCATTCAACTTTTTAATTTGTAAGATTTGTTCCTTACTATTTTAATAAACTTGAAAAAAAATAAAACATTAATAAACTATTTTCCAGCTCATTTTCCATAACATAACTAAACACTAAAAAGTGTTTTTCAACTTATTTTTCATGACACTACCAAACATCAAAAAATAATTTACTTTCCCGGAATTCACTTTCCAAGGAAAGCACTTTCTAAAAGGAAACTACTTTCCTGCAAACAAACGGGGCTTATGCTTAGTTTAGTTTCTATCTCCTTTTCTTTTGCCATTTCAATTTGTTTTGACCTTTAATCTTCAAGTTCTTTCCCAATTTGTAGCGTGATCATACTAATATTCTCTTTTGGATTCAATGTTTGGGAGGACAATTTTACTTTGATTTGTGCTTCCAATTTCCCTACACTTGAAGCTATTTGCCCCGTTTATTTTTCTAAGTTGTGAATTCTTGACCTTGTTTCCTATTGAAAAGTTATTGTGTTAGAAGTTAAAGTTTTCATCATCTCATAAAGATCATCACTCGATGACCCCATAACATTAGAATTTGTAAATACAAGGGGCTTTCTCACTTGATAATTCTATTGGAGCTGAAATCCATGGAGGTGGAACTGTCAACTTAATTGCCTTGTTGAGGTAGGTTCCCATAGTGAAGGTTCAGGTGATCTCTCCATTTGGGATTGTACGTATTACAAAAGGGATCATATTTACACTGAGGCTGGCCATTAAATGCTCCATCAATTGCATTAGCTTGTTCAATGTAATCTTCTTGTATTGTTAAGCACATATCTGAATCATGGCCTTATAACGAGTATATAGTACAAACTTTCACTTGTTGTACATTTCCACAAGCCAAAAAATGCACAAGAGAAGTAAGATCATGAACTTTATTCTCAAGGTTTGCAATACTTACCTCGTTTGCTTGGGAAGTCTCCACGCATGCCAAATTGTTTTGAATTGACCGCTATATATTTGAGATCAACTAGCGTGTAGCCTCTAGTGTTTTATTCACTAATGCCCCTTCACTTTCCGCGTCAATGATACTGCGGTTAGTAGGCATCAATGAGTAGTTGATCGGGTATTTGATGAAGAGGACATTGATTGCATAACTGCTCAAATCTTTCCCAATACTCGGAGAGTGTTTCCTCATGAGATTGTTGAATCCCACATCTTTCTTTCCTTATATTGGTAACTCAAAATGTTGGGAAATGCTTCTCTAGGAAAATATTTTTCATATCATTCCAAGTTCCAATAGAACTAGGGAGAATGGAAAAGTAATTTTTTTGCTGCCTCTTTTAAAGAGAAAGGGAAAGCTTTCAGCTTAACTTGTTCTTCACCACCTCCATGAGGTTTCATGCCAATGCAAAGTATATGGAATTCCTTGAGATGAGTATGGGGGTTTTCTCTGGCAAGTCCATTGAATATTGGTAGTAGGTGTATAAACCCAGACTTGAGCATAAAATTGATGTTGTTGTCGATGTTTATGCACAATGGTTGATTCTCCATGTTGGGAGCAGCAAGCTCCTTGAGTGTTTGTTGTCATGCAGCAACCATGGTGTTGATGCACACTTTTTTTTCCATAATCTGTGTAAAGTGTTTTCTATTTCGAAATCTACTTACACTTGTCCTTGATTAGTAGATCAAGTTATTGGCATAAATAGTTAAGAAAACTCAAATAAACTAAAAATAAATCAATTATAAGAAAGATTTAAAGTAGTGAAAGCAAATGAAAATCCAACGCTAAAACACAAAAATGCCTAAAAACCCTAGAAAATTGTGGAATTTGGCCTCTAGAGGAATGCTAGTGGCCAAAGGCGACTAAGCTTGCTCGGAACATTGTTTCCTTTAGGAAACTAAATGTTGAAGCCTGATTCAACCAAAAATTCCATTTTGAATAGTACCGCAACTCTGTTTTAATTTGTTTTTCTTCTGTTTCTTTTTTTTTTATGTTTTCTTTTGAACAAAATAAATAACAATCATAGCACAAGAATCAACTAGAATCACTTCCCCAATAGCAACGCTAAAATTTGTTGCAATGTTGTGATCATGTAAATTAATTACCCTAGCTTTAAACAAACTAGATAGTATAGAGCAAGTAAGGGGTAGATTCCACAAGTAAGATCGAGTTCAAGTCTTTATGCTAGATGATTCAAAGCTGGGGGGTTTTGAAGTTATCTAGGCTATGATATGGTAAACATAATAAAATAATCAAGATAAATTAAATAAATCTGAAACTTATTAAGAGAAAAACCTTGGTCCCAAATAAACATCCATATACAGAAATCAAAACGGATCATCAAAATTATATGTAAATTTATATTCTAAATATTTATGTCTCCTTAACATTAATCAATTAACCAATCCGCAGGGTAACTAACCCTAACCATTAAACAATCACAGTATCCGCACTAGTAATTTAATTCAATGAAAGCTTTAAGAACTAGATAGGTTGATAAACCTAGACAACATAATTGTTTGCGGTTTATGTTCGATTTAATTGAATATTTTCTCTAAGATTAGCAACATAGATCCACCATAATTTTAAACCTAGTCATTTCACAAGTTTAAATATCACAACTCTAGTTTTGATAGCAAACTTAGTAGTAGATTGGTTTAGAATAATAATTTCGAGTCTGCTCTAATAATTAAATTAAACAATTATAGGAAATAAACATAGGAAAATATTCATAGTTATCATATAAACTGAAAAGAAATGATAGAATAGATCTTGTAGTTTTTAAAATCTAGATGTTTCTGTATCCTTTCAACTATAAAAATAACTTAGCCTTGCAAGGCTATCCAAAAACTAATGAAGAGAACATATCAGAACACAATTTTGGGTATATGAGAAAAGGGTAGAGATTTCTTCTTCCTTTTTGTCGCCCTTCTATTTCTTTTTTTATATATATAGGAAACCCTAATCCTCGCATCCCTCTAATCCATTTTTATCCTAAAAAAATAAAAATAGTCCTTTCCAAAGTAGACAATCTACATTTAAGTAGTACAATAATTATTTTTCTAAAAAGAAGAGAAAATAGTATTGCATAAAATCTTCAAGATTTGACTTTGGACTTAGAGAAGTTAAATTGCCTAATTGAAGAACTTATCCATAAGAAGAAACAATTGCCATGTTGGTTTGAATGCTTTGGAAGTAAGTTGGACTTATTTCTTTACAAAACCTGTTTGCTGACATAATTTATGGGTTATCATAAAAAAATCATATCTTTCTCATATGAGCTCTTTTTTTGTTGCCATTGCATAGATTGATAGGTCTTTGAGTCAAGAATCCAATAAAATTAAGTTTGCATCAAATGAATTTCTCTAACTCAAGATATTAAAGTTGGAATGACAAAGGGTCAAAATTGGCAGAATATGAGACTTGTCTTTGAAGGCTACAATTTCCATCCCCTTTCTTTTATATTTTTCTTGCCATATATGTATATAAAGGTATGGATGTTAGCTTTTTAATGCCACTAGAATCACTTCATTTCGACTTCCATGAGTAGTGATGTATAGATTTTTCTAATGCCAAGATATTCGACACAAGTTGAAACATGGTCTGAATTTTATCTCCAATTTGCTCCATTTCAAATCTTGCATCCAAAAGTACCTTCAAAACATAAAATAAATATTATCAAGGTATTTTATATATAAAACATGGACAAAATATTAGGTAAATATAGGTAAAACTATCAAATAATATGGCTGTATCAGTTGAGATGGAGCCATAGTTGTTGGATAAGGAGTTGTTATAGTTTGAACAATCAAAGCTTCCACTGATCTTGTTTGCAATGTTTACTCAAATAGGCTAGTTAGTCTTGCCACATCACCTTTAATGCTCTCTATTTTTATTTTTATTTTTGATGTTCAGCTTCTAAATATGCACGCTTTTTGTTCCCTATTAGCTTCTTTTTTGATCTTGTGTGGTAAATTTGTTTTATAGAGGGACATACATTTCAACTCTTGCATGTGCATATATGTCAAAAAATGTTTGCATGTTAAAGCGCTCATATATGCTTATGTTGTTAATGGATTGAAATTGATTCATGACTTCTATCTTCTTGATTCTAGGCATAATTTTTTGTTCTAGTTGATTGTTGCAAAGGAGTATTTTTTAAGTTCTTATCATTGTTGAATTCCAAACACATTATATAAAAGAGAAAATGAGTTATGGCTTTTTCATTATATATAATAAAAATTTATACATTTTTATAAATCAAATTTAGATAAATATAGAAAAATCTATACATCACTACTCCTAGAGGGCATTGCCTTTATTAGCTATATTTATAATAAAGGCAGGGGTTTCATCCAAGTGCTTTTGGTACTTCATGGTATCATTCCCAATCTAGGTAGCCTGTTGTTGTAATCTCCGAACCTGAAAAGCTACTTACTCAACTTGCCTTGTCATTTGCTTTTTTTTTTTTTTGTCGTGGAATAAAGTGTTGTCAGTGACTAAGAAGTCATTACTAGAAGCAAGAGCCTTATTATTTCTTTCAAGCATTCATATTGTGTTTTCCAGATACGTTACTTTAGTCATTAATTGTCACAGTTCTTTTCTTTCGATGTCAAGTCGATCTATTTTGGAGTTCATCTGAACCTCAAAACTATTAATTTAATCTTGATATTCATGATGCTTTTGCTTGGACCTATTCAGTTTTTTTGTTTTTTCTCATTTTGAAGTATTTATCTTTTAGCTCTATCAATTCTCCCTCTTAAATTTCTAGCTCAGATTGCATCACCATGAACTATTCTTTTGCATACTCAGCCCCTTGTAGTCTTGCATGTCAGATTTAGCAGCCCTTCTTTCTTCTTCTAACTATTCAATATATTGGGCTTGAATGCTTTTTCCTTCTTTTATGTCAAATTCTCCCTAGCCAGTTCTTCTCTTTTTTATTGTCTAATTTTTTTTCTAAAGCTATCATTTTTCTTCTTTAAAGAATCTATTATTTTCTTATCAGATATCATCTTCCTTCCTTTTCTTTTCCGAGTGGTTTTCGGAAAAGGTCACGTTCAATAAGTTTTTTTAAAAATAGCCATTTAGATTTTATATATATCTTATTCTTGTGATATCATAACCCAAAAGTAAAAGGGCATATAGAAAGGCCATCATGCTAGAAAGTAGAATTAGTGCGTGTATGGTAATGCTGTGATATTTATCATATTTATTTTTTAATTGAAAATATATTAAAATAATAATTTTTATATATTTTTCTATTTTTTAGTTTAACACATTAAAATTATAAAAAACCACCTAACAAAAATCAACTTAAAATTTATTTAAATAAAAAAATAGGTTAAACCGCTCAAAACAAGTACTCCCATTGTAGGAAGCTGGCCCGTGATCACCATTCTTTTATTAAAGCCAGTTGGCTTTTGCGTTATGGTACAAAAGCAAGATAACATTTATAAATAATAAAGACGATTAATGCGGCCTGAGATCATAGTTATTAAGATCGGATAGGTCTTAGATTAATGCCGCCTGAGATCATAGTTCTTAAGTTCGGATAAGACTTAGGGGGATGATTTAGACTGATAGATTTGATAGCTACACTGATCTAGGTGAGATTAAAAAAAATAGAATGGGCAAAAATTAAGTAATATTCGATTAATCAAACTGAATTAAAATTAAGGACCAATTGTGCAATTCGTAAAGCTGAAAGAAACAAGGGCCCAGTCAGCGACTAAACTGTGGCCTCTTCAATTAGGATGAACGAGTAGACAAAAAAAAGAAAGAAAGTCTTGTTTTATATGTAATTAAAATTTTAAATTAATCAGGCAACAGAAAAGCGTTGTAACAAGATTTAGAAACTATCTTGCAAGATTTATACTAGTTTTTTATTTGATTTATAAATTTTTTTTTTTAAAAAAATTATTTAGGATATTTTATACATATTATAAATAGAATTATTTAAATTGTATTTGAGTTGTTTTTTTTATGGATTTTAATTTTAAAATAATATTTATATGTGAGGAAAACTCAACTTTTTTGCTCTTGAATGAAATAATATTGAATTATTAAAGAACTGTCTTTTCTTTGTGCCAAGCGAGAGTTGCCTTCGAAACAGGTTTCTTCCTTTTTAGACTTCAATCCGAGAAACCAAAACCATAATATTTTATTATTAGGAAAAACCTTTTCTCTTCATTACAGTACCCAACACTAGCGATCAAATGATCGGAACCACCGCAAGGAGATAATTATTACAAAGCAGAATCCAACACCTTTAACTGAAGTACAAGGAAAGACTTAAGAAACCATCTTGACATACTTATACAGTACTTGCTTGTTCTTCTGCACCCTTTAATTATTACAAGGTATAGGAATTTTCAGGTTCAGGCATCAGGATTTGCCAAGAAGTAAGCCTCGACAGCCTTGAACAGTCCTTCGGTCTTCTTGCCATCCTTCTTGATTTGATCCTCCTTGATCTCAGCACCATCCTTTATATAGTACTTGCTTGTTCTTTTGCAGATGGATCCTCCCTCAGGGGTGGGCACAAACTTATGTTCGAAAATGACTTTCTCAACTCCCTCCATCCAAACGTTAGATTCAATCAAACTGAAGCTGTATGCGAAATTCTCTTCATCAATTGTTTCAATCTTCTGCTTCACGTAGGTGAGTCCTTTGCCTGCAAGTGAAATCTACAGCGTTATTTCTTTGTGCAACACATATAGCTAGCTAGTGATACACTAATTTCAAGGCCACCCTTTTTTTTGTTCTTCTTGGGTGTGTGTGTGTGTGTGTATTAGTTACAGCAAGTAGCTAAGAGATGATAGAATTAGGAACTTGCCTTCAACAAAAGTGACCTTCCTTATTGTTCCTGGCCCTCCGTTTCCTTCAATTATCTCAGAGCTTATAATAGCTTGCGGTAGAATTTTAGGTATAAGAGTATCAGTCTCAAGGCAATAGACCTTGAAGAGCTTGGCAGGAGGGACAGCGACAGAAAACTCATTTTCAAAAGTGATGAGACCCATGATAACCAAATATTAGTTACAACGATTACAGAAGAAAGAAATTAGAGGGGGAATTTGAAGCTATGAAGGATGGTTCTGGGGTGAAGAAATGTGAGAATTGGAGGAGGAATTTATAGGATAAGTGTATGAACGTCTCATCTGGATCAAAGTCCCTGTCCCCTTCATCGTTCTTATTTTTTGTAGAATTATTGTTCTGGTCAATATAAGCAGCTTTGAATCTAGAGAAATTATAAAATTCTCAAGTTGAATATAACTAAACATCATTTTGTAAGAAAAATAATCGTAACTGGATTACTTTAGCACGAATTACGAGGACCATGATTGCAACCTCCAGTAAGAGAATTAGAGAAAAAAACTTAGTGCATGGATAATTTGATAGTTCTAAAGTCCCTTGCTTGCAAGATGGATCGAAGACGGCTTGCAAGTCCCTAGCTATACACACTTGCATATAAAGCAAGAGGATTGGAATTTGGATAGGTTCTTTACTCCTCATTGAGAGTAAATTGCAGGCGCTGAAAATCTATCGTTTTCCATGTTAATTACTGTCACAAAAAGCTCTGACTTGGTCAAGTCCAGTGCCTTCAGAAATTACAAGTAGAAGTCAAGTTAGAACTAGCAGCCATCGAAGACGATTATGTATTCAATGGCCCAGATATTAATTGCCCATTTAAAATCAATATTGCTATTACTCAAAATAGAATATCAATATATTCCCGAGAAAATTATTTAGATTTTTAGTATCATAAAAAATATTTTTGATATTCAAATTTAAAAATAAATACTTATCTTTTTATTAACATTTACCATCAGTGGAAGTCTATCATTTTATGATTACCATCCGTCATAACCATTTTATTATTAAAATAATTATTATTATAGTCATTACTAATATTATAATTATAATTATTATTATTACCATCACTATTATTGTCTTATCATAAATATTGTAACTTTTCTTATTTTATTTTTGTTATTAAAAAAATCATGAATATATATATATATATATATATATATATATATATATATATCCAAATAATAAAAATTAGCTTAAATTCATTAAAAATGCTTTTAGCAAAAAACAAAAATTGCAAAACAAATATCTTTACACTAAACAAACTCCCCCTCATACACAAGTTGGCTTTGAGTATATATTAAATTTTGTTGGAAATTGGAATGACTAATTTCTTCATTTTTGTTCTTTTTTTTTATATATAGGGGGCTAATTTTATATATTTTATTTTAAGCATTAACTTGCCATACTGGTGGGATTTTTTTTCAAAGTAGTAGTCAAGATTTATTTTTTTAATTTAAATGATGTTTGTAGATATTTTTTATAGAGGTTTTTCCCAAATAATAAGGTGTTGAAGCATGAGTGCTCGGATCTGTATATGTGTCTGACATCCACACTCATACCGAGTCTAAGGTCTGAGCAATATACAAACATCATTAGAAAATTGTTGTTCAAAACTTTGCTTTGAATCATTTCAACATTTTGAATATTTTTTTAATATACTTTTATCTTAATTTATTTTTTTCCTACAAGTTATTCATAAAAAATAACTCTGAAATTATAATTCAAAGTTAGAAGTTAATGTTTTACAAGTCATGTAAAATTAACTCTTAATCTGCAAAATCAAGAGATTAACCCATAATTTGCTTGGGATATACATCGATCTCACAACGATATTGTATATCTTCTGTCAGAACTAAAGAATACACAATCCTCAATTAATTCCATCGAATGACGCTTCCTAAGCAGACACATACAACAACAAAACTTTAATTTATTTCGCAATCCAAAATCCTTCATTACTTTTAAGAAATTGGTGGACAAGAAATTATAAATGATAATATTTATCTACCTATATTAAATAACTCTTCATTACTTGGGCAACATGAATCAACAGAAACAGTTCATCCAACACAACAACCATTAAAAAAATAGTTCGTCAAGTGCCACAATTGTTGAGAAATGGTTCACATCCAAACTCCCAAAGCAGCAACCATTAAGAAATAGTTCATGCACCAAATCTTATGAAAAAGCCATCAACTGTTGAGAAAGGGTTAGCACCAAACACTTCTACAAATTCTAATCACTAAAGCAATTTATGTGGAAATTCGAGTCATGATGATCAACCTACATTCAAGTTCCAAAATAATGTTTCAAAAAAATCTTGAAAAATACAAAAATCCAATTAAAAAAAACCAGAGCATGGATCTTGATCTAAAAACCAAGAAGTCTAAATATATGGAATATGCTTACTTTTGCTAAAATTTAGAACTATTGATATGATGACTAATTACTGATTTGGTGGTTAATTATGGATTTTGTAATTCTAGATAAAACATCATTGATAATATCATAATCTGAACATATAGTCTGCATGAAAGTTGTAGATAATTGTCTCATCTTTCCAACCTAAAATAAATGGGCTTATTTACACTTTTAGAACTCCAGATATTGGTTAAGCAACTAATAGTATCTGGATTGGAGGACAAATTCATATTTCTCTTTTGTTATTAAGATTTGAACTTAAAAATGACAATGTTGAGTCTTGGGTTTTTCTTGAATATTTTAGGTTTACATCTTAGCTTTTTATCAAGCTAAACCACACTTGAGTTGGAGGTTGTTAGATTCAGTTATAACCTAAAAAGCAAATGATGTTCCAGTTCAAACATCAATCAGTCCAAGTAGGATTTCTTCTCTAAACCTAGTCTTCTCTTTGTCTCTTCACATAAACCCTAATTTCAATAATTAATCATATCAATTAGTCCTTTGAATTTTGGGTTATGTCTATTTTACAAACCTGCATTTAAAACCAAGTATTTACCATAAATTATAGATATCTTATATTGACAGACTTGTATTATAAAACATGCTTAAATTAAAGAATTTAACGATACTTTAAGTGTAATATAATGATATAAAACCTTAATAAAATACACTTTAAGTTCATATCACACCCCTCAACTAACTTATCACTACTTTCCAGTAATTAAAGCATTAGAATAGAGAAGCAATTCACAGAATTTAAAACCAAGGCGTTCATCATTTTACTTCTACTGATCAATCCAAATAAAAAAACTTTCTTTAGATTTATATTTCTGCCATATACCTTTTAATTAAGATATTAATATACCTTTTTTGTGTTCAATATATCAACACATGGTTATGAGCCTTGCTTGGAAGAAAACAAAATTTGTTAAAAAAATAGATTGCATCTTTAACCTATGTAATGAGCTATAGGCTAATAACTCTCAAACAAGTTGGCCTTAGAGCATTAGGTGTTAAGACATTATGAACTTAGTAACTCGGGTTGCAGATACTTAAATGTAGATAGTGCAATATTTGATTCCCTTAAGCTTTTTCCTCAACCCATGTAACAAGTTTTGGGCCAATAACTTCCAGGTTAGTTGACTTTAAGTTATTAGGTGTTGAGACACTTGTTCGTGCTTAATTGCTTAGGTTAAGGAGACTATAAAATTGAACTTATCTACGTATTTTTTTAATTAATTTATTATATATATAGTCTCTCATTCTCTTAGTTGCTACCTATGATAAAAGAACACAAATAATGTAATACTATAATTTGCAACCCACAAACATGTGTTAAAGTATGCATGTGAAGAAGATGGTTTACGAATACTTGCTAAATAAGTATATGAGCAGAATTAAGTGATAACAATATGAGAGCTTGTAAACTTGAATAATTAAAAAAAAAAGCATATGATAAAACCTTGTTATGAATTTTATAAATAACCATAGTAAAACACTAAGAACAAAATGTTTTTTTTAATTATTTCAACTATCCTCTCCCCCTTACAAAAATGAGATATTGTCCTCAATATCTAAAGTCAAATAGGTAGAGTATAAAAGACATTACCTAAAATTGCAATTACTGAAAAACTCGAAACACACTTGGTTTTTATGACTTTTCTTGGTTAACTAGTCTATTCAATTTATGAATTGATCAAAGAGATGAAAGTTTGTAGTTGATCAATCAATTGTTCAACAGTTGCAATAGATATTATGTTTCGTTGTGCTAAAGATATTATAAACTTTTGTTCCACGACATGATAAAAAAAGACAACAAATTGTTATAAAAATCATTAACATTTAATGTTCAATTAGGTGTAGGAGAAAATCTGAAATATCTCTTTGAATCTAAACTAATTGGTAAAGAAATAAAGGCGTCAAAATGTTCAAGTATTGTAGCTATTCGTTCAGACATTGTCAAGACCTTTAGTTCATCTCCAACTGTTTTTCCAGTAATGTTCTCATTGGCTAAAGCTTTTGGGATGATACTCAAAACTTGACTATCTTCTAAGAATATAACTATTGATACATTTTCTATTGACCCAAGGTTGCCTTCCCCATACACTAAATGAGCCTTTTTCTCAGCTACAACCTGACTAAAATGATTTGCTCATTTTAAAACCTCATTTTCTTTTTTAGGATTGGATCCACAAATATTTTTTATTTTAAGAGTTGAGGATCTTATCATTTTTACACTCATACTCTTTGAATGTATGAGTTGAATAAAAATAAAAGGAAGGGTGAAAATATTTTATATACATGGAAAAGGAAATGCAATCATATCACTTATATGAAAAGGACAATTAAAGGGTTTTTTATTATTTGATTTAGAACATGTATATGTACAAGTAGATGTGATTATAACTCACATCTTCTCTTGGTTTTACATCCAAGAATAGCTTAAATGTTGTCTATAGATTGGGGATATGCTTCCCATCTAGTTTTTTAAAAAAACTAACAAACAAGGTCTTTTTTAGTTCGATTCCTAAGACTATTTTTAGCATATTCTTTATGAAAATAGGGTTATATGATTGAAAGGAAATGATATTAATGCATTTGACTTGAACGAACATAATAGATTGAATGTTAAATAATTATTGTATGTGGATTAAGACTTGAGGTATGAATCACTGATATTTGAGTCATGACAAGGTATATGAGATGATTTATACACTCCAGAATGATTAAAAGAAATAGCTTTAGGTAGGGACTCACTTCTACCTTCGAGCAACCATAAGGGATAAAAATCCTGAAAACAAGTAGGCGATTGATAAGTTGAAGAGAAGGGTTTAAAAGGACGAGCCTCTGAGTGACTTTATATAGATGATGTCACCTTTAAACATGTGTAACTACTCAGTGACATAAAATATTAAATATGTGATATATAACACCTTGAGTTAGGGTATAAAGAATGGAATGCAAGTAAAAGTTTGAAATTGGAAAACTTTAGTTAGTGTAGTATATATGTGTTACAAAATATAATGAAGGAATTAAACTTCTGGTTATTAACTTGTATAAACTATGAATAATGTGAATTGAGTCTTTGTTAGGTTGGAAGAAAAAACCTAATATAAGTACTGTGTTTTGCAAGAGCATTTTTTGCATGGTCTAGCTAGGGAATGAAAGAATCAAATATGAAGTTGATACTTTGATAGACTTTTGTACTGTATGATCATACTAAGTAGATCAATCTATAAGTATAATGTAGTAAAAAATAATATAAATTGTCATATAAGTACATAATTGTATTGTTTCTTTAAGTTGGGTAATAACATTTCAAAGAATTTTAATGCATAGATATTGATGTAAAATTTATTGGATTGATTGAATAGCCTGAGGCCATTACTTGGATATAACTTGTTATGGGCAGGATTCATAATCCTTAATGATTGTTATATAGGTTATTAGAAGAAGAGAAACAAAAAATTTAGTGACTTGGACAGAAGGAACTTTATCGAAATTTCATTAGGAATCTAATGTGACAAATTTAATGGAAAGGTTTTAATATTTATATGAATGGTGTTACTGAGAGTAGATATGCAAGTTAGAAAAAAAAAATTACATTATTTACATGATTTCAAGGCTTAAAGTATCATTACAACGTTGAGAATTTTACGGGGCATTATATACAAACTATATTATACTTCCAAAATATTTCAATATCTCCATCAAGAATTAAACCTTCCCTTCTCTATTTTGATTTGTTATGCCACTTTCGCACATGATAGCGGTGACATATGGCTGAGCTCGCTGAAAATTATGGGTGTGTGCCTCAATAAGAGGCATGTTATTGGGAAGGAAAAAGTTTTGAGTTTAATTATAAAATTATGATTAAGGTTTAGGAGCCACCACCTAGTATTATGATTACTAGGAATCTATGATCTGCGAGAGTCTGAGTAATGGATTGGTTGTGCATAGGGAATATGCATCACCTCCAGTGCACCCTACTTAAAATAAGCTGCATTGTTATTTGATTGTTTTTTTCTAGGTCAAGTTTCTATTCATTGGTCTTGTCCAAGGTCTAAGGCAGATCTCTCTTCATGAGAGTCTTTACCTCATCGGGTTTAATTCTAACAATTCCAAAGTCTAAATTTTAGCATCGTATTTATTTTACACTTTTTATCTTTAATACCTGAGAGTGTACTCTATTGTGTAGTTTTACACCCCCAAGTATTAAAAGTCTACTTCTGAATCCTAATATAAAATGAACAAAATGATTGGTGAAGGATTTTTGACATTTTAGCTAAATCCTAACAGATAATCATAAACTGGAAATGATATCTATTTTTAGATTTTTTAAAACATGAGAAAGATGCAATTTTGCCTCTTTTTTATGAAAATATGCTTGGAAAACTTTTTAGGATTTGGTAATATGCATTGAAAAAATATATTTTGTTTTTGTTTTTTGAAAGGGGAAATTACTTTTAAAGTTTTGAGATTTTTTTAAAAAAATTTTCGGAGAAAACCGGGTATTTTAATACCAGATCTATATCTTATGGTGTAAAAATACAACCCAATATTAAACAAAATTGATAGAAAAACACATGAGAAAATCAGAATTATTTTGAAATTCCCTTTGGGATTTTTTTTGTTTTGTAATATATAATATTATAATATATTATTATATTATTATAATTAAATATATTATAAAATATATGGGTTGGGCCGACTGGCGGTCCAACAGATATAGGCTTCTCCTTTTTTTTTGTTAGACTTGACCCAACCACTTGAAATGGGCTGGAACGGGTCTAACCCAGGCTGGGGGGTAATTATTCCCCCTAGTGCCCTGCATGTAGAACAAATTATCGTTCTACATGCAGGAAAATAAAAGGGAAGGGAGGAGGTGAACAGGAGGAAAAAAAGACAGATGGGTTACCTGGCATAGGAAGCTGCTAATGACCTGGTAGTGGAGCTGGTAGAGAGAATAGTGGGTAGAGACACCAACGTCAGTTGCAGGAGTAGGGAGAAGGAGAGGAAAGAGAAAAGGGAGCTTGCGGTAGAGGAGCTGCTGGTGCTGTGGAGGAAGAAAGAGAAACAATCAATGGAGAGGAGGAAAGTGTGACGATGCTGATGGAGGGAAAGGCTAGTGGTGGCTAAAGGCCATATTAGAGAGAGAAAAAGGAAAGAAAGTTCATAGTCGCAGAAAGGAAATATATGAAGGGGAATGGTTGACTTTCTCTCAACTTTGGACTTCAAAATTCCACTCCCCCCTTCAGAACATGAAATCCTCATCTATTTATAGGGGTTGTAAGAGGAACCTTTGGTCTCCACTAATGCCAAATCTTGACCCTCGGTTCGACCTAGAAGGATCCCAATTGTTGGCTCAAAGTAGCCATCATGGGCTGTCAGGTTTCTTGCAAGAAAAAGGCTGGTTGGGTTGGCCACTTTGGGGTGGTGCCACCACCTCTGTGGTGTTAGTCAGCCAGAACTGACCACACTTGAGTGGAGTCAGATGTCAGATGATCATTTTGGCGTAAGTTTTGTCCAATTTAATGAAGAAACGAAGCATCAAATGCCTTGAGAAGGAGACCACTCAAGTAGCTTTTCTAAAGAAGAAGATGAACAATTACAACAAAAGAGCTTTGTTTTGGCCAATTGTGCTTTAGTCCTTCGATTTATGATTTATTCCTAATAGCACCCCTGATTGGCTTCAAACTTTCAACTTTGTGCAATTTTACCTCTAACGAACTTCAATTTAAGCTCTGGACTTCAATGACTTTTATTTTGGTCATTGGTCTTGGATTTATGCAATTTTATCCTTAATTGACCTTCAAACTTTTAAATTTCTTCAATTTCACTTCTAATTTCAACCAATTGGGTTCCCAGAGTTCGACGTCTTTTGCAAAATGGTCATTGGGATGAGTTTTATTTCTAGACTTAATAGGCAACAAGGTTATTTTAAAGAATAAATGTGATCATAAAGACAAAAAAATGTTTGACAAAGAAGGATATCAAAGGGATTTATGACAAGGCTGTGTAAGAATGAAATGTGGGATGACATGTCATCAGGAAATAAGAACTACAAAAGTAGAAAGAAATCTTGGGGCAAATAAAGCCGCTATATGTGATAGAAAGTAAAAAAAATCATGATGGAAAAGCACAAGTCTCAAAACCAGGTCGCTTACTCAGAAACCGAAATCAAGCAAATAATTTAGCTTAATATCATGATGATTAGAAGTGAGAATCGAGACAATAGCCTAAGATGACAAGAGAAAGTTGGTATATTTCATGGAAGACTACTTTTATTTATTTATTTTAAGGGTAGTCATCTCTTGATGAGATTGTTTATTTTATGTTTAGAATAGTTGCCTCTTGATGAGACTGTTTAATTTGTTTTAAAGGTAGTTATCTCTCGTGAGATCATTTTTTTCTTTTCATTTTAAGGGTAGTTATCTTTAATGAGTCTGTTTATTTTGTTTTAAGGGTAGTTATCTCTTGATAACACTATTTATTTATTTATTTTGTTTGGTTTATTTTAAGGGTAATCATCTCTTAATGAGATTGTGTAGTTGTTTTCTTTTATTTTAAGTTACGGGTAATCGCCTCTCAATAAGGTTGTTTCTTTTAATGTTGAGCCAAGCTCGCTTTCTTTTCAATACAAAATTATTATACAAAGTTAAAGAAAAATAAAATCTTCAATGTTTTTGTATCATAAGTATTGTAAACAGGGAGCAAATATCATAACCCATTTTTTATCCCCTAATTTTTAAAAGATGTTTTCAAAAATAAAAATAATGAGTGAAATGATAAGCAAAAAAGGAAAGTGGGTGAGATAAGAAGATAAGAAAATAGAGGGATAAGGAGATAGGAAGATAAAAAGATTAGAAGTTAGTGAGATAAGAAGGGATAAAAATATAAATAGAGAAGTGAATGAGTTATAAATAGATCATACAATTGAAGAAAAGAAATCAGAGAAAACCAAAGAGAAAATGAAGCAAAAAATACAAGCACTCCTAAAAAAAATAAAAAGAAGGAAAAACAAAACAAAACAAGCCTATCTCTTATCCAAAACTACAACAACTTTTTTTTTCCCTTCCTTTATCCTTGCAAGAATCCACTAACACAACTCATACAAACACATTGTAACCAACCTTCTGCCATCATAGCTTCAATCAACCACCCTTCTAATCAAAATCAGCTCACCAACAAAACGCCACCCAAACCACCATGAACTAGACCAAAAACAACCTCTCACCACCACCATTACACACCATTTCTTATAATCTTATACTTACCAACCCGATCACTATAAAATGAAGCTACCACTTATGAATCATCGTAACATAGCCATTCTTTCTAACCGATCATCCACACTTGAAATCTGAAAAACCCAAAAATCCCAACAACCATGTAACACTCCTTCCACCACAACACCGAATCCTTTTCCAACCTGAAATCCTAGTCGCAAATCAGATCCATTCTCACACTTCTAATAACCTAGAAAGACTGAGTTTTTTTTGCTAGTTTTCTAGGTTTTGTGATAGCAAGTGATGCACATGCGCCATACTCTAGACAAGCCGTCCACCAACAATACCCAATCTAATTTTATCAACATTTGGTCAACTCTAACAAGTCTTAAAGTTGTTTTTGAACCCCAAATAATTTTTTTTCTTATTTTGGATAATTTTTAATATATTATCATTTTTTATATTATGATGAATATTTAAAGTGTTTGGGTCCACATCAACCTTGGAGGTATGTAGCCGTCAAGAATTTATTTTTTTGATGTATGATAAGGTTAGAATCAATACCCCACAATAGGAGAGAGGGTATTAATTGAAATTTAAATAAAAAATTAATGCAAAGTAAAAAATACATTAAAATAAAGAGGGTTCTTATATAGGAGTAGTTGTGGCTAAATATTGTATGTAACATGAACAACACACTTTAATAATTTATGATGATCTTTCCAAACAAGCACAAGCTTATCATCAAATGTCTCTTCTATTATAAAAACTGTCTGGTTGTGAAACTTTTCCAATATATGTTTTTTATTTGCATTCACACCTTTTGGAATGAGTCACTAAACCAAGTTTTTTTAGGTGAAGGAAGTATGATTGTTTTATCAATAGTTAAAACCCGATTAGGAGATGTTTCAACTTATATTCCTATTAATGTATGAACAACACACTTTAATAATTTATGATGATCTTTCCGAACAAGCACAAGCTTATCATCAAATGTCTCTTCTATTATAAAGACTGTCTGGCTGTGAAACTTTTCCAATATATGTTTTTTATTTGCATTCACACCTTTTGGAATGAGTCGCTAAACCAAGTTTTTTTTAGGTGAAGGAAGTATGATTGTTTTATCAATAGTTAAAACCCGATTAGGAGATGTTTCAACTTATATTCCTATTAATGTAATATCCATTATAGGTAAGAACATAAAAAAAAAATAGCAAGTACATAAATGAGTAATAACCCTTAATAAAGATTGTGTCACAACTTTATAATTAATTCATATATCAGGCGGTCTTAAAAGTTTAATTGCTAGGTCTACCTTCGAGTGACCAATCCATAAGGGCTTTAAGGAAAAAGAGAACTGGTGAAGTTATAGGTCAGGTTTGTAAGCCTTATTTCTAAATTGTTGATCCCAAGTTCCCACAATTGCCTAATCTTACCTGTTGATTCTAAGAGATAGAAGGGGCTCAATTCAAGCTGCTAATTCAATCTGACTCGCCATTTCATCAGGGAGCCTTAAAACTATGAATCATAGAACTATAATGAAATATACAATCAACCAACATTTATCAAATTTGACAAAGAGTCAAAAGAAACTCCAAATATTTGATGTTTTTCTCCTTCAATGAAATCTCAATTCCGAAGACGGTTTCATTAGATATCTAATAACTAAAGTTAATTTTTCAATTCAGTCTTCCACCACCATGAAACCAAATTAGATTCAAGCATGATAAACTTTTCGGTTATTGGAAGAACTCAAGTACTCTCTTTCAGATCGAGTAAATGACTCTTAGAGATCTTTTTCTTTTTAGAAGATAGATACATGAGTGAAACAATCAACATATTGATAAAAGAAGACCCAAAGGATTCTTTTAATGTATCATTTATAGGTCCAATGAAATTCATAGGTATAGAAAGAAGCCTTGAAAAATAGATATTTTTTCTTTCAACCATCTTTTAATTGTGAACATGATATAAAAGGACCATTACTATAAATATAATTTAATTGATTAGTCAAAGAGATATTCAATAACTAAAATAAATATCTCGGTTCTTTGGGATCTTTTTGTTCTTCAAATGGAATGAACAAAGATGAAATTATATTGGTTCTTTAAATGTCTTTCTAAATATTTTTTTATTCATGAAAGATACGAAGGAGATGAATAATCATATGCTTTTGAAAGAAATTAAAGAATTTATTGAGAGTCCTACAAGGTTCATTAATTTCTTTCCTCTAACAAATGGTCAGAACTTCATCTTAGTTTGAATCTTCCTAAGAGGTCCACTAGAGATCATAAATTATTGAAGAAATAGCAAGATATTACTTTAGTCCCTTCCAAATGATCGAAAAAAGAAGAAATAATCAATATATTTAAAGTAATTATATATTTACAAAATACCATCTTAATTCATCCAATTTCACCAAATTAGGGATGTGATATGGTTTTGAAGGATGGACTGGATGTGGAGAGTTCCAATAATATTTCTTTCTTGAATAAAAATTTGTTTTTTATTTATTTCATATATATATATATATATATATATATATATATATATATATATATATATATATAAAATCAAAACGAGGGATACATGTTCCACCATGATTCTAAATTATAAGAGAGAATAAGAAATGACAAATTTATTTATTCTACTAATAACCTAGCCAAATCTTGTATATCATAAGATCCGAGACTCTTTTCAAATCTTATTCCACCTTGACCAAGGATTTCCTAGTCATACTATTTGAGAATAAATAAAATATTTTCTCTAATTCATCTAAGGTGATGAATTATCACTTGATCACTTAAATATCTTCATATAGTTCATGCTACACCTAATGTCTACTATTTTGTTATCTCGATTAAGGTAACATGTAACAGTATTAAAGCATAACATTTTCTATATTAAATGAGTTAGTGATATGAAGTTTAAGGATCACTTATGTAACCATCACATGAGCCTTTTTATAGACATAGGTGATCTCTCCATATGAAATTCTCATGTGGGTAAGTTCAGTGTATATGTCTTATGACAAGCACCTGCATATTAATTCTAGGAACTCCTTATACCTCAGTTCATAAGAATAATTGTTTCTTTTGATAAAGGAAAGAACATGATATGTATTGGTCTTTACGGGTCTAATGAATGTCGAGTATTTAAGAGAGCATTGACCAAGAACATTTTAGGAACAATGTTTTGATGCAATAGGAATTCTATAATTATAACAACTTTATAATTTTTTTTGTAAAGAATTTTTGTCTTATGAACTTTATCTTTACTCTAGATTCATTAATCTAATATTACATGAATATAATAATACTATGTGTAACCAATCAATTGACTACAAAGCATATTAAACTAACACACTGATAAAAGGAAATGGCTTTGAGCATAAGTGGTATCGATGGTCCTTTTACAGTGTAGAAATGACTACAAGGCATATTAGCCAATCCTATAATGTTTTGAGCACCGTTTATTGATTTTACAGTGGGATCGATGGTCCTTTTGCAGTGCAGAAATGGCGTTGAGCATAAGTGGTATTTATAGCTGAACATGAAGGTTTATCTTAGACTTCCTAGTCAAAAAAAGAACTTTTCATGTTTTAAAAGGAAAGATAGGTGGTCACAATTAATCCTAACATTACAACAATATTTCAGCTTAATATATAGTAAAGTTAAAGTCTGTTTTGAATTGATTTTTCGCAATGCATATCTTTATGCTAACAAACATAATTGTCAATTTAACCATTTTATCAGGTGAAAATTTTACCAAAAATTTTCAGAGATCTTATATTATATATGGTTAAAATTGGAAGTAAGACGGACAACTAAAAAGCCTTGCAATAAGGCTCAAAAGTTATTATGCACTATTTATATTTATTTTCTATTTGATTTAGGATTTTTTTTCTATTTAATTTAAAATTCTTTTATTATTTTTTTAAAATTTTTTGGGATAATTTGTACCTATTATAAATAAATTTATTTAATTTGTATTTAAGTTTTTTTACCTACTTTGATTTTAAAATAATATTTGTATGCGAGGAAAATTCAAAACGTTTTGGTTCTTGAAAGAATTTATATTGAATTATTGAATAATAACTATTTTTGTGGAGTTGTCCTTATGTTTTTTTTTATTTGCTTATTATTGGGTGAGGATTTAAATTCTAATAATGTTAGTTACTCGGTTAAAAGTAATCGTTGTGCCACGCGAGAATTAAATAGGTTTCTTCCTTTTAAACTTCCATCCGAGAAACCAAAACCAGAATATTTTATTATTAAGAAAAACCTTTTCTCTTAATTACAGTACCCAACACTAGTGATCAAATGATCGGAACCACCGCAAGGAGAAAATTATTACAAAGCAGAATCCAACACCTTTAACTTAAGTACAAGGAAAGACTTAAGAAACCATCTTGACATACTTATATAGTACTTGCTTGTTCTTCTGCGGCCTTCAATTATTACAAAGTATAGGAATTTTCAGGTTCAGGCATCAGGATTTGCCAAGAAGTAAGCCTCGACAGCCTTGAACAGTCCTTCGGTCTTCTTGCCATCCTTCTTGATTTGATCCTCCTTGATCTCAGCACCATCCTTTATATAGTACTTGCTTGTTCTTTTGCAGATGGATCCTCCCTCAGGAGTGGGAACAAACTTATGTTCGAAAATGACTTTCTCAACTCCCTCCATCCAAACGTTAGATTCAATCAAACTGAAGCTGTATGCGAAATTCTCTTCATCAATTGTTTCAATCTTCTGCTTCACGTAGGTGAGTCCTTTGCCTGCAAGTGAAATCTACAGCGTTATTTCTTTGTGCAACACATATAGCTAGCTAGTGATACACTAATTTCAAGGCCACCCTTTATTTTATTCTTCTTGGGTAATATATATGTATATATATATTAGTTACAGCAAGTAGCTAAGAGATGATAGAAGTAATAACTTGCCTTCAACAAAAGTGACCTTTCTTATTGTTCCTGGCCCTCCGTTTCCTTCAATTATCTCAGAGCTTACAATAGCTTGCGGTAGAATTTTAGGTATAAGAGTATCAGTCTCAAGGCAATAGACCTTGAAGAGCTTGGCAGGAGGGACAGCGACAGAAAACTCATTTTCAAAAGTGATGAGACCCATGATAACCAAATATTAGTTACAAAGATTACAGAAGAAAGAAATTAGAGGGGGAATTTGAAGCTATGAAGGATGGTTCTGGGGTGAAGAAATGTGAGAATTGGAGGAGGAATTTATAGGATAAGTGTATGAACGTCTCATCTGGATCAAAGTCCCTGTCCCCTTCATCGTTCTTATTTTTTGTAGAATTATTGTTCTGGTCAATATAAGCAGCTTTGAATCTAGAGAAATTATAAAATTCTCAAGTTGATGTACATTGATCTCACAATGATATTGTAAATCTTTCAGAACTAATTAATTCCTAAGCAGACTTTTCACATGCAGCAAACAAAACTTTAATTTATTTCGCACTCCAAAATCCTTCATTATTCGTAAGAAATTGGTGGACAAGAAAGTATAAATAATAATATTCGTCTACCTGCATTAATAAACTATGGTAGGAGTCATAGTTTTAAGTCGTCGGTCAAGCCACCAAGAAAGAAAAATAGCCATTCTATTCACTTTTGAAAAGGATACATATAGTTTCTTCTTTACGTATTTAGTCTCTTCAGTTTGGAAATTGATTATTTTAGTTTAATTTTAAATTTTTAATTCTCAATGGCTGAAATCAAAATCAACTCTAATTCATTGCAAAAAGGAACTGTATCCAACTGTTTAGATTCAATTTGATAATAATTTTTTAAAAAAATTTCCAAGATTTTGAACTTTACTTTCTTTCTTCCTTTATTTTTATTTTTATTTTTTTGTTAAAACGTCACTCTTATCTAATTCCTATAGCATCTAGATGTTAGAAGTATATGTGTTCAAAAAAAAAAAAACCTTAACCAATCAAATTTCACAATGTGTCATTTTAATTTTATTTTTACATAAAAAAATAAAACTAAAATAAATAACATGGAAAATAAGTTAGGTTTCATATATTTCTTGGCTAATCTTTGACATGTGGAATGAGATGAGATATTTAAAATATTTTGTCAGAAATACAAGATCCCACAAATAAAGATGAAGCAATATATAAAATAATATAATGTGGTATTAGCAAAAGACTAAAGTGCCTCTCCAAATCTTTATAAATAAAGGGTCTCATCTTAAACCAAAAAAAAAAAAAGATTTTAAGAGATATAAATTTTTTTTTAGGACAAGCTCTTCAAGCAAGGAAGTTCTCTAAAAAACTCTCAAACCTTCTTCATCAATGCTTGAGATCTACAAAGAATGAAACTCTTTTGAATCAAGCTTAAACGCCTGATAAGAGTTTTTCAACAAAAATCTTCTTCAAGACAATCTATTCAAGCAAGGAAACTTTTTTGAAAGCTCTCGAGCCTCCTTCATCCATGCTTGAAGTTTATAAGGAACGAAACTCTATTGGATCAAGTTTAAACGTCCTATAAGAGTTCTTCAACAACACTTTAAAGATAAATCAAAGGTACTCTTCAAAGTATTAAATCACCAAATCTCGCTCTACAATACATGCCTAAATTTGTGTTCTAGTAAAGCACAAATCTAGGCTTGGTTTCACAAATAAATCAAGTCATCATAAATCAAATTCAATGGAAGAATAAAATGATTGTTTATTCATTTGTATTTAAAATAGAGATTATACCCATTCATATATTTTAATAAAATTTAATATATGTACATGTGTGCTTGTTTAATTTCAGGTACTCAAAATTATGTTTATAAATATTTGGTGACTCTACTGGGAAAATCTCTACCTCTCATCACTTCCTTTCAACAAAGAATTTCCAACATCTCTACCTCTCAATGGAAACCAGGAAGAACATGACCACAGTTGTTGCTTCCAAAGACTACAGGACTATTAATTCAAGTCATTGATACTCTATTAAAGATTCTCCAACCTCGTCTCTAAAAAAAAATTCATCATCGAGTTGTATGAGAAAGTTCAGTTGATTCTCAACCTAATAGGGACAAAGAATACACAAAGGGAAAGAGAGCTCGCTACTCGAAGGTTGAAATTATAAGTAACTCCACCTCAAAATTCAAGTGGGGCACATGACTTTTCATCGACCCTTAAGGTGACTACTTTGATAATTAACTTGTGGAGACTTTTCCATGACAGCTAACATCTTCAAGAAAGGCTTCAAGTTTTGTTACCATGTCAGTGATGACAACTAAGACTACATCTTTGGCAGAGCAAGTGGCTAACTTGGCAGTACTTGTCGAGGGGCTTTCAACTTCACTCAAAGTAAACAATTAAGAGATAGTGAAATTGATAAACAAGCTTGAGAGCATAAATGAGGGAGGCCAAACTTTGGCTATTAAGGTTTTGTAAGAAGATCACTTGGATGTTGTTGAGGATTCTACAATTAGAGCTATAAGGAATATATGTGGTATTAGATCTTTACCATGAATCAAGTGAAAGAGCTTATCAAGGAGGCTATTATGGACCAAGTAGAAAGTTCAATTTAACCTTCGTATTTTTATACGAAGCTATAAACCCAAAGGATTGACCTATTAAGAATAGTTAGAAACAATTAGAATATGAGTTGCTTAACCGTTTCTGCAGCACTAATTGTGTGGTCACCATGATTGAACTCACCAATACGTGTTAATGAGCAGAAGAGCCTGTAATCGACTACATTCATCGGTGGAGAATTCTTAGCCTCAATTATAAGAATTGACTTATCGAAGCTTTTACTTTAGATATATGCATTTAAATGATGTATTGGGGACTACACTACATTTTACAAGGCATCAAACCTAAGTCTTTTGAAGAATTGGTTACTCAAGCACACGACATGGGCTTAGCATTGTTATAGTCAAAAACTCATCATTATTTATGCAAGAGCCTACAGGTTATGAATTCTCATAAGCAACACAACCATTGGGAATTGGTTCATTAAATATAACACCAGTTGAGAAACAATTCATCAAGTTCCATAACCATTAAGAAATAGTTTGTCAAGCACAATGAACGTTGAGAAACGGTTTGCCAAACACAACAACCATTAAGAAATAGTTTGTCAAGCACCATAACCACTGAGAAACCATTCTTTGAGCTCTATGACCGTTGAGAAATAGTTCTTTAAGCTCCACAATCGCTGAGAAACAGTTCTTCAAGCTCCATGACCATTGAGATATAGCTTGTCAAGCACTAAAATAATTGAGTAACAGTTCCCAAAAGCCATAATTGTTGAGAAATGGTTCACATACCAAACTTCCAAAGCAACAACTATTGAGAAGTAGTTCACGCATCAAATCCTATGAAAAAGCCAATAATTGTTGAGAAATGGTTAACACCAAACACTTTGAAAAATTATAATCACCAAAACAATTTATATGGAACCTCAAGTCAAGATGGTCAAACCATATTTAAGTTCCAAAATATTGTTTTACAAAAACATTGAATATTACAGAAATGAAAAAAAAAAAAACAAAAACGTGAATCTTGATATAAAAACCAAGATGTCTAAATGTATGGCAAATGCCTTTTTTTATAGGAAAAAATCTACAACTATTGATGTGGTGGCTAACTATGGATTTGGTGTCTGGACAAAATATCAATGATATTATCATAATTTGAATAGATGGTCTTCATGAATAGATTGTCTCATCTTTCCAAAAAAGAAGGAGCTGATTTGGGAAACTAGAACTCCAAATATAAGCTGAACACCAAATAATATTTGGACTGCAGGATAGATTCGATCAGACTTTTTTGTTTCTAAGATTTGAACTTAAAAACAACAATATTGAGTCTTGGGCTTTTCATGAATGTTTTAGGCTTATATCTTAGCTTTTCATCAAGTTAAACCACACCCGAATTCAAGGTTGGTAGATCCAATTATAACCTGAAAACCAAATGGTGTTCCAGTTTGAATAAAGCCAATCCAACTGGGATTTCTTCTGTAAGCCTAGCCCTCTTTTTGTCTCTTTATATAAACCTTATTTTCAATAATTAGACACATGAATCAGTTCTCTAAATTGTGAGATATGCCTACTTTACAAACCCACATTTAAAACTAAACATATACCATAAATTAAAGATATTTTATATTATCAGAATTGTTATTATAAAACATGTTTAAGTCAGGGAATGTAATGATACTTTAAATGTAATATGTTGATATAAAATCTTAATTAAATACACTTTTAAGTACTTATCACACCCCTGAACCTACTTATTATTAGTCCCTAGTAATTGAAACATTAAAATAGAAAAACAATTATAGAATCTAAAACCAAGACATTCATCATTTTACTTCCACTAATCAATTCAACTAAACAAACTCTTATTAGATTTATATTTCTACCATATAAACAAAATTTGTTCTAATATTTTTCTAAGGTTAACTTCCTTTGGTGTGTGTGTGTGTATTCTTTTCTCATTTTTTTTAATATCATAACTTAAAAAACAACACAATGCATCTTTAACCCTTGTCACGAGCTTTGGGCTAATAACTCCCAGACAAGTTGGCCTTAAGGCATCAAGTGTTGAGACACCCCTACGAGGTTAGTAACTTGGGTTACAAATACTTAAATGTAGATAGTGCAATGTTTGATTCTTTTAAGCTTTCTCCTCGATTTATATGACAAGCTTTGGAGCAATAACTCTCAGGTCAGTTAACTTTAGGGTATTAGGTATTAAGACATCCCTTCGAGCTTAACTACTTAGGTTAAGGAGGCTACGAAACTGAATTTATCTACATATTTATTGATTTATTTTATTATTATTGATATTATATATAACTACCCGGCTTTTTCAAAGCCAAAATTGATGGATTTTTTTTTATAAGTCATCAGGTTCTGAATGTAAAATCACAATATCATTCTGTAGATTTATAATTGCATTCCATTCATTAATAAGACACAATCCACATAGGATAACGTAAATCAATATTCTTATAAAATGGATTCTCAATACACATACCCATAATATTATATTTTTATACTCATAGGTTTACATTACATCATGTTGACATACTCATAAATTCACATTCTTGTTGTAGTCTCGTTATCATCACAAGTTCTGACAAGAGTGTCGAACGACAAGTTACACAACTAGTACTTTTATTTATCATGACCCTATGTAATTTCACAACATAACATTCTCATAAGAAGAATACCACATATGGATATTCATACACATCATATCTACATATTCGCACATACAAATCCATGTTCCATTTAAATTTTTCATTACAAGTCTTTACAAAAGGGGTTTGACGACTAATTGAGTGATTAACACGTCTGTTCATATAGGATTCATATCACCCATAACATGCGAATATATAGTTCTTTTCAAAATGTGTGAGCCGTGAAATGGATTTTCTTATGCACCATGTTGGTATGATGTTCTTGTTACAGCACAAGGTAATTTCAAACATTATAAGCAATTTAGAAACATAATAAAGCAATATTAACGTTACATTTCATTCATGGACCAAAAGAGCATAATTCTTTCATTTCTCCTTAGTTACGTAAATACCACCCTTAATAATTCATCAATTACCGAGGCTAATTACAATACTCAAACCTGGTCATCGATCTTGAATATCGTTAGCCGAACTAACATTATTCTCTGTTTAAAGCATAACAATCATAGTTCTTTCATATACTTGGTATATTTAAAATATAGTACACATGAAGGCATCAATTCTTGAAACTAACTCATAACTCCTAAATACGGCTATCCTCTTAGGACGTCATTAGTCAAAACCAATTGTTTATTCATCTCGGTCATCCCCTTAGGATGCCATTAGCCAAAGCTAATTATTTACTCATCCTGGTCGTTCATCCTGGTGATTCACTTAGGATGTCATTAGTTGAAACTAATCATCAATGATAACCCAGTCATCCACTTAGGATGCTTTAGTCGAAACTAATCATCAATCACGACTTGGTCATCCATCTTGGATGCCATTAGCCGTAGCTAATCATAAAACGCGACCTAATCATCCTTCTAGGATGTCATTAGCCGAAGCTAATCATTAACCAATCAAACGTTTAATATGCGATTTATGAAATCACTATAACATGATAATGTATCCTTTATAATGCTAATTAAAATGATTCATCCAATTTAACATTCATTATAACATAATAGTAAACCCTTCGTAATACTTGTTCAGACATTTCGTAATAGCTTAACTTTTAGTATACATAATAATAGATCCTTTGTAATGCAAACAAACATTTCATGTAAACACCAAAAAAAGAAGAAGGAAAAGCTAGAAATGACTCCACCGTCACTGTCGATTTCTGAATTGGCAAGGATAGTTTTTGCTGTCAATTTCTGAATCAGCAGCAATACTGTATAACCCAACAAAAATTAGTGTTGGATCGGCCTATCCTATGAAAGAACTGGAATAGAAACCAGCCTAGAATAACTCACAAGAGGGATAGGAATCCAAGATATCAACCACCCAAACACCTCCCCTTTCATTTAAGAGGGGGTATAAATGCAAAGAGACAGGGGGGTGACCTTTTCTCTTTCATAAATGGGCAGCCAGCAGCCCTAAACTGCAGCGATCTCTCTCTTTCCCAAAGAAAAACTAGCCAGCTGCATGCAGCAGACCCTCTCCCTCTTCCCAAAGAGAAGACCCCCAACCCAGCTGAATGTATCCCTCTTGAACCCTAGAATGGAAATGAGAGTTAAAGAGTACTAAAAAATGGTTGAAACCATGACAAGCGAGGGTGTGTAAAGGCCGCCTGGTGCAACTATAGAAGGAAGGAGGGACAAACCAAAACTAAAGAGGAAAAAGAAGCAGAAAACCATCGGTAGAGGGGGGAGAAAAACTTGTTAAATCCCTTCCTAAAACTACTAAATATAGTAAGGTATGAACCAAATCTTTTCTCCACTTATTCTTTGGAATTTAGAACTGAAAAAAAAAGACCCTAAGAAAATGACCTAGAACTTCTAGCTAGTTGTGAAGGAAACCGAAACTAACTAAAAGGACAAGAAAACAGGGATGAATGCGGGCTAAATTTCCAGAACAATTAACACAAAAAAATGAATAGATTGAATGGACAAAACTTGGTAAAGGGTCGGCTATAACTGAAGGGCTGGTCAGATTGCATGCTGGAACTGAAATGCATGTAGATGTTCATACTTGAAAATTGTATGATTCTGCTGGATTCTAAGAACAAATTGTATGCTGGAACTGAAATACATGTAGATGTTCATGCTGAAATTGTATGATTTTGTTGGATGCTAAGAACAAAATGTATGCTAAAACCGAAATGCATGTAGATGTTCATGCTTAAAAATTATATGATTCTGCTAAATTATAAGAACAAATTGTATACTGGAACCAAAATGCATGTAGAAGTTCATGCTTAAAATTGTATGATTTTATTGGATCCTAAGAATAAATTGTGGTGTCAGCATCAAATTACTTTTGCTACCGTTCGACAACAAATCAATTTTCGCTGCCGAATTGTGGTGTCGGCAGTGAATTAGTTTTTGCTGGCGAATTGTGTTGTTCGCAGTGAATCAATTTTCGCTTCCAAATTTTGTGTAACTAGTGAATCAGTTTTGTTACTGAATTCTGTGTAACCAATAAATCAGTTTTTGCTAACGAATTGTATGTCACCAGCTAATCATTTTCGCTGTCAAATTTCATGTCACTAGCTAACCAGTTCCTGCTGATGAATTGTATGTTGATGTAACCATATTATTCGATAGTTTCACCCACATCTACCTAATGTTTTGTCCATGTTTTATATATAAAATGCCTTGATATTCTTTGTTTTTTGTTTTGAAGGCATTTTTGGATGAAAGATGCAAAAAGGAGTAAATTGGAGGTAATTGGCAGATTTGACGTTCAGTCGATGTTTTGTGCAGAGCGTGAGTTCTAGAGATCGAAATGAAGTGATTCCAGTGGCACTAAAAAGCTAACATCCATACCTTTCTGGAAATGTAATGCAAGAAAAATAAAAGGAGAAAGATCATGGAAATCACATCCTGCAAAGTCAAATCTCGCATTCTGCCAGTGTTGACCTTTGGTCATTCAAAATTTAATATCTGGAGCTACAGAAGTCCAATTGATGAAAACTCAATTTTCTTGGATTCCTAATTCAAAGACCTATCCACGCTCCAAATTGCAGCCAAAACCGATGTCATATGAGGGAGATATGATTTTCCAAAGATGACAACTGAATTCTGCCAGCAAACAGGTTTCGTGAAGAAACGAGTCCAAATTACATTTCGAAGCATCTAAACCGACATCCAAGTTTTTATATCAGCAATTTAGCTCCTCTAAGTCAGAGTTTGAAGATTTCATGCAAGGCTATTTCTCCTTTTTAGGAAAAATAGTTATTGAAGTACTTAAATGTAAACTGTCAACTTAAGGAAGGACTATTTTGTAAAATAGAGACCTAGGGTTTCCTAGGATATAAAAAGAATGAGAGAAGAGAAGGGGGGCAGCCAACCAAGAAGAGAAAAAACGCCCCCTTCCTCTAAGAAACCCTAAATTATGCATTCTTCCTTCTTTTTGTTTAGTTGTTCAACAAACATGCAAGGCTAAACACTTTTTCTTGGTTGCAAGGACACGGAAACCTTCGGATTTCAAGAACTGTGAGATTTATTTTACCTTTTCTTTTTAGTTTATATGATGAATATGTTTGTTCTCCTATGCTTATTTTTCCTATGATTGTTTATTTTAATTGCTAGAGCGGACTCTAAGTTATTGTTGTAGACAATCTATTGTTAAGTTTGATATCAAAACCGGAGTTGTGGTATATGAACTTGTGAAGCAACTGAGTTTAATAATTGTGGCGGATCTACATTATTAATCTTAGGGAGAACATTCAATCAAATCAAACATAGACTGCGGACAGTTATGTTTTCTTGATTAATCAACTTATCTAGTTCTTAAGGCTGCCATTGAATTAAATTACTAGTGCGGACACTGTGGTTGTTTGATGGTTAGGGCTAGTTATACGGCGGATCCGTTAACTAACCAATGTTAAGAAGAGATAAATATTCAGAATATAAATTGATGTTTCGTTTCCATGATCAGTTCTGATTTCTGTAGGTGGATGTGTGCTTGTGACCAAGGTTTGTTCTCTTGATAATTTTTTGATTTTATTAAATTTCGTTTGATAGTTTTCTGTTTTCTTTTGCTTTAGCCTACATAACTTCCAAACCCCCCCCCCCCCCAAATTACATATCATCTAGCATAAAAATCTAACTTGAATCTTCCTCGTGGGATCGACCCCTTGCTTGCTCTATACTATCTTGTGTGTTGTGTTTGAAGCTAGGGTAATTAATTTGTGCGACCGCGACATCGCAACAAATTTTGGCGCCGTTGCCGGGGAGGTAATTTTAGTTGATTTTTGTGCTTGTACTGTTATTTTTATTTGCTGTGATTCAAAAAAAAAAAAAAAAAAGAGAAACAGAATTTTTGCTTGCGACGGTACTGTTCACTTGCGGTAGTGGTACTGTTCAAAACAGAGTTTTTGGTGGAATTAGGTATCGGGCTTTTTTTTCCTAAAGGAAAACGACGTTCTGAACAGGACTAGTGATGCATCACTAGCCCCACCCTATTGAGGCCAAATTCCGCTGTTTTCTAGTGTTTTTAGGCAGTTTTAGGTTTCTACCGTAGGATTTTCGTACAATTTGCATTGTTTTCGATCTCTTGTGTGGTTATTTTCTTTTGAGTTTTCTTAGCAATTTATGCCTGTGACCCGTTCTACTAATCAAATTCAAGTGCAGGTTGATCTTGAAATAGAAAGTACTTTACACAGATTAAGAAAGGAAGCTCGCCTCAACACCATGGCTATTGCACGACAACAAACACTCAAAGAGCTTGCTGCTCCTAACGTGGAAAATCAACCATTGTGCATTAACATTGACAATAATGTAAACTTTGAGCTCAAATCTGGTTTTATACATTTCCTCATACTCATCTCAAGGAATTCCATATGGTTTGCGTTGGCATGAAACCGAATGGAGTTGACGAAGAACAGGTTAAGTTGAAAGCTTTCCCTTTCTCTTTAAAAGGGGCAGCAAAGGCATGGTTTTTCTCTATTCTCCCAAGTTCCATTGGAACTTGGAATGCCATGAAGAAGATTTTCCTTGAAAAATATTTCCCAGCATCTCGAGTTGCCAACATAAGGAAAGAAATATGTGGGATTCGACAATCTCATGGAGAGACACTTTCCGAGTATTGGGAAAGATTTGAGCAACTGTGCATTCAATGCCCTCATCATCAAATACCCGATCAGCTGCTCATTCAATATTTCTATGAAGGATTGATGCCTACTGACCGTAGTATCATTGATGCTGCAAGTGGAGGGGCATTGGTAGATAAGACACCCGAGGCTGCACGCCAATTGATCTCAAACATGGCAGCCAACTCGAAACAGTTTGGCACTCATGGAGACTTCGCAAATAAACGAGTAAATGAGGTAAGTATTTCTAACCTTGAGAATAAAGTTAATGATCTTACTTCTCTTGTGCGTTCTTTGGCTTGTGGCAATGTACAAGCAGGTGAAAGTTTGTAGCATATGCTCCTTACAAGGACATGCTTCAGATATGTGCCCAACAATGCAAGAAGATTACATTGAACAAGCTAATGCAGTTGATGGAGCATTCAATGGACAGTCCCAGCGTAAATATGATCCCTTTTCCAACACGTACAATCCTGCATGGAGAGATCATCCCAACTTATGCTATGGGAACCCACCTCAACAAGGCAATCAAGGCCGACAGTTCCATCCCCATGGATTTCAATCCCAACAGAATTATCAAGCAAGACAGCCCCCTCCATTCACAAACTCTAATGTTATGGGGTCATCATCCAATGATGATCTTCGTGAGATGATGAAAACTTTGGCTTCTAACACTGTGACCTTGCAACAAAATGTTATGTCTTTTCAACAAGAAACAAGGTCAAGTATTCACAACTTGGAGAAGCAAATGGGGCAAGTAGCTTCAAGTGTGGGGAAATTGGAAGCACAAATGAATGGAAAATTGCCCTCCCAAGCATTGAATCCAATAGAGAATGTTAGTGTGATCATGCTACGAAGTGGGAAAGAACTTGAAGAGAAAAGGTCAAAACAAATTGAGATGGAGGAAGAAGAAGAGATAGAAACTGAATTGAGTACAAAGAAGGAACATCCTCTTCCTCTACAAACTGAAATAATGACCAACACTCCAAAGGTAACTCCTCAATTCAATGAATTCCAGTTTTAAAACAATTCCACCCTTTCCTGTGAGTTCTTCTAGGTCAAAGAAAGAGGACAAAGAAAAAGAGATTTTAGAGGTTTTCAAGAAAGTAGAACTCAACATTCCTTTGCTTGATGTTATCAAGCAAATTCCCAAGTATGCCAAATTCTTGAAGGAGTTGTGTACTACCAAGAGAGCTTTCAAACTAAAAGGTCATGAAATGGTAAGTATGGGTGAAGTTGTATCTGCTATTGTTCAAAAGAATATGCCTTTGAAGCAAAAAGACCCAGGTGCGTTTACTATCCCATGTGTTATTGGTAATGCTAGTTTCAAAAGGGCCTTGTGCGATTTAGGTGCATCCATTAGTGTTATGCCTAAACATGTTTATGATTCTCTTAGTCTTGAGCCTTTGAATAAAACTAGCATTGTAATACAACTTGCGGATCGTAGTTTTGTTTACCCACTTGGTGTGATAGAAGATGTCCTAGTCAAGATTGACAGTTTGGTCATTCCATGCGACTTTTATATTCTTGATATGGAACATGATTCTTGTGATTCATCAAACAACACTCCTATATTGT
Source organism: Populus simonii (assembly GCA_007827005.2). Classification (NCBI taxonomy): domain Eukaryota; kingdom Viridiplantae; phylum Streptophyta; class Magnoliopsida; order Malpighiales; family Salicaceae; genus Populus; species Populus simonii. Next base: position 1,568,640 of record CM017471.2, on the reverse strand, counting down.
TTGGGAGACCATTCTTGAAAACTGCCAATACAAAAATTGATTGTGGTAAGGATACTTTGTCTATGGAGGTAGGAGATGAAAAAATTGAATTTAATTTTCATGATGCAATGACATATCCTTATAGCAATGTTTATTCTATCACATGTTATGACCAAGTTGATAAGTGTATGCAGCAAGTTTGTGATTTTGATAGTGAGGATGGATTAAGCGTAGCTTTGAGCTGTGGCTATGATTTTACCAAGATAAAAGAGATGGAGAGGCATATATGTGTTCTCCAAAATGTGCATGACTCAGCATTGGATTTACAAGCTTTGCAAATTGTACTCCATGATGCAGGAGTCATTTACCTCATCATGGACAGTGAATGGGTGGCGCCTATCCTTTTGGTGCCTAAAAAGATTGGAATTACGTTGGAAGAGATTCGAAATGATTCTTACGAGAATGCAAGGATTTATAAAGAAAAGACTAAGAGTCTCCATGACCAAATGATTACAAGAAAAGAGTTTAATGTTGGAGATAAAGTCCTCTTTTATCATTCGCGTTTGAAACTTTTTCCTGGAAAGTTGCGCTCTCGTTGGATTGGACCCTTTGTTGTTTCTAATGTTTTTCCTTATGGTGCAGTTGAAATTACAAGTTTAGAAACCAACAAAGTACTCAAGGTCAATAGGCATCGCTTGAAACCTTTCTATGAAGGTTGGACGGCAGAACTCACCGCTTTTGTAGAGTTAGCTGAACCAATCTATGAAGAATGAGCATGCCACATGTCAAGCCAATGACATAAAACAAAAGCGCTTACTGGGAGGCAACCCAGCACAAAAAAAAAAAAATCAGATTTGCTTTCTTTGTCCTTATCTTTTATTTTTTTTCGCATTTTAATTTTTTTTCTTTCTGTCATTCTCTATATGTTCCTTTACTTTTATTTCAACATTGAGGACAATGTTGTGTTTTAAGTGTGGGGGTATTGGGAGAATTTTAGTTTTCTTTGTTGTTCTTTAAAAGAAAAAAAAATTATGTTTGATCTTTTGAACTCCCATTGGTTTTTGAGAATATGAGTATTATGTATGAGAATTAGTTGAGATAGATGAATAATATAAATCAAATGAAGGAGTGTGCATGCAAGTTTTAAGGTTTAATTGGTTTAGGGATTGACTTTGAGAATATGCCATGTTGACTTTATAGTGTTATACCAATGCAAGCTTTTGAGCCTTCAACATTATATTCTTTATTGTGCCTTTTTAATGATATGTATCTTTAGAACTTGCTTCATATCTTGTTGAGATTACATTCATATTACATATATACATGAAGATGATAAAGGCATTAGGAATTTTAACCACTTGAGCCAAAAAGCCAACCTAAAGCATATTATCCTTAGTGAGCCCTTTTGAGCTTGTTTATCTTTTCTTTGTTTTATCCATGTATAAGCCTTAACTTTTTATATGTTTTCCTTTTCCCCTGGCCAAGGATTAGTAGAGCGTACTTATGATATCTCATGGAATTATGGTTGGAAATTATGTGAAAAGAAAGAAGAAGTGATATTTGATGAAAAGATGGGCAAAGTTGCCAAAGGTAAAAAAAAAAAAAAAAGGAAAGAAAAGAAAAGAAAAAGAAAAAGAAAAGAAAAAAAAAGTGTTCCTTTATGTTCTTAAGATTTTATATTGAAAAAGCTTGAAATCAAAAGAAGTTAAGCATTGGTGATTAAAGATGGAAAATTTATGTGCTTTGATGGAATATCTTGTTTGAAATATCATTTTCAGAATGCTCTACTTTCTTTGGTTTGAACCTTTTCTTTTACTCTATTTTACCTCACCTTAACCTTAGCCCCATTACAACCGGAAAATAAGACCTTTTGATTCATGTAGTACTTGTAATAAGTTGCTAATGGAGATGAGATTGAAAAGCAAGCTTATGGTAGAACATACTCTTTGATTGAATTTGAGAGATTTAAACACATAAACCCTAAACACATGAGTGTTGGAGTGTATATCAATGAGAGGACCTATCACTTTGGCATGGCATAGATTTCATTTAAATCCCGACGGTTGATTGAGTTTTGAAGTTTGCATGTAAATGAATTCATAAGAATTATACTATTTATCCTTCATGATTGTATTCTTGTTTATAATGCATATATTCTTGGACATTGATGGGAGATTAAGAGATTGATCATAGTTTTTTTCAATTTGATTTTATTTATCCTTTCTCGAGGACGAGCAAGAGCTAAGTGTGGGGGTATTTGATGCAACCATATTATTCGATAGTTTCACCCACATTACTATGTTTTGCCATGTTTTATATATAAAATGCCTTGATATTCTTTGTTTTTGTTTTGAAGGCATTTTGGATGAAAGATGCAAAAAGAGTAAATTGGAGTAATTGGCAGATTTGACTTCAGTCGATGTTTTGTGCAGAGCGTGAGTTCTAGAGATGAAATGAAGTGATTCCAGTGGCATTAAAAAGCTAACATCCATACCTTTCTGGAAATGTAATGCAAGAAAATAAAAGGAGAAGCATGGAAATCACATCCTCAAAGTCAAATCTCGCATCTGCCAGTGTTGACCTTGGTCATTCAATTTAATATCTGGAGCTACAGAAGTCCAATTGATGCAAACTCAATTTTTTGGATTCTAATTCAAAGACCTATCCACGCTCCAAATTTCAGCCAAAACGATGTCATATGAGGGAGATATGATTTTCCAAAGATGACACTGAATTCTGCCAGCAAACAGTTTCGTGAAGAAACGAGTCCAAATTACATTTCGAAGCATCTAAACCGATATCCAAGTTTTTATTCAGCAATTTAGCTCCTCTAAGTCAAAGCTTGAAGATTTCATGCAAGGCTATTTCTCCTTTTTAGGAAAATAGTTATTGAAGTACTTAAATGTAAACTGTCAACTTAAGGAGGACTATTTTGTAAAATAGAGACCTAGGGTTTCCTAGGATATAAAAAGAATGAGAGAAGAGAAGGGGGGCAGCCAGACCAAGAAGAGAAAAACGCCCCCTTCCTCTAAGAAACCCTAAATTATGCATTCTTCCTTCTTTTTGATTAGTTGTTCAACAAACATGCAAGGCTAAACACTTTTTCTTGGTTGCAAGGACACGGAAACCTTCGGATTTCAAGAACTGTGAGATTTATTTTACCTTTTCTTTTCAGTTTATATGATGAATATGTTTGTTCTCCTATGCTTATTTTTCCTATGATTGTTTATTTTAATTGCTAGAGCGGACTCTAAGTTATTATTGTAGACAATCTATTGTTAAGTTTGATATCAAAACCGGAGTTGTGGTATATGAACTTGTGAAGCAACTGAGTTTAATAATTGTGGCGGATCTACGTTATTAATCTTAGGGAGAACATTCAATCAAATCAAACATAGACTGCGGACAGTTATGTTTTCTTGATTAATCAACTTATCTAGTTCTTAAGGCTGCCATTGAATTAAATTACTAGTGCGGACACTGTGGTTGTTTGATGGTTAGGGCTAGTTATACGGCGGATCCGTTAACTAACCAATGTTAAGAAGAGATAAATATTCAGAATATAAATTGATGTTTCGTTTCCATGATCAGTTCTGATTTCTGTAGGTGGATGTGTGCTTGTGACCAAGGTTTGTTCTCTTGATAATTTTCTGATTTTATTAAATTTCGTTTGATAGTTTTCTGTTTTCTTTTGCTTTAGCCTAGATAACTTCCAAACCCCCCCCCAAATTGCATATCATCTAGCATAAAAATCTAACTTGAATCTTCCTCGTGGGATCGACCCCTTGCTTGCTCTATACTATCTTGTGTGTTGTGTTTGAAGCTAGGGTAATTAATTTGTGCGACCGCGACATCGCAACATATGTCACGGTGACAGTTTTCACTGACGACTTTCTGTGGCAGCAGTAGCTTAGCCGCTGATGAATTTCATGTCAAAAATGACTTAATGCTTGTAACGATTTCATTGTATAATTGTATAACATGTGGAATGTTGAAATGTGAACATGTGCATTCTGAAATAAGTATGGCAATGAGTGGTGTGTTTGCCGAATGCAAATATGTTGAATTATGATCATTTGATGTATCATGTGGTGAGACTGGAATCAAACCTTTAACCAAAAGAGTACACCCGCGGGAGGAACAAGTAGGTGATTTCCACCCCTTTCTAGCGTAACATTAGTTTCTGAAGTAAATTTATTAAGAAGGATCTATTGTTGTGTTATATGAAATGTTAAACTATCACAAATGGTTGTATTAGTATTACAAAGGATCTACCGTTGTATTATATTGAATGTTTATTATCATGAATGGTTGTATGAGTATTACGAAGGATCTACCGTTGTATTATACTAAATGTTAATTGTCATGAATAGTTGTATGAGTATTATGAAGGATCTATCATTGCATTATAATGAATGTTAATTGTCACGAATGGTTGTATGAGTATTACGAATGATCTACCGTTATATTATATTGAATGTTGATTGTCACTAATGGTTGTATGAGTATTACGAAGGATCTACCATTATATTATATTGAATGTTGATTGTCACTAATGGTTGTATGAGTATTACGAAGGATCTATCGTTGTATTATGTTGAAGGTTATTTGTCATAAATATTTATATGAGTATTACGAAGGATCTATTATTGTGTTATTCATATTGCTAAATTGTTATGAATTTTTGTATCACTATTGAGGGATCTATTGTTGTATTGTACTGAACATTAACTATCATGAATGGTTGGATGAATAATACGAAGAGTCTACTGTTGTGTTATATTGAATGCTAAACTGTTACAAAATGTTTTTTTTTTAGTATTACAAAGGATTTATTGTGGTGTATGTTGAACCCTAAGCTATTAAGGAATGTCTGTATGAGTATTACGAAGGGTCTACTATTATGTTATAGTGAAAAGTCAAATTTTTATGAATCATTTGAATAAGCATTATAAAGGATATATTATCATACTATAGTGATTTCATAAACCACCTATGGAATGTTTGATTGGTTAATGATTAGCTTCGACTAATGACATTCTAGAAGGATGACTGGGTTGCGTTTTATGATTAGATACGGCTAATGGCATCCGAGACAGATGATCGAGTTGTGATTGATGATTAACTTCGGCTAATGGCATCCTAAGTGGATGACTGGGATGAATAGATGATTAGCTTCAGCTAATGACATCCTAAGTGGATCACCGGGATGAACAAATGATTAGCTTCGACTAATGACATCCTAAGAGGATGACCATGATGAGTAAATGATTAGCTTCGGCTAATGGCATCCTAAGGGGATGATCGAGATGAATAAATAATTAGCTTCGGCTAATGGCATCCTAAGTGGATGACCGGGATGAATAAACGATTGGTTTCAACTAATGGCGTCCTAAGAGGATAGCCGAATTTAGGAGGTATGAGTTAGTTTCAAGAATTGATGTGTTGATGTGTACTATGTTTTAAATATACCAAGTATATGAAAGAACTATGATTATTGTGCTTTAAACAGAGAATAATGTTAGTTCGGTTAACGATATTCAAGACAGATGACCGGGTTTGAGTATTGTAATTAGCCTCGGTAATTAACGAATTATTAAGGGTGGTATTTACATAAGTAAGGAGAAATGAAAGAATTATGCTTTTTTGGTCCATGAATGAAATGTAACATTAATATTGGTTTATTATGTTTTTAAATTACTTATAATGCTTGAAATTTCCTTGTGCTGTAACAGGGACATCATACCAACATGGTGCCTAAGAAAATTCGTTTCTCAGCTCACATATTTTAAAAAGAACTATATATTCGCATGTTATAGGTGATATGAATTCTATATGAACAGACATGTTAATCACTCAATTAATCGTCTAACCCCTTTTATAAAGACTTATAATGAAAAATTGAAATGGAACACGGATGTGTATGTGCGAACATGTAGATATGATGTGTAAGAATATGTTTGTGGTATTCTTCTTATGAGAATGTTATGTTGTGAAATTTCATGTGGTCAGGATAAATGAAAGTACTAGTTGTATAACTTGTCGTTCAATACTCTTGTATGAACTCGTGATGATAACAAGACTAGAACAGGAATATGAATTTATGAGTATGTCAATATGATGTAATATAAACTTATGAGTATGAAAATATAATATTATGGGCATGTGTATTGAGAATCTGTTTCATGAAAATGTTGATTTATGTTATCTTACATGGAGTGTACCTTATTAATGAATAGAATGCAATTATAAATCTACAGAATGATATGGTGAAAAATATCCAGAACCTGACGACTTATATATATAAAAAAATTCTATCAATTTTAGCTTTGAAAAAGTCGGGTCGTTACATTCCGTAACAATTTAGCATTCTGTATAACACAACAGTAAACCCTTCATATTACTCATCCAACCATTCATGACAGTTAATGTTCAGTACAATACAACAATAGATCCCTCAATATTGATACAAAAATTCATAACAATTTAGCAATATGAATAACACAATAATAGATCCTTCGCAATACTCATATAAACATTTGTGACAAATAACCTTCAGCATAATACAATGATAAATCCTTCATAATATTCATACAACCATTCATAACAATTAATATTCAGTTTAATAAAATGGTAGATAATTCGCTGCCGACACCACAATTTGTTCTTAGGATCCAGTAGAATCATACAATTTTAAGCATGAACATCTACATGCATTTTGGTTCCAGCATACATTTTGTTCTTAGAATCCAACAGAATCATACAATTTCAGCATGAACATCTACATGCATTTTGGTTCCAACATACAATTTGTTTTTAGAATCTAGCAGAATTTCAAAACAACATTTTTCCAACATACATTTGTTAAATAGCAATTTTCTAGCATAAACATCTACATGCATTGGGTTCCCGCATACATTTTGTTCTTAGAATCTAGCAAAATCATACAATTTCAATATGAACATCTACATGCATTTCGGTTCCCGAATATAATTTGTTCTTAGAATCCAGCAGAATCATATGATTTTCAAACATGAACATCTACATGCATTTCGATTACAACATACATTTTGTTCTTAGAATTCAGCAGAATCATACAATTTCAGCATGAACATCTATATGCATTTCGGTTCTAGCATGCAATCTGACCAGCCCTTCAGTTATGGCTGGCCCTTTACCAAGTTTTGTCCATTCAATCTATTCTATGTTAATTGTTTTGGAAATTTGGCCCCCATTCATCCCTATTTTCTTGTCCTTTTAGTTAGTTTAGGCTTCCTTCACAGCTGGTCTAAAAGTCCTAGGTCATTTTCTTAGGGTCTTCTTCCTTTTTTCGGTTCTAAGGTCCAAAGAACAGGAGGAGAAAATATTTAGTTCATACCTTACTATTTTCAGTAGTTTTAGGAAGGGATTTAACAAGTTTTTCCTCCCCCTCTACCCATGGTTTTCTGTTTCTTCTTCCTCTCTGGTTTCAGTTTTTCCTTCTTTCCTTCCTCTTGCTACACTAGCCGGCCTGTTACACACCCTTTCTTGTCATGGTTTTAGCCATTTTTTGGTACTCTTTAACTCTCCTTTCCTCTCTAGGGTTTAAGAGGGATGCATGCAGCTGAGTTGGGGGTCTTCTCTTTGGGAAAAAGGGAGAGGGTCTGTTGTATGTAGCTGGTTGGTTTTTCTTTGTAAAAGAGGGAGATTGTTGCAGTCTAGGGCTACTGGCCGCCCATTTAGGGAAGAAGAAAGGTCACCCTCCCTCTCTTCTTGCATTTATACCCCCTCTTAAAATAAGAGGGAAGTGTTTGGTTGCTGGATATCTTTGATTCCTATCCCTCTTTTGAGTTATCCTAGGTTGGTTCCTATTCCAATTATCCCCTAAGATAGGTTGATCCAACAATAATTTTTGTTGGGTTTTATGGTGTCGCTGCCGATTCAGAAATCAACAACGACAGTGGAGTCATTTCTAGCTTTACTTTTTTTTAGGTGTTTACATTATATATATTTTTTATGTGTGATTTTGTGTATAATCTCTGTTGTTGGCAAGAACTTAGTCGCTGCCGACGCAAAAATCATCAACGCAACACATTTCTACAGTTGACGCTGAAATCATCAGTGGGCACAATCTACTACTGACTCAAAAATTATTGACAAAAACTATGTCACTGATGGCCTAGAAATCGTCAATGCAACACATTTCTACGGTTGACGCTGAAATCATTAGTGCGTATAATCTACTGCTGACTAAAAAATCATTGATGAAAACTAAGTCGCTACCAACCTAGAAATCATCAACGCAACACATTTGTATGACTAACGCTGAAATCATCAGCACACACAATCTACTGCAGACTCAATGACCCAGAAATCATCAACGCGATCCAGTTATTCTGTGGCTATCGCTAAAATCATCAGCGAAATCTATGTCGCTGCCGATTTCTGGATCTGATGATTAAGTCATTTCTGGTCTTACTTTATCCCTAGGTTGTGTATAGGGTCCGTGCTCAGTCTTTCCCTTTTATAACACACCTAAACAGAATTTAAACATAGACTATAACCAACCGTATTCAATTTATAACAAGTTAACAAGCGATACGCGACCGAATCTCAACACACATATTTTCCAATTACTCTCCTAGCTAGCACTTCAAGATCGGCATTTAGCGTTGCTACAATCAATCATTCCATGTTTCCACTAGCAATTTCATAATTCATAAGGGTTCATTTTCGGTCAAGGACTTAATTCCCTCAAGGTGTTCATCACGACGAATTCTCTCATTGTTCCTTCAATCTTTATGGTCGGACATTGCTGCCCAATACACTTAGCTACACATGCAAATCATCATATTTCTCATAAGTATAATAACAATCACAATTCACAATTCATTCTCTTGATTCACAATTACACATGTTTGTTCATCAAACAAACAAAACTAAAGCATTATATGGTGCGATTCCTGCTTCAGCTGCAGCATGCTTTTAGTTTCATTAATAACACAATTTGCACTTAACATTATTCCAGCACCTTTCCATATAATTTCATCAATCAAATATGCAGAATTTACATCATTAACACAAGTATGATTATGTTTTTTATTCAAGAATGTCCCTAGAAGTCTCACAAGATCATCATCTATGCATTTTGTCACTGTAATTCATATTCTATTCGGCCCTCCCCTAGATTCATGCATTCAAAATCATTCATGTTTCTTGAGTAAAGGTCTGTGTATGTGTTCATTCATCTTTTGTTTTACATAGGTCTGTCCATTTAGTCAATATTCCTTGAGTTAAGGTGTAAGAACACCACCCCTTCAATTTTCGAGTTTTCTTCCCTTTCCTTTTTGTCTGAAATATAGGGTAACAACCAACCAAGAGAAGGATATTGGTCTCACCTCATGTTTTTAAACAGTTTTTGAGTAGGTCTTGGTGGTATGGTTCTTCCTTTAAGTCTTAGTTTTTGTTCTTCTTCCTCTGCTGATTGTTTCCAACCGGCCCTAGGCTCCCTCTTTTTCCATAATTTTGATTGTTCAACCTACCCTCTCCCTCTCCCTTCTTTGTCACGCCTAAGAAGGGCATATGCAGCTGGGGTTTGGTCAAGTTTTTCTTTGGAAAGGAGGAAGAGAAGAAAGGGCATGCAGTTGGGCACATGTAGCTTGCTGCAGCCATTTTTTGGGAAAAGGAAGGGTCACCTTCCCTCTCTTCTTATATTTATACCCCCTCTTAAATAAGGCAGGGTGTTTGAGTGCTGGATCCCCCTTTTGGGTTATTTTAGATTGGTTTTCTATTCTAATTCTCCCCTAAGATAGGCTAGTTTTGCACTAATTTTTGTTGGGTTTTAGAGTGTCGCTGCCGATTCACAAATCAACACCGAAAACTATGTTGCTGAAAACTGTCACTGCCGATTCACAAATCAGCTATGAAAATTGTGTCGCTGTCGATTCAGAATGGTGGAGTCATTTCTGGCTTTACTTAACTTTTTTTTTGTTGGGTGTTTACACCTTACATATGATAACTTAGTATCTCAAGTCTAAGGATTATATACACAATTGTCATGTGAGTTTTTCCATAAATATATATGATCTCTCCATATGAAATTCTAATGTGTTAATTCAGTGTACATATCATCTAACAAACATTTACATATCAATTCCAAGTATCTCTTATCATTAGGTTACGAGAGTAGTTGAATCCTTTCATAAGAGACGGAATATAATATGTGTCGGTTTCAACAACTCTAATTAATATTCAGTCTTAATAGAACATTAATCAAGAATATTTAAGAATAGTGCTTTGATGGAATAGGAATTCATAATTATAATAATTTTATAATTTTATTTGTAAAATATTTTAGTCACGTGGACTTTAATTTTAGTCTAGATTTATTAATAAAAAAATACATTATTAATCAAATATAAATGAATATTAAAAATAAATAAAGTTTTTATTAATAATAAATAAATTTTACATGAATAAAATTAATGTTATGTGTAAATAATCAATTGACTACAAAATATATTCACTAGTGTGTGTGTGTGTGTGTGTGTGTGTGTGACGCAAGAACCAAGAAAACTTCACATGTTATTCATCTTTTGAGACAACTTAAAGGTGCACCAGCCCAAGCGGCCAAACTATTTTGTGATTGTCATGTTGCTTCTTTTTTTTTTAGTTTAACGTGGGTGTCCGGGCCAGCTTGCGCGCACCTCGACTAATCCCACGGGCCCTGAAGTTAACGACCATGTAAGCCTCCAGTGGCCATCATATGAGCAACCACAGGGCTCGAACCTGAGACCACAGAGGGAGCAAACCTCTTGATCCCAAGTTCTTACCACTGGGCCACCACCTAGATGGTTTTGTCATGTTGCTTCTAATCCAGTTTATCATGAACGCATGATCAAGTATATAGAGATTCATTTCCATGTTCTTAGAGAATAAACTTTGTCAGGTGCCATATTAACAGCTCATCAACCTGTGATCAACTTGCCAATTTATTCACCCAAGCCACTTAGTTCATCAAATTGTCATTCCCGTTTTAGCAATTTTGGCATTCTTGAAATAGATGTTTCAACCTGAGGAGGAGTATTACGAGATAATGCAGATTTATAGAATCATATTGAAATATCTATAGGATAAAAAAGATCTGCAGAGTCATATTAGACTCATAATTATGATCTTACAAGATAATGAAGATTTGAAGAATCATATTAGAGAATCTACAGGATAATTAAGGTCTTTAGAATCATATTAGAATTGTTATCTAAAGAATCGTATTAGAATCACATATATGCCATTAATCTTGATTGATTATAGTTTATTCTCTATACAAGTTTCTTATAACATAGTAATGTTAATGTTATAATTTTAAAAAAATATATATATATTTAAGCATTTTTAACTTTTTTCTAGGAAAACAAAAATGTATAGAAGTTGATCTAATATGACCTGGTTAATTTGACGAGTACCAAGATAACCCAAACAACCGGTAAAATTATGGTTTGACGAAAAAAATTCAAGATGATATATTTTTTTAAAAAAATATTAAGATGACAACATATTGATCAACACTAGTTAATTTGTTAAATTTTCAACCATGGTTATAAGACCATAATAACCCTACTGAAAATAAATCAAAATAAATTATAAAATTTAATTTCTAATTAACCCAAATTTGAAGGATGAAATTGAAAAGAAAATCAACTAAAAAAATATAACTCAAATCAACCAGGTTCACTTTCCAAACTCAAGATTATCTTTGTGAAAAACTGAAAGATTTTTTGAAGTGGTTTAGGTGTACTAGGCAACCTGCTTGTTGGTAAAATTTAAAGATTTTTGAAATTGTCAAATAGTCATGAGTGACCTGCCCAGGTGAAGAATACAATTTTTTTGTCAATGGTCTCAATATAATGGGTGACCTGTCCATGTAAAGAATTCAAAGATTTTTCAAAGGGATCTTATTATAATGGGTGACCTACCACGAGAAAAATACAAAGATTTTTCAAAGTGATCTCATTGTAATGAGTGACTTGCCTAGGTGATAAGATACAATGATTTTTAAAAATGGTCTCATTGTAATGAGTGACCTATCCAAGTAAAAATTACAAAGATTTTTCAAAATGGTCTCATTATAATGGGCAACCTGTCCAGGGGAAAAATACAAAGATTTTTCAAAGTGGTCTCATTGTAATGGGTGATCTGCCCACGTGAAAAATTGCAAAGATTTTCAAAGTGATCTTGTTGTAATGGGTGACCTGTCCAGATAAAAAATACGACTTACCTGGCCAAAGGATTTTGGCCATAGATGTCTTGAAAGGATGACAAGAGAGGGCTCAAATGCACATTATTTAGGAGATGAGAGCTTAAATGAGCACTCAAATGGAAAAGAGATAGGGCATGAAGGTGCACTATCTGAGAGATAAGGGCTCAAAAATGTGCTCAAAAGAAGAAGTTAGGGCCTGAAGGCACATTATCTTAGAGATGAAGACTCAAATGGATGTTTAAAAGAATCAGATAGGGCCTGAAAGGGCACTATCTGAGAGATGAGGGCTCAAAAGAGATTTGTCAGTAAAACATTAATCTATCAAAGTGCAAAGTATAATGCATTATGATCAATATGAATGTATACTTATTTAAGAAATATAGGTCCCCTTTCTTCATGTATTTTGCCTTTCTATAGTAATCTTCGATGTCTTTTTCGCTTTCACTTACTCGAGTCATAACTTGTGATTTTGATCTCTAGGAAGAGCATGATATCAAACATACTTCTTTTCCTATAAAACTTTTATTTCAAAGCTTGGCATCTCTACCCTACATATTCTGTTTTATCAGAACGAGAATCATGGAGTCAGTCCTATTATGTGTTTTTTGGATTGCCCTTAGCTTGATCATGCCCCCAAGTGTTCAATTCGAGTTTTCTTTAGGGATAAGGTTGTGCAAAAGAAGATTTGGTTACATACAAGGAGTTGTTTTTATGGATAATTTCTGGAATTTCAAAGCTATTCCAAACACAAATACCATTTTGACGTTACTTTCAAACAAACGTGTTATGAAAAAAATTTAAGGGATTCCTATGAGCATGTTTAGAAGTTTTGATTTTGTTATTTTGGTAAAAGTGTGAAGTGATGTTTTGTTGGTTAGAGTGGTTCAAACTTTAATTTGAGGGTTTCAGAGAACCAACCTTCAAAGCATTTATTTTATTTTTATAGAGCTTGTTTCACATGAGAAAACATTGTCTACCAATCCAAATTGCCTACCTTTAATAAGAAAGGACTTGATTCGGCACGTAACGTAGGCTTGGACTCTAGGTTATGAAGAAAAAGGATATTTATAGGCTCAAATGATTTTTATGGGAGTTCAAGAATAAAGATCATTAATGCTTGTTTCTTGACCTCTTTTCGCTTCATGGATTCCTAGACATTAGGACTGACATGCAAAATGGTACATCGAGCCTTATAGTGTCAAGTTTGAGCTTTTTCTCTTTGTTTTCTTCATTTGGTTTTGAGCATCATCATCATATTAGCTATTTTTGTTGTATGCTCAACCTTCAGGACTCATTCGATTCTTTCATGCCCCCCCAACTTTGTTTGGTCACCTCTACTCATTGATGATTTTTCTGCATATTTCTCGTACTTGCCCCTAATGTGGGGTGTGATTTAGCCAGGGTTATTTTTTCAAGAAAAACTTACTAGGCTCAATGGAGATTGCAAAAGGTATATTTTAGCCTTATAAAAAGATTATCAAAGATGGCCTTTATTGACTTCAAACACATGTATTTAGGATTGATAAACTTTGTTTTCTTTCATGTAATTATGCAAAGTGGTCACTCATTATCCATTTAGCTAAAAATCAGCTTTGAAGTCATCTCATTGTGTTTTTGTTTTTCTTCAGGTTTTTCTAAGTGTATGGTTACCTTTCTAGGAGATCACTTGAATTTTTAAAACTTGTCTGTTAGAAAAACACCAATTTAATTTCTGTTTTTGTATTAAAACTTTGATTTTTTCAAAAACTTTTGTGAAAACATGAAATCATGCATAGTTTTTTAGGGAAAGGGAAACACGCTAAAGAATTCTTGGTTGAACTTCAATTTTTATTGATCGATGGAATATCAAAGTTTGGCCAATTATTCTTAGCACATTGGGTTTGTATTGTGTAGGTTTGAAAAGAATGAAGAGAGTCATGCATGATATCATTTAAAAGAAGGGCCTATTTAATAGAATCGAGTTATTCATAAAAATTAAAATGCATTAAGGCATTAATCCATACCTAACGTACTTATGCATGAGCAATATGCAAAAATGCATCTTAAATATGCTAAAATTAAACATACTTAAAATAAATATGCAAACAATCAAACAAGCAAATCTTAGTCAAACCAGATAAGGCGTTACCCAGCAGAGTCGTCATCTTGTTGTGACATGCACGACATCGAATGATGGGTTTACCTCCTGACATTGGTGAAAAAAGGGTTTTATGTATAATCATAAAGTTATGATTATGAAGTTTATGCGTTGCCACCTAACATTATAGTTATTAGGAAACCTATGGTCTGCGAGAGTTTAGGTAAGAGACTGGTTGTGTAAGGGAAAGACGCATCACCCTAGTGCACTCTACCTATAGTAGATTGCATTGTTGTTTGATTGTTTCTCTTGGTCAAGTTTCGATTTATTGGTCTCGTCTTAAGTTCAAGACAAATCTTTCCTCGTGAAGAAGACTCTATCTTATCAGGTTAAATCTTAACTATTCTAAAGGCAAGACTTATTTAATTCTTGAATATAGAAAGTCTTAGCATTCCAAATGACAATAATTGTTATGAGTTTTTTTGTATTTTAATCAAATTCTAATAGACAATCATAACCTAGTTACGATATTTATTTTTTTTATTTTTAAGAAAGAAAATAAATAAGTAGTAATGGCGAGTCGATGGAGTGCTAACTGATTTAGTGTTTTGCTGGTGTTAATTACATAAGCAATTAAAAAGCGAAACCGTGCAGCGGCTGTTGTTTTGAATAAGCCAAGCTTCCCCGTCGGTAACTTTTGGCAGGTTTTATAGCAGTACACAGTTGGCGCTGCTAATTGAATAGATCCGTAATTTTGTTGTTTTCAATCTAAACTAATTAGATGATTGAGAAAAGCATGGTGGTAATTAAGAGTAAGGACACCATTTAGAATCATAATTATTCTTTTCAAATTTATTTTAAATCTAGTTAAGCTCCAAGTCTTTCATTGTTCGGCATCTAAAACAGAAAGAGATGTTAAATCGAATCTGTCAAACAAGAAAAGCTGTGGACTGTTATCTATAAATAGCTAATCAAGTTCTACCATTTCTCCATGCCAAACATTAATCTTCAAACTCAAGCTTCTCGACATTTAATTCTTCTTCATTTGACCATCTTCGAACTCCAGCAGATACACGTTATCATGGGAGTTTTCACTTATGAATCAGAGGCTTCTACTGTGATACCACCAGCCAGGCTGTTCAAGGCCCTTTTCGTTGATGCTGCTGAAGTCATGCCCAAAGCCCTGCCACAGGCTATTAAAAGCATTGTCACTCTTGAAGGAGATGGAGGCCCTGGAACCATCAAGCAAACTTATTTTGGCGATGGTCAGTACGTAGCTTCACTAGTAGTCTGATACATGATTTCCGTAACAGTCACAATCCATCATTTTGAATAGATTGGTTTCACTCTTTTGCTCCTCCTAGTAAACAAAAATGAGCTAAAAAACTAACAATATGGATTTGCATTTTGAAATTTTGACCAAGGTCGAGTCTTACATACATATGAACTAAAGAACTATGCATGCTTGTTGATTCCTCAGGTAGCCTATCTTTCAAGGAGAGGACTGATGCTATTGACAATGAGAATTTATCATATGCGTACACTGTGTTCGAAGGTGCTGTCCTGGCAAACACATATGAAAAAATCTTCAACGAATCTAAGATTGAAGCCTCCCCTGACGGAGGATCGGTGTGCAAGACCAGCACCACATACTACACTTCTGGCAACATGGACGCAAAAGCAGATGAAATTAAGGATGGACAAGAAAAGCAAATGGGATTATTCAAGGCCATTGAAGCCTACCTGTTGGCAAATCCTGGTGCTTAAATGTGCCTTATCTGAAGCTGGTCTTGACGTTTGTTCTAGAGTTCCTGCAGCTGCAAAATGATAATAAAGAATCTGTGTTGAGTTCTTCGGTCTTGTAATTTTCAATAATATTAAAAATATATGGTGTATTGTTTGTAAGAATATAATTGAAAATCCTCACGAGAAATAAGTTTTTACTTGCAAATGATTTGGTAGACATTCTTCAATTTGGCATCTTACTAATTACATAATCATCAGGGAGATGTTTCTTAATTCAATATTCTTAATTCAACATATTTATAAGAGAACATAGCCCTGGAAAAATTACGTTGGAATCGTCCTATGTCCAAAAATGAACGAACACCACAGAAAAGAGATTTCATGAACAAATTGTTACTCCTATGACAAATTTTTTTTTTTTTAATAAATCTACTAATCATAAATAATTGTCCAAGAATATTTTATATTATTTTTCTTATAGTAGTAATACATATTATGTATAAATATATGTTTAAGAGTATTTTTGAAAGCCCTATAAAGAGTGTTAGAAAGAACAATATCTTTATAAAATTTCTTATATTTGCTTGTAGACATGTATAGCCCAATTACGTATAACACATTGGGTTATTGTTGTTATTATTATTATTTACAAAATAAAGGAGTCAAAAACATCACAATAGGTGCTTCTATACTTAAAGCCTATTTGAACTTGTACTATTGTGTTGTGTTGTGAAATTAAACAAATCAAACTATTTTGATAATGAATTGTTGATATACCTTTTGCATTTGCATGAGGTACATTGATTCCAAACACTGTGATGAAGTGTTTGTTATTGTAGAATTTTTTAGAGCTTGTCTCCCAGGTGTATAGGCTTATGGAGTGTCAAATCTATTTTAGCTTCTCATTTAACTTGTCATGATATGCACGACATCGAATGACAGGTCTGTCTTCTAAAAATGGTAAAAAAAAAGGGTTTATTGTATAATCATAAAGTTATGATTATGAAGTTCAGGAGTCGTCACCTAGTATTGTGGTTACTAGGAAACCTATGGTATGTGAAAGTTTAGGTAATGAACTGTTTGAACAAGGAGAAGACACATCACCCACATTGCACCCTACCTAAGGTAGGCTGCGTTGTTATTTGATTGTTTTTCTGGGTTAAGTTTCTATTTGTTGGTCTCGTCTAAGGTTCAAGGCAGATCTTTCATCGTAAAGAAGTCTCTACCTTATCAGGTTAAAGTCTAACCATTCTAAGGGTCACACTTATTTATTTCTTGGGTATAGCTAAGTCCTAGAATTCTGAATGAGAAAATAATTGTTATGGGTTTTTTTTTTTGGTCAAACCCTAATGGATAATTATAAACTGATTAAAATATCTATTTTTGCATTTTTTTTATAAAAAAATGATAAAAAAATGATTTTATCTTTTAGAAAATATACATAAAAAACCTTTCGGATTTGGCTATAGACATGAAAACCAAACACTTTTTTCTTTTGTTTTTGAAATGAAAATTTATTATTGAATATTTAGATTTTTTATGAAATTTTCTTTTATTTCATAAAGTTTCGGAGGAAACCAGGTATTTTTAATACTAGGTTCGTATCTTACAGTGTAAGTTTATAGCCTGATATTATGCAAAATAATTGGGAAAACATGCGAGAACCCGTAAATATTTTAAAATACCCCTTGGAAAATTTGAATTTTTTTCTTCTTTTTTTAAAAATATATTTTTAAATATCATTATTATTATTTTATTATTAAATATATGTTGGGCTGGACCCGGCTTAGCCATCTGGGCTAGGCTGAAACGAGTCCAGCTCGAGTTTGGTTGGGTAGATTGACGGCCCAACTATCCTCTTTTTTTTTGGGGGGGGGGGGGGGGGCTGGGCTGGGCTGGACCTGGCCCAGCCATTTAGGTCGGGCTGCAACATGTTAAGTTGGGTAGTCTAATGGCCCAACTGCCTTTCTTTTTCTTTTTCTTTCTTAAGTTGGGCTGGACCTGGTCCAACCATCTATGTTGGGATGAAATGGGTTGAACGCATAAGTCCACATGGTCGCTAGCTCGACCCAGCGACCATGTGTGCGTTCCACATGGTCGCTGGCTCGACCCAGCGACCATGTCTATTGTTTGGCCATTGCTTGCAAAATCATGCAATGACCACCACTTGGGGGGAAACAAGAGAAAAAGAAGAGGGAGGCTTGTCTGGCCGAAGGAGAAAAGGTGTTGGAGGTGTTCTTGGTGGTGCAGGGAAGTCCAGCATGTGGTTGGTGACGGCAATAGCGGCGAATGCGCGGTGGAGGAAGTGGGGAAAAAGGTGGCTGAGAGGGGAGAAAAAAACAAGGGAAAATAACTGATTTTCCCTAATTTTAGCCTCAGATTTCTTCCTCCTCAATGCCTGGAATCCACCTTTATTTATAGGGGGTGGAAGAGCGACACTTTGTTTTTATTAGGGATAAATCTTGGCCATTGTTTCAACTGGGAAGGATCTCAACCGTTGGCTCAAAGATGTCATCATGGTCTATCAAAATAGGCTATTAAAGGCTACCTGAGTTGACTTCTTTAGGGAGGCATCGCGATGGTTGTTGTATCAATCAGCAGGAAAGAACAATACCAGTGTGTAGTCAATACTAGTGGTGGTCTATGTTTTGTCAAATTTACTGAAGAGACGAAGCATTAAATCCCCCTGAAAAGTAGCCACCTAGGCAGATTTTTTAAGTAAAAAGAAGAAGATGATGAACATACGAGTCATTTGGTCTGTTATTTTTTTTTTATCTTCAAAACGGCACCATTTTGGCCTTATTTTAGCGATTTAGCTAAAGTTCAATTTAGTCCTTCAGCTTTTAATTTCTTTTAATTACACCCCTAATTGGTTTGGAACTTTTAATTTTATGCAATTTTGCCCCCGCCAAACTTCAACATCAGCCCTGAATTTCAGCGTCTCTTTCATTATGGTCCTTGATTTTGAATTTCTTCAATTTAGCCCCTAATTGACCATTAAACTTTTAATTCTCTTCATTTTCATCCCTGATTTCAACCAATTAAATCCTCAGAGTTCAACACCTTTTTCAAAAAGGTCATTGGTTGTGAATTTCTTCAATTTAACCCCTAATTGACTTCAAAACTTTGATCTTTTTTATGATTTTACCCCTGCATGATTTGAATGAATTGACTTTGTAAAAATTAAGTTTGGTCATCTACAATTCCAATCTTCTCGTTAAGCCCAAATTGGGCTCCCAA
The DNA here is from genome assembly GCA_007827005.2 of Populus simonii. Taxonomy (NCBI): domain Eukaryota; kingdom Viridiplantae; phylum Streptophyta; class Magnoliopsida; order Malpighiales; family Salicaceae; genus Populus; species Populus simonii. The sequence continues at coordinate 1,549,360 of CM017471.2, read as the reverse complement.
ACTTAATTTTTCACCAATTAAGTCCCTAATAAAATTAATTTGACCTATTTAAAGTATAATTAAGTCCTTGCATTCAATTAAATCCTTTAATTTGACCCAAATTAATTCTTAAACATAATTAAACTTTTAATTTGGCCCATATTAAATCAAATTGGCCTATTAAAAATCTAATTATATCTCTGAACTTAATTTTTATGCAGATTCGTCTAATAATGATTTGATTTGACATTGAATCCATAGTCTCTCTAGTTTTGGGTACAATTAAGCTCTCAATTCATTCAAAATTGTAGCTTGATCTTCTTTTGTATTTGAAATCATCTTAGCTTGCTTTCACCAAATCGTTAGTATTCTTTCTAGTATTATTATTATTTAAAAAAAAAAGAAAAAGGGGTAAACTTTTGGGGAATAACTAAAAAATAGGTTATGACAGTTGCTCTCCTCTTTACAATGTTTAAGATAGAAAGTCTCGTAAAAGACTTTAGATGATAAGCTTTGTAAAGAAGAAAAATGAATGAGAGATAACGAACTCACCATATAAAGAAATGGTGAATCCTTCTAAAAGTGTTTAAAGTAAGGGCTAGAAAGTGCACTCAAAGAAAAAAAAAGATGGGGCTAGAAAACGCTCTAACATGGATGAGAGTACAAAGACAAAGAGAGATGGAGGGCTAGAAAGCGCATTATCTGGTATGCGAAGGCTAGAAAGCGCACTCGAAAGGAAAGAGATAGAGCTAGAAAGCACGTTATTCGGTAAGCATGGGTTGGAAAGCACACTTAGAAGGAAAAATAAATAGGGATAGAAAGCATATTATGTGAAAATGAGGGCTTAAAGGCACGCTAAAAAAAAGATAGGGTTAGAAAATGCACTATCTGGAAGACGAGGGCTAAAAAGCGGACTCGGAAGATATTGGGTTTGTAAAATAAAAGATTATCTTTGTGAAAAACTAAAAGATTTTTTGAAATGATTTAGTTATACTAGGCAACCTGCTTGTTGGTAAAATTCAAAATTTTTTGAAATTGTCAAATAGTCATGAGTGACCTGCTCGAGTGAAGAATACATTTTTTTTCCTAATAGTCTCAATGTAATGGGTGACCTGTCCATGTGAAGAATTCAAAGATTTTTCAAAGGGGTCTTATTATAATGGGTGACCTGCCATGAGAGAAATACAAAAATTTTTCAAAGTGATCTCATTGTAATGGGTGACCTGCCTAAGTGGTAAGATACAATGATTTTTTAAAATGGTCTCATTGTAATGAGTGACCTGTCTAGGTAAAAAATACAAAGATTTTTCAAAATGATTATAATAGGCAACCTACCCAGGTGAAAAATATAAAGATTTTTCAAAGTGGTCTCATTGTAATGGATTACCTACCAATGTGAAAAATTGCAAAGATTTTTCAAAATAGTCTTATTATAATGGGTGACCTGTCCAGGTGAAAAATACGACTTACCTGGCCAAAGGATTTTGGCCATAGATGTCTTGAAAGGATGGCAAGATAGGGCTCAAATGCGCATTATCTAGGAGATGAGAGCTTAAATGAGTACTCTAAGGGAAAAGAGATAGGGCATGAAGGTGCACTATCTGAGAGATAAGGGCTAAAAGATGCGCTCAAAAGAAGAAGTTAGGGCCTGAAGGCACATTATCTTAGAGATGAAGACTCAAATGGATGTTTAAAAGAATCAGATAGGGCCTGAAGGGGCACTATCTGAGAGATGAGGGCTCAAAAGAGATTTGTCAGTAAAACATTAATCTATCAAAGTGCAAAGTATAATGCATTATGATCAATATGAATGTATACTTATTTAAGAAATATAGGTCCCCTTTCTTCATGGATTTTACCCTTCTATAGTAATCTTCGATGTCTTTTTCGCTTTTACTTACTCGAGTCATAACTTGTGATTTTGATCTCTAGGAAGGGCATGATATCGACATACTTCTTTTCCTACAAAATCTTTATTTCAAAGCTTGGCATCTCTACCCTACATATTCTGTTTTATTAGAACGAGAATCATGGAGTCAGTCCTATTATGTGTTTTTTGGATTGCCCTTAGCTTGATCATGCCCCCAAGTGTTCAATTCGAGTTTTCTTTAAGGATAAGGTTGTGCAAAAGAAGATTTGGTTAATTACAAGGAGTTCTTTTTATGGATAATTTATGGAATTTCAAAGCCATTCCAAACACAAATACCATTTTGACGTTACTTTCAAACAAACGTGTTTTGAAAAAAATTTAAGTGATTCCTATGAGCAAGTTTAGAAGTTTTGATTTTGTTGTTTTGGTAAAAGTGTGAATTGATATTTTGTTGGTTAGAGTGGTTCAAGCTTTAATTTGAAGGTTTCAAAGAACCAACCTTCAAAGCATTTATTTTATTTTTATAACGCTTGTTTCATATGAGAAAACATTGCCTACCAATCTAAATTGCCTACCTTTGATAAAAAAAAAAAGGACTTGATTCGGCACGTAACGTAGGCTTGGGCTCTAGGTTATAAAGAAAAAGGATATTTATAGGCTCAAATGATTTTTAAGAGAGTTCAAGATTAAAGATCATTAATGCTTGTTTCTTGACCTCTTTTTGGTCCATGGATTCATAGACCTCATGACTGACATGCAAAATGGTACATCGAGCCCTATAGTGTTAGGTTTGAGTTTTTTCTCTTCGTTTTCTTCATTTGGTTTTGAGCGTCATCATTAAATTAGCTATTTTTATGGTATGCTCAACCTTCAGGACTATTTTGATTCTTTCATGGCCCCCCAACTTTGTTTGGGCACCTCTACTCATTGATGATTTTTTTGCATATTTCTCATACTTGTTCCTAGTGTGAGGTGTGATTTAGCCAGGGTTATGTTTTCAAGAAAAACTTACTAGGCTCAATGGAGATTGCAAAAGGTATATTTTAGCCTTATAAAAAGATTATCAAAGATGGCCTCTATTCACTTCAAACACATGTATTTAGGATTGATAAACTTTGTTTTCTTTCATGTAATTATGGAAAGTGGTCACTCATTATCCATAGCTAAAACTTGTCTTTGAAGTCATCTCAGTTTTTCTTCAGGTTTTTCTAAGTGTATGGTTACCTTTCTAGGAGATCACTTGAATTTTCAAAACTTGTCTGTTAGAACAAACACTAATTTGATTTCTATTTTTGTATTAAAACTTTGATTTTTTCAAAAACTTTTGTGAAAACATGAGATCATGCATAGGAAAGGGAAATGCGTAAAATAATTCTTAGTTGAACTTCACTTTTTATTGATTGATGGAATATCAAAGTTTGGCCAATTATTCTTAGCACATTGGGTTTGTAAGGTGTGCTTGTGTAGGTATGAAAAGAATGAAAAGAGGCATGCATGGTATCATTTAAAAGAAGGGCCTATTTAACAGAGAAAGTCTTGTGGTATTATGAGCTAAATTGCTGATAAGACTAAAACATGTTGAAACATGACAAAGTCAAAACACTTTTGTAGACATAATCAAACAAAGGCAATTACTTTTTTGAACACAATGCAGGCTCCATCTTTCAATTCTGATACACCTTTCTTTCGGTTAGCCTTCTAACGAAAGCTATTATAGGGATCTCCTCTATGGTATGGATAGAAACTGAGTGCTTGCTCGAGTAAAGTAACAATGCAAGCCACACTAGCTTTTAGAGACTCCAATTCTTCTTGGAAATGATCATCACGATGGCAGCACTCTTCATCTTCTATATTTCTTAGTCTAAGTCGGGTGTTGTAGACTTACCGATTGGAGCTCTTTAGGGACCTATATTTCAACCTGATGTATGTGTAAAAGTATATATATGGAAATGTATGCACAATGGGTATGGATTAACTTGTTCAAAGGGCTAATCCATGACTTCTTTATTGAATATGGATAAAAATCTATAGTTTAATTAATCCGAAAGGATCTTTTCCAAGTCCTTATCTCAGTTAAACCTATGTACAGTGGAGAGTACAAGACAAAAAAGTGGGTCTAAGCCTCTAAACATAATTTTTACATGCGACAATTCCCCTCAGCTAATTACATCATCTCAGATTCTTACCTATATTCAGAAAAAAATCATAGTTTTAGCTTAGAAAATCCCGCGGGGTTCAAGATTATTGATCAGGTTTGCCTTAATGCAAAAGAAATTATTAGGGAGTGTATACCCTAAGGGAAGGTTCTAGGTCATTATATGAGAGGTAAGCTTTCTACCTGGTCTCAAAAGGGTTTATGATTTACCTAATGACCACGTTTCAGGAAGGCATTATAGAGGTTTATAAGGAATGGTTAGGGCATAGTATGATCGCCATTACCAAGTAAACGCTCAGCTCATAGTTGGATGTTTCACGAGTCTAAACCCCGACTAAAAGTCATGAGGTAGACCGCTACTTCCCACCTAACCTAGAATCAAGTTTATTCATAAAAATTAAAGTGCATTAAGGCATTAATCCATACACAACGTACTTATGCATGAGCACTATGCAAAAATGCATCTTAAATATGTTAAAATTAAACATACTTAAAATAAATACGCAAACAATCAAACAAGCAAAGTTTAGTCTAACCAGATAAGGCGTTACCTAGCGGAGTCGTCATCTTGTTGTGACATGCACGACATCGAATGGCGGTTTTACCTCCTCACATTGATGAAAAAAAGGTTTTATGTATAATCATAAAGTTATGATTATGAAGTTCAGGGGTCACCACCTAATATTATGGTTACTAGGAAACTTATGGTCTGCGAGAGTTTAGGTAAGAGACTAGTTGTGTAAGGGAAAGATGCATCACCCTAGTGCACTCTACCTACAGTAGACTGCATTATTGGTTGATTATTTCTCTTGGTCAAGTTTCAATTTATAGGTCTCGTCTTAAGTTGAAGGCAGATCTTTCCTCGTGAAAAAGTCTCTACCTTATCAAATTAAATCCTAACTATTCTAAACGCTAGACTTATTTAATTCTTGAATATAGAAAGTCCTAGCGTTCCAAATGACAATACACTACAAGATTTCACATTTTTACTGACGGGAATATTCTGTCGGTGTGTGATTAGCAGTTTGTCAATGATTTATTTACCGACGTCTTCACCGAAGGATTACGTCCGTCAGCTTTCCCTTCGTCGGTGATTCCCCATTCCGTCGCCATATCGGTTGGAAAAATAAAAACCATTTGCCGATGGTTTTACAGACGGAATTTGCGCGCCAAAAAAAATTTTCCTGCTTGAAATATACCAACGGATTTTATGTTGTCGGTGATATCATGATTTACCGACGGCTAGGTACCGTCAGTAAATTTGTCGGTGAGTGTTTGAAATACCGACCGAATATATCCGTCTATAAAGTCATCAGTAATTGTGGCAGCTACTGTCAAATGCCAATGGATTCAGTCCGTCGGTAAGTGTATGAAATACCAACCGAATATATCTGTTTGTAAATGCGTCGGGGAATGTACTGTCAAATGCCGACAGATTCATTCCATCGGTAAAACCCTTTGTAATAGTTTTTTCTAAATTTGTTTTTAAAAAATTATTTAGAATATGTAATATAAAATTATATAAATTAATGGTAATAAAAACCAATTATGCAAAAAAAATTATATTAAACATCAAAAACAAAAAATCAAAGTTAAATAATATTCATTACAAACTGAATGTGTTTCAAAAACAATATTAAATGAAATTTTAAAGGTAAATAATGTTTATTACAAATTAATATAAAGATGGAGCTGGAGGAGGAGGAGGAGGCTGGTGGTTATACGGCCAAAAAGGATTAGGCGCACATATTCCACTCTGTGTTGCCATGTTCATGACCACTTCGCGAAGCTGTTCATAAGCCGCTTTTTGTTGTGCAGACTCCGCTCTTTGTTGTGCATGAGACGCTTTGAGTTATGCGTACTCCGCTGATAGGTGGTCGTATTTTTCGGTGAGCTGAGTCATGCGTTGCTGCATGGCCACGAACTCCTTAGATTGGGAACTCGATATTGATTGGGAGCGCCCAACAGTCGAAACATTATGGGTCGTTCGCCAGTTGTTGGTCGTAGTGTTGGAGAGCCTGTAAACCTGATTTTTATCGGATCCAACCTTCATCCACAAATCCTGATCGAATTCCAGATGGGTCAAAATATCGTCCCCGTATCTCTCCCTCAACCGATTATTATAGATCTCCTGAAAATAAAAAAAGTAATCATCATATTCAATTCAATAAACATAATAACTTACAAAATAAAATGGTTGAACAAACATACCACGAAATGTTGAGCACAGTCATCAACAAACTGTTGCGCCCCTTTTTGGCGGTCTTAACTCCGCACGTACGTCTCCACAAACAGCTCCATCGGGCTCAGCTCACGTCCAAGAGACGTAGCCTATAATGAAAAAAGATTTATTAACAACAACTTAATTTAACGATATATTTCATTTCAATTAATCTTACCATCCATTTTGCATGTGCAGCAAACAGAACGGAGTCGCCAGTGTGCGTTGTCACCGAGCCATGAATTGGCCGATTCCGGTTGCCAGCACTGGACTGTGAACGTCGTGTGAACCGCTCAGACGTCACGTGCTCAAGATAGTGCGGCCATATATCTTCCGGGATGTATATCGGTTTGAAATCCCTCCAAACCGCAACATCATTCCAGCCTTGGAAACCCCTATCTCTCGCGGTTTTGTTTGCCCTTTTTTGTGCTTCATACCAAAAATTACATTTCGAAACATAAATTTTTGTCTAAAAAAAATCTTGTATTGTTTTTTATGTTACCTAGTTGCCACGTGATTTCCCCACACCCTCCTCGCAACAGTGTTATGCTCACTGTCCCAGCAAAATTTGTTCTGTGTATAAATAATTAATTTTTTAAAAAATAATAATTTATCTACAATTATATTAATAATTTATTAGAAATAAGCTGAAAATTATAAATAAACACCAACCTCAAACCTGTCAAACCATGCATTGATTTGAGGCATCCATTCAGGATGCTTGGATATCTGACTCCATTGAACAATGGAATCTCCATCGACGATTTAAACGCCGATGATATTACTCAGGCGGCTTCAATGTTTGTGAACCTGAAAATAAATGAAATAAATTCAATAGTTATTACTTCATAAATTATGTTGTAATTTTTTTATAAAAAAAAACTACAACCTTAACAAACTTACATTGAAAGGTAGTCCTTCCATTGTGCCTCGTACTTGCGGGTAAATTGATTCCGCTGCGAAGGCACGCCGCCTCTGTGTTGTGAAGTAGTGCTGGAAGAGGCAGCATCGGTTGACGACGCAGGTGGTGTAGGTGCCTCTTCTTGAGAGGCACCTAAGGAAATATCATCCTCGCTGCTAGACAAAGTAGCTGCGATCATATGTGAGTGACCAGCTCTGGTTTTCATTCTACGCATCTACACAATTCTATACAAATAATTATATAATTAAATTCAAATGTTAAAAAAAAATTCGATAGCACCTCCCCTATACTGGATACTACCCAAATCCACAAACCTGCACATATTAACAATAGCCACAACCAATTGACCCAATCTATACTAATTATTCCAACATATTCAATTACTAATCCTAAGGTAAATTCAACATAGAGAATTACAATTCAACAAATTATTCAATAATTATGCCAATACAACAATAAAATATATTCAATAAAAAAAACTCTAGACTAACAATTAAAATTAATGGAAAAAATTAAACATAAATCATGCAATAATAGAGTAAAATTAACAATTATTCAAAAATATTCAATTACTAATACTAAGGTAAATTCAACATTAACAATTACAATTCAAAAATTATTCAATAATTATGCCAATACAACAAAACAATAAATTCAAAAAAAAACTCTAGATTAACAATCAAAATAAATGAAAAAAATTAAACACAAATCATGCAATAATAGAGTAAAATTAATAATGATTCCAACATATTCAATTACTAATTCTAAGGTAAATTCAACATTAACAATAAATATTCAACAAATTAACTAATAATAATTATGTCAATACAACAATAAAAAATATTCAATAAATTCAAAAAAAAAAACTATAGACTTTAGGAATGAAATATGCTTACTTTAATAATGTGTTGAATTCAATACTTTATCTATATTACAAAAAATACACCTAAACAAAAAACATAACAAAAAAAAAATAGCAAAAAAAAAACCCTTAAAGTAAAATGAAATAGAAGAAACACATACCTTTTAAACTGATGAAGATTCACAAGAAAACTTGCTAGAGATTGGAGGTGAAAGCTTTGAAGAATGGAGAGGAAACGAATCGAAATTTAAGGTGAAAAACTGAGGAGAAGAAAAAATGAACTGAAGGGGCGGTTGCTGGAACTTGTATGGCAGTTTTACCGACGGATTCACTGACGGATATAAAATTAATTATTATTTTAATTTATTCCATTGGTGAAGTGTCAAAAATCCGTCGGTAATTTTTGAATTTTGCACCAAAATTTTTAATGACCCTCCATATTTTCCGTGGTCCGTCGGTAATTCCGTCAGCAAGATGATGCGGTCAGAGATGCATTTAATACACAACCCTTTGGAATTCGCACAGTCCGTTGGTAATTTTATCGGTAATATTAACCCGTCGAAAACTTACCTACAGACATACATCCGTCGGTATGGACGTCGGTGATTGTGGCATTTCAAGTAATTATTTTCGAACTCTCTGTGAAATGCCGACAGACTTATTCCGTCAGTATGGACGTCGATGATTGTGGTATTTCAAGTAATTATTTTCGAACTCTCTGTGAAATGCCGACGGACTTATTCCGTCGGTATGGACGTCGGTGATTGTGGCATTTCAAGTAATTATTTCGTATTACAAAATATATCATCCATGATCTATAATTATTTCAAGTAATTGTTTCATAATTATTTCGTGATTGTGGCATTTCAAGTAATTATTTCAAGTAATAAATATTTCGTGTTACAAAATATATCATCCATAATCTAAATTACATGAAAAAAAGGGTTTTACACAGGGCTTCATTTTGATAGTTAGTCAGAATTTTCTTCTTCTTCGTCATTAATTGAATAGTCATCACCTTCATCGCAATCTTCAATATGGATATCATCTTCTTCATCGACATTTGCTTGCCCGCTAGAGCTCAAAACAACATTCAACTCCTCTGCGTCAACATCAACAAGACTATCATCGAAAACACGAAAATTTGAATTTTCTTCCAATTCAATCGAAGGAGCAACTCGATATGGTTCAACCAACTCACTAACTTGAAAGAGTTCATCTCACACACTTGTCTCTTTGTTCTCATCCTGAACAACCTCGACACGACCCTGGGGTTTCCTTCTTAAAATCGACAACCAATCCACTCTTGATTGATCCTTTCTAAATGAAGGGGTGTATGTGTAATAAACTTGTTGACATTGCTTTACGAAAACAAAGACATCGTTTATGTTGCGGAGTCTAGCTTTTGAGTTGATTTCGACCAGACCATAGTGCGGATCAACTCTGATTCCTCTGTCAGTCGTGTCATACCAATAACATTTGAATAAAAACACTCTATTCTGCTCGTTATGATATTACAGTTCGACGACCTCTTCTAATCTACCACAGTAGTCAACTTCTAACTCACTACTAGTGGATCCCTTAACACAAACACCACTGTTGTATGTCTTTCTTCCTTGCCCGTATTCTTCAGTATGGAAAACATATCCATTGACAAAATACCCGTTGTAGCACTTACATTTTCTTTCAGGCCCCAGGCTTAGTGAAGACAATGACTTAGGCGTACTCCTTCCCATTTGATAAACCTTGTATGTAATGTACATCAATAAACAATAAATGAACGAGAATCTCGTAATGATATGTATATGTACAGTAATTTTGCAAGTTAGAATGAGTTTGTGATAGTGCTTACATGTGTTCTGAACCACGTGACAAATTGTTCATCTTATAATTGAAAGATCTGGGATTCGGTCAGCTGTGAGTTATTGGAGAGCAAATATTGTCGATGTTGCCTGCAAGTGATAATGAGTGTATGATATTACAATATATAATTAACAGTATATTACTAACAAAGTTTAATTAGTATTACACATATATAAAATTACTGAATAAAAGGTCTCAGCTCATCACAGTTAAATAGAACATAGTTGTGTGCTCGTTTGAATTCTATTTCCGACAAATATCTTCCTCTTACAACATTTTTAGGTGTGGGTCGTCCAGTATTGGAGAATATTGACAAGTTCCCACTGGAAGGCACTTCACCGCCATCATCATGCCGTGGAACGTGATTGATTCTCATTCTCAGATGAGGTTCAAAATGGTACGAGATCAATGTTGAGATATCCTCAACAATATAGGCCTCACATATCGAAGCCTCAACATACGCCTTATTCTTAACCTTTTTCTTGAGATTAAACAAGTACCTGCATTGAATTAATCAAGTATTTTTGATTAAGAAAAACATAGAAAATACTTTTATATATGAATTACATTGCAACTGTAATATCTAACCGTTCGAATGAGTACATCCATCTATATTGGACTGGTCCTCCAGCTTTTGCCTCGAACGGTAGATGTATAAGGAGATGCTCCTTTAATTCAAAAAATGATGGAGAGGGAATATCATCTCAAGTTTGCATAGTGTCTCGACGATATTCGTTTGAAGCCTCTCAATGTGCTCAACATTCAACTTGCTGGAGCATATATCTCTGAAGAAATGACTGATCTTCGTGAGTGCATCCCATATTCCCTTTGGCAACAAATCACGAAAAGCTAATGGGATGAGTGTTTGTATAAACACGTGGCAGTCATGACTCTTCATTCCATACAATCTGCAGTCCTCTATATTAACCAGCCTTGATATGTTCGATGCATGTCCATCCGGAAAACGCAGACTCTTAAGCCATTTGTAGACTAGCAGTTGTGCGTTTTTCTCTAACACGAAGCTTGCTCTTGGTTTTGCGACCTATGACTCATCATAAACCAATTCCATATTTTTACGGTTACAGTATAAAGCTATATCCAATCTAGCCTTGATGTTGTCCTTTGTCTTCCCCTTCACATCCATGACGGTGTTGAAAATGTTCTCAAACACGTTCTTTTCGATGTGCATGACGTCAAGGTTATGGTGGAGCAGATTGGTCTTCCAATAAGGAAGCTCCCAAAAGATACTTTACTTTACCCAATTATGGGTCAAACCAAAACCAGGAAACTTTTGCTTACCTGATTGAAGGCCAAACACAATGTCACCGTACTCTGATACAACATCATGCAATTCTTAACCAGAAAGACGTAGGGATGCAACATTTTTTTCAACTCTGCCAACAAAGAAATCTTTTCTGTTCTTTTTGTACCTGTGATTAAGTGACAAGAAGTGACGGTGACAGTAAAAAAAACAAGCTTTACCTCCGTTTGCTAGCGCAAATGCCTTGTTGTTTTCAATGCAGTATGGACATGCGAGTTTCTCATGCGTGCTCCAACCAGAAAGCATTCCATAAGCTGGAAAATCATTGATAGTCCACATCAAAGCTGCCCTCATAAGGAAATTTTGTTTCCTCGATATATCATAAGTCAGAGCTCTGGAGGACCACAACTGCGTCAACTCATCAATCAACGGTCGAAGACAAACATCTATATTCCGCCCCGGGCTGCTTGGACCGGGTATGACAGTAGATAAAAACATGAACTCCGACCTCATACACATTCCCGGTGGCAAGTTATAAACTGTGAGTATGACTGGTCAACAAGAATAAGGAGCAGGAAATGACCAAAATGGGTTGAATCCGTCTGTACACAACCCAAGACGCACATTCCTTTATTCAATTGAAAAGTGAGGATGAACACTGTTAAAGCGTTTCCACGCTTCGCCGTCATAAGGATGCACCATCACTCCATCAACCTCATCATATGCTTGGTGCCATGTCATGTGCTCAGCAATCCTTGGTGACATGAATAAACTCTGCAGTCTAGGTGTGATTGGGAAGTATCTAAGTTTTTTATATGCCACTAGAGTCTTTCCCCTGCCAGTTCTAGGTTTGTAACGGGAATGCCCGCATGTCATGCACTCGGTCATCTCAGCATTTTCAAGGTAGTATAACATGCAGAAGTTAGGGCACATGTCAAATTTTCAGGTAGCCTAAACTGAGGGGTTTCATCATGGACTTCGTAGCATAGAAGTTCTCTTTCAGCCTGTTCCCTTCAGGTAAAATGCTTCTCGCCCATTCAATAATCTTGTCATACCCGGCCTCACTCAACCCGTGATCTGACTTGATGGTGAACACCTGTGCTACGGCCGATAATTTATTGTGGTTCGTGCAGCCATCCCATAATGGTTCTTCAGAATCTTTCAACAAATCAAAAAACCTAGTTGCATCTGCATTAGGTTCTTCTTCTACGATTGGACATTGACTGACATTACCTTTATTCATTCTCATTGCATCCATAACCATATTTCTGTAAGGATTAGTGTTATCATTTGCCACTTCATGCACGTTGCTAGTACTAGAAGTAGACCCAACCACCGTTTCTCCCATTCTCCTCTTACTAACAAATACTTCTCCATGTGCATACCAACACTGGTAATTCTCCATAAACCCTTTGTGTAGAAGATGCATCATTACAACATCTGACGTACTTATGCATGAGCAATATGCAAAAATGCATCTTAAATATGCTAAAATTAAACATACTTAAAATAAATATGCAAACAATCAAACAAGCAAATCTTAGTCAAACCAGATAAGGCGTTACCCAGCAGAGTCGTCATCCTGTTGTGACATGCACGACATCGAATGATGGGTTTACCTCCTGACATTGGTGAAAAAAGGGTTTTATGTATAATCATAAAGTTATGATTATGAAGTTTATGAGTTGCCACCTAATATTATAGTTATTAGGAAACCTATGGTCTTCGAGAGTTTAGGTAAGAGACTGGTTGTGTAAGGGAAAGACGCATCACCCTAGTGCACTCTACCTATAGTAGATTGCATTGTTGTTTGATTGTTTCTCTTGGTCAAGTTTCTATTTATTGGTCTCGTCTTAAGTTCAAGACAGATCTTTCCTCGTGAAGAAGTCTCTATCTTATCAGGTTAATTCTTAACTATTCTAAAGGCAAGACTTATTTAATTCTTGAATATAGAAAGTCTTAGCATTCCAAATTCCAAATGACAATAATTGTTATGAGTTTTTTTGTATTTTAATCAAATTCTAATAGATAATCATAACCTAGTTACGATATTTATTTTTTTTATTTTTAAGAAAGAAAATAAATAAGTAGTATTTGGCGAGTCGATGGAGTGCTAACTGATTTAGTGTTTTGCTGGTGTTAATTACATAAGCAATTAAAAAGCGAAACCGTGCAGCGGCTGTTGTTTTGAATAAGCCAAGTTTCCCCGTCGGTAACTTTTGGCAGGTTTTATAGCAGTACACAGTTGGCGCTGCTAATTGAATAGATCCGTAATTTTGTTGTTTTCAATCTAAACTAATTAGATGATTGAGAAAAGCATGGTGGTAATTAAGAGTAAGGACACCATTTAGAATCATAATTATTCTTTTCAAATTTATTTTAAATCTAGTTAAGCTCCAAGTCTTTCATTGTTCGGCATCTAAAACAGAAAGAGATGTTAAATCGAATCTGTCAAACAAGAAAAGCTGTGGACTGTTATCTATAAATAGCTAATCAAGTTCTACCATTTCTCCATCCCAAACATTAATCTTCAAACTCAAGCTTCTCGACATTTAATTCTTCTTCATTTGACCATCTTCAAACTCCAGCAGATATACGTTATCATGGGAGTTTTCACTTATGAATCAGAGGCTTCTACTGTGATCCCACCAGCCAGGCTGTTCAAGGCCCTTTTCGTTGATGCTGCTGAAGTCATGCCCAAAGCCCTGCCACAGGCTATTAAAAGCATTGTCACTCTTGAAGGAGATGGAGGCCCTGGAACCATCAAGCAAACTTATTTTGGCGATGGTCAGTGCGTAGCTTCACTAGTAGTCTGATACATGATTTCCGTAACAGTCACAATCCATCATTTTGAATAGATTGGTTTCACTCTTTTGCTCCTCCTAGTAAACAAAAATGAGCTAAAAAACTAACAATATGGATTTGCATTTTGAAATTTTGACCAAGGTCGAGTCTTACATATATATGAACTAAAGAACTATGCGTGCTTGTTGATTCCTCAGGTAGCCTATCTTTCAAGGAGAGGACTGATGCTATTGACAATGAGAATTTATCATATGCGTACACTGTGTTCGAAGGTGCTGTCCTGGCAAACACATATGAAAAAATTTTCAACGAATCTAAGATTGAAGCCTCCCCTGACGGAGGATCGGTGTGCAAGACCAGCACCACATACTACACTTCTGGCAACATGGACGCAAAAGCAGATGAAATTAAGGATGGACAAGAAAAGCAAATGGGATTATTCAAGGCCATTGAAGCCTACCTTTTGGCAAATCCTGATGCTTAAATGTGCCTTATCTGAAGCTGGTCTTGACGTTTGTTCTAGAGTTCCTGAAGCTGCAAAATGATAATAAAGAATCTGTGTTGAGTTCTTAGGTCTTGTAATTTTCAATAATGTTAAAAATATATGGTGTATTGTTTGTAAGAAGATAATTGAAAATCCTCACAAGAAATAAGTTTATTAACTAATAAGAGCCCTGTTGGCAAAGAAAAGTCAATTTGAGAAAGAAAGGTCCAAAATCGGATGTTCATGGACTCAATTAAATTTTATTTAAGGTTTAATTGTATTTTTGGAAGGTTTGATGGCAAGAAAAATTGATTTTGAAGTCAATTTGGACTTTAATTGGAAGAAATTAAAGTTCTGGGGTCAAAATATAATTTTTGAGAGTTAATTTGGTCAAATCAGGGGCTTAATTGCATAAATATTGAAGTTTGATGGCCAATTAGGGACTTAATTGAAGAAATCTGAAACCAAGGACCAAACTGGAAAAGGCACGTAAATAGAGAGGCTGCAATTAAACCGAATCAGGGGCTAAATTGAAGAAATTAGAAGTTTATTGGTCAATTGAGGATCAAATTGCATAAATTCAAGACCAAGGACCAATTTAGAAAAGGCGGCCAACTTCAAGGCCGGCAATTGAATTTGGCAGGGATGCAATTGAATGGCATCAAAATTGCAATTGAGAACTTGATTGAACTAATCACAAATTGAGGACTGATTTGGACTCTAACACGTTTTTTGCACCATTTTCTTTTAAATAAAATGGCGCGTTTTGTCCAAAACAGCGCCGTTTTATCTACTGTTCATTAAAAAAAGGGAGCCGAAATGGTGCCATTTTGAAGGCACTGTGGGTCTTCTTCTTCCCCTGGACGCGCAAAGCAGGGGAAGAAGAAGATTTTTTTTCTTCCCCTGTTTCTCACCGACTTCCCTTCCCCTGATGACCCAAAAAGACACCAACCAAAGACCCCTCCACCTGCACAGCTTTCCACGTGTTAGAGTTAGGGGAGGAGAGGTGTCCCTAGGGTGGTAGAGGGGCGGCTGAACAGTGACCGCCCCGTCCACCCTACACCCCTGCGCCATTGACTGGGCAAGGGTGTAGGTCTCCTTTTCTCCCCTATAAATACAAGGGAGAAAGGAGACACAAAGGGACGAAAAAAAAAAAGGAGAGGGAGTAGAAAAAGAACAAAAATAAAGAAAAAGAGAGAGAAAAAAAAAACAGAGCACGAGAGAAAAAAAAACAAGGGAGGGGCGAAAAAAAAGAAGAAAACAGAGGAATGGAGAGAAGAGAAGAGAAGGACAACCGAGAGGAGGAGGAGAAAAGAAGAAAAAAAAAGAAGAAGAAGGAGTGAAACAAAAATAAAGGAAAAAGAAAAACAAATGAGAAGCATCGGTGAAGCAGCGCCACCGGGTCCAGCCGCCGTCTCCGCCGCTGCAAACCACCGCCGACGACAACAGCCCTACCTCTTCACGCCAGGTAATCTTCTCTCCTTCTCTGCTCCATTTTCTATTTTCCTTTCATTTACATGCAGAACGTGAGCAATTCACGTTCTATAGCAAATGAATAATTGGCTGGTTACTGTGTTGTGCACAGTAACCAGCCAATTATAATATTTTGGGCCGGTGTTGACCCAGTTTTTATATGTGCCGGTGCCGGCCCATTCCCATTTTCTTTAGGATGGGTCGTGCTGGCCCATTCCCATTAACTGCACCATAATAATACAAATCAGGTATTAAAATACCCGGTTTTCTTCAATTAAAAATATATATATACATAAAAATATTTTTGTGCATACGGCCACGTGTCTCAAAAGCTAAAAAATCATATCATATTTTTTATCATACACCAAAAAAAAAAATGTTTTAGCATGTATTTTGGCTTGAATAACTAGTTTATTAAAGTCAAGAGAACATTGGTCAATATTTCAAAAAACATCAAAAAATATTTTTGTTTGGTTTTAATACCAGGGATTACGAATTTATACGTAAAACGTATTCCAAGTATTAAAAGTTTTTTTAATAATTTGCTTAGATTTTTTATCATACCATAAAACAATGCAGCTTACCTTAGGTAGGGCATATTTGGGGTGCTAACACCTTCCCTTTACGCAACCAGTCTCCGTATCCCATCTCTAAGACTAGTTAGGGTTCCTAGTAACCAAAATACTAGGTGGCGACTCCCAATCCATATTTTATTGATAATAGACAAGAATTCCTTGTCTCTCCATATTTTTCAATTAGATTCATTTATATATTCTCAAGGATGGACGATCGTCGCGATGTCGTACACGTGCGACAATTGGGACTCCGCTGGGGACCTTAGTGGACTGAGCTTTGTTTTTATCTGATAATTTTTTTGTGTTATGTTTGATGTTATTTCAAGGCTTTAATTTTTGTACATACATTGCATAAAACTGATTTCATGCATCATTCGCATTTTGGTACAAGTTACATTGAAAACACTTCAGGTTAAGTGGGAAACTAACAGCTTACCTTATGACTTTTAAGTCAAGGTTTAAGTTTGTGTAAACCCCAACTCTTTGCTTAGTGCTTAGATTGGTAATGATTGGTCCAGATGTCATCCCATTACCTACTGAGTCCCCATATTGCCTTCACGAGGGCGATCACTGGGATAGCAAGAGACCATTTTAGAGACTGAGTAGCCAATCCACCTTTATCAAGCATGAAAGAATTAGAACTTGCCTTTAGGATGTATGCTCCACAATACTTTGTTTTGCATAAACCATTTAACTTAATCATAAAACATCTGGTTTTCAGGTTGTATAATTAATAAGATGGCCATCATTACAAAATTAACTGCTGTGGAATATGGGCAGAACTCTGAATTATCACAACTATCAGAGAGAGATTGCTCTAGATGTGATGCAAGGAAACTCCCAACCCTCAAAGACCTTAGCTGCATGGTGAATGATGTGAAAAGAATACTGGTTCATAGTCAAAACATCATTGAGGCTGCATTTGCTGGGAAGTACGGACGACTGTTTGAAATTACAAAGATAGAAGTATTAAACCCAGCAATCAAGTCATTAATCAACTTTTGGGATCCCGATTACAGATGTTTCTCCTTTGGAAATGTGGATTTGCGTCCAACTATAGAAGAGTATGGAATGTTGATGGAATTTCCCAAAAATCTGCATAGGGTTTACTTCCCGTTGAAAAGCGACAAAGTGATTCCCGAGTTGGCAAAATTACTAAGAATTCCACATTTGGGCAGATATTTAGAGAAGAATGATAGCGGGTTGAAATGGAAATTACTCGAGGTTGAGCTAGAAAGAAAAAAACGGAGTACGGATCGGCAGTAGAAAGAGACAGGTTGGTCGCTCTAGGGATATATGGCCTCATGTTGTTTCCAAGCCTAATAGGGGTTGTAAGTCTTGAAGTTGCTGCTACATTTGTGGAATATGAAAATACTTTCATCAATCCTGTGGTCGCTATTTTAGCTGAGACCTTCTTGACCCTTAACCATTTTAGGAAGACTGGGAAAGGTGCAATGAGATGTTGCACCCAATTATTATACATCTAGATGGTAAGCCACATCGAAACCAAAACGCCGATCTTTAATAATTTTTGGTGGTTTAACCAAAAACCCTTGAAGATGGTAGAAGAAGAGGAGTGGGGAAATCTAGGCGACCTAGGTTGGAGGAAGAAGCTGCAAGAGTTACATAGTAGATGTTTTAGTTGGAAAGCTCTGTGGGTCCGAACAACGGATATCCTAGTAAGTTGTGGACAAAAATGTTGTGTGCCTTTGGTTGGGATCACGGGTTATGTCAGCTATGCTTCAGCCCTGGTAATAAGACAATTAGGCGGTATACAACACATCCCAAGAACTGTGGGATTGGCTGAATTTTCTAGTCTTTTCAAAGATCAATCCGCGTGAGAAGTGCTTGAAACTATCAAACGAGATTGGAGCCATTTGACTCTAGTTCAAAAGGAATCTAAAAGGTTGAGAGATCCTAGCTCAAGTGAAGGCTATGAAAGGTGGAGGAATGTGACCCCGACAACGGATTCTAGGGTGCCACATTCTAAAGACGGACCTTCACAAATTATGACAGGGTCGATAAAAAGAAAAAAAGGGCAATAATGAGGAAGACTTTATGGAGCAAGTAGAGAAACTCCAAATAGAGTTGGGAAAAAGCAAAGGAGATAAAGCAAAATTAGAAGCGATGATGATGGAAGGAGACAAAAGCAGAGTATTCCTAAATAAGCAACTAGAATCCAGAGATGCAAAAATATTGATGTTGGAACTACAACTAAGCAAAGGAAAGCTTGCGATGGAAGAATCTAAAAAGGAGAGAGGGAGATTAAACTTGAATTGGGGCCAGTGTAACTCTAAAATGGAAGCATTGAAATCTGACTTCAATGATTGCCAAGAAAACACTGAATACCATCAAGAGAAATTCAAGCATGTCCAAGCAGAGATAATGGATCGGATAAAAAAATGTGAGGAGTTGAACCATAAATGTGTAATGATGGCAAGTTAGCTAGCCGAGTTGCGAGAGTTTAAAAGAAAAGGTATGAGGACGAGGTTATCAAGGCAGATCTGATAACTAAGAAAGATGAAATTAGAGTGCTGAGGGCGAAGCTTGATAAAGAGCAAGACAGGATGAATCAGTTGACCAAAAGGTTCAAGGTTTCAAAAAAACACAAAAACCAGATCAACACTAACAACAATACCTTGAACCGGAACAACCTGTTGCTTATAGAGAAGATGGCCAAAATGGATAAGCAAATGGATGAAGCTGCCATTCAAGCACACATTATCAGAGCCAATGCCTGAAGTGTGGGGAGGGACCTCCTTCGTTATCAGCATAGTTTGGCTGAGACAAATGTCTTCCTAAGAAAAATTGAACATCGAGGTCTTGCTTTCCTACCATTAGCTAGCGATACAGAAGAGGGGGAGGATTGATGTATTTTCTTGCGTATTTGCTCTTTTGTTAATATGTATCAGCCGATGTTATGAATGAAAGGGGCTTTGACCCATCTTTTGCAAAACTATCTCTCATACAGAAAGGGTAAGTCCACCAAAACAATTTGAGCAAAACTACCTTTGATAATAAATGTGACAAAAGGGTCCATGCCCATTACACAAGCAGAATGTTGGCCATCGATCGTTTGTTTTAAAAAGAAAAAAAAAACATGCATCATATGCATCTTATTTTCATCATACATTTGTTTATAATATGTCATTTGCATACTCCAGTGAAACATAGGTCCCCCACCTAAGGTCCATTACACCAGACTTAGAACAAGAATGACACAAAGAAAGGGCTCTCCTATAATCTCGCTACCAAAGCAAATTAGAATCCATGAAAAATGAAGTGTCACGGATGACTAATCTGCTTGAACAACTGTTAAAAGCAAAACGTGGGGAGGGAACGTCTGCCCAGCCATCTTCAGGTTCACCTGCGTCACACATTCCCACGATATCTCATAATCTGGGGGCAAATTTAGTTGCAAAACATTTTATGCCAGCCATCCATATCCGGTCAGCTCACACGCCAACCATTGTGGATTTAACAGCGGATGGGCCTTCTGAAAGTAGATCCAGCGGTTTTATAAGCCATGATAAGATATCTGCATTAGAAGAACGATTAAGAGAAATAGAAGGAAATGATTGGTTCGACCCAATATGAGCTACTAAGGTGTGTTCGGTACCAAACATCATGGTACCAAAAGATTTCAGGGTCCCAGAATTCACCAAATATACAGGATTGGAGTGCCCAAACACGCACTTTTGATCTTACTGCAACAAGATGGCCGAAGTAATCCAAGACGATAAAATGCTGATTTATTTGTTTCAAGATAGTCTATCGGGCGCTGCTTTAACTGGTATATGCAGTTGGAAACCGTTAAAATCAAGAAATGGAAAAGTTTGGTAGAGGCTTTTCTCAAACAGTACAAGTTCAACTTGGAAATAGCTCCAGACCAAACAAGCCTGATGTCAATGGAAAAGAGAAGCCAAAAGTCAGTCAGGGTGTATGCACAAAGATGGAGGGATGAGGCAACATACGTCCAACCCCTTTTAATCGAAATAGAGATGATGACTTTATTCACCAATACTTTTAAAGCACCTTATTATGAGCATTTAATGGGCAGCTCATCCCAACATTTTTATGATGCGGTACGCATAGCAGAGAGGATAGAGCAAGGCATTAAAGCCGGGCGCATACCGGAGCCTCTGGAAAAAAAGGGTTATTCCGGAAGAAGAAGAGAAAGGGATGTTAACAACTTAGAAGGAGGGTATAAAGGCAAGAGAGTAAATTACACAAACCCACAAATGCCTACCCCTCAATTCACCAACACAAACTTTACCAAACCCTTGCACCCAAATTCAACCAACTGAATAAATTACCCACCAAACAGCCAAAACAACTACCAAAGGCCATATACAAAATATACTTCTAAGTAGTTACCTCCACTACTAATGCCTTTAAAAGATTTATATGCTAAATTGCTGAGCATTGGGCAAATAACTCCAATCCTTCTACCGTCGATCTAACCACCCTTTCCCATATGGTACAAGCCAAAATTAGCTTGCGAATACCATACTGGCAATCTGGGCACGCAATTGAAACTTGCTACGCTTTTAAAAGGAAGTTGTTAGAACTCATCAAAATGAGGTGGGTATCTTTTGAAGACGCGCCCAATGTCAATTCAAATCCATTACGTAAGCATGCTGCTGGTAATACAGGATAGGTATGATAGAGGTTAGCAATCAAGACCAAGTGTTGAAGGTATCTATGAAAAGGTTGTACGACATGTTGTTACAATCAGGATTCATGAACATAAACACTGAATATTAGCTGGGAGGGGATGACTATTGTGAGTTCCACGGGATGGAGGGACATCATATTGAGGATTGTATCAAGTTTCGCCAGAAGGTTATGAAGATGCTAATCATAGAAGAATTAAGGATTGAAACCATGGGGGGTAACCAGGAGGTAAGTATGATGGAAGGCTGAGATAACTTGTCAGAGGTATGTAGAGTTCAAACTACAGCTAATGGGTTACCAAAGTTGATCCTAACTAAACCTTTATTTACAAAAAGAGATCACAGTGCAATGCCATATAATTATGGTTATAACCTTGAACATTCAAGCCCCTCTCCCTTTATTCCATACTGAGATTAGTGGGCTAACATGGAGTGGCCGTTGTTTTATACTCAAGGAGTTGAAGAGAGCCAAAGGAAAGGAAGTGGTGGATCTTGATAAAGAAATGGAGGTGAATAAGCCAATAACGAAAGAGGAGTCAAATGAATTTTTGAAGTTGATAAAGCACAGTGAGTACTGCATAGTAGATTAACTCAAAAAAACTTCAGCAAGGATATCCCTCATGTCTTTGATTCTCAGCTCCGAGCCCCATCGAAATGCCCTTCAAAAGGTACTGAATGAGGCATATGTACCCTAGGATATTGAACAAAAAACCATGGAGCACCTGGTAGAGAGGATCCATGCTTCTAATTACCTATACTTCAGGACTGATGCATTAGATGCTGAAGGAACTAGACATAACAAACCTATGTATATCACCGTTAAATGCAAAGATTGCCTTATTGGAAAGGTACTCGTCGATAACAGCTCAGCTCTTAACATATTGCCGAAACATATACTGAAAGAAATGCCAGTCGATGAATCTCATATGAAGCCTAGTACCATGATGGCAAGAGCATATGATGGCTCGCCTAGACAGATCATTGGGACTTTGGAGGTAGAGTTGTATATGGGACTGCAAATGTTCTTAGTGGCACTCCAAGTTATGGATATCCACCCTTCCTATAGTATGTTGCTGGGAAGGCCTTGGATTCACGCAGCTGGGGCTGTAACTTCATCATTACACCAGTGTTCGAAATATATGATGAACGGGATGTTGGTGTCCGTCAAAACAGAGGAAACAGTCTCCATGATAAATAATATAGCCATACCTTTCCTTGAGGTGGAGGATTGCACAAATGAGAATCTTCATGCCTTTGAGATTGTAAACACTAAGTGGGTACCTAAAAGCACAGTGTTAAGAAAACTGAGGATTTCAGAAGCAGCAAGGATGGCAGCTAAATGTTTCTTGGAACATGGAATCCCATTCCAATATAACCCTATCACTGGAATACCAAAAAGGATTAATCCGATCAAGATGAGATGTGCTGACCAAAGATTTGGGCTAGGATATAAGCCTAAAAAGGAAGATCATCATTGGGTTGCCGATAGACGAAGAGAAAGAATAATGGCTCGGATCGAAAGAAGAGAGCTTGAAGAAGAAGAACTGGAAATCCCTTCCCTTATAGTGTCTTTCCCAAAGGCAACATATGTGATGCAACCAGATAATGGAGCATAAGACGTTGTTCAAAGGTTAGCAACTGTGAGCATCAACACCTTGGAGGAAGATGAGGTGGAAAGAAGTGACACCAAAGCAATAATTGAAAGGGAAGAGGAAGCATTACCCCAACTGACTGTTCGTATTCTAGAAGAACTCCCCACCAAGACTTTTGTGTGAAGGCTGGCCAAACATGAAAAGTTTCAAAACTGGGTGACTCAAGAAGCCCTAGTAGTGTTTAAAATGTAAAACCACTTTGTTTGCCTTCACACGCTTCAGTTAATGTTTTATTTGCTGTTATCATTCTGGTTGACAATCAAGGCTCATGATGTCAACCAGATTTTGTCTTTGTCATAGAGCACACTTTTATTCGAATAAATGAGATCATGTTTTTCTCTACATTTATTTGTCTTTTTATTCTTGCTTTTACATCAAACATTTTCTGCTTTTAGGAATCCTGAAAGTAGACATTCCACAACATCACACACATTTAACATCAAGAATGAATGGCCAAACTTTAACAAACATGTAATCATGATGGAAGAAGAAGAATGGGATGAAAGCAATATCAGAGAATTCACAAAGCTAGTGGAGCAACATGAAAAAACCTGGGAACCTACTGCTGAAGAACTCGAAACCATAAATGTGGGTAGTGATCAGTCTAAAAAAGAACTAAAAATAGGGACCTTGATCACACCTAAGCAAAAGGCAGAGTTAACTGCTTTACTACATGAGTATGCAAATGTTTTTGCTTGGTCTTACGAGGATATGCCTGAATTAAACACCAATATCATGGTACACAAGACCCCATTAGAGGAAGGTTGTAAACCAGTCAAGTAGAAGTTAAGAAGATCACACTCGGATACATGGATCAAAGTGAAAGCGGAACTCGAGAAACAATAGAATGCTGGATTCCTAGAAGTTGTTAAATACCCGCAATGGGTATCCAACATTGTTGTCGTACTTAAAAAGCAAAGGAAGATTAGAGTTTGCGTGGACTTCTGGAATTTGAACAAAGCTACCTCAAAGATGATTTTCCACTACCCCACATAGACATTTTAATTGGCAATATTGCCCATAGTTCCACATATGATGGATGGTTTTCCATTTTTATTGACATTTTATGGATGGTTTCTCAGGATACAACCAGATAAAGATGGCTCCAGAAGACAAGGCAAAAATGACTTTTGTCACCCCTCGGGGAACCTATTGCTACAAAGTTATGCTATTTGGTTAAAAGAATGTAAGGGCCACCTATTAGAGAGCCATGGTGACTCTATTCCATGATAAGATGGACAAAGAAATCAAGGTGTATGTAGATGATATGATTGCCAAATCAAAAGAGGGAGAAGATCATGTCAATGTTCATTTGTGGTTAAATCCAGCAAGCTGCTAGGATTTATAGTCAATAGCAAAGGTATAGAGATGGATCCTGATAAAGCAAAAGCCATCTAATCCATGCCAACCCCAAAAATAGAGAAAGAAGTGAGGGGATTCTTGGGGAGGTTGAACTATATTGCCCGATTTATAGCTAAACTAACCACCACATGTGAACCTATCTTCTGACTGCTCAAGAAAAAGAATCTTAGAACTTGGAATGAGGAGTGTGAGGAGGCATTTAATAAAATCAAGCGTTATTTGCAAAGTCTTTCTTTGCTTGTTCCTCCTATGTTAGGAAGGCTGTTAATATTGTATCTGATAGTGACGGAAACAACCATGGGATTTGTATTGGGACAGCATGATGAAACTGGGAGGAAAGAAAGGGCTATCTATTACCTGAGTAAGAAGTTCACTGAATGTAAGTCTAGATACACAGTAATAGAGAAACTATGTTGTGCATTGGGATGGGTGGCAAAAAGATTACGACATTATATGTTGTATCACACCACTTAGTTAATTTAAAAAATGGATCCATTGAGGTACATATGTAACAAGCCTTATCTCTCCAGCCGAATTGCAAGGTGGCAAGTTTTGTTGTCAGAGTATGACATAGTGTACATGACACGGAAAGCTGTTAAGGGGAGCGTGATTGCTGACCATTTAACTGATAATGCTGTTGAAGATTACGAGCCACTGGATTTTGATTTTCCGGATGAAAATTTATTGGCAATAGAGGAGGAGGAAGAAAAGACAGATTGGTGGACCATGTTTTTTGACGGAGTAGTGAATGTATATGGTAACGAGGCCGGTGCAGTGATAGTCTCTCCTAATCAGAAGTTATATCCAGTTTCAGTTAAATTGCACTATGAATGGACCAATAATACAGCTGAATATGAAGCTTGTATACTCGGTTTAGAAGCTGCATTAGAGATGAAGATTAGGAAGCTGGATGTATATGGTGACTCAATGTTGATTATCTGTCAAGTAAAAGGAGAATGGCAAACCAAGGAAGAAAAGTTAAGGCCTTACCAGGAATACTTGTCCACACTATCAAACAACTTCGAGGAGATAAGGTTCACCCACCTGGGAAGAGAAAGGAACCATTTTACGGATGCTTTGGCTAAATTGGCTACTATGACGACCATTGATCTCGGGCATAGGGTACAGCCAGTACACATTGACATCAGAAATAACTCAGCTTATTGTTGCTCGATTGAAGGAGAGATAGATGGGAAGCCTTGGTATTACAATATCAAGAACTTTGTGCAAAAGCAGGAATATCCAGAGGGAGCTTCGAAGATGGATAAGAAGACCCTAAGGAGATTAGCTAAGGGTTTTTATCTAGACGGAGAGATTCTGTACAAAAGATCATTTGATGGAACCTTGCTAAGGTGTTTGAATGCAATAGATGCTAGAAAGGCTCTGTGAGAGGTCCATGAAGGGATTTGCTCAACCCATGCTAGTGGATATATGATGGCAAGAAAAATACAAAGGGCCGGTTATTTCTGGATGACATTAGAGAAAGACTGCATCGACTTATGTCAGAACATGTCACAAGTGTCAGGTGCATAGTGATAAAGTTAATGCACCTCCGACCCCTTTGTTTAATCCGGTATCTCCCTAGCCATTTGCAATGTGGGGAATTGATGTGATCGGGCCTATTAACCCGAAAGCCAGCAATGGGCATAGATTCATCCTTGTAGCCATTGATTATTTCATGAAATGGGTAGAAGCCTGTTCGTACCCTCATGTGACTCAGAAAGTGGTAAAAAGGTTCATAGAGAAAGACTTGATTTGTCGTTATGGGCTGCCAGAACACATAGTGACCGATAATGCATAGAATTTCAATAGTAAAATGATAGTGGAGCTTTGTACTAAATGGAAGATCAAACATTCAAATTCTTCACCATATAGGCCAAAGATGAATGGGGTCGTGGAAGCAGCCAATAAGAACATCAAGAAAATCATTCAAAAAATGGTAGTCACCTATAAAGATTGGCACGAGATGTTGCCATTCGCTCTCCACGCATATCGCACTGCAATAAGAACCTCGACCAGAGCCACGCCATATTCGTTGGTATATGGAATGGAGGTGGTGATGCCTTTGGAAGTACAAATCCCCTCATTAAGGGTGTTGATGGATTCAGAGTTAGAAGAGGCCGAATGGGCCAATGTGAGATATGAACAGTTAAACCTGATCAGTGAAAAGAGAATAGCCACAATTTTTCATCATTAACTTTACCAGAAAAGAATGGCCAAGGCATATGACAAGAAGGTTAGACCTCATGTGTTCCAAGAAGGAGATCTAGTGCTGAAGAAACTATTGTCTTTACCAGGAGAAGATCACAGCAAGTGGGCTCAAAATTATAAAGGTCCTTATATAGTAAAGAAGGCTTTCTCGGGAGGAGCTCTGAATTTGTCTAGAATGGATGGAGAAGATCTAGCCAGACCTGTGAATTCCGACTCTGTAAAGAGATATTATGTCTAAATGTGTTCAGTTTTCTCTCAAAATCAATAAAGTAAAGTTTGGCCATGATTTCTTTGTGTAAAGAACCCTTTCATTACATTGATCTCGCGACACTTATTTTGTTTATCTTGAAAGAACTAATCTTGTGCATGATTATAAGAAATGCGTCATAAAGCGCTCAAAGATGAAATTTAAGCATTTCCTGATAAAGAGGTGAACAAACCAAAATAAACCCTATTGCTAACCTTGAGATAAAACCTTGTCTCTACTAGCATTTTTGAATTTGCATGGACAAATGGTTAGGTAATCATCGTTGTAATCACACATATTTTTCCTGGGATTAGAACAAGGTTTATCAATCCTAACAACGTGCGTTTTGAAATGAGAAAAGGTCATCTTTTCCATCCATTCACTTTTCTAAAAATTTTCATCCTTTGTTGTCCCCATTTGAGTTGGATCGCGTTTCTTTCTTGTGACAACCCTGACTAGGACCAGACCCCACACTGGGGGCAAATGAGAGATATTGGGAAGACACTGATAAAATCAATAGGAAAGGGGAAGGTTCAGAAAAAGTCCAATGATGGTGAAATGGCTATAAAAAAAAGATATAAACTAAGGGGCAGAAAATATTGTTACCAGTCTTTCATGACCATCTAGACAAAGCAGTGAAGATGGATGCTAGAATTGATCGTGTAATAGTTGAGTCTTCCATGACCATCCACACAAAGCAGTGAAGATGAATGCTAGAATTGATCATGTAATAGTTGAGTCTTTCGTTACCATCCACACAAAGCAGTTAAGATGGATGCTAGAGTTGATCATGTAATAGTTGAGTCTTCCATTACCATCCAGACAAAGCAGTGAAGTTGGATGCTTTGATATCAAGAATAAAATCTCCAAATGACTTTCATAGATTCGAGAATAGAAAATTGCTTTGACCTATGTTAAGAGAATTCTGGTCATTAAGGTTAACAGGGTTATATGTCTTTTCCTTACAAAGACAATAAGAGAAAAATGATTGATGAATAGTTGATCCTAGGTCTTTGAAACCCTCAAACACCTTTTGAGACTGTAAAATTCCTTTCTTTCATAGCCCATAACTATAACCTACATTACAAGCCTTTAAAAGTCCTTTATAATCAAGCGCATGTAATTTGGGTTAATAAACGTTGGTCTCATGATCCACAGGACCTAATAAAGGAGGGATAATTTGTTGTTGTTCGTACAAGAAAAATGCTAGTATGAGACAATCTTTATATATATATAGCCTTTTTAAGTATATACTTGAAACCTTTTGAAAAGATTAAACAGAAGGTCACCTTTGAAAGAAAAAAAGAAGAGCTTGACCTAAAGACAACTGCATTCCAAAACCTGAGAAAACGGGTAATGGGAATTACTTAAACGAGTCTTTAGTGTGTATGTTGAAAGTTCTAGTAGTCATGAACAGTTTCAAGTTTTTTTGTTAAAGATTTCTTCTGGAAAACCTGTCCTTTTTCTTTTATGTTGAGACAAAAACCCAAAAGCCCTTCATGTTGAGAAAGATAGGTCGAAGCATTGGCAAGAGCATGATAAATAAGGGTAATGCGGAATAAAAAAGGGGGGGCACCCAGTGAAAAAATGGTGACTTCTTCTTTGAAATATGATGGGTAAGAAGGACAATGCAACAAACACATGCCAGCATCGGATTGCAAACATACAAGATAAGCTCATACCGAGGGAAGGGTTTTACAAAACTTCAGTGCCTATGTTTCAAGTCAGGTAAGGATGCATGCATTATCATCCCACTTTAGAGTATTGCATATGTAGTTTTGTTTTTTACTTGCTTGAGGAAATATCTGAGTTGAAGTCTAGCGAGTTTGTGGACAAAGAAGGAATCATTGAAAGGGGAGTAACGAAGAGATTAGTTTTGACCAGGAAAGGGAAAAGAAGGGAGCAATTTTGTTTGCAAGAATAGTCTTTATTGAATCGTAGTGTAACGAACCACACATAGGATTTTGGTTCTGGTTAAAGACCACAATTACATTTTAGCTTTGATACAAAGGAATAGCCGAAAGCGGTTTCTAGTCAGCCAAGCTTTGAAAAGATTAGTGTCAGAATATAGTTTTGTTTATCTTTACAACATTTACTATGCGAAATCTTTGCTCCATAAGTATTGTAAAGAGGGGCATCTGTTGTAACCCATTTTTGGGTCCACGCACAAAAAAAAGAGAAAATACAAAAAAATCAAAACTATATGTTAAAAAAAACTAAAAAATAATAACAGTGAAAAAAAGGATGTCAAAACGCCCAGAAAATGGTCAAAAATTGGTTAAGGAGGTTCAAAAATACAAAGATTAAAATTTGACAGTATTCTGTTGACTGATAAGAGCCCTATTGACAAAAAAAAGTTAATTTGAGGAAGAAAAGTCCAAAATCGGATGTTCGTGGACTTCATGAAATTTTATTAAAGGTTTAATTGCATTTTTGGAAGGTTTGATGGAAAGAAAATTGATTTTGAAGTCAATTTGGGCTTTAATTGGAAGAAATTAAAGTTCTGAGTCAATTTATACTTTTTTAGAGTTAATTTGGTCATTTAGGGACTTAATTGCATAAATATTAAAGTTTGATGGCCAATTAGGGACTTAATTGAAGAAATCTGAAACCAATGACTAAATTGGAAAAGGCGCGTAAATAGAGGGGCTGCAATTAAACCGAATCAGGGGCCAAATTGAAGAAATTAGAAGTTTATTGATCAATTGAGGGTTAAATTGCATAAATTCAAGACCAAGGACCAATTTGAAAAAGGTAGCCAACTTTAAGGCCTGCGATTTAATTTAGCAGGGATGCAATTGAATGGATTGTTAAAATCAAAATTGCAATTGAGGACTTGATTGAACTAATCACAAATTGAGGACTGATTTGGACTTTGACACGTTTTTGGCGCCATTTTCTTTTAAATGAAACAGCACGTTTTGTCCAAAACGGCGTCGTTTTATCAACTGTTCATTAAAAAAAGGGGGGCCAAAATGGTGCTGTTTTAAAGACGCATCACCCATAGTGCAACCTACCTAAGGTAGGCTACATTGTTATTTGATTGTTTTTCTGAGTTAAGTTTTTATTCGTTGGTCTCGTCTAAGATTCAAGGCAAATCTTTTATCGTGAGAAAGTTTCTACCTTATCAGGTTAAATCCTAACCATTCTAAGAATCACACTTATTTATTTCTTGGGTATAGCTAAATCCTAGCATTCTGAATGACAAAATAATTGTTATGGGTTTTTGTTTTTTGTATTTTGGTCAAACCCTAATGAATAATTATAAACTTATTACAATATCTATTTTTGCATTTTTTTTAATAAAAAAATGATTTTATCTTTTAGAAAATATACATAAAAAAACTTTAAGATTTGGCTATAGAAATGAAAACCAAACACTTTTTTATTTGTTTTTGAAATGAAAATTTATTATTGAATATTTGGATTTTTTATGAAATTTTGTTTTATTTCATAAAGTTGAGGAAAATGAGTATTTTTAATACCAAGTTCATATCTTACAGTGTAAGTCTATAGCCTAATATTATGCAAAATAGTTGGAAAAACATGCGAGGGACTCGTAAATATTTTAAAATGCCCCTTGGAAAATTTGAAATTTTTTCTTCTTTTCTTTAAAAATATATTTTTAAATATCATTATTATTATTTTATTATTAAATATATGTTGGGCTGGACCCGGCCCAGCCCGAGTCAGTTTAGTTGGGCAGATTGACGGCCCAACTAACCTTTTTTTTGGGGGCTGGGCTGGACCCGACCCAGCCATCTAGGTCGGGCTGCAACATGTCCAATCTAGTTAAGTTGGGTAGTTTGATGGCCCAACTGCCTTTCTTTTTCTTTTTTTCTTTTTTAAGTTGGGTTCGAAGTGGTCCAACCATCTAGGCTAGGATGAAATGGGTTGAACGTATAGTCCACATGGTCGCTGGCTCGACCCAGCGACCATGTCTATTGTTTGGCCATTGCTTGCAAAATCATGCAATGACCACCACCTAAAGGGAAACAAGAGAAAAAGATTCGGGAGGCTAGTCTGGTCAGAGGAGAAAAGGTGTTAGTGGCGTTCTTGGTTGTGCAGGGAAGTCCAGAGTGTGGCTGGTGACAGCAATGGCAGCAGATGTGCGGTGCTGGAAGAGGGGAAAGAGGTGGCTGAGAGGGGAGAAAAAAAACTACGGAAAAGAGCTGATTTTTTCCTAATTTTAGCATCAAATTTCTTCCTCCTAATGCCTAGAATACACCTTTATTTATAAAGGGTGGAAGAGCGACACTTTGTCTTTATAAGGGACAAATCTTGGCCCTTATTTCAACTAGGAAGAATCCCAACCATTGGCTCAAAGATGTCATCTTTGTCTATCAAAATAGGCTGCTAAAGGCTACCTGAGTTGGCTTCTTTAGGGAAGCATTACGGTGGTTGTGGTATCAATTAACAAGAAAGAACAATGCTGGTGTGTAGTCAAATATTAGGTCATCATGGTGGTCTATGTTTTGTCAAATTTACTGAAGAGACGAAGCATTAAATCCCCCTGAAAAGTAGCTATCTCGGCAGCTTTTTTAGGTAAAAAAAAGAAGATGATGAACAATACGAGTCGTCTGGTCTGTTTTTTTTTTTAATCTTCAAAACGGCACCATTTTGGCCTTATTTTAGTGATTTAGCTAAAGTTCAATTTAGTCCTTCACCTTTTAATTTCTTTTAATTGCACTCCTAATTGGCTTAGAACTTTTATTTTATGCAATTTTGCTCCCGCCAAAATTCAACATCAGCCTTGAATTTCAGCGTCTCTTTCATTATGGTCCTTGTTTTTTAATTTCTTCACCTAATTGACAATTAAACTTTCAATTCTCTTCATTTTCATCACTGATTTCAACCAATTAAATCCTCAGAGTTCAACACCTTTTTTAAAAAGGTCATTGGTTGTGAATTTCTTCAATTTAACCCCTAATTGACTTCAAAACTTTGAGTTTTTTGTGATTTTACCCATGATTTGAAGGAATTGACTTTGTAAAAATTAAGTTTGGTCCTCTACAATTCCAATCTTCTCATTAAGCTCAAATTGAGCTCCCAAACTTAATTTTTCACCAATTAAGTCCCTAATAAAATTAATTTGACCCATTTAAAGTATAATTAAGTCCTTACATTCAATTAAATCCTTTAATTTGACCCAAAATAATTCTTAAACATAATTAAACTTTTAATTTGGCCCATTATTAAATCAAATTGGCCTATTAAAAATCTAATTATATCCCTGGACTTAATTTTTATGCAGATTCATCCAATAATGATTTGATTTGATATTGAATCCATAGTCTCTCTAGTTTTTGGTACAATTAAGCTCTCAATTCATTCAAAATTGTAGCTTGATCTTCCTTTATATTTGAAATCATCTTAGCTTGCTTTCGCCAAATCGTTAGTCTTCTTGCTATTATTATTATTATTGAAAAAAAAAGAAAAAGGGGTAAAATTTTGGTGAATAACTAAAAAATTGGTTATGACAGTTGCCCTTCTCTTTACAATGTTTACAATAGAAAGTCTTGTAAGAGACTTTAGTGGTAAGCTTTGTAAAGAAGAAAAGGGAATGAGAGATAACGTACTCACCATATCAAGAAATGGTGAATCCTTCTGAAAGTGTTTAAAGTAAGGGCTAAAAAGTCCACTCAGAGAAAAAAAAAGATAGGGCTAGAAAACGCTCTATCTTGGATGAGAGCACAAAGATAAAAAGAGAGGAGGGGCTAGAAAGCGCATTATCTGGTAGAAGAGGCTTGGAAAGCACACTCAGAAAGAGGGATATGGCTAGAAAGCACACTATCCAAAGGATGAGGACTCAAAGGCACACTCAAGGACAAAGATAACGCTAGAAAGCACATTATTCGGTATGCGAGGGCTACAAAGCGTACTCAAAAGGAAAAAGATAGAGCTAGAAAGCACGTTATCCGGTATGTGTGGGCTGGAAATCACACTCAGAAGAAAAAATATATAGGGCTAGAAAGCGCATTATGTGAAAAATAAGGGCTCAAAGGCGCGCTCAAAATGAAAAAGATAGGGTTAGAAAACGCAATATCTAGAAGACAAGGGCTAGAAAATGCACTCAGAAGAGATTGGGTTTGTAAAGTAAAAGATTATCTTTGTGAAAAACTGAAAGATTTTTTGAAGTGGTATAGTTGTACTAGGCAACTTGCCTATTGGTAAAATTCAAAGATTTTTGAAATTGTCAAACAGTCATGAGTGACCTATCCATGTGAAGAATACAATTTGTTTTCCCAATGGTCTCAATGTAATGGGTGACCTGCCCATGTGAAGAATTCAAAGATTTTTCAAAGGGTCTTATTATAATGGGTGACCTGCCACGAGAAAAATACAAAGATTTTTCAAAGTGATCTCATTGTAATGGGTGACCTGCCCAGATGGTAAAATATAATGATTTTTAAAAATGGTCTCATTGTAATGAGTGACCTGACCAGGTACAAAATACAAAGATTTTTCAAAATGGTCTCATTATAATGGGCAACCTGCCTAGGTGAAAAATACAAAGATTTTTCAAACTGGTCTCATTGTAATGGGCGACCTGCCCACGTGAAAAATTGCAAAGATTTTTCAAAGTGGTCTTGTTGTAATGGGTGATCTCTTCAGGTGAAAAATATGACTTACCTGACAAAAGGATTTTGGCCAGAGATGTCTTGAAAGGATGACAAGATAGGGCTCGAATGCACATTATCTAGGAGATGAGACCTTAAATGAGCACTCAAAGGGAAAAGAGATAGGGCATGAAGGCGCACTATCTGAGAGATAAGGGCTCAAAGGTGCGCTTAAAAGAAGAAGTTAGGGCTTGAAAGCACACTATCTTAGAGATGAAAGCTCAAATACATGTTCAAAAGAATTAGATAGGGCTTGAAAGGGCACTTTCTGAGAGATGAGGGCTCAAAAAAAGATTTGTCAGTAAAACACTAATCTATCAAAGATCAAAGTATAATGCATTATGATCAATATGCATGTATACTTATCTAAGAAATATAGGTTCCCTTTCTTCATGAACTTTCCCCTTCTATAGCAATCTTCTATGTCTTTTTTTCTTTTACTTACTCGAGTCATAACTTGTGATTTTGATCTCTATGAAGGGCATGATATCAGCATACTTCTTTTCCTACAAACCTTTATTTCAAAGCTTGCCATCTCTGCCATACATATTATGTTTTCTTAGAACGAGAATTATGGAGTCAGTCCTATTATGTGTTTTCTTATAAATAAAGATCATTAATGCTTGTTTCTTAACATCTTTTCGGTCTATGGATTTCTAGACCTTAGGAGTGACATGCAAAATGGTACATCAAGCCCTATAGTGTCAGGTTTAGGCTTTTCTCTTTGCTTTCTTCATTTGGTTTTGAGCATCATCATCATATTAGCTATTTTTGTGGTATGCTCAACCTTCAAGATTCTTTCGATTCTTTCATGCCCCCCCAACTTTGTTTGGGCACCTCTACTCATTGATGATTTTTTTGCATATTTCTCGTACTTGCCCCTAGTGTGGGGTGTGATTTAGCTAGGGTTATTTTTTCAAGAAAAACTTACTAAGCTCAATGGAGATTGCAAAAGGTATATTTTAACCTCATAAAAAGATTATCAAAGATGGCTTCTATTCACTTCAAACACATGTATTTAGGATTGATAAACTTTGTTTTCTTTCATGTAATTATGCAAAGTGGTCACTCATTATCCATTTCGCTAAAACTCAGCTTTGAAGTCATCTCATTGTGTTTGAGTTTTTCTTCAGATTTTTCTAAATGTATGGTTACCTTTCTAAGAGATTACTTGAATTTCCAAAACTTGTCTGTTAGAACAAACACCAATTTGATTTTTGTTTTTGTATTAAAACTTTGATTTTTTCAAAAACTTTTGTGAAAACATGAGATCATGTATAGTTTTTAGGGAAAGGGAAACGCGCTAAAGAATTCTTGGTTGAACTTCAGTTTTTGTTGATTGATGGAATATCAAAGTTTGGCCAATTATTCTTAGCACA
This sequence comes from Populus simonii, assembly GCA_007827005.2. Lineage (NCBI taxonomy): Eukaryota > Viridiplantae > Streptophyta > Magnoliopsida > Malpighiales > Salicaceae > Populus > Populus simonii. Next base: position 1,514,743 of record CM017471.2, on the reverse strand, counting down.
TTGGGTTTGTAAAGTGTGCTTGTGTAGGTATGAAAAGAATGAAGAGAGTCATGCATGATATCATTTAAAAGAAGGGCCTATTTAACAAAGAAAGTCTTGTGGCATTATGAGCCAAATTGTTGATAAGACTAAAACATGTTTAAACATGAGAAAGTCAAAACACTTTTGTAGACATGATCAAACAAAGGCAATTACTTTTTGAACACAACAGGAGCAGGCTCCATCTTTCAATTCGGATACACCTTTCTTTCGGTTAACCTTCTAATGAAAGCTCTTGTAGGGATCTCCTTTATGGTATGGATAGAAACTGAGTGCTTGCTCAAGTAAACTAATGATGTAAGCCACAGTAGCTTTCAGATACTCCAATTCTTCTTGGAAATGATCATCACGATGGTGCCCTATATACAATGGAGAGTACAAGACAAAAAGGTGGGTCTAAGCCTCTAAACATAATTTTTACGTGTGACAATTCCCCTTAGCTAATTACATCATCTCATATTCTTACCTATATTCAGAAAAAATCATAGTTTTAGCTCAGAAAATCCTGCGGGGTTCAAGATTATTAATCAGGTCTGCCTTGATCCAAAATGAATTATTAGGGAGTCCATATCCTAAGGGAAGGTTCTAGGTCTTTATATGAGGGGTAAGCTTTCTACTTGGTCTCAAAAGGGTTTATGATTTACCTAGTGACCACCTTTCAGGAAAGCAGTATAGAGGTTTACAAGAAATGATTAGGGCATAGTATGACCGTCATTCCCAAGTAAACGCTCAGCTCATAATTAGATGTTTCACGAGTCTAAACCCCGACTAAAAGTCATGAGGTAGACTGCTATTCCACACCTAACCTAGAATCGAGTTTATTAATAAAAATTTAAATGCATAAAGGCATTAATCCATACCCGACGTACTTATGCATGAGCAGTATGCAAAAATGCATCTTAAATATGCTAAAATTAAAAATACTTAAAATAAATTCGCAAACAAGCAAAGTTTAGTCTAACCAGATAAGGCGTTGCCCAGCGGAGTCGTTATCCTGTTGTGACATGCACGACATCGAATGACGGGTTTACCTCCTGACATTGATGAAAAAAGGATTTTATGTATAATCATAAAGTTATGATTATGTAGTTCAGGAATCGCCATCTAATATTATGCTTACTAGGAAACCTATGGTCTGCGAGAGTTTAGTAAAAGACTAGTTGTGTAAGGAAAAGACGCATCACCCTTGTGCACTCTACCTACGATAGACTGCATTATTGTTTGATTGTTTTTCTTGGTCAAGTTTTGATTTATTGGTCTCGTCTTAAGTTCAAGGCAGATCTTTCCTCGTGAAGAAGTCTTTACCTTATCAGGTTAAATCCTAACTATTCTAAGGGCAAGACTTATTTAATTCTTGAATATAGAAAGTCCTAGCATTCCAAATGAGAATAATTGTTATGAGTTTTTTGTATTTTAACCAAATTCTAATACATAATCATAAACTAGTTACGATATTTATTTTTAAGAAACAAAATAAATAAATAGTATTTGGCGAGTCGATGGAGTGCTAACTGATTTATTGTTTTGCTGGTGTTAATTACATAAGCAATTAAAAAGCGAAACCGTGCAGCGGCTGTTGTTTTGAATAAGCCAAGCTTCCCCGTCGGTAACTTTTGGCAGGTTTTATAGCAGTAAACAGTTGGCGCTGCTAATTGAATAGATCCGTAATTTTGTTGTTTTCAATCTGAACTAATTAGATGATTGAGGTAACCATGTTTGTGATTAAGAATAAGGACACCATTTAGAATCATAATTATTCTTTTCAAATTTATTATAAATCTAGTTAAGCTCCAAGTCTTTCATTGTTCGGCATCTAAAACAGAAAGAGATGTTAAATCGAATCTGTCAAACAAGAAAAGCTGTGGACTGTTATCTATAAATAGCTAATCAAGTTCTACCATTTCTCCATCCCAAACATTAATCTTCAAACTCAAGCTTCTCGACATTTAATTCTTCTTCATTTGACCATCTTCAAACTCCAGCAGATATACGTTATCATGGGAGTTTTCACTTATGAATCAGAGGCTTCTACTGTGATCCCACCAGCCAGGCTGTTCAAGGCCCTTTTCGTTGATGCTGCTGAAGTCATGCCCAAAGCCCTGCCACAGGCTATTAAAAGCATTGTCACTCTTGAAGGAGATGGAGGCCCTGGAACCATCAAGCAAACTTATTTTGGCGATGGTCAGTGCGTAGCTTCACTAGTAGTCTGATACATGATTTCCGTAACAGTCACAATCCATCATTTTGAATAGAGTGGTTTCACTCTTTTGCTCCTCGTAGTAAAAAAAAATGAGCTAAAAAACTAACAATATGGATTTGCATTTTGAACTTTTGACCAAGGTCGAGTCTTACATATATATGAACTAAAGAACTATGCGTGCTTGTTGATTCCTCAGGCAGCCTATCTTTCAAGGAGAGGACTGATGCTATTGACAAGGATAATTTCTCATATGCGTACACAGTGTTTGAAGGTGATGCCTTGGCAAACACATATGAAAAAATATTTAACGAATCCAAGATTGAAGCCTCCCCTGACGGAGGATCGGTGTGCAAGACCAGCACCACATACTACACTGTTGGCAACATGGACGCAAAAGCAGATGAAATTAAGGATGGACAAGAAAAGCAAATGGGATTATTCAAGGCCGTTGAAGCCTATCTGTTGGCAAATCCTGATGCTTAAATGTATTTTATCTGATCTTTTTCTTCATAAGTTGGTGTTGATGTTTGTTTTAGTGTTCTTGAAGGTTCAATTGGTTTGGTAATATAAGAGTGTTTGGGTGTTCTTCAGTCCTGTTATTTCCAATAATATTAAAAGATGAGGATAAAACTTTTACTTCCAAACGAATTACTACATACTGTTCACTCCCACATCATACTAATTAAATCGGCACGAGATGGCATGCTCGCGTGTTGTCGTAGGCTTATAAAAAAAAATATTTAATAGTGTTATAATTGTGAACCAGCGCTAGATAGGTAATAGAAACTAAAGGTATGATGGAGCCAATATTTCATGACGGAAAAAAAAGTTGCGATGGTGATCAAAACTTAGAGACTGAACAAAATGATTTGTAGCAATCCACAGTGTTTTGGGAGGAAAGATACCGTGCCTTTGCCACATGATTTAGCTTTTCTATTAATAAAAAACAAAAAACATTACAAAGCTAAATTCTCTACCAACTTAATATTAAAACAAAAATCAACAAAGATAATTTTGGAAGGAAAAACGTTGTAGCAATTGACAATGTTTTGAAAGAAAAACTACAGTGTTTTTCCCAATAAAATAAAATAAAAAACCATTTAGAGAAATACTGTAGCAATCTATAGTGTTTTGTGAGAAAAACTACAACGCTTTCCCTATATGATTTAGATTTATTGTAATTATAATTCTTAACCAACTCAATATTTTTAAAAAAATGAACAAAGATAATTTTGAAAAAAAATCATTAAAAAATCATATGGGAAAACAATGCAACAATTCACAGTATTTTAAAGAAAAAAATTACAAAGCTAAATTCTTAATCAACTCAATATTAAAAAAATCAAATCGACAGAGACAATTTCAGAAAAAAAAATAACAAAAAAAACACCAAAAAAAGAGGAAAAAATCATGTTGGAAACACTGTAGCAATTCACAGTGTTTTGTGATGAAAGCTACAGTGTTTCCCCACATGATATAGCCTTATTTATAGTGACTTGTAATTGTAATTCTTAACAATGCTTTGTGAGGAAAGCTACAATGCTTTGCCCACATGATTAAGTTTTATTACAAAGTTAAATTATAACCAACTCAATATTTAAAAAAAAAATCGACGAAGATAATTTTGGAAAAAAATATTACAAAAAAAGAAAATACAAAAGAAATTGGAAAAAACCATCTAAGGAAAAACTGTATCAATCCATAGTGTTTTGTGAGGAAAAACTTGTATTCACTTGTAATTGCAATTCTTAACCAGCTTAATGTTTAAAAAATAAAATTGATAAAGACAATTTTAAGGAAAAACATAACAAAACAGAAAAAAAACCATATGGGAAAAACACTGTAGCAATCCACAGTAATTTGCGAGGAAAGTTACAGTGCTTTCCTCACATATTCTAACTATAATTTTTAACCAGCTCAATATTAAAAAGTAAAATAAAAAAAAAAGATAATTTTGAAAAAAATCATAAAAAAACAAAAACAAAAAAAATCATGCAGAGAAACACTGTAGCAATCAACAATGTTTTAAAGAAAAAAAATCACAAAACTAAATTCTCAATCAGCTTTATATTAAAAAAAAAATAGAAAAATTATGTGGGAAAACATCGTAGCAATCCACAATATTTTAAAGGAAAAAAATTACGAAGCGAAATTTTTAACCAACTCAATATTTAAAAAGTAAAATCAACAAAGATAATTTTGAAAAAAAAAAAGAAAAAATAAATGGAAAAAAAGGAAAAAAAGGAAAGTTGGAAAAAAATTGAAAAATTGCAAAAAAAAAAGAAAAGTGAAAAAAAAAAAAGGAATGCATTGTGGATTACTGTTGCATTTCACAGTGCATTTGGGTGTGGGGAAACAGTGATTTCCCCACACCTTTTAGTTTTATGTATAATGCAGTCCATCAACTAATTAGTTAAGTTGTGGCCTCCTAGATGAGTGGACAAAAGATCTTAAGGGATTCATGTTTCTGTTAACTAGGTTATGTTACGAAGATAGGTTTGAATTTGATTTTAAAATGTTTGCTGACTCAATTTGTAATATTAGGTATATCATTTAAACCATAAATCAAATCAAGTTGAAATTTTATAATAAGATACTAGACATATGAAACTATATTATGGTATATTTTCAATTCAAATGGAGTTCATAAACATATTATTTCAGAGGGTAGAAGTTACTAGACGAATCTTGTCAAATCTGTTATATTAGACCTTCGTCTACTGTTTGTGATATATCTAAGGCTACAGGTGGAATTTTGTTATGATTCAAGTTGAGCTGGAAACTAGACATCATAAACTTTCCATCCATATATGGTATGCCCATGAATTCATCCTTAAGAGAGAGAACAATGTGTTTGTAGTCAAGACTAAAACCTACTAAGAATATGCAAAAATTGGAGATTCGGGCTATATGGAGGAATTTTAGCATGAATACTTTGTTTTATTACCCTATTTTATTTATTTATTTATTTAATGTTGAATAATTATTTTTAATTTGAGTTTTTTTTACTCATTAGACATTGTTTAGTGGTATTAGACTTATACAAGTTAATTATTGGTTTAGGCCCATTAGCTTACAACCCAAAAGGGGTCTATTAGGGTTAGTTAGAGGAGACTATATTATGTTTTTTTTAACTCTAAATTTGGGCAACAAGTTAAAAAAAAAAACATAAGTTTTCTTTTTGTTTGTTTGTTGCAAAACAACCTTTCTTTCTAAGGAAAAAGATTGCATACTAACTTATCAATGATTAATTGGCTTTGTGGCGTCATTCATATACTTAAGGTTCTTAGATACAAGGTTATCATGTAAGTCTTTTTCAATGTCTTTGGTTCTTAGATACAGGGTTACTCTAAACTAGGGTTCTATCAAACTTTATTTTTGACATTACGGGTTGTGATCTACTTCATTGGGGGTTGCTTGACTATTTGATCAAGAGATATGTATCAGTTGGTATCAAAGTTAGGCTTCAAAATCAAGTTATATCCTTTATTCTTTTCTTGTTAGTTTCAGCTACCTTAGCTTTAATTGTCATTGATTGAGTTAGGCTCCAAAATCAAGTAGTTTGCTTCTAAAGTTCATTAAAAAATATTTTATTTTAATTTTTTGTTGTCTCAAAATATATCAATAGCATAAAGAGTAAAAAAAAATAAGGAAAAGAACATCCAAATGTCATTTTTGCCAAATTAGCCACAATACACAAACAATGAAGAATTTGATCCAAACCAATTCAAACAATTCTTGAATTTTATATACTATTTGTAGGAGTCATATACAATTTATGCTCATTTGGAAATCGTTTACTATAGTAACTAAGGTTAGAATTAAAATTTGTCGTAATAGGTTTGATTCATATTAGAAGGTAATTTTAGGTCAAATAAATTTAGAATGTTCTCAAATTTTATATACTAGGTTTTAAGGTTCTAAGGACACCCTATATCAAATTTGAAGTCATTTGGAGTTTGTTTTCTATAGAAACTAAATTCAGAATAGAAACTTGTTATAACAAGTTTAATTTGCGTCAATAATTCAAACTTGTTTTGATTCTATTATTTTTCAATTCTGACAGTATAATAACATCATAATTGATATATTTTTGTGTCATTTAATTTTTTTTATAACCTTTGCATCTTTTTTCTTTTACTTCTATAAAAAACGTTATTTTTTCATACAAATTTGCTTGTTACTAGCAAAATTGTAATCATAGTTTCATGTTCACTTATTTTTATATTTTTATTGATTATTGAGTCATATACACATATTTGGATACATTACTAAGTCTTGTTATATTTGGTGTAATTTCAATTCTGGAAGAGTCGAAGAAAGGTGAGACGAGAGGAAAAAGGCATAGCAAACATATTTGAGTGAAACATGAGAGTGTAAACACATGATGGAGTGGTTAAGAAATATATATTACTTGTCAACTAACCAATTTTTAAATTTGAAGGATTTGTGTTTAGCTTATTTTTGTGACTTGATATGGTTTGAAGACTGGGTTTTTTAGTTTGAGGTCGACTGAGGTTTTGGTATCCAGTGAACTAATATTAGTTTTTTCTATTTTTTTTTTCTAGTCTAGTAAGTTGTTTGCCTAGGGTATTGAGGTTGGTATTTGTAAAGTTGTTTTATTGGATGATATGTTTGGTATTGGTAAGAGTGTCTTCACCAGGTATTTTGTATGGGGCTGCATCAACAGTCTGGTTATTGTGGGTTATTTGAATGTTTATCAGAGATGGATGGTCAGACTCAACTGATGATCCACTGGTGAGATTCCATACTGGTGTTTTGGAACGGGTTGTGATAGGACATATGCATGTTTGATGGATGCAAATGGATATGCAACATGATGTTCAAATGCATAATGTAATTCGAACCAATCAAATAATAGAATTTGTACTTTATGTATCTCAATGTAATCATAAAACTGTTTTTGAATATCATGTATTTGTAATAGGAAGTGTTTGAAAAACCAAGATCATTTTTCAGAATTTGGATCACTATAAAAGTCATTTTTCAAATGAATTTTATCTAGAACAAAATGTTTTTCTGAAGTCAAAACATTTAGCTCATTTTGGATGTTTTCAGTGATTGTAGAAAAGGTTGGAGAAGTTAGAAGAGATTGTTGTTCAATGTTGATGTACACTGGTTTTGGTATATTTGTAGTGTAATATGCATTTTGAAAGCTTGTAGAAGGGATGTCTGAATTTAGTTTAATTTGAAATATTTAGCTTGATGACGTGTGTTTAATTGTGTCAAAATGAGGAAAAAAAATGCCTGTTGAAATGTCAAGGATTGTGTTTAGAAGAATATTGTTCGGAAAGTTTGTAAAATCAATAAGAACGTTTTATTTTGATGTTAAGAGGGAAGATTAAAATAAATAAGATAAATTGGCTCTTAAAAAGATATTTTTGATACTCTTATATGATATGTGATATGGCTAGGGGTTTAGATAAAAGAGAAAAAGTTAAATTATGGATGTTGTGTGTAAATGAAAAAGGTTGATGAATCTAGACAGATTCGTCTTCTGACTTTTAGAGAGAATTCGAGTAGGAGTATGAGGGAATTAGGATCAAATTCCTTCATAGTAATTGTAGTTTTAGATGTTAGCTAACTAAGGAAATTGGTCTTGCTCAATTTGGAGTTGTAGAACTCCAGTTATGGGTCACCAACTGAGACTGGGTCATGACTGACTCTGTAAAGCAGTATGACTGATTAGTTGATGAGCAATTTGGACTATCTTGGGGGTAAAACTGGGTTCTCCTTCCTTTAGGGGACTTATAGCCCTATATCTTAGCTTTCCAACGCAACCAACCTCTCTTGAAACAGAGTCCTGAACTTCAGATATAGTTAAAAATCAGAGTAGAGGTCGGAATGTGACCTCGGCAGACAGTAACAGTTCAAAATAGTAGCAGTTCAATGTCTACATCAACCAAACATGTTGAATCACACCATTAACACAGTATAATTCTGTTTCGGTTTCACATGATCTAACATCTCCAACAAGGTTGTCATCTATGCATTTTATTCCTTTCCCTATTATGTCCGCCCTCACCAAGGCCGGCCAACTTTCCAGTATAATTCAAATTTGCAAACTTTCTTTTGTTAAATATTCTAGAATTAGGTCCCCCATTCAGCCTTTTTTTTGTCCCTTCTTTTAGCTTAGTTCTTTCCATAACAGTTGGAGTAAAATTCCTAGGCCATGCATCCATAGTTTTCTTATTCCTTTCAGTTTCAAGGCCTTAAGAACAGATGGAGAAGGACAAGGTTTATACCTCACGGATTTAGTATTTTTGGGATGGGTTTGACAACATTTCTCCCCTTCTGCTCCCGATTTGCTTCTTCCTCTCTTTCGGTTTTCTCCTCCTCCTGTCAGTTTCCCACCAATTTTAAGCCTCTACTCCCTTCATGTTTGCAGCTGTCTAGCCTCTTATCAAGCTCTTTTTTCTCTCTCTTACGCTTGAGGCACATGTAGCAGAGTTGTTGAGCTCTCTTCGGGAAGGAGGAAAGAACAAGAGCATGCAGCTCCTTTTGGGAAGAGGGAAGAAGGGCAAGAGCATACAGCTCTTTTTGGGAAGAGTGGGGAGTCACCCTTTCTCTCTCATTGTATTTATAGCCCCCAAAGTATGCTGGGGTGTTTGGGTTATCTTGGGTTGGTTTCTATTCCCATTCTCCCCTAGGATAGGCTAGTCCAATTCTAATTTTTGTTAGGTCTTACACTGCCACTGTCGATTCAGAAATTGGCAATAAAAACTATATCATTGTCGATTCAAAAATTAGCAACCAACTGTGCCGCTGCTGATTCAGAAATCGACAATAAAAACTGTGTTGCTACCGATTCAGAAATTAGCAGTCAACTATGTCGCTACCGATTCAGAAACCCGCTATGCCGCTGTCGATTCAGAAATCAGCAACCAAAAAACTATGTCACTGTTGATTCATAAATCTGCAAACAAAAACTTTTTCGCTGCCAATTCAGAAATCGCTAGCCAACTATGCCGATACCGATTTAGAAATCGGCAGCCAAAAAACTATTTCGCTGTTGATTCATAAATCGGCAGCCAAAAACTTTTCCACTGCCAATTCAGAAATCGGCAGCCAACTGTGCTGCTACCGACTCAAAAATCAGCAGCCAAAAACTACTTCGCTGTCAATTCAGAAATGAGCATCCAAAAACTGTGCCGCTGTTGATTCAGAAATTGGCAGCCAACTATGCCGCTGCCGATTTAGAAATCTACTTTAGTTCTCTCTTTTTTTTCTTTTTTGGGTGTTTACAATCCTTATCTCTAATCCTGGTGCAAGTCATCCCTCAACTTCTCAATTATATGTTCTTATGTTTGCCCATAGTGTAGGCGAACAATGAGAGATCATGGAACCTCTTTTCGTACTATAATATCGATATATCACCATATCTTAATGCCAAGAACTCCTATTCCTTTACTTTACAATGGTATTTGGAATAAAACTAATTCTCAAACTCTTTTTTGAAGTCATTCCAAGTCAGTGTCTCGGTTGCACACCTCAGCCCCACCATGTCATGGCCCTATCAGACAATAACTGAGTGGCACAGTCTACCCTCAAACCCTCAGGTATATTTATTTGGATCATGGTCTTCTCTACCTTCCTAATCCATCTCCTGGCTACCTCTACATCCCCCATATACGGTTTGCAGCCCATTTCCCTCATACTCTTGACCAAACGTTCAAGTAGCACCACGCTATCCGTGGTCATTACATTTACAAGGGCTGCCTACGGAATTTGCATGATGGGAGTGTCATCGAGCTAGCCATGCCCTCCATCACTACTTTAACTATATGTACAAGAAGTCTCGAGTCTACATATTATGGGGGTACACTTGTTGGAATAGTCGACAGTTATGCCTCTGACCTTTCTTACCGCCCTAATGCAGCTGGGGGTACTTCCTCTGTTTGGTTAGGCCTCTGACCTTTCTCCACTATCGTGTTTCCTCCCCGCAAGGTTTCAGGTGATATTCTTGAAACATGAGATGTCGTATCATCCAAGGGATCTTTGTCTCGCAAGCATTGGGCACCTAGGCCCCCGCTCCTCCTTTCTAAAGAGGGTGGCTCAGTATGTGTTCCTTGTCGGGCGCGTATCATCTTGAAATTTATCACAACAACATCATTATCAATGATCCTCAGGATTCAAACCAAGGGCTCTGATACCAATTGTAACAACATGGCTTTTCAAGCCAAAACAACAGTAAATTTATCGAAAATCGATGAACCTATTTCTCCTCATTATCGAGGTACAATCCATACACCAACATCAATCAATATTTCATTAAAAGTAATTCTTACATATACACATAATATTATGTTTGCTTAATTATAAGTTCACATTATAATATACATACATAAACATGAGTTTGCATTCCTATATGAATTTAAACAAAAGTATCTAATAATAGTTATACATTCAGTACATTTTATTCATACAAAATACATCGTGATTTAAAATGCAATTACATGATTCCTTGCAAAAGTAGGTTCCCGTGTACTGGGGTTCCTAAGCACCTCGTTGGTGTGACGTCCCTGCTACAGTACAAATATTTATAAGAATATAGTTAATTAATAATAAGCAGTCAAGTAGCTTAATGAAGCATTAACATTATTCTCTATTTAAAGCATAACATTCGTGGTTCCTTTATATACTTGATATGTACAGATCGTAGTACACATTAACACATCAATTATTGCAACTACTCATAACTTTCACATCTAGCTATCCTCTTAGGGCACTATTAGCTGAGGTTAACTGTTCATTCATCTCGGCCATCCACTCAGGATACCATTAGCTGAAGTTAATCATTTATTCATCCCGGTCATCTATTGAGGATGCCATTAGCCGAAACTAATCATTTATTTATCTCAACCATCCAATCGGATGCCATTAGCCGAAGCTAATCATTTATTCATCTCAGTCATCCATTCAGGATGCCATTAACCAAAGCTAATCATTTATTGATCCTGACCATCCACTCAGGATGCCATTAGCCGAAGCTAATCATTTGTTGATCAACAATTACTCCTTTGACAACTTGGTATTTGTACTAACACAATATGGTGACATTCATGATAGAACATTTCATAAATTAACATTATGAAAGAGGAAGGTGAAAATCACCTACTTGTTCCACCCACGGGATGTCCTTATCTTGACGAAGGTCCGATCCTAGACACACCACCTAAAACATCAATGGCCACAAATCAGTACATTCATATTCAGTAATCCCACAACTCGTCATTACACATGTCTCAAGCATACACAAGTTCATATTCCATTATTCCACATATTACCATCACACAAAACAATCATTTTAATCACCGGGCTAACATAATTTTGGCAGTGAATGCTAATTCACTGCAGATAACCCAATTTCGACAGCGAATGCTATCTTTTAGTTCCACCATTACATTTGTTATTAGAACCCAGCAGAATCACACAATTTTACACATGCATTCAATTCCAGCATTACATTCACACATTTCCATAGTATTTTGTCAAAGATTTATATATAGAAATTACATCACAGTTGCATGTACGATTCTGTTTTTGGCAAGGTCATCCCTCAAGCATTTGGCCACCTAAACTCCTAGTTTGTCCAGCCACCATTATGGGCACACAACTAACTAGATTTTCATTTGCAAAATCATCCATCCCCCCATACTGTGTATTCTGGTTATAGGTCCCTCATTCAACCCCTTTATTGTCTTTCTTTTTAGTTTAGTTTTTTTTTCCTAACAACTAGTGTAAAATCCAGGCCAATCCCTCATGGTTTTTCTTCTCCTCTTCGGTTCCAAGGCTTAAGAATAGGTGAAGAGAAGATTTGGTTCATACCTTACTATTTTCAGTAGTTTTAGGAAGAAATTTAACAAGTTTTTCTCCTCCCTCTATTCATATTTTTCTGCTTGTTCTTCCTCTCTAGTTTTAGTTTTCCTTCCCTCCTTCTTTAACTATTCCAGTCGACCTATTACACACCCTATTTTATCATGGTTTCAGCCATTTTTGGCACTCTTTAACTCTCCTTTCCTCTTTAGGGTTCAAGAGGGATGCATGCAGCTAGATTGAGGGTCTTCTTTTTGGGAGAGAAGGAGGGGGTCTGCTGCATGCAGCTAGTCGGATTTTAGGGAAGAGCAAGGGTCACTCTCTCTCTCTCCTTACATTTATACCCCCTCTTAAATGAGGTATGGTGTTTGGGGTTGGTTTAGAAGTGTTCTTGTCCCCATTTTGGTAATTCCAATACTAGTTTCCCCCCTCTTAACTTCTTAAGGCAATCTGGTTTGTTTCCCTAAACTCTTACTTAGACTGAATCACTATCGATTCAAAAATCAGCAATGAAAACTGTGTTGCTGTCGATTCAGAAATCGACAGCGACGGTGGGGTTGTTTTTGGCATTCATTTTTGTTGAGTGTTTACAGTGTCGCTGTCGATTCAAAAATTAGCAGCGACAGTGGAGTCGTTTCTAGCTTTACTTGAGATGTTGTGTTCCATTGTTGCATCTATAGATTGCTAATCACATCAAAACACCAAGATATATTTTTTAATAACTTTTGGTGGTATGATCTTCGACCATTGAAAATTATAATAGATGAGACTTTATATAATTTGGATGAGAAATACATTACATTGTTGCAAAGTAACTTTAGGTGGAAAGCACCATAGATGAACGACACGGTCTGCATAATGAGTTGTGGTTGCAAGATATGGGTTCCTCTTGTTGGTATAACTGGATACATTTAGGTGAAATGTATCACCTATGTTTGTAGCGAGACATCTAAGTGAAATCCAGTATGTACCAAGAACTTTGGGATTAACAAATTTCACTAGTCTATTCAAACATCAATCATCCCTCCTGGAGATGGAACTCATTAAGAAATATTAGGGAAGGCTTTTATTAGTGAATAAGGAAGAGAAAAGCGGGGTTGGCTCCTCATTCAGTCAAAATTACACAATTTGGAAAATAAAGAGCTTTTTGAAATGATTGGACTCTCAAAACCTAGAAATTCAAAATTAGAAACAGAGCATCCTAAATTAGAAAAAAAAAAAGAGTGGATAACGAGGAAGAGTTAAAAAAAAAAAAAAGCAGTTATGAAAGTACGAAATCAACCTCTGTCATAGCAAAGGGCAATAGTAGCTTTTGGAGAAACAACTGAAAGAAGAAGATAAGGTGAGAAACTTCTTGAATCGACAACTAAAAGGGAAGGATGAACAGTTAGCAACTTTGGTAAGGGATCTTGAGATTGTTGAAAAGGTAACCAAAAGGATCCAAAATGAGTTAAAAATTGTAATAGCCAAATGTGATGAACAGGTCAACAAATATGTGCAGATAAAAAAGGAAAGGGTCCAAATCAAAAGGTCAACTAAAAGCAAAATGATTTCTGATAAAGAAATGATAGACTCTTTGAAGAAAGATAAGGATAGCCTTAGGAAGAAATTAGATAATGAAAAAAAGAAGATTCAACTAGCTGAAATGGAAATAGAAGAAGGAAAAAAGATTCAAGCCTAAAATATAGCATAATCAGAAGAAGAAAGAAGCGCTAGGAAGGACGTTAAATCTGACATTTGATTATGAACTTGTGTATGCTTAAAATATGCATGGTGATGAGTTGTGTGATTACTAAATACAAATGTACTGATTTGTGGCTATTGATGTTTCAGGTGGTGCGACCGGGATTGAACCTTTGTCATGATAAGGACACCCTGCGGGTGGAACAAGTAAGTGGTTTCCACCTTTCTCTTGTATATTGTTAATGTTCTGAAATGACTTGTTGAGGATGATATATTATTGTGTTGTGATGAATGTTAAACCAACCATGAAATATTGATTGAGTTGTTGACGAATGTTAAACCGATAATGAAATGTGGGTTGAGTTGTTGATGAAAATGTTAATGTTTTGAAATGACTTGTTTGAGGATGATATATTATTGTTGTAAACACCCAAAAAAAAAAGTAAATTAAAGCCGGAAATGAGTCCACCATCGCTCCTGATTTCTGAATCGGTAGCAACACAGTTCTTCATTGCCAATTTCTGAATCTACAGTGACACAATTCGGCTACTGATTTCTGAATCGGCATCGGCAAAGTTTTTGAGTGCTGATTTTTGAATCGGCAGCGACACAGTTATTGGCTGTCGGTTTCTAAATTAGCATCGGCAAAAATTTTGGCTGTCGATTTTTGAATTGGTAGCAACACAATTATTGACTGTCGATTTACGAATCGGTAGTGAAAACATTTTTGGCTGTCAATTTCTAAATTAGCAGCGACAAAGTTTTTGGCTATTGATTTCTAAATCAGCAGCGACACAATGTTTTCCTGCCAATTTCTGAATCGGCAGCGACACTGTAAAACCTAACAAAAAAATTATGTTGGAATGGCCTATCCTAAGCGAGAATTGGAATAGAAACTAGCCCAAGGTAACCAAAAAGGGGGGTAAGGATAGCCTAGTGCCCAAACACCCCAGCACATTTATAAGGGCTCTAAATATAAGGAGAGAGAAAGGGTTACTCTTCCTCTCCCCTAGAAACAGCTGCAGCCATTGCTGCAACTGAACCTCTCTTTTCCCCCAAGAAAAACTGACTAGACCACCTGCATGCAAACCCTCTTGAGTGAAGAGTGTGTAGAGAGTTGAGAAGAAAAGAGAAGGTGACCCTCTTCTTCCCAAAACCGACCAAAACAGCTGCAGTAGACCTTTCCCTCCGTCTAGAGAAAAACAATAGCCCAGCTGCATGTTCACTCCACTGCATGTGCGAGTAAAGGGAGAGCTAGAGAGTAGAATTAATAACTAAAAGCCATGGAGGGAGAGGGGTTATGACAGACAGCTGAACAGAAGAAGAAAGGAGAGGAAAACTGAACAGAAGAAGAGGAAGAAAACCAGTAGCAAAGGGGAAGAAAGACCATTAAATCTCTTTCCTAAAACCACTTAAAATCATAAGGTATGAACCAAAACCTTTCTCCTAATGTTCTTGTGCCCTTGGGACCAAAAGGGAGAAGGAAACCCCAAGTAAATGGCCTAGGATTCTTGCACCAGTTGTTAAGGAAAAACTAGACTAGGAAGAGGGACAAAAATGAGACTGAATGGGGGCTAAATTTTAGAATACTTAACAAAGGCAATGAACAAATTTTAAATGCATGAACTTGTAAAGATGACCGACCATGGTGGGGAGGACTGAACAGAACATATTGTGTGATGAAATGCATATGTTCATGCTTGAAATTGTGTCATTTTGCTGGGTTCTATGAACAAATATAATGCTGGAACTGAAATGTATGTGTTCATGCTTGAAATTATGTGATTCTACTGGGTTCTATGAACAAATGTAATGTTGGAACTGAAATGCATGTGTTCATGCCTGAAATTATGTTGTGTGTAGTGAACTAGTGTTCGCTACCGAAATTAAGTTGTCTGCAACGAATTAACATTCGCTGCCGAAAGTGTGTTGGCTACAGGGAATCAGTGTTCACTGCTGAAAAGGTGTTGTCTACAGCGAATCTATGATTCGCTATCGAAATTGTATTGTCTACAGTGAATCTATGATTCACTACAGAAAGTGTGTTGTACATCGAATTTGTGATTCTCTGTTGAAATTGAGTTTTCTGTAGCGAATTAACATTCGATGTCGAAAGTGTGTTAGTTGTAGTGGGTCAGTGTTAGCTTTCGAAAGGGTGTTGTCTGCAGGGAGTCAACGTGCGTTGTTGAAAGTTTGTGTTCTGCAGTGAATTTGTGATTTGCTGCCGACATTGAGTTGTCTGCAACGAATTAACATTCGCTACTGAAAATGTGTTGGCTGTAGCGAGTCAGCGTTCATTGCCGAAAGGGTGTTCTGAAATTGAGTTGTTTGCAGTGAATGAACATTCGCTGCTGAAAATGTGTTGGCTGCGGCGAACCAACTTTCGCTTTCAAATTGTGTATCTTGTAGGGAACCAGTTTTCACTGCCGAATTTTGTGGCCTGTAGCGAAACAATTTTTTCTACCTAATTGTGTGGCCAAAGCGAATCAGTTTCGCTGCTGATTTTTTAAAATAGACACTCGGGAAAAAATGACTTAAATGTTTGAAACAATTTCATTGTACGATGGTGTAAAATGTGGAACACTTGAATGTGAAACATATGGACTCTTGAAATAAGTATGGTGATAAAAGTTATCTAAGGATGCAAATATACTGATTTATGGCCATTAATGTCTTAGGTGGTGTGGCCAGGATCAGACCATTGTCAGGACAAGGACAATCCATAGGTGGAGTAGGTAGGTGGTTTCCACCTTTTTCTCGTATGATGTTTATGTTTTGAAATAATTTACTTATGTAATATTTTATTAAATCCTTATTAAATGATAATATGAAGTGTTTGATTAAATTCTTGATGATTGTCAAAACGACTATGATATGTCGATCGGGTTCTTGTTGAATGTTGAAACAATGACGAAAATGTTAATGTTCTGAAATGACCTGTTTGAGGTGTATATACTATTGTGTTGCAATGAATATTGAACCAACTATGAGATGTTGATTGGGTTATTATGAATTTGGGCTGCTGATGAATGGTAGTATGAGTATTACGAAGGATCTACTGTTGTATTTTTATTGAATGTAATTGTGACAAATGGTTGTATGAGTATTACAAAAGATCTATTGTTGTGTCCTATTGAATGTAAATGTGATGAATGGTTGTATGAGTATTACAAATGATCTACTATTATGTTTTATTAAATGTAAATGTGACAAATGGTTGTACGAGTATTATGAAGGATCTATTGTTGTATTTTATTGAATGTAATTATGACAAATGGTTGTATGAGTATTACGAAGAATCTATGATTGTATTTTATTTAATATAATTGTGACAAATGGTTGTATGAGTATTACGAAGGATCTACCGTTGTATTATACTGAATGTTAATTATCACGGATGGTTGTATGAGTATTATTAGGGATCCATTGTTGAATTGTATTGAACATTAATTGTCATGAATGGTTGGATAAGTAATATGAAGGGTGTATTGTTGTGTTAATGAATGTTAAACTGTTATGGAATGTTTGTTTGTGTTTTACAAAGGATCTATTATCATGTTACTGCATGTTAAACTATTACAGAACGCATGTACAAGTGTCACGAAGGGTCTGTTATTATGTTGCAATGAATGTCAAGTTGTTAACATGAAAATCCCAATCCAGAAAGATAATTGTTGCGATGTCACACACGTGCGACATGTTGTGTATGGAGTTTGGTCTTGTTTTGAATGGCTATGTGTAGCCCTGACTTTATATAATCAAATATGGGATTATGTGTGCCTAGCTGACTTGGCTTTGTATGGCCAAAGGTGGGATTGTATGGTCTGGCTAGGAATTTACATGGCTTGTAGCCTTGGTTTAGCCCTTGCTATGATATGGCTTGTTTGCCTAGTGAGACACCCAGACCTTGGAATTTCTTTATGGTGAAGGAGATGTATCATTGGAG
The DNA here is from genome assembly GCA_007827005.2 of Populus simonii. NCBI lineage: Eukaryota > Viridiplantae > Streptophyta > Magnoliopsida > Malpighiales > Salicaceae > Populus > Populus simonii. The sequence goes on along the minus strand of CM017471.2, from coordinate 1,497,038 downwards.
GAAACTTTTGGTGTTGGAAATTCATTGGAGAAAAAATAGTGCTTTGCTAGTGCTATTGTATAGGAAAAAACCATTAACTAGCCATGATTGCTCGTTGGTTGATGTGTTATGTTATAGTTGTTTATGCCCTGTCATTGGTGAAATTGTTAGAGATGGGTAGTGTTATTGACATAGAAAATGGTGCATGGTTTATATATAAAAACTAATTTATGCGTAAGAGAAATTGTGTATATGAAAAGTTTGTGTGTGGTTCATGGAAACCGAAGAAATTCACAAAAGAGCATGCTAGACAAGATTAGATAGATCAGGTCAACACCTTATTTAAAGGGTTGGAAAATCATTAGCCATTTATTTATTATTATTTTCAGAAAAAACATGATCCATCACAAAGCAAAGTAATTCAGTATGTAATGTTATTTTTGTACCACAATACAACATAATTAATTATCTGTGTGCAACGTATAAGTTAATATATTTTATTTTAATACACACAAAAAGGTACTTGATTGGAAAGGATAATAAAATAAAAAAACATAAGAAATTTCTAATAAATAAAATAAGAAATATTAGCAACGATTAGAGTATAAAATATTTAATAATTGATGATGCATGCACTACATGGAACAAATTAAAAATCCATATACAAATCTTAAATTAATGATGTTGCCATTGCACATGCATCCTTTCATGTTCTACATTCATTGTAATGCTTCATCGCTCATTTCAAGTGGGGCTAAAAATAGTTGCTATTAGTGTGAGAGCCAGGGAATATTGCTCTGGCTGCGTTTTAGTAATTGCTGGTATGGTAACGATGCAAGCTGCTCTTATGCTTTGAGATTTATGTATATATAGCGATGCATGGAGAGGCAATACTAAATTATTTACCGTGGATCTGTTAAAATTTTGCCGTTCTCCTTTTAATTTTCCCCTTTTTTACAGGCAAATACTACAGAAGAATTGCCAGAGCGGTTGATTGGTGCTGTCCGTGTTTCTCATATTGAGCTTTCATCAGCTATGGTTCCCAGATTGCATCCAGATTCTCCATGACTAGCAGAGATCATTTGCTATTGATTTTGACAATAAATCATTTCTTCAGACATAAATATGCAAGTGTTTTATCACAAAAAGGATAAAAAAAAATATTTGTGCATGTGTTTCATTCCAATTTTATGAGTTGTTTTGTATTGATCAAGAGTAGGCAAAAGTACAAAACTACTGAATCAGATGATGGCAGGGGGAGAAGATTTATCATCCACCAGCGTAGAAGGATGAAATTCCAAGATAACATTATGACATCAAATCATTGTAACATGAGATTATGGTTCAATAAATTGAGTGGTATTCAAGAAAAAGGCTGGTGGAGGTCATGAAAAGGGAGAAGTGGTGGTTGCTTCCAAGTTTCTTGACATATGGTACCCACTGGATGCGAGAGAAGCTCTAGGAAGCTGATTCTTGAAATGGACTGCTGACCAGCGGAAAAAGAAGTCCTTGCTCTTTGAGAGTAAGAAAAAGAAAACAATTATGCACGCATTTGCTCATTTATGAATTTATGAAAATATTCATCTTTAGGCGAGCATTAGTAGTTTTTTGTTTTAGCCAAAAGGCCTATTCAATAATCTTATTTTTAATGGTGATTAACTTGACTAGTCATAATGCAACCCTTTGACAAAACAGAGATTAAGCATGAACTAGCCAATTTGCAGGATCAGATTGTGCTTGATTGAGAATCAAGATTTTAGTATCTGCATTGGAGTAGCAAAGTGTCTGAAGTATCTACGCCAGGAGAGGACGTTCTGCAATTTGCAGAATCGGCTAAACAAATCTCTTGACACTAAGGTAGGTATCAGGACTGGCGATGAATTCAAATTAATTTCATTTAGAAAGAGAATTGGCAGCCAAGAATGTACATGGGTGTAGCCCGAATGATCAAGGGATCAGTTCCAGAGATCTCCTACAAAAAAAATAACAAGGCGTTGCTGTGAAATATAGTTTCTCAATTTACTAGATACTCTGGATGATTTCTCAATGCTTCATGCTGGATTCCTGAATAAAGATGCTAATGGGGTTTAAAATACCTGATTGATCTACCGGTTCAAATTTTTTAAGGGGCAGAGTAAGTCTGGAACAGCATTTGCTTCAAGCTTGATCTACCTCATCTTCAGCAGCAGGAACAGGTTCAATATGATGTTAGGCGTGAAACTTGCTAGAAATGGTATACACTAGAGTTCTGAAACTAAATTACTAACGAAAGCACATTTAAGGACTCAACAAGGAGATAACAATTCAACAAGAGTACACAAATCTAGACATGCCAAGTGTGGCTATCTTCATGTAAATCCAGGGATTACATTAACAGCCAACTCGTTTCTTACCCTTGTCAAAGTATGAATTATATGTATTCTTCACGTTGTCCCTGTGCCAAGAGCATAAGCATTGATCAAAGTAGGAAAAATGGAAATGTCAACAAACGCAGAAGGCAAAACAGAAAATGCATCACAAATTTGTAAGGTATGAACACTATATCAATGTAAAATCCATTCATCTGATTTATTGAGCATGCGTTCGAAGCAAAGGATGGTACGTGTTAGTCTAATAAGACGATATAGGTTGGGAAATTTGAATTGCAAAATTTTAATTTACGGTGTAAGCACATTCCATCATGTAGTTTTCCACAAATTAGTTGTTAAATGGACCTACGAAGACTAGGTTTATATGTTAGCAGCAGTTCACAACAATGAATGCTTGGCTGGAGAGAATTGGATGGCCATTGTTATTTCTATACCAATACAGGTAGTTCATGCCGAAACCATAAATAATCAAGAAATATTGTTGAAACCAACCAAAATGTTCTGCCACATGCATGCTTAAGGGAATCAGGACCAACATGAGAAGATATGGTGAGCTTATCAAATCACACCTTGTGATGCTGGGCCCTGTATGACACCATATGGATTGTAGGGTTTTGATGGTATTCAACTATTGTTGAAACAAAGACAAAAGGAGCGATTTGCCTTGCTGCAGCAAATATGTGAATATCGTTTCCTGCAATTACAAGAGGAAAGAAAGCTCTCACACACTATGACTATCGTTTCCTGAGTTTTACCTGGAAACATGCATAATCAAAGGTTAGTAGGTTATATATGTGAAGGTTTGGGAAAGGAAACAAATAAGAGAATTCCTGACTATCAGTAGCTTGGTTAGCAGATTGTCACAACTCAGGAAAATACTAGTAGAGTTTTTCCAGCAAAAGGGATTTACAATTTTCAACAACTAGGTATCTTGACACCTATCCAATTTCGGAATTTTGATTAACAAAAGTATAACAATACAAAGACTTGTCATCATTAAAGTTCCAAGTTCCAAAGTTGGCATTTTTCATTAAAGTCAAAATGAAAAATGCAGTTCCTTAGAACAAACATGACTTAGCTGTAAGGTCTTTCATTCTCAGTACTCCAGATAGTTTTGGCTAAAAACGAAAGAAAGCACGTGCACAAGGAACCTGTCGATTGGTGATGCCAATTTCGGTTTCATTCTTCCTTCATTGCATTAAACACAAGGAAATTTATAAACTTCTCTGTTTCTGCTGCGTGGATAAGGCAATTCAAGGCCTGTTTTCTAACATGAAATCCAGTAATGCACAGAAACAAGAGTTCATTGGTGTTAAAGAAATGTACAGAAGGAGCAAAGGAAAAGGAGGGCATTGATGCAAAATAAACAGTTGATGTTCTTGAGGTCGTTTTGATTTCTTTTTGTTGTATAAAATATTTGATGGCTACAAGCGGGACAACAAATATCCATTCTCTCCCCCCCCTAAAAGAAGGCAAACTAGCATGTGGGTCGATGCTTTGGTTTGATGCTCTAAGCTTTATTTGCCTAGTTGATGAGAACTTCGTCTCTTACTATTTCTGGGATGGTTCCGGCACTGGAGTTTGGGAACACAAAAAGAATTAATCTTGTAATTTTGGAATTTCCCATAACATTGTTAGATTCATATTGGAACTCAAGTTTACACACTATGTTTTCATGGCATCCAGGCTCGTAACACGTTTTGATATGGTGGATAATCTAAAAAGCTCAACAATCTCTCCATGTATTTTGAATGCCTACCAATCAAGATCTCTGCTTCTGACTTTTGACTCTATGAACTTGTGCTATGGGATATTCGTTAATTGTTTTAAAGCAATACTTTTTTATTATTATTATTAACGTGGATGTCTAAATAAACTTGTATATATCTTAATTAATATCACAAACTCTGAAAATAACAATCATGCAAGCCTAATGACCCTAAAAAAACTCATTTTGAAAGCAATAATACTTTCCTTCATGAGAGATGGTTTCAGTTAGAGGATCTAAAAAGTAGTGAAGGGAAAGTAGACAATTCAAACCCAAGCCCGAATCCTCTCTTGAAAAATTGACGGGGGCGGCTTCTAAATATATCATCTAGAAGGAAATGAGAATTATCTTCAGATTTTATAGTCACTTTCCTTGACTTGGAGAGAAAATACCATTAAAAAAAAATACGTTGATTTTTCTTCTTCGAAAAAGACACCGAGAGCCAAATTCATGAAGAAATTTCGTTAACGTATTTGATCATTTACCAAAATTCACATGAGATAACCTTCACTTCCATCCTATAAATACCACCTCTACTTATCTCATACATGTACCACAAAACCATCCTTCAACTCCAAATATTCGACTCCTTGTCGATCTTCTCTGATCATTCTATCTATATTACAATGGGTGTCATCACTTTGGAAAATGAATTCCTCGTTGCTGTGTCTCCAGCCAAGCTTTTCAAGGCATATTGCCTTGACACCGACGCTCTTATGCCTAAAATTCTACCAGAATATATTAAGAGCTCTGAGATAATTGAAGGAAATGGAGGACCAGGAACTGTCAGGAAGATTACTTTTGTTGAAGGCAAGTGTGTGTGTTAATCTCTACCTAGTTTTTACACTTGAAATTAGTTTAATATAATCTAGCTTTTATTTTATTTTAAAAAAAAAAAGATTGAACTTCACCTATAGCTTCAAGTAACAATCTAAGTTTGTTGATCACAGAACATGCATATTTTGATCAAACAACTAACAATCTAAGTTTTCATTTGCAGGAAAAGGGCTCAATTATGTGAAGCAAAAGATTGAAGCAATCGACGAAGAGAACTTCACCTATAGCTTCAGCGTGATTGAAGCTGACGTTTGGAAGTTCGCTGAAGTTGAGAAGGTTATTTACGAGAACAAGTTTGTGCCTACTCCTGAAGGAGGATCCATCTGCAAGAGAACCAGCACATATCACATCAAAGGTGATGGTGAGATTAACAAAGATAAAATCAAGGACGTATATGGCAAAAAGACAGAGGCCTTGTTCAAGGTCGTTGAAGCTTACTTCTTGGCAAATCCTGATGCCTAAATCTGAAAATTTCTAGTTTTTTTTTATTATTATTTTTGTGAGATAATATAGGCGTGTATTCGGTGTGGCTTTCATGTTTTTACTCGTAATAATTTGTGCTTGGGGTTTTGGTCATATGGTTACTTGTATTGTTTTGAAAAGAGTAAAAGTTGCTGTATTCAAAATGCATAATAAAAATTATGTTTTGATTGTGATCATAGGTTATTGAAGAGCGAGGGACTTGAACTCGAGACTTTTCTTCTCCTTTCTTATTTGCAGGATTTAAAAAATTCTTCCAGATTTAGGAGCTTTCATGGTCATTGATGGCAGAAAGCCAGACAAAACTTCTCCTGCAATCTGGGAGTCTAATTCATATTTTTAGTCACTGTAGTTTACCTGTCCATACCAAGTTACGGTCTGCGCTATTTGTGTAGACATAATCTCGTAACAGCTAATTACGTCTATACAAACAGAATGTAATGCATGAGCCAAAAAATAGCGACCGTTGATTGAAAAAATGAAATGAGTTGAAGAAGCCAAGTCCAGCAAACCAACAAAATGAGAGGGAAAAAAAAGACAGATGAGGAGTTTTTCCAGCAGCACACAGGCAATGCCTCATTTGTTCAGCAAGAGGCACTGAAAAAGGTACAAAAAAGCATGTACAGAACAAAAACAAAGCAGTATGCGAGTGGGATGATGAGCTGGAATCTGAGATGGTACAAGCATGAAGCTGTGCCAAAATCCTTGACAAAATGGGTGGTCAGCTGCTAAAGCCTGGTAGTAATTCGTCCTGTATAAGAAAAGAAAAGAAGTATGTGAAGCTGCGCAAAAGTGCAAGAAGTCTAATTGTAAACAGGCTTTTGCATTAAAAAAATGAAATGCATGAGTAAAAAGAGATCATAAACAGTTGGAATAGAAAAGATCCCAATTAGAAGTGTGGTAAAAGCCTGAAAAACCATCATTATTAGATAGGATGAAGGAACTTTCAAATGGTAGCTGAAAATTGCTGGGGACAATCATGAAAGAGCTTCAAAATGGGGAGGATCAAAGACCCAACAAAATCAAAAGTGTCAGGGTAGTTTATGTCATATTTGATATGATCAGATGGAGGAAGAAAGGGAAGCAAAACAGCCGCGTTAGCCAGGGCTATTTTGCATATGCAATAAATGGACTAAACAGGAGTAAGGTTGCAGGAGAAGATGTATTTAAAGGATGAAGGAACCAATAAACACAGTAAGATTTGCCAGATTAACATGAGGAACCACGACATGTTTTTGAAAAACAAATGGACACAGCAAGACAAAAAATACAGAAATTAAGGTGTGGCGAAAACAGAACCATGCCTGGACACTACAACAATCAAGCGCAAGGGAAAAAATCAAAACCAGATAGGCCTCACATCGCAAATACTGTGATAAAAGAAGATAAAGACGCTGAACAAAATGAGTAAAGAAAGAATATGCGTTGTAATTAGTGAGCAGCGCCTTCCTTGTCAGCTATGTTACTTCAATGTGTTTTCTGAAAGATTGTAAAAATAAAATAACCAAAACCTGACATACTAAAATGCATGTGAGCAGTGATTAATTGATCATTAATGAGTTAGCATAGTAAAAAATGCAGGCCAAGATTGAACAGATCGACACAGCATCAACAGCCAAACCGAGAATAGAGACGAATAAATAAAAAAGGACACACCTAAGACTGCGACGATGGCGATGAACGTTGTTTCTTGCTTGGTGGGGATTTGCTGGGAAGCTGTTTTGGCACGATCTTGGTTGCATTGATCGCCTTCTCCAGCAATTGTGGCCTAAAACACAGCAATCAGGCTGCACCAAATAATTAACAGCAGATATGATTGTTTGCATGCATCACAAAGAGTGAAGAATAGTGAGTTCGAGCTCATAAAGATTGCAATGTTTGCGCGCATTGAAAGACAAAACAAAAAACTTTGCAATGTATGAAAATTGCAGGAAATCGATGGGTTATGCGCATGAAAGAAGGTCGGAAACAAACAAACCACATAAAATACCGAGATCAAAGTCTCGCTCAGACCAGTATCCATTTCAAGATAGAGAGTAAGGCTGTAGGCATTGGAAAAACTCATGCTAGTAAGAGATTGTAGTAGTGATCAATTGGAAAATACAGAGAGAGAAAAACCCAAACCAGAGCTGAGTTTTTCATGTCATAGAACAGCCATAAAAATAGCATCAGCATATCCAATCAAACTTGGCGATCACCCAACACATATTGACAGAAAGTTACAGAGCCAATCCATACTTGCTGATGGGAAAAGCAAAATGGAATGTGGAAAAAGCTAACAAAAAAGCATTCAGAAAAATAAAAGTTGCCCAGAAAAAAATAGTAGAGACGAAATCAACCTTGAGCTGCTGCAGAAAACTCCATGAATGCGCAGCGACTAAATCTTAAACTTCAAGGAGCTGAAGTGTTTTCCACCTGAAAGATTTATGTACTAGAGAATTTCAAACATAACAAAGGCTATATGCTTGAGAAAAGGAGATGAATCAACTCCTAGTTCTACCTAGACCCATGCTTGATAACAATTTTCTTGTTTTAGCTCAGTTGGTTGCGTTCGAGTCAATGCCTAGAGATCTCAGTTTTGATTCTCATTGACAACAACATTTGCTTTATGGATTTAAAAAAAAAACATGAAAAAATAACCGACACGCGCTTAGGCATTACTGTAATAGGTTTTTTTTTCTTTTTTATTTTTTTATTTTTTTATTCCATTGTATCATTTAATATTTGATAATAGATAAATTTTTATATTTTTTATTATATATTAAAATAAAAAATTAATTCAATCTAGTAAAGTCACCCTAGTCACAGGTTTAATAGTTTAATTAAGGTTAACCGACATGTTTCTTTTTTTTTATCTGTCTAGTCAATAAGATCACATTGAAGCAACTTCTATGCTACAACTTGGACTAAGCAAAAAGTTAGGTCATGATTTTTTAAATTGAACCATTATACCAAATTTAATAAAAATACTAAAAAAACTAGTGGTCTAAATATTTTTATTTTTTATATTTCAAATTATTTTGATTTAAGCCGCAGTGAGAGTGGAAAATAAACAAGTCTAAGGCCCCGTTTGTTTGCAGGAAAGTATTTTTTTTTTGGAAAATAGTTTTTTTGGAAAATGAATTCCGGGAAGTAAATTATTTTTCGATGTTTGATAGTGTCATGGAAAATAAGTTGGAAAACACTTTCCAGTTTTTGGTTATGTTATGGAAAATGAGTTGGAAAATAGTTTATTAATGTTTGATTTTTTTCAAGTTTATTAAAATAATAAGGAACAAATCTTACAAATAAAAAAGTTGAATGAGAATGGAATTGAAAAAAATCTAAATTCATAAATTATCTCAAATGAAATAAATAATAATCAAAATAATAGAGATCAAATCTAACAGATAAAAAAATTGAAAGATGATGAAATTAAAATAATAATAATAATAATTTCATAAATTATTTTAAATAAAATAAGTAACAATCAAAAGAATGAGGACCAAATTTGATAGATAAAAAATTTCAATTAAAAAAATAACAAGAGAAAAGTAAATAACAATCATAAAAATAAGGACCAAAGTTAATATAAAAATCAAATTAAATCAAATTTTAAGGGATGAAATTGAAAAACAAATTCAAACAAAATATATAGCAATTAAAAGTTTGAGGATCAAATTTGACATAATCAGCAAATAATATGATATTTTTAAATTTTTCACAACTTCTGGAAAGTGTTTTCCACCCAAAATAAAAAGAAAACACTTTCCTGAAAATCAAGTCAAATTTTTCTTTGACAGAAAAATATTTTTTATTGACCAACTTTTCTAATAGAAAATAAATAAATAAAAAATTTTAAAATAATTTTTCAAAAAATAAACAAACCCTTAAACTTGTGTTCAAGCAAGCTTTCCTATTTATGCCAGCCCTTCTTTAGTAAGAGACTATTTGCTGGTCTTGTTTTCTATGGAATCAAAGACATCAAATTATAAGAACGCAAGACCTCCTTATGTTTAAGGTTTTGAGCCCAAGCGTTGCTATGTCTTAAAAGTCAAGTTCTTACCACATATGCTAGTCCACGTGGGACTTTCTGGTTGTATTGTTTTTCTGCGTTCTTAAAAAAATTTTAATTTTTTTTTTTTACTAAAATTTAATATGTTTTATATGTTTCGAATCGTTTTGATATGCTGATGTAAAAAATAATTTTTTAAAAAAAATATATCATTGACATACATTTCGACACGAAAAATTATTTGAAAAGCACCCGTAATTACACTGCTAAACAAACTGGACCAGTTTGTTTTTGTTATAATAAAAAGACTCGAATGGAAGAGGGAGACTTTGGGTGCCGATTCAACTACATATTTATTAAGACCTACTTGGCATTGTTAATATATAAAGTCATTCACCTGTGTTATTAAAATTATCTTCTTCTTTTTTTCAACCATCTAGGAGGTGGCCCAGTGGTAAAAGCTTTGGGCTAAGGGGTTTGCTCCCTCTGTGGTCTCAGGTTCGAGCCCTGTAGTTGCTCATATGATGGCCACTGGAAGCTTACATGGTCGTTAACTTTTCATGCCGAAATGTATGTCAATTTAATATGTTTTATATGTTTTGAATCGTTTTGATATGCTGATGTCAAAACTATTTTTTTAAAAAAAAATATCATTGACATACATTTCGGCACGAAAAGTTATTTGAAAAGCACTCGTAATTACACTGTCAAACAAACTGGACCAGTTTGTTTTTGTTACAATAAAAAGACTCGAATGGAAGAGGGAGACTTCGGGCGCCGATTCAACTACATATTTATTAAGACCTACTTGGCATTGTTAATATATAAAGTCATTCACCTGTGTTATTAAAATTATCTTCTTCTTCTTTTTCAACCATCTAGGAGATGGCCCAGTGATAAGAGCTTGGGACTAAGGGGTTTGCTCCCTCTGTGATCTCAGGTTCAAGCCCTGTGGTTGCTCATATGATGGCCACTGGAGGCTTACATGGTCGTTAACTTCAGGGCCTGTGGGATTAGTCGAGGTACGCGCAAGCTGGCCAGAACACCCATGTTAATAAAATATATATATATATATATATATATCTTTTTCGCACCGAGGCTTGTAGCCCAGCGGTTATCTTATTCACTAATAACTTGTTTGATTTTATGTTTTAAAAATATTTTTGAAAAAACTAAAAAATATATATTTTTTATTTCAAATTAATATTTTCAAATGGTTTTAATATATTGATATAAAAAATAAATTTTAAAACATAAAAAATATTATTTTAATATATTTTCAACTAAAAAGTATTTTAAAAAGTAATCGATGCTAAAATAACAAACGAACGTTAAAACAAGTACAAATAAAAAATGTTATTTACCTGGTGGTGATGCTTTTCTAACATTGTTTTGTTAGCCTTAGTAGTCACAATGATACCAAAATATTTAGAGATCGGTGTCAATGAAAGTTAGGTTATGATAGATGACGGAAATGAAAACGCACAAGGATAGATCGAACAAATGCAAGGATAACAAATGTGATGGTCATCTCTTCAGAGATACATATAAATGAGCACTCTAAGAAGATTAAACAATGTTTAAAGTCATAAAATCTAAGAAAAATCATCACTTTAAATGTTTGAGTTTGGATAATCAAATCTACCTAAGACATATTAAGCTAAAAAAGTTAAGCTTAATAAGCTCAATTTGATTTTAATTCACAATTTTCCAATGCTCTTATTTATACTTGAAGAACACAACAAAACGAGAACTAGTATTGATCACGTTTTAAAAATGTTCTTGTTCTAGGTCGGCATTTAATGACTTGTGGTCATCAGCATCGCTGCTAAAAAAACTAACAACGATCATGTCCTAACAATCTACAATAGACTTTTCCCGTGGCATCTACGCATATTAACAGGAAAAAAAAATTAAATGATTTCTAGTTTTATTTTAAATTCGGCAGAACCTCTTCTATATGAGAGACTATTCAAAAAAATTTAACTTGCAAATACACAATATATATGCTACAAACCAATTGATTTTATTCAATTTCTTCCAACAAATTAGAATAATTCAAGTTTGCACAAAATTCTCATTTTCTAAGTGGGTGATATATTTAATCATAAATTTACAAAAAAATAATCTAAATTAACAAAAATTCAAAAATAAAATTAAAATTAATCCTAAACATTTAATTGAAATTAAGCAACAAAATTGGAAAAAAATAACTAAAATTCTTCAAAATAATGAAAAAAGTATTTCAATAACAACTAAAATTCAACACAAAATTGTACAAAAATAATGACTAAAAAATTAAAAATAATGAAAAAATAAAAAAACACAAATAAAAAAGAAAAAAGAATGAAAATTTCTTACATTTATGGCATGCTGAGAATTCAAAAAAACAAAAACAAAATAAATGAAAAGGGATTGTTAAAAAAAAACCAAAAAATAAAAAAATAAAAAAAGATAACATATCTTAGGATGAGAAGAGAAAATGACGCTTGATTTTCTTGGGTCGTGAACAAAAATAAGAGTGAAGAAGAAGAGAGAAAAATAAAGAGAGGATGAAAAAAGAAGAATGAAGAAGATGAAGCCTCTTCTAATGTGCTCGTGGTCTCTTATATTAGGTTTTATCAACGACATTCCTAAATATTAAATATTAAAATTTTTGTTGGTGATTTTATCTGTGAAGTCAAAGTAAAATTTTTAATTTGCATGAAAAATTTCAGAATAAGATTTTTTCTTAATAACACCCAACATAGTTTTTTTATATTAAAAAATTAATTCAACCAACAATTTTTAAATAAGTTTGTTTTTATCAAATGATTTTTTCCTTAAATTTTATTTTATAGCTTTGCTAAGCATGTAAATTGGGATTTGACCGAGTCGTATTAGTCAACTCTTGACCAATTCAATTTAAAACTTAAGCCAGATAATGAGCATATCTCTTTCTATATGTATTTTAATTACTTTTTATTTTTATTCAATAAGTAATATAGAAACAAATAGATTCTTTTGTAGAAAATATTAATAAAAAAAGAGAAATTATACTAGAAAAATATCTTTTTTAATGAGATTTGAATTATTAGTCTTCTTATAAAAAAAAAACTATTCATATATAATTAAATAAAAAAAATTAAGCACTCTCTGCGGCACAAAATCAAATATATTAATTTACATTTATTTTTTTAATTTTATAACTTAGTCTTTATTTAGTGTTCACAATTATTTTTAACATTTATTTTTGCATTTATTGCTTGAACTATTTTATTGAATGTATATATAAAATTTAAATTTTAGAATAAGATTTTTTCTTAATAACACTCGATATATTTTTTCTTAATTTTTTAAATATTTTTCTATCAAAAACCTTTGAGTAACTCTAAAACCCATTTTCATGTCAAAAGATATTTTAACTCATCCAAAAAAAAAAAACTGATATGAAATTAAAGAACTCAATTATATGGTGATTCACTCACCTTTCACACATTTATACCAACTCTGTGAGGAATATATGGTGATCATATGATGAAATTGGAAAAGGCAAAAGAGTTCACAAGGAAAAAAAAAGTTACAGACTAAAAGGAACTAATTAATGGCCCAGGGTAACAATTAATTACGGATAAGTAAAAAAATTGAAAAATTAATTAAATCGAGAAAATCAGAAAAAAAATAATTGAGAAAATCAATCCGTGAAAAAAACCAATTAAAATTTTGAAAAAACCGACTGGTTCGGTTCGGTTTCGATTTTATAAGCCTGAAACCAAAAAAACCAAGCCAAATTTTAAATGGAAGATGAGTTCTTAACATATTTTATAACAATTTACGTTGAACGAGAGTTTGCTGAAGATATTCATTCAAATTCGATCATAAATGAATTTTATGTCATAAAACATGGAAAAATGCAACTTTAATAGTGTGATTTATTTTTAATTTTATATATTTTAAATTCATATTAAAACTTTATTGAAAAATTTATATATATAAGTTAATTATTGATTTTGAAAAATAATTTTTATATATCTATTTAATAGCGCATGACAGGAAATATTCCTTACTCTGCCTTGTATATAGAAATATGTCTAAGACAATAAGATTTGTAGAGCATGGGTCTTTTCAAAACTTTCCTTAGTTACCATTATATATATATATATATATATATATATATATATATATATATATATGTTATTTTAATTTTTTTTTAAATATCCCAAGCTGTTACCTATCCATGTTTTTCAAATTTCAGGGTTTCTCAACAATTTTTTTTTTTAATTTTTTAAAAATAATTTTTTTTTGTTGTGGTTAAGAGATATTTTTTAAATATAATTTGGAATTATTATATAGAACTTGTCACTGTCTATTAGGGACTAAATTTGATGTTTACAAAAAGAAAAGAAAAAAGAAAACCCACGACCACAAGCATGATTCTCCTTGTTATAATTTTTTAAATATAATTTGTTGTGGTCTCTCCTAAATCACGTGCTCAAAAAACATGGAGCCACGTCACCAGGAGTTGAAATCACGATCCTGACCCTTCTCTTATAACACAGAAATACCCTTGAATCTATAAATTGTTGAATTTCTTAATAACGATAAAACACGTATAATCAGCCCTGGTGCAAGAGAAAAAAATTTAATAAAAAAAACATCCTAGGAAGGATGTGGAAAATTAAAAAAAGAAAAAGAAAAAGAAAAGAAAACAGGGGTATTGCTGTAACTGAAGAAAAAAATCGAGTCGTTAGTTGCAATTACTGGGAAACAGAAACGTGGTCACTGACAGACTCATATAACCTTGCTTTGCCTGTCTCCAATGGCAATTCTTGGTTCAGGCAGCTGCACACTATTAAGGCTGACACCTAGCAATCATGATAAACGAAGAATCGCCACTTTTGCCACTCAATCTCCTCCTAGAAATGACAGTGCAGTTAACTGGGTTGAAGCAACTGGTGGCTTCTTCGAGAAAGACTCACGACCAATCATGTTATTTGATGGTACGGCTGAATCGTAGCTGCTTTTCGTGTCAATCAATTATACATCTATCTTTGTTTTAATATATCTATTTGTTATGCCTGCAGGTGTGTGTAACCTCTGTAATGGAGGTGTAAGGTTTGTGCGAGATAATGACCGAAATAGGTCAGTTTGTTATGTATAATAATGACCACCTTTGCATTAATTTTAGCATATGATGGTGATCTCTGGTTAATTGATGGATAGGATGTTGAAATTCTACGTTTTGTGCTTGGGGGTTAGATGTTAAATGCAAGGATTATGAGCAATCTGGGCAGTTTGGCTACTTAATTTGCCTTCTTTCTATTAGATGGCCAAAATACACTATAATTTTGGATTTCTTTAGTTTCTTTAATCAGGCTAGCGATTGGAGTTGTTTAGCTTTGCATTCTTTGTCATAATATGTAATCGATTGTCTCATCTTACCAATGGGCACAAGAAACTACCTTTCTTCTTGAGTTTGTGCCCAAGATGAGCTCTGAGCTTGTAAAGAAGGATCTTGGCCGCCTTTTACATTTCTTCCTTGGAATTATGTTATTGATTTTTCCTCTCAGAACTTTATCTTTTCTTGTTCACTCATCATGGACAGGAGAATCAGGTATGAGGCTCTCCAGAGTGAGGCAGGGAGAAAACTGTTGAGGAGGTCCGGAAGAGCTCCTGATGATATTTCAAGTGTTGTGCTTGTTGAGAGCGATAGGTAATTAATGAACATATATTACTACTAAGCATTTTCTCAAGATCAATTCCTTTTCTTTTTCTTTTTAGTGTAAAACATGGTGACTAGGGTTAGTTTGCATGCTTCAAAGTTTCTTCATTGATTCATTTGGTTGACGAATGTATTACAAGTTATAGATTTGTGGATGTGCTTAGAGAAAGAATGAGTGTGGAGAGCTAATACTTTAAGGTGAATCTTTAGATCACATATCAAGTCGGAAGCTGTGTTGAAGATAATGGAATACATAGACTTACCTTTTCCCCAGCTAGCATTTTTCCTACAGATTGTGCCTCTGTAAGTCATCTCTTTCCATAACTTTCGTGTAGTTTTGTCACTCAGTTTGGAACTGGTTAGGATACCAATTCTGACACGGAGAGATGAGATATGTCCATTAAAATTTTCCTCCTCTGGACGCTTGTTGCAGGTTCTTGAGGGATTTTGTATATGACAATGTTGCAAATAATCGCTACACAATTTTTGGGCGCTCAGAATCATGCGAGATATATTATGACTGAATCATTCAATCATCATGTTCATGTGTATATGTATATTGGATGGATAGTCCACAAGAGCAGAGATCTCTCAAGTGTGGTTTATGTTTAATCGCTACTGTGGTTTAAGAAATTGTGACAATGTATATCAGTTCTCGGGATTTGTATTTGTAAACCTTGATTGTGTATAACTATTTACTTGTCCTTGCATTTGTGCAGTGCCATAGGCTTGTGTTCTGATAATACTTATTACGTATTCTTCTGGCCATTTTCTTCTCCTTGCCCATCATAATTAAGTACCAGGAACCAGCATTTGCAGTGGACTTAATTGTTTGTGGCACTAATTCTTTAACTTATCCTGTTTTGCACTGTTTTTTTTTTTCTTAGATGCATCGTATAAAGGGGTATCGTTGGGGCCATTGGCACACCAGCACAAGTCTGTCCTCGGGGGATCTCGATGGGCACTGCCCTAGCCAGCAGGCTGTTGTCTTGGACTGTTAAAATTGTAACAGGGCATCAAACTACCAAAAATTCTCTAATAATGCTCCCAGCCTTCATTTTCCTGCTGACTGTCCATCATTCTTAAGTTTATTGCTTTGATCAAAACCCTAGTCTGCATTTACTGCAACGAACGAGACTTCAATATTGATCTACATTGCCTCGGGATAGTGTTTAAATTGCATTTCAAAAACGCTTTTAAAAAATTTTAAAATTTAAATAAAAATTAACTAATAATATGCTTGGTTAAGAATAAATCTGAACAAGTTTTATATGAAGATTACATTAACAAGCATAAAGAATTAAATGAAAAAATCCATTAACAAATCCAAGATACAAAGCAAGTGAAGACTTAATTCATAAGGATTCATTTTAGTGCAAATTATGTAAATCTTTATATCTTACTTGATAGCACGAATTAAAATGAATTTTGTAACAACCCGGCTTTTTCATAGCAAAAAATCCGTGGAATTTTTTTTTTTTGGTAAGTTGTTAGGTTCTTGATGCTTTTCACAATATTATTCTATGAATTTATAAATACATTCCATTCATTAGCAAAGAACAACCCACATAGGGTAATGTAAATCAACATCCCATAAAAAGTGACAATACACATCCCTACAACGATATTTAGGATTTATCGTAATAGAATTTATCTCTTAGTGTAGTGCAATACTCGTGTGATTTCACAATACAACATTCTTATAAGAGAGTATCACATACATACATTCACCACATTATGTTTACACGATCGTACTTTCGCATCCGTATACCATTACAATTTTCGATACTAATCTTTACAACATTGTCGAATGGCAAATATTCAACTAATTTGTTTGTTCTTATCAAATACATAACACCTAAAAACATATTATTATATACCACCTTTCAAAATATGTGAACCCGTGGAACGAGTTTTCCTACGTACCTTAATTGTGTGATGTCCCTGTTACAAAAACACATGGATACAAGAATTGTAAATAATCTAAACATGATAATAAACAACTAGAAGAACATTATCGTTACTTTTCGTTATCAACTGAAAATGAGTACATTCTTTCATTTACTTCTTATATGCATTATGCAATCCTTATTATTTCATTAAATGTATTATTCTCACTCATATGCCCTAACCTCTTCATGGAAGTTGTGGGGCCGAAGTTTAATCATCAATCAGGGTTAATTACTTCACTTTAACCTGGTCATCCACCTTGGATGCTTTTAGCCGTAGCTAATCACAACATCTAAACTCAGTCATTTGTCTCGGACGCCATTAACCAAAACTAATCACAAAATCAAACCCGTTATCTTTTACGGATACCATTAGCCAAAGCAAATCATCATAATCCACTCGATCATCCATCTAGGATGCCATTAGCCAAAGCTAATCGTCATATTCAACTAGGTCATCCCTCTAGGATGTCATTTGCCGAGACTAATCATCAACGCAACTCGACTATCCATCTAGGATGTCATTAACTGAAGCTAATCATCAATTCATCACAGCCATCCCCTTAGAATGTCATTAGCCAAAGCTAATCATCAATCACAACTCGATCATCCCCCTCGGATGCCATTAGCCGAAGCTAATCATTAATTCATCCCGGCCATCCCCTTAAGATGTTATTAGCCAAAGCTAATCATCAAACACAACCCGGTCATCCATCTCGGATGTCATTAGCCAAAACTAATCATCAATCACAACCCGATCATCCATCTCGGATGCCATTAGTCGAAGCTAAGTGCTCCACATATTACACAATCATATAATGAATTCGTTACAAGCATTTAAGTCAATTCTAATATAGAAGTCTGTCACAGAACATCGATAGCGAAAACTAATTCAATACTTGTTCTATATAATATAATCTAAGTTGATGTCTTTCAACTTAATCACCATTACAATATGAACACTATTAGAAACTCATATCAAAATTCTCTTTAAAATAATACTAGTTCATTTTCAGTTAGAATGGTTGGTTGATTCGTATTGGCACAACCAATCGGTCGACCGAATTAGATAGTAGCCAATTTCACTGTTCCTCTTTGTCAATCGATTAGCTAGATCATGTAGTAATTTTAACCAGCTGACTAGTTCGTGCAATACATTAATTATCAATTTTAGTTTTAGTTTCTTCTTTTCTTTGTAAGATTCATGGCTTATTAAACTATTAAACATACATACTAACTCAATTTCACACAAATCTCCTAACAATTACATCTATTGATCCCAATTACACCAAATTTTGCAATTACCCTAAAATTTTAAACTAAGATACAACAATGTGTCAGGAGTGTCCTTGTAAAATTTTAGCTTGATTCGACAATCAGATTGAGAGTTAGGTTCCGTAATGTAAAATTGGTTGGTAAGTGATTTTTCATCAAAATCAAAATTTTCTTATGTTATCTTTGCATGGGTCGAATCATTTATTTCACTAAAACCTTGTGGCCATTTCTTTATTCCAAAATCTTATTTTACTTATTCTTCTTTATGGTTTATTTACAGACTTATTACCGTTTCATAATAATATTACCATTTTTTCAACCAGGATTTTCTCCAATGTTTTTATTTTTTTATTTCATTTGCTATTTATTTATATATTTTCAAATTTCTATGGGTTTACAAGGTCAACCAAAAAGATAAGATCTATATTTTTCATATGCAAGTAATTCCTTTTCAGTGGTGGAATAATTTATTTGAGCATTATTTAAAGTTTTACTTGTATAGTAAATCTCATGAGATTTCTTATCTTTTATTTGTCCTAAAGCAACACCTACGGTATAATCACTAACATCACATTTTATTTTAAAAGGTAATGACTAAGCAGGAGGTTGAATGACAAGAGCAAAAGTAAGCAAGTTATTAAGTTTAACAAAGGCTTCTTCATAATATTCAATCCATTCAAAAAGATTATCTTTTATTAAGAGGTTATACAATAACTTACATATTACACTAAAATCTTTGATAAAACTCCTATAAAAACCAGTATATCCTAAGAATGATCTAACATCTTTAACATATTTTGGTGTTGGCAAGTTGGTAATTAACTTGATTTTAGGCTTGTTAACCTCAATTCTTGTTGATAAAACAATGTGACTATGTACAATACCATTTATTATCATGAAATGGAATTTTTCCCAATTTAGCACAAGACTCTTCTTTTCACACATGCTCAAGACCTTTTTCAAGTTAGTTAAACAATTATCAAATGAATGATAAAAAAAAAAAAAAAAAAAAAGCATTCATGAAAATCTCAAGAAAACATTCAACCATATCATTAAATATTGTAAGTATGCATCTTTGAAATGTGGAAGGTGAGTTATACAATCTAAAAGGCATTCTTCGATATGCCAAAGTACCAAATAGACATGTGAAACTAGTTTTCTCGTGATTTTCAAGTGCAATTTCAATTTTATTGTAACCTATAGTTTTCTCGTGATTTTCAAATGCAATTTCAATTTTGTTATATCATGAATAGCCAACTAAGAAAAAATAAAACAGATGACCTACAAATCTTTCTAGGATTGGATCAATTAAAGGTAAAGGAAAATGATATTTTCTAATCATTGAGTTAAGTTTCCTATAGTCAAAGCATTTTGAGCATGAAAGGTAAAGGAAAGAATAAAACTTATGACTTATAACTCTTTTTAGGCTTTGATCCATGAAAGGTAAAGGAAAATGATATTTTCTAATCATTAAGTTAAGTTTCATATAGTCAACACCTCACAAGTGCCTGCAATATCCTAATTTTAAGCATTTTCAACTAACAGGTCTAGGTATTCCATTGCTTCATCAGGGTCTTCATCTTCAAAGATTTCATTACACATCAATGCCACAATTTGTTTATCTTTAGGTGTTAAACCTTTATATAAGTGTGAAATGAATCTTCATGTTTCAAAACCATGGTAAAGACAAGTATTAAGCAAGTCTTTATACCTATCCCAACAATGATAAATGTTTCTCCTATTTTTTTGAGTGAATGTGGTGATTTATCTTTAGAAAGATTTTATTTAGTAAGAATGAAAAAACCTCTTAAAAAATTATTGTTGCATTTGATACCAAACATGAATAGATCTTGACCTAGTATTTTGTAACCATGTTTTAAGTTTATCTTTTAAGAAAAAAGAAAAAAGCTTTAGAGCAATGGTGTTCATGCTACAATTTAACTCATTATAAGTGTTACAAACCTTTTTAAATTCTCTCAAATACAAGTATGGATTTTATAAATCTAAGCCATGAAATTTTGGTAAAAGTTGAATGATACCTGACTTAAAATTGAAGTAAAATGCATCAAAAAGAAAAACTCTACATGATGGTGCACTTGTTCTTGTTGGGTTCATGTGGTCTTTAAGTGTTCTAAGACGATTATTATCTTTGTGAAGTGACTGGTTATCTTCATCGGCCATGTTTTCTAAAGAAGATAAAATTTTTCTAGAAAGTCTACCACTTAACATGTGTGACCAAAATTTCATGCAAGTGCAAAAAGAAAAGAGAAAAAGAAACAAAATAAAAAATAGAAAAAATAAAAGTGAAAATAGAAAAACAAGGATAAAATTTATAGTTTGTACACTAACTTACCTCCCCAAAAAATGACGCCAAAGACTTGACACAATCAAATAATTAATATCTTTTTCTAAGTGCAGGAATGTCAAAGTAACAAATAACCCAACAAGACTAGGGTCAATCTATAGGGAGGTTAATGATACAAAACCATAAATAATAAAAGAAACAAAATTAAAGAGATATAAAAGATGTGATACTAATGTAAAGATTTAATAAAGATAACACAATTATCAAGGTTAGAGGATTCATTAATGGTATTTTCAATATATATAGTCCAAACTCTTTCTATTACTCAACTAAAAACCATACATAAAAGAGGTTTCAATCGAATGATTTATCATTAATGGCTCATTTCAAGTTATTAACATGATCATATTAATTATCTTTAATTACCTTATTTGAGTAATGCCAACACTTTTAAATATTGTCAAGTATTCATGACGTTAATTTATGTCAACAACAAACCAAGGTCTTTTCATAACATAGGTGTCGGTTCTCCATGCGGTGGGCTAATAAAGAATCAAGACTCACCACTTAACAAGCATGGTATTAGGATTGATTAAGATGACAATTA
The DNA here is from genome assembly GCA_007827005.2 of Populus simonii. Lineage (NCBI taxonomy): Eukaryota > Viridiplantae > Streptophyta > Magnoliopsida > Malpighiales > Salicaceae > Populus > Populus simonii. The sequence goes on along the minus strand of CM017471.2, from coordinate 1,475,774 downwards.
TAACACATGTTAATAGCACACTTTCGTGAATTTAAACATTAAAGTCCATGTTGAGTTTGTACTATACTTATTCTTACATAATTAGTGTAACATTTTCATATTGGAAAAAATAAAATTAAATAAATATAATTAAAAAGAAAAACATAAATAAACAAGATAAGAACATATTTATGATATAAATTAACTAAGAATAATAAACAAAATGATAAGCATAAACAAGAGATTAATGATAATATAACATGAAATAAAACTTGAATATTACAAAAAATGCAAAAAACAAAAGAAGCAAAAGCATGGGTCTTGATCAAAAAACCAATATGTATAAATAAATGGCAAATGCTTCCTTTTATAAGCTAAAATTTAAAACTATTAATGGTGACTAATTAATTTGGTGGTTTAACTAATTGGGTGGCTAATTATTGATTTAGTGGCTGGATAAAACATCATAATTTGAACAGATGATCTATATGAAAATTGTAGGTATTTGTCTCGGTTTTCAAAAAAAAAAGGACTAATTTGGTTTCTAGAACTCAATATATGGGTCGAATACCAAATGAAGTCTGGGATGCAGAACAAATTCAGACTTCTTTTCTGTTGCTAAGATTTGAACTGAAAAATAATAGTATTGAGTCTTAGGCTCTTGTGAATATTTTAGGTCTATGTCTTAGGGTTTGGCCTTTAAAACTGATTATAACATTGTCTTGTTCATTGAGACATTCATTGAAAAATGGAAAAGACAATCATTAGATGAGTGTTCATTAGTTCCACAAATTTGACGTATAATTTCTTAAACAGATTTTAATTAACCACTCATTTTCAACTCTAGTGCCTCGACTTTTCTAACTAAAAATACAAATTTAGTTTGAAGGTCATGATCTCCTTAAAATTGTAAGCATCCTCCACTTGATATATAGGGCTGAGTTTTACTCAGTGCCATACAAGTGCTTTTAGTGTTCTAATTTTGAGCAATTTCAATTAACAAGACTACGTACTTCGTTACTTTATTAGGGACTTTATCTTCAAAAGTTACATTGCACATCAATTCCATAATTTGTTTATCTTTAGGTGTTAAACCTTCATGGAAGAGTGAAACTAATCTTCATGTCTCAAAACAATGGTAATGACAGGTATTAAACAAGTCTTTATACCTATCCCAATACTTGTAAAATGTTTCTCCTGATTTTTTAGTGAAGGTGGTGATTCGTCTTTTAAAAGAGTTTTTTTCGGTGAGAAAGAAAAAACTTCTTTAAAAATTGTTGTTACATTTCATCTTAAGCCCAAAACAAATCATGACCTAAGATTTTATAGCCATGTTTTAGCTTTATCTGTTAAGGGAAAAGGAAAAAGCTTTAGTATAATGGTGTTTATGTTATAATTCAAGTTATTATAAGTGTTACAGACTACTTCAAATTATCTCAAATGAAAGTATGGATTTTCTTAATCTAAGCTGTGAAAATTTGGTAAAAGTTGAATGATACATGACTTAAAATTAAAGTGAGATGCATCAGAAGAGAAAACTAAACATGATGGTGCACTTATTCTTGTTTAATTCATGTGGTCTTTAAGTGTTGTAAAACTATTATTATCATTGTGAAGTGACTAATTATCTTCTATATCCATGTTTTTTTAAAGAAGATGGAGATTTCCTAGAAAGTCTACCGCCTAATGCAAGTACAGAAAGAAAAGAAAAAAAATAAATAAAAGTTAAAAGAAAAAAAACAAGAATAAAATTTATTGTTTGTACAGTAACTTACCTCTCCAGTAATAGTACCAAAAACTTGACACGATCAAATAATTGATGTCTTATCCCACATGCAAAAGTGTTAAAGTAATAAATAACTCGGCAAGACCAGGGTCAATCCATAGAGATATTGAATATACAAAACCATAAATAATGAAATAAAAAGACTTAAATAGATCTTTAAGATATGATATTAATGTAAAGACTTAACACAGATAAAACAATTATTAAGGTTAGATGATCCACTAATAGTATTTCAAATAAATATAGTTCAAACTCTTTTTATTACTCAACTGAAAATCATACACAAAGGAGGTTCCAATTGGATAATTTATCATTAATAGTTGATTTCAAGTTATTAACATGATCATATTAATTATTTTTAATTATCTTTTTTGAGAAACATCAACACTTGTAAATGTTGTCAAATATTCATGGCGTTAATTTATATCAACAACAAATCAAGATCCTTGTATAGCACAAGTGTTCGTTCTCCATACAGTAGGCTATGAAAGAATAAAGAATTTGTTAGTCCCAAAGATTGCACACCACGAATCTAGACTCATCATTTAATAAACAAGTACTAGGATTGATTAAGATAACAATTATAACACATGTTAATAACAAGCTTTCTTGAATTTAAACATTAAAATCCATATTGAGTTTATACTATACTTATTCTTACACTATTAGTGTAATTTTTTTCACCTTGGCAAAAATAAACTTAACTAAACATAATTAAAAAGAAAAACATAAATAAACAAGATAAGAACATAGTTATGATATAAATTAAATAAGTATAATAAAGAAAATAATAAGCATCAACATCAACATCAACATCAATAAAAGACTAATAAGAATATAACATGAAATAAAACTTGAATAATATAAAAACATAAATAAAGAAAGCAGGAGCATTGACCTTAATCTGAAAACCAATCTGTTTAAATGTATGACACATGCCTTTTTTTATATGCTAAATTTTAGAGTTATTGATATGATAATTAACTATTGATTTGATAGTTGGACAAAACATCATTGATAACATCATAATTTGAACAAATAATTTTAATAAAAGTTCTAAATATTTGTCCTATCTTTTCAACCAAAAAAGAATAAGCTCATCTAGGCTTCTATAACTCTATATATGAGCTAAACACTTAACAATATTTGAGCTACATGATATATTTAAACTTCTCATTTGATGATGATAGTTCCACTTGGGTGTTATTTCACCTTGAAATCACATTATAGAGTAGTTCTAACATCGGGAAGATTTTTGGTTTAAGGTTGATCTTTTGTTTTTTTATCCTTTTTTTTAGGATTTTTGAAGATATAAATTAGTTTATTTATGTCTTTATTGTGTTTTCTTAGTTTTTTTTAGGTAAAACTGATTGAAAATGAATTTTTGGATGTAAAACACCTATAGCTTGATTTTCCAATGGCCCTCTGATTATCGAATCTAGGCAGAGAAAACAACGGTCACTTGCTTTAACAAGCAATGGTCTCTTGCTCTATTTTTTTTCTCAAAAAACTAAAGATAGACGACATGTTGTTCTCCTCTTAAAAAAAATATGAAGGTGCGTGGTCCTGAGATGGTTAACCTACATGCCTAGGCTTTTCTTATTAAGGCTTTGGCGGGCTTGGGCACCCAAGCCCGTGTACCTGGAGTTTTTTTAACATTTAATTTATTTTAAATTAATCCTTACGAGTATAATTTGACAAACAATTCAGGGCACAAATATCATGTGATGAAGGGCGACACAAGTACTTCTGGTAAGGCTCATAAAAGGTTTAGCGATTGACATGAATTCATACCTCATAGCTTAAGCAATTCAACTTCCAGTTATCAATATATATATATATATATATATATATATATATATATATATATATATATATATATGTTGATAATAAATGCAGCATTTGGGTGATTGAGTTTGATGATGGTGAAGTGTGCTTGTTCCATGTTTATCTATATAATAAAATAAAAGAGAGTAAATGAAGGATTATTCATGAACTTGATTTGGCATGAAGCATCTCTCCTCCCGGATATTCCCTTTACTGGTTCCACTACTACTGAAACAAACAAATAAACAAAATAAATAAAATAAATAAATAAAATAAACAAAACACTTGGACCCAATCCTCACCCAAAAAGTCAAAATAATCCCAAACCTCACCTTCCCCTCCTTTGAAGCTTTCTTAGTTGGTAGTTTTATTAAACTCTTCTTCTTATGAAATTACCCTTTGTTGGTCAATTAAATATACTCCATTCTTTGTTTTTTCTTAAATAATTATTAATTAGCAGACTAACCTGAGAGGAAGATATTCTTTATCTTACTCTTTTTTTATAATAATAATAATAATAATAATTAGACCCGCACTCCTCTCTTCAAACTTCTTGATTTGGAAATTAAATAATAATAATAATAAGGCAGTTAAATAATAGATAATATCCAAATCAAATCTTTGTGTAGACACGGGATTAACATAAACTCATAAAAAGAAAAATTAAGAGTATTTATTTCGCTATTTTCCATTCACACACGAAAAAAAAAAGGAATAGATATCTGAAACAGAGACTTCCTTTTACCAGAAAAGAAAAAACACAATAAAACCTATAAAACTTTGTCTCCAAAACATAAAAATCCCTCAAAAGCTTCCGACTTTCGACACCGTTTTTTCTTTCTCGTAATCCCGTACAATGTCAGGCTCCGGTGGTGTCTCAGTCGCCCGAACCCGTGGAGAGAATCGATTCTATGTTTCACCAGGGATCCGAAAACAACAACAATTACAACAACAGAAGCAGCTGCAGCAGCAGCAGCTGAAGCCGTCGATTTCGAAGGATTCAACGGCTGAGATTGAGAAGAGAAAGGGGTCCGATCAATGTGGGTCGAATTGTTCTGTTTCGGGTCGGGTTGGGTCTGACACTAATTCCACGAATTTGGATCGGTTCTTGGAGTATACTACTCCTGTCGTTCCTGCTCAGTTTCTGCCTAAGGTAATTGATTAAAAAATTGGTTATTTTTTGGTTTTTGTTGATTCTGTTTTTTGTTTTTTAATAAAGTTTAGATTTTTATGGCTTTTGTCTGGTGGGTTTTTGATCTTGTGGCTTAATTTTTGTCTGTATTGATTAGAGGTCTTAAATTGTGAAGGACATGATTAATTACTTGATTAGATTAGGGTTTTGAGTTAGTTAATTTTATAGGGCAATGAATTAGGTTAATTAATCAAGCAAATAATTGTTGACAATGTTTAATTTTGAACGCAATCGTCTGTAATTAATTAGGGTGTTGATTTTAAATGACACCAATTGGACAATTAATTAGCTTTTTTCAGTTTGATTTACTTTGTTGTTTGTTGATGACATGTTTTGCTTTAAAGGGGTTAGTATTGATTAGAGGTCTTAAATTCTAAAGGTTTAGGGTTTGGAATTCAGTTAATTATTCTAGAAACGACTTGTTAGAATTGTTAAACTTTAATTCCAACTTATCCTATATTACAGCTTCGATTCCAAACGGGTCTATGGGAAAACTGATTTGATTGTTATTGAGTTTGCTTTAGATTGAAGATGAGTTGAACGTTTTATGTTTTAATGGCATGTATGTTCTTTTAATGGTGGCATTTGTGGGTCATATAGACAAGCGTTGGGGGATGGAGAACGCGTGAAGTGCAGCATCACCAGAACTTGTATTTTGTGCTTGGGGATTTATGGGAATCTTTTAAGGAGTGGAGTGCATATGGAGCAGGTGTTCCTCTTCTCTTGAACGGGAGTGAGACTGTTGTGCAGTATTATGTTCCCTATTTGTCTGGCATTCAGCTTTATATTGATCCATTGCGTCCCTCCCACAGGCTGAGGTGAGCCATTTTCTTGGCTTCTTATTTGGTTATATTTTTCATGTTTGTTAATTTTCCCAGTTCCAATTGATGTCCTGGCATTGTTTTGATGGATTTATTGATGTGAACTCTGGATGCATGGCCATTCTTCAATATTGTAATCTTAAATTGTACGCATTGAGTTTAGGTGATTGATTAATTTTCTGGCTTAATTTATTTTTATTTGCATAAGGTTTGGACACACTGAAAGGCATTGAATCAACTATCTGATGGAAGTGAAAGGCTGTTGGCGAGTATTAGCACTTTAGTTACTTTATAGTTACTAGCAGTACCTACTTCTGTCAAATGCTTCTATGGATTTCTCTGTTTGATGATGTTAGTTTGTCCTTTTAATATACAAGGTTTGACGGATATGCCATTTTGTAGATGGCTCTTTTATCTAAATCTTAAAGTTGTTATTCCAATTAACAAACGGTTCAAAAGTCTACAAACTTAGTTTTATATGAGAAAGGTTATGGTTTTTTTTTTTCTGGAATTTTTTTTTTAAATTCCATTCTGAGGTCCATTCACAGTCAGTTCCTCCTTGTGGTTGCTATTATAGATGGATCTTTGACTTGGATGGATAAAGAGCAATGCGAGGCTATTTATTTGGATGAAATGAATTCAATTTGATGCATTAGAGCTGTCATTGACGAGGGGGATTTTAAATTTCATAGTTGATTGTTTTATCTGTCTTTCGCTAGGTGTATTTTTCTTGAACGGAAAATACAAGCAAATTTTGCATCCCAGGGTTGTGTGCTGTACTATCTAGTGTCCATAATCCACTGACATGTTGAATCCAAAGTCCAATTTGGTCACCCACCTATGTATTATCTAAAGGTTTACATGATCATTTTTTTGGTTTATACCCTAAAAACCCTTAATGCAGTCATGATCCCTTTAAAGTAGGATTCTTGGAGGCCAAAACTGCTCCCTTGTGGCTGCAAGTGCAAGAATAGAAATAATTGTTAATAATTTTTGGAGAATTTGGAGCCGCTACTTTCATGTTAGTAATGATAATAATTTACAGTATAATTCTTGGTGTACTTTTTGCTGGAAAATGCCAAAATTAACCTTTCAAGAGATAATTTGTCATTGGAGTGGCTAAGACATGTACTGGTACTTAAAGTTGACGTGAATGACTGAATTCCTTATACCACAGACATGTTATGCTGAATTTTAAGAGGGAGGAAGAAGATTTATCCATCTGAATTCCTAGGATTGTGAGTGTGGTTCCGGCACAGTTACATTTGTTGCCTTGTGGAATGTTTACTGACATCTTCTGAAACTGTAGTGTAAATTTTGATGATAAGTTTCTCAGTGGTCTACATTGCAAGTATTGACTGATAGTAACATCGTATAATTTTATTTTCTTGAATATGTTGTGATGCAGCAGAAAGGAATTTGCCAGCCTTTCTGACAGAGCACTTACATTTTAAAATTGTACTGGCTAGATGGGTACTTTTGGTAATTGGATGCCTATGCTGTAATGGAAGGAATGATAAATTAAAAGTGAACAGCCTAATGTTTGAAACTATAGAACTGTAACTATCATGCTTGTTGCATCACATTGTTATTTCTTCCATCTTCTGACAGGAGGCCTGGTGAGGAGAGTGATACCGAGTCATCCAGGGAGACAAGTAGTGATGGTAGCTGTGACTATGGAGCAGAGAGAGTAGCAAGCAATGGTGTTTGGGAACCTTGGAGCCAGCTTAATGTTACAGATGCAAATATTCAGAGTTTGAATAGACTCTCTCTGAGAAATAAACCCTTCAGGGGTTCATCAAGTGATGAATGTGAGATTTCCAACCCACCAGGTCAGCTTATTTTTGAATACATGGAGTATGCTTCACCATTCACACGGCAACCTTTGGCTGACCAGGCAAGTTCCCTGTCTTCAATTGACTTAAAATCTGGGTTTTCTGCTCTTCTTTTTCTTTGTTTATGTTTTCCGCATGTTCATGAATACTAACATCCAACCCCACCCTTGCATCCCTCCAGATTTCAGTTCTTGCATCTCAGTTTCCAGAACTCAAGACATTGAGGAGCTGTGACCTATCACCCTCAAGTTGGATTTCAGTGGCTTGGTATCCCATATATAGGATACCCATGGGTCCAACACTGCAGAATCTGGATGCCTGCTTTCTAACCTATCATTCTCTGTCAACACCCCTTCAAAGTACATATCTTTCCTTATGTGTATGTCCTTGGTGAACTTTTATATCTGCTTGCAGGCTTATGTGTTTGTTGCATTTCTTGTTGGGACAGGTCAAAACACTGAGGGGATGCAACTTCACAGTTCTGTTAGGGAGCTTCACCGTGCTGACATGTCCCTCAAGCTACCTTTGCCAACTTTTGGGCTTGCTTCCTATAAGTTTAAAGTTACTTTCTGGAATCCGAATGGAGTCTATGAATGTCAAAAGTCTGGTTCGTTACTAAAAGCCGCTGACAACTGGCTTAGGCTTTTGCAAGTTAATCATCCTGACTATAGGTTCTTTGTATCCCACAACACAAGCCCAAGGTGAAGCGAGTCCTTTATAAACGATTTTTTAAAGGAAACTGGTACCTTCAGTCCTGTAAGAGGAATCCCAATTTCAGCTCATACTAAATAACCTCCATTATTTTAATGTTGTATGGAGTAGTGTGGAGTTGTATGTCTTCAGGATTCTCAGACTTATATTATGTCCTGGCTCTGCCATCACATATCCTTAAAGAAGTCCAAGAATGGTCCAGTTTTTTTTATGCAATGATTTTCTTGCGCTTGAAGGAGCTTTCTGATAAGCAAGTATCTTGGTGCTTTGGGTTTTATTTGAGGAGTTGCAGATTCGAAGGAGCTTTCTGATCATAAACGGTGTTTGGATCTTATGGACAGTTTTCCAGGCCTGAAAGCTTTAGTTGTTGCAACTGTTTTATAACCTTGTCGTATAAAAACTACTGACTTTTGTATATGGTTGATTCCATGGTAGAATGTTCAATATACTTTTTGTAGCAGCAGTTTCTTAAAATATGATCTTACATTTGCTGTGTTCTTTTAAGAAAGATCCACTAAATGATCTGTAAATGATAACCTCCTCCTATAGACATATAGCTGCAATAGAAAATGCATCAATGGTTCAACTGTTTGTCGCAACAGCTGAAGCTATAGTCATTTTTTCAGACAGAAGGCAACATGGTTTTCAGGCTGTGGATTTTGCCTTCGCTGTTCCTTTTTGTTTATATACCCGTCCAGGAAATCAATGCTTACAAGTAGCTATTTCCCAAGTTGAAGAAGGGAATCCAGGAACCACAACTTGAAGTTTGCAAAATGGGGCCTTTCACCTTGGAAAAGGTTAGTATTTTGCCTCAACGATACAATATTTGGGTAGACAAAGGGCACCATCCAAACTTTTTATTTTTTCACTCAACCACGCACGAAAACGCCGAAATAAACCTTTTTTTTAATTTTAAAAGAATTTTTATTTAGTATTTTAAAATTATTTTGATGTATTAATGTCAAAAATAAATTTTAAAAAATAAAAAAACATTATTTTATCACTATTTCAATATTAATCGGGCTCAATATTAATCCATTTATTTTTTCCATTATGCAATATTCACACCAGCTCTAAATACAAATAGGAGTACATAGTAGTCAATCGGACCTAACTAACACGGCTTGTGTCACAAATTGAACAGCTTTTCTCTTCACTTTGCTCACACTCCTAACATTATATTAACAATCCTCTCATAATTCATCATCGAGAATGGTGGAGAGCAAGAGTCCTTGGACAAACTCTGATTTCCGGGACTTTTCCTGGTCCTCGTCTGATAGATGTGGATGTTGGACTTTCCTGCTGACACCAAACTAATGTTAGAAATCTTGAAAAAGAAAAACTCCACAACATACTGGCAATGGCAGAAAAGCTTCATAGCGTTCAGTTGCAAATATAGTACAGGTTATCAATTACATGGTTCAAGTTGCATTCGTTCCCTTTTAGCTACCTTTCTGCCAAACGTGATACTCTTCTCCAACAAAACTAAATTGATGAATTAGTGAAAATCATGTAAAGGTAAAGATGGAATAATCATTAACAGTCTCAAGTTTCTTGCTAAAAATTATGGAATCAGTTGAATACAAGCTTCAAGTCAATCTTCCAAGACCATAATAATAGAATCCTAAAACATAGTCAGAACAAATTATACACTGTCAGTAAACCTCAAAATCCACAAATCATTACCTATTCACCCAGAGAAGACTATGGTATCAGCACTACTAAAGTTCCGTCCTTGCCTTCAAGGGTTTGAGATCATGGAGAGACCGATATTCTAAACCTAAACCAAGCAAAAATTACCTTAAAGGAAGTAACTCTATAAAATTGCACACTGATCCTAAAAAAATTGAACTTCACACATCATCACGTATTAACTCAAGTGTTTGAAGAGATCCTCACATTATAGATTAAGAAAAGATGCATATTTGAAGTAGTCAGTCTTATTCTTGGTTTCGTTACCAGATAGATCAGAGAAGAGGCTAATGAGTTCAGCAACTCATGTTTCCAGCCCTAAATCATTACCTTTTAGTTCATATTTTGGATGCCAAAATACAGAAACTTCTTTTATAAATGGAGATCAAATGCAGTGGCTTATATGGGAAAAAGATAGTGATCATACCTTTCTAGAAACTCCTCAGTTGTGCTCCCCTTCACTGAGCTTCCTTCAACAGAAGAGAGAGGTTTTGCATTCAGTGGTTCATCAAAACTGGGTGGATTAAATATGAAAGGTGAAAGCAATGGATCAGGTTCTGTATTGGAGGACGAAACAAAGCACGAAGATCCACCAAGAAGGGATTGTAAACTTCCTTCTCGCAGCTCTTTTCTCAGTATAGAAAATGCTGAGTTAGCTCCCCCCTTCCGCAGTCTCCTCTTTCGCTGCACGTAATCTCCAGTCAAGGAACTTCAACAGAGAAGTCGATACAAACCAATAGGACACCGTCAACCGGTAACTAACAAGATAGGAGATTCCCAAGCACCCCTTTGATGTTGAAAGTTTCCCATGAGCCTAGAGATTCACTAGACAGATTTTCAGTTACCAACATTACCTAGGTCACTTTTCCATATAATTAACATTTGAACTACATAAACATGCATGTTTGGTTGTGTGTGAACCAATCCAGATTATGCAAAAAAAACCAGAACCAAAATGTTAAATGTTAAGAGTCAAATTTTGAGATAAAAGGATATATTAAAGAAGTTCCCATGCTGCCCAGTAATGTGAGTAACAATGTTCATCCCCACCCTTTTAGCACAAACTGGACATACCTGAAAACAAACAATTCCAGTATCATTTCAGTAACAGTCTCTAGACAAAAAAAAAAAACTAGGAAAGTGTAATTAATAGTGTTACATAAAGAAAATGACCAATTTATATGCTCTAGGATAAAATCAAAAATCCTCAAAAACAAGGCGACAAACTCATACAGTTAACCAAATTATCTCATTTAAAATCAAACCCCATAAAACCCTTTACCAAAAGCAATTTCACACTAAAGAACTGAACTTTTTAATTTACATCCATCAATAGAACTCGATAAGAATATGATACCCCATTCTTGGCTTCAGCAGGATGCTCTTCATCGATGTGGCAAAAGAGACCAACAACATCAAAATCCTCGCCGCAAAATGGACACAAATACTCTGCTTTCAAATCCTCTTCTGTTTCAGTCTCATCATACAGATCTAGCACCACAAACCAACAAAAAATCCAAAAAAAAAGCAGCTTTCAGACACCATCTCTTACTAAACTAAGGACATTACAAATGAAATGAAAGATTTTAAACAAACCAGATCGAGTCTGATATCTTCTTGAAGAAGTTGAGAAGCGAGAAGCCCATGAATCAGAAGCCATTGCTCTATTGGTTTCTCTGTTCTGTGATAAAAAAAAAATAGGTTAAGACTTTAATGAAGATAAAGAGTGAAACTTCTGTGAAGGGTGGGGGTGACTGTAATTGTGATAGTAAACAAAGGGTTTAATGGAATGTTGAAGAAGACTAGATAAAGACAGGAAAGGAAGAGGAAACCGCGAGAGAGAGAGAGAGAGAGAGAGAGGCTTCTCTACGGAACTAGAGACAGATTATTTGCTTTAAAATATTTTATTTTAAATTATTTTAATATGAAATATAAATTTTAAAAAATTAAAAATATTATTTAAACATTATTGAAAGTTTTGTTTGTAAACATCGGCTCGCATTTAATTTTGTTAGATTGCATAACGAATTCTTTTTTTTTTTACTCTGTCACAGAAAGTATTTAAGATGGTAATAATAGTTGTTTTATAAAATATATTTTGTTTAAAAATATTTTAAAATAATATTTTTTATTTATTTTAAAAAATTATTTTTTACATCAACATATCAAAATAATTTAAAAATATAAAATAAATTTATAATTTTTTTAATTCAATAAAACACTATTTAAAAGTTACAAATGACCTCAAAACAAGTAGTGTTAATATTTGACATAGTTCAAATACCCGTGGTAATAAAAATGGTTTTTTTTATTTATTTTGGATCAATTTTTTTTCTAAGATTTTTTTTGTTTTGGATAAAGATTTAAGAAATTAAAATAAAATTATTTTAAAGAAAAAAATTGAATGAATCACTTGGATGATGAACTAACCAGCTAATTTAAAAAACAAAATCTAAATAAATTTAAATTTTAAATTTACAGGTCAGCATGTATAGTTCAAAATATCAATTCAAAGTATGAATGTGTAACTATATATAAAAAAAAATGTTATAATAAATCATGAGGTTGGAGGTTGGGTTTTATGCACTCCATATTAATATTACTCTAAAAGGCGTGGGAAAGCTACAACTTTCCTCACGCCTTTTAGACTTTTTCTATTATTAATATATTATATTATTATAATTATAACATACATTAAAAAGCATCAGTATTTGTAGTTTACGGTGAAATGCTAAACTATTTTTTTTTAATGCCTTTATAGGTTTTGTTTTTTACTTTTTTCTTTGTGCTTTTTTTCTTTTAATGAATTTTTTTTGTTTAATTTAGTTTGTTATTGTTAAATTTTTTTTATTTAGTTATCAGACTTTCATGACACGGATCCCGGGTTTCACGGGTTAACTTAGTTTGTCGAGTTAACCCAGAATCGTTTTCTTTTTAATTAGTTTTTTTTCGTTTAGTTTAGTTTGTTAATGTTAAATTTCTTTCTATTTAATTATCAGACTTTCATGACACGTATCCCGGGCTTGATGGGTTAACCTAGTTAATTCTGGGTTAACCCGTCAATTTTTTTCTATTTAATTATCAAACTTTCATAACGCGAATCTCAGGTTTGACGAGTTAACCTGGTTTGAAGGGTTAACCCAGTTAATTCAGATTTTTTTCTTTTTCTTCATTAGTTTTTTTCTTCCTATTGGTTTTTTTCTTTTTAATTAATTTATTTAATTATCACACTTTTATAACATGACCTTATAACCAGACCCACGTCTAATGCTCTTGGGTCCGGTGATGCAGCCAAACCCACTTAAGCTTAAGTCATGAAAGTTTAATATTATTATTAATATTATAAATATTATTCTTAAGTCAAGCGTTGCAGCTAGACCCAAGGCTTTTTGGCATATCTTTGCAGAAAGATCTAACACTCTTAGATCTTAGCATTTTTTTTATATATTTTTAATGTAAGAAAAAAAATTAACTCATGACGTATGCCTTTATTTTTTTTTTCTTTTCTTTTTAAGCCTTTTACTGTGGACTGCACAGTGCAGTCCACAGTAAGAAAGCTTATGCCTTTGGTTTATTTTTTTGTCTATAGTTTCTTAATATTAAATTTTTTCTATTTAATTATCTGGCTTTCATGACACGGATCCCAGATTTGATGGGTTAACCCAGTTGATTCAGATTTTTTTTATTTTTCTTCATTAGTTTTTTTTTCCTGTAGGTTTTTTTCTCTTTGCTTTTTCCTTTTTAATTAATCTTTTTTAAAAAATTTATTTCATTAATATTAAATCTTTTTTCTATTTAGTTATCACATTTTCATGACATGAATCACAAGTTTGACAGGTTAACCTGATTCAGCAGGTTAACCCAATTGATTCAGATTTTTTTTCTTTTTCCTCATTAGTTTTTTTCTTCCGATTTCATCTTTTAATATTGTATGCAGTCCACAGTGAAAAGGCTGATGCCTTTAGGTTTTTTTTTTGCTTTTTTTTCTTTTTATGCCTTTCACTATTCACGGTGAAAAGGCTAATGCTTTTTTTTTCTTTTTAATTAATTTTTTTTATTTAGTTTGTTGATATTAAATTTTTTTCTATTTAGTTATCAAACTTTCATGACACGTATCTTAGGTTTGACGGGTTAACCCAGTTAATTTAGATTTTTTTTTCTTTTTCTTCATTAGTTTTTTTCTTTTTATAAGTTTTTTTTATGTTATTTTTTTCTTTTGAATTAATATTTTTTTATTTAATTTAGTTCATTAATATGAATTTTTTTTTCTATTTAGTTATCGGTTGATGTCTTTTTTCTATTTAGTTATCTTAGGTTTGGCTAATTAGAGATTTTTTTTCTTTTTACTTTTTTGCCCTTTTTATGCCTTTGACTGCGGATTGCACAGTGCAGTCCACAGTAAAAAAGCTTATGCCTTTTTTTTTTTTTGTTTTTTAATTAATTTTTTTTGTTTAATTTAGTTTGTTAATATTCAATATTTTTTTATTTAGTTATCAAACTTTCATGACATGGATCCTGGGTTTGACGCGTTAGCCCAATTAATTGTAGGTAACCTGTCAATTTTTTTTTTCTATTTAGTTATCAAACTTTCACGACATGAATCCAAGGTTTGACGGATTAACTTGTTTTGAAGGGTTAACCTGGTTAATTCATATTTCTTTTTCTTTTTCTTCATTAGTTTTTTTTTTCTATTGGTTTTTTTTCTATTGATTTTTTTTCTTTTTAATTAATCTATTTAATTATCACACTTTTATGACATGACCTGCAGCCAGACCCACATCCAAGGCTATTGGCTCTGGTATTGCAGCCAGACCCATTTAAACTTGGGTCATGCAAGTTTAATGTTATTATTAATATTATAAATATTACTCTTAGGCAGACATTTCAGTCAAACCCAAGACTCTTGGGTATAGCTCTGTAGAAAAACCTAATATTTTTAGATCTTAGCTTTTTTTGTTATTTTTTATAGAAAAAAAATTAACCCGCGACATCACGCGGTCATGTAACTAGTAATATAATTACGTGAAGTGTTATTGTTATCATTTTATAATATTATAGTAAGATCCAGTTTAATGTATTTCAAACAGAACCATTATTTATGGAAAATGTGTTTTGGTTATTACATTTGGGTAAAAAAAAAAAAGAGTTTAGATTATCGATACAGCATAACAGAATATTCACAGCAACATACACAAAGAATTTTACAAGTAAATATCATTACTAATTAAGAATTTAAGGTCATTTTCAATATGAATAATACGTAAAGGAACGCTCAACAAGCTCTCGTAGCTCAGTTGGTTAGAGCACCCGTTTAGTAAGCGGGAGGTCTTGAGTTCGACTCTCAACGAGAGCAAATCTGTCTTTGTCTGAGTATGAGCTGTTGTATTCTCAAGGAAGAGAGGAGGACATCATCATGTTTTATTGGAAACAACTATTTTTACCTCCTTTTAGGGACACGAGGAAGATTGTGTGCTGTTGAATCTCTTTGGACAATGATTCACATGGCAAATGAATTTGTTTTTTAAACTAGTTTTCTTTTCAATTAAAATTCAAAAAAGAAAAAGACTTTGAAAAAAGTTTCTTATAAATATGTTAATGACAAACTAAAGACCTAGACAATGAGAGACTTTACCTTAAAAAATATTTCTTCACTTTGGAATCCTTTTTTTTTTTTGTTAAATAATTTTGTATGAACATTTCAATCTCTTTATTTTTATCTAAATTAAATATGCAGGTGAATTTAACTACTACTCAAAATATGAAATTACATAACTATTATTCAAGAATTTTCTCCCTCCTTTTCTTGGGAATTCTTCCTCCTTGTTGATCAAGTTTTTCATCTTTTTTGTTCTTATTATTTTTTTCAATTCTAAAAAATTGAATATCAATGTCCCTTTTCAATATCTAATATGCTAGTTAATGCAACATTGACAATGAAATACTCAATTTCATGGATGACCACCTATTTACAACCAAATATTCATTATAAAAGCTGATGTTTCCAAAACTATACTTAGATATCTTAGTTTACTGGGGATGTATGAATGGGTGAGAATGTTCTTTGCATTGAAAAATATTGGTGCAACATACCAAAAGGCAATAAACTTGATCTTTCATGATGTGATCAATCATAATATTGTAGTCTACATTAATGATATTGTGATAAAATAAAAGTCAAAATTTATCTCATCTATATGAACTACATGTTGTATATGAATGAATGAGAATGCATAACTTGAAAATGAACCCTTCAAAATATACCTTTAGAGAGTAAGTAAGCAATTTTTTATGATTTTTAGTGCATTAACAAGTCATAAAAGAGGATAAGAATAAGGCACCAGCAATCATGAAAGTAAAACCTTCTTAGAATAAGAATGAAATACAAAACCTTATTAGCAAAATTTGTTTTGTAAGGAGCTTTAGTGGACAAAAAAGCAACAAGTTGCCTTTGAAGACATAAAATCTTATCTATATAGACCCTTGGTATTGCTCCCCACCAAGACTCAGGACGCTTTTAAGGTTGTATATTTCAAGAAAAAATATATATTAATAGGTAGCATGTTGGGTTAAGAAAATGACTCTAAGCATGGACATGTTTTGTATTATCTTAGTCATGTACTAACAGAAGTTTAAGAAATATATACATTGATAGATAAATTATGTCTATCTTTATTTTTTGCTTGTGAAAATAATCCCGGTATATGATATCAATTAATGTTTATGTAATATGTAAAACAAATTTAATTAAATATATGTTGTCAAAACCTTTTTTTTAAGAGGTCGTATTGGCAAATGAATATTAGCATTATCTAAATTCAATCTTTATTATATGCCATAAGAAGTAATGAAAGGCCAAGCTTTGGGTGATTTTTAGCTAATCATCCATTCATTAACATCCACGATGAATTGGAAAAGGATATCAACATTATCATGGCATAACCTTTTATATGGTAATTATGATTTCATGGATCCAAGACAAAAAAAAAAAAAACAAAGTTGGTACAAGGGTGGTCATAATATCCTTAACAGGTCAAAAAGTTACCTTATTCTTTTGGCTTGATTTTCCTAGCAATTATAGGCCTAAAAATACTACTAGAGTTAGGAGCATAATCAGTAATTGTAATTGGGAATTCCTTACTTATTATCAACAATTATCTAGGGAATATAAGTGTAAACACCCAACTCCAACTCTATACCACACTATGTCCACAAACCTTATTAAAAGGTTTTATGATCTTTTTTTAGTGAGAGAAAACAATACATAAGCCAATGAATTGACTTAATATGGATTGGGGTATAAGATGACCTTTAACAGTCATAGCATTATCTTTGTCAAAATCATCAATTGAGTAGCCATAACTAATATCCAAAAGGAATGTCATGACAAATAGATTAATACAGATTTCACATATAAAAATACATAAAATGATAATAACAAAATCATTGATGGAATGTTTTTTTATCAAGTACAAGCAGAAGATCTTAATAACACTATTGCTTTTTATCTATAAAATCATTGGAAAGACAAAATTAAAACCTTTAAGCAAGTTCCTTCACATTAATTTTCAAGATCTTTTAAAATGAAAGCAATCAATTATGTCCTCCTAGAAGATGTATTATATAAGAAATATAAGATTGGAACTCTTCTCAAAATTTTAAGACCAAAAAAAGCTTTATTAGTCACATTTGAGGTTTATAAAGGGCATTATAGAGCTCACCAATTTGGAATTAAGATAAGATAGCTTATCATGAACCGTGATTTTTGTTGGCCAAACATAACCACAAATTGCATTAGTTATGCAAAAGGATTTAAAGAATGTCTTTGTTGCCAATTAGATATTGCTAAGACTAAACTTGCAATGAGGCGATATTTATCTGTAATCAAACGGAGGACTAGTTTTATTAACATTTAAGAACAATGCTTTGATACAATATGAATCCTCATAATTATAATCACTTTTTAATTTTCTTTGTAAAATATCTTTGTTTCAAGAATTTTATCTTTACTCTAGATTCATTAATCAAATATAAATGAATATTAAAAATAAAAAATATTTTTATTAATAATAAATTTGTTTTTCATATGAATAAAGTCGATGACATATGTAACTAATTGATATGTTACAAGGTATATACACTAGGTACTTTACAAGTTATTTTCAAAATAACTTAAATAGATTTCACGTTGTTGTTTATATGGATGCACATACTTAAGATGTTTATGGAAAGACTCTCAAGTGCAACTTTCAATGATGAATCAACGAACAACACTATAGGACCCAATGCATGTGCCGATTAGGCATATAATGGGTTGATTCATCATATTTAGGTTAAGCAAGCATCAAAAAACTCATTTTAAGGTGGTGTCAAGCATGAAATTAATTTCAACAAGGATCAAGGTTTGATTAATACGATCCAAGCAAGAGATTGAGCTATTTAACATTTATCACATATGCAAATTGGGCTTTATTAAATTCAAATTGTACTTTATTCTTATTTAATTTTTGATTTTAGTTAGTTAGTTAGTAAGTTATGTAAATATAATTTATGCTCATTATCTAGTTATGATTATAAGGTGGAGCGACGTCGAGTGACACTCTATTCGCCTCCCGAGAGGGTATTGTTGGGAAGAAAAGAGTTTTGGGTATAATCATTAAATTATGATTATAAGATTCAAGAGTCGTTACCTAATATTAAGGTTACTAGGAAACTTATGGTCTGTGAGAGTCTGGGTAAGGAACTGGTTGTGCAAGGAGAAGATGCATCACCTCATTACACCATACTCGAGGCAACCTGCATTGTTGTTTGAATGTTTTTCTAAGTCAAATTTCTATTCGTTGGTCTTTTTCTAAGGTCTAAGGCAGATCTCCCTTCGTGAGAGTCTCTACTTTATTGGGTGAAATCTTAACCGTTCTAAAGTTCAATAGCATCACATTTATTTTACACTTTGTATTTTTAATACCCGAGAGTGTACTATAGATTATGTAGTTTTACACCCCAAATATTAAAGTCTACATTTAAACCCTAATATAAAATGAATAAAATGATTGGTGAAGGTTCTTTGACATTTTGGTCAAATCCTAACGTATAATCATAAACTGGTTATAATATTCTTTTTTTTTTTTTACATTTTTAAAACATAAGAAAGATGCAATTTTTTGTTTTTTAATGAAAAACATGATCAAAAGTTTTTTAGAATTTAGTCGTATGTAAAAACAAAAACATTTTTAAAAATGAAAATTTATTTTTAAAAATTTTTATTTTTTAAATTTTTTTGAAATTTTGGAGAAAATAGTCTTTTTAATATCAAATTTATATCTTATAATGTAAGTCTATAACCCGATATTATGCAAAGTTCTTGGAAAAACATGCAAGAAAATCACAAATGTTTTTTTTTAAATGACTCTCGAAATTATTTTTTTGTATTTTTTAATTATATTATTATTAAATATATTGGGTTGGGTCCACCCAGCCATTGAGGCTGGGCCTAGCCAGGGTGGGTTAGGCCAAAATTGGCCTATTCCCTTATCTTCTTTATAGGCTAGGCTAGCCCAACTGGATTTGGTTGGGCCAACAATGGCCCAACCAGTCAGACCTTTTTTTTTTGTTTTTTTATGAGTTAGTTTGGACCCAGCCCAACCATCTGGGCTGGACTAAAACGGGTCCAACCCAACAAAACTTAGTCAGTGGCCCAACCTAGTGACTAAGTTGCATGAATAGTGAAACATGAATTATAATTCACGTTGCATTATTTGCATGCAACGAAAGTAAGGGAAGGGAAGGAGAAGAAAAAGAAGAGAGGGGGAGGCTACCTTGGCTAGGGAGTGCTGCCGGTGGTCTGGCTAGTTGTGATGGGAGGTCAATGTGAGGTGTTGGGGGAGGAGCTGGTTTGTTAGTCGTTATCTTTGGCAGATGTAAAAGGTGGTGGCATTAACGAAGAGAGGGAAAAAAGATGCTGGAAATAAAAAATAGGGGTAGGAGCTGGTTTTTATTCAATTTTAGCCTCTAAGTTCTCCTTCCTCATGCCATGAAATCCACCCCTATTTACAGAGGGTGAAAGAGAGACATTTTATCTTTAATGGTGTCATATCTTGGCCCTTGATTCAACTCCGAAAGATCTCAACTGTTGGCTTAAAGTGATCATCATGAACTGTCAAAGTTGTGTAACAACAGGAATACCACATCATACACAGCTCGTTCATTACGAGAATCCATTATAATTCCATTCTCATAATTTCTAAAGGTTGGCTAATCCTAACCAATTTAACTTAATTACTCCTGAATACTATTTAATGTTTAAATCATAATTAAAGTTATAGAACTCAATTTTGGATATGACTTATCTCATTTGAAAAATAAGATACAAAGCTACAATTTTAATGAAGGAAAGAACATCCAATTATGCCATTTGTACATCCAAAATCACTCATTATAATAGCATATACAATCTGTCAAGTAAGATACAGTCTGACATTTCTTTTGTTTTAATCATATTTCGAGTTTTATAACTTAAAATTAAGCAAAATTAGTTTCATTTGAAAGGTAATATATTTAATTACAACTTTCATACATAAACATATTCCAAAATCCATCATTTACTAGTTTGAATGTCAGCTGAAAATCAGGTGATAAAACTATCTAGATTCCAGTTTGTAAATTTGATGAACAACCAAATAGTTTTCATGCATTTCTTCACCATTTAAGGCAACCATTATCGTTTAATATATCATTTAACATCATTAAGCACAAGTCCACAATCACTAACTTAATCAAATTCATTCTCTACTTAGATTAGCTTAATATAAGTATAAAAATAAGTGAGATTTCTTCAATTTCCCCACTTTTAGTTGGATGAATTCAAGTCCATTTCAACTTATCAAATACACAATACACAAACATTGATTTAACTCCTACAAATTCTTTTTTTTTTTCTATATATGGTCGACCCTCCATTCTAAAAATACTTAAGTTGTTTTTTCTTATATAAGTCATTAATTTAAACTAATTCACATCCTATCTCATGCCAGGCTCATCACATATTCACAATATCATAGTTCCTTAATTGATCAATCATAAACCCTAATTGAAAATTTAAGAATTTTACGCAACTTTGTTAATCTCCATTTAAATTTATTGAAACAAGTTCATAACACCCTTAGTTTTCCTTCCTCTCACTTGTTTTCTTATGTTTAAATCTTATGTTTGTATGTTTAATCACTCATTCTCTACCTTAAACATAATTTCTCTCAAGTATTTTATTAAGGAAGAGCTCTCTAGTTTTTCTTTTTCTTTTTCTCTTTTTCCCTTCTCTTCATTTCTACTAACTTTAAAAAGAAGAAGTTGTTGGAATTGCCAGCTCATCACCTTATTTACAAAAATATCATTAATGAATTTTCTAGTATTTTTTTGTCCAATTTTTGACAATTTTACCCAACCTTCCTGAAATTCGATAACCATAAAAAGTTTACCCAAAGATAGAACAACATATTAGAAAATTCCTCGTAAAACTTCAGCACAATTTGATGATCATATTGAGAATTATGTTCACAAGCGCAAACCTAGTCAGTAAGGGGTTTATATTAGAATTTTGAATTTTCTTATACCATTTTCACATGGAATGTACTAGTTACTCAACTAAGCCCTAGTGATTATTTTCTTATTCTAAAAACATAGTTCTCTTTATTTTTGTCCCATTTTGTTGTCAATTAAATATTCAATATTTTTCTAACACTGTAATATTTTGATCGGGGATTTACACAACACAAATCTTGCTTTTTTAGGCTACTTGAATTTTTTGGTACCTCATCACTTAAATTATTTTAATTAAGTATATAAAATAATATTTCCGCATGTATTAATTACTAGACATCCAATTTGATGGAGGTAAAACAACTAATGCTTTTGTAATAATAGTTAGTTTAGTTACTTTTAATTTTGTAGCTACTAGCTCAATTTAGAGCAAGTTTACTATAGAAATTGTAAATTGTTATTTCGCATATAATCAAAGAAAAATTATATTTTGAAAATTAACTTAACTTTTGTGTTTCTTAATAATTCTATATAGATAATGTAAATTAAAAAACTGTTCTTTATACCTTTACATTAGTAGAATTTTTTTATGTTTGCATATTATTATTCTTACAGGCATAAAGTGAATCATATTACTTTAATAATTTAAGTTACTTATATTTAGGTGTTAGTATAAATTGTTAAAGTTATCAGTACTGTTATGACCGTAAAATTATTATTATTATTATTCATAAAAAAAATATTATCATAGTCAAATTAAAATAATTTTAACTTCATTCAAATAAAAAGTCATTTAAATAAAAAATGAATTTATTATTATTGTTTTTAATATTAAAAATAAACTATAAAAGTTATATAGTATAAAGTATAGATGTTTTAAATGACATTATATAAGAATATATTGATTTAAAATAATTCATAAGCTACACCTTAATGTAGTTAATGAAATCTTCTAATATAGTTCATGAAATTTAGTTGATATATTTTATTTTTAAAATTTCTTGAGATATTGGTTCTTTGGTAAATAGTTTTTTTTCAATATACATATGGCATAACAATATTAATTATCTATGTGAAGGTACTATAAACGTAGTTACTTCAAATTATTATAGCAAAGGCCAACAATTATTTTTTAAAGATTTACATTAATTTTCATATTTGTTCAAAAACAATTCCCAATATATATATATATGAAGAAAAGACGAAATCATTTGAAAAAGATATTTCCATTCGTCCGAATTATTATTATTATTTGTGCATTGATTTCGATGCTCTTTCCTTTGATTTAAATGAGAATATAAAAAGAAAATCGGCTAAATTGGTATTCATCATTTGCTTTTATGTTATCCTTAATCAACCAAATTAGATTAAGTCAATTCAACCATATATTATATTATTAGGTTGTATTAGGTTTATATTCTAGAGTAAAAGTGACATTCATGTAATGGATAAAAATATATATTTTTTTGTTTTTACCCAGGTATCCTCACACCTTTTTAAAGGGTGAGACTAGTCCCGTTTAAGGTTTGTGGCTGCCCCTCTCAATAAGTATGCTTTCTGAGGATCGAACTTGTGCTCTCACTCTTAGAGCGATATAGCAATGCCTTAATCGCTATACTAACACTTCATTAGTGGACAAAAATGTATATAGTTTGAGAGATTAGGATTTTATGTCTTTAAAATAATTTTAAAATGAATTTTTATCATTTCAAAAATAAAAAGAATAAAAAGGATAAAAGAATATGTTCCTTTTATCTCAAAATGTTTTTTTTATCTTTTTTATCTCAAAATAATAATTAAATACTATCCTATAATCAAATAGAAAATTATATCATTTTTTTTTATCTCAATTATCTTAAAGGTTAAAGGTCAAATAGAGCCAATTCAGTTAATTAACAAAATCTTAAAAGTTGAAGACTAATTAACATGGTCATGTTTGTTTTTGCGTTTCAAAAGTAATTTTGAAAACAATAATAAAAATTATTTTTTTACTTCAAATTAATATTTTTTTGGTACTTTCAGATCATTTTGATGTGTTGATGTCAAAAATATTTTTTAAAAAAAAACTTTATTTTGATATATTTCCAAGCAAAAAACACTTTAAAAAACTATACAAGTTAACACTTATTTACTTGATATTTTTGTAATTAGTTATATTTATTGATATGTTATATATAAAGTAAATTAAATTTATGTACATGTAACCTAAATTTACCTATAAATTTATTGGAAAGTCTTTGATAGTTAAAAGATTTTTTTGTTTTGAAAATTTAATATTATCTTGGCAAACTATACATGACAATACCTTCTACACTCATTATTATTTTTTTTTCTTTTTTCTTTCCCCTTCTACGCTCATATGGTGCCACGTGTTATCCCCAATTCGTCAGCCTAGCCTCTGTGATCAAATGAGTCGATTAAACCTCAAAGGAACAGTGACTCCTATTTAAGCCTAGCCCATTGTCATTCATAAATGGGCTCTACAAAGGAAAAACAGTTTCAGGAATGAATGAAGAGATTTTTTAAAAATATAGTACGATCAACGAAATTATTTTGCAAATCAAACAAATTGAAAAACAACACATTTTCCAACAATTTTTTTTTATAAGCGAGTCAATGAAAAAGAGGCGGTTTGGTGGTGGAAGGAGACAAATGAAACAAATGTCGAAGATGGGAGAGTTGTTTAGGTTTTTAGCAAAGTAAAAAAAAAAATAAAAAAATTTAGTAAACTAACATAGTGAGAAAATATTTAGAGAAAAAATATAGTTTAATAAGTTGCAAAGTCTATCTGTAACTTACGACTTGCAAATAGCATATGTGACTTTTATTTCACAATTTTCATTTAGAACATGTAAGTTGCATATGTCATTTGTGGTTTTATACAAAATTAAAACTTTTAGCCATTTTCTCCCCTTACTCCCCCCTTTCTCCCCATAGTTAGTTGTCTTTCCCTTCACAACTAACGTTAGCGACCTCCTTTCTTCTCTTTTTTCATTGCAAAACACACTTAAAACACCACGAGATCACCCTCCTCTCTCTAGCATGAGATCACCACCCCTCTCCCTCTCCCTCTCTCTCTCTCTCCACCACGGGTCAAGCTATTTCCTACCAAAACAATCATCATCGGTCACCACCATCCACATTCTACACTTAGAGTTATATTTAACACTTTTTCTTTATCAATTTGATGTGATTTATGTTCATTTGATTAACAAAAATACTAAGGTTAGAATTAGGGATTTTTTGAAAAAATAGGGTTTTTTTTATATATAATTAGGTTAATTAGATATAATTTGAGTTGATAATTATGTTATTTTATAAAATAATTAATTATTTTGGGTTGTTGTTGATTGTGAAATAAGGTTAGAGTTGTGGTTTATTTAGGTTAAATTAGGGATTATACCAAATTAGGTATAAAATAAGATTTTTAGCTATCGAATATATGAATTGGGTTGATAAGTTTGCTATGATGGTGAAATTTGATGAATTTATATGTTCACTGATTAATTTATGGATTTAGGTTTTCGTCGATTATGTTATCATTATGGTTTTGTTGATAAATTATGTACTTTTATTAACCTCACAATATTAATAAATTAGACTTGTGTTTTATTGTGTTGTTAGACATAATGTTTGGTAATTCTAGATTATTATGTTTCCATGGTGGTAATATTATCAATACCGATAATGATATCACTTATAATGGAAGAAGCCATGAGTTCTTAACTACTCCATTAGATATATCTCTTAACAAGTTATTTAGAATGTTATATGATCGATTTTGCTGAAATATGCTTGAAATAGAAGTTGAAATTACTTTAAGGATGTTGCAAACCGGGATTAGTCAAGCTCGTTATGTCGGTGAACTAATGTGTAGCGATGGAAGTGTGAGTTTAATGTTTGAGTTAGAGCTGAGGTGATATTAGTCCTCCTCACCCCTACACGAATGTTACATACTGGTCCTCAAGTCAGACAAGTTTGGGTGGTGCTCCAGATCCGTCCACAAGCGCTTCAGGCCCTTCCAAGAGTCGAGGTGATTATTAGATGTAGTTACATTATATGTTTTGAGAATTATGAATAGATGCATAATTTGTTTAATTTTAATAAAATGTTATGTTATGTTATGTTATGTTAATCGTCTATATAATTTTGTTAATTAGGATTGAAGATGTTATGTATTGCTTATGTGAATTATGTTTTGAGACTGAAAAACTGGTTATTTAAATTGTGTGAATTGTGATTTTTTTTAGTAGAGATTTAACGGTTGAAGAATGTCTTTAGTGGTATTTTTTCATCGAGTCATAGATGCATCGCATATGTTATATGCGACTTCATTAAATGTGTTAGAAGTCTACCATTGTATTATTTTATGAATTTCTTTTGTCCTGTGCTAAGATCTAAAAACACTCAAGATTGAAAGGGATTGTTTTGGAAAGGAGAAGTAAAAAGAGGAAAATAAAAAGGAAAAAGCTTCTAGAATTTTAGATAGTTGGCTACGTTATTTCTTTTATATAGCGCAACCTATTAATTTTAGTTTTAATTGGTTGGGCTTCTTGGTTATTTCTAAAAATAATTAATTGTATCAGTTTCTAAAATGTTTTTAAGATTTATTTTATTTTATTTTATTTTTAAATCCTAATTTAATGGGTAAATGATACGAGAGAGAAAGAGAGAATAGGTTATACCACAACCTGCAGAATTGAGCTACGATTAGATCAAATTGATTACAATGACATATTAAAAAAAACTAAAAAGCATCAGTTTTTTTTTTATCATGGCCTTAGATTCATAATACTATGGATTAGAACAATGTTGTGACGTCTGAGCTCTTCTTCACAAATTGAGAGATTTGTTTTAGGGTGTTTTTGTATTTTTCACGAGAATTCAATTGGCATTGCTGAATTTATTGGGGACAGATTGGTCTTCACATAAATTTTTGGCACAGTGTAATGATTTTTTTTTTCTCTTAAAGCAAAATGACATATACCTATTACTTAGGAGTATTTTTGGCATTTCAGATTTAATTGTACAATGAATTCGCGAACTTACTAATGGAAGACAAAAAAAAGAAAAAGAAATGGGTGTGCAAAACATTTATGTATTTTCCTTTTGGTTTTTTGGATAATTATTGAATTGAAGGAGGAGTTGTTATGTTTTTTACCAGTTATATAATATAATTTAAATTATTAAAATGGAGGCGTGTAGGGCTCCAAAAAATTTGTGGCAGTGCGTACGACCAAGATATGTGGCCAAATGGTGGCTTCCAAGGCAGTGATGGAATCCTCTCGGTGGTGCCTACCTGACGAGGCGGTGTATGTACCTTCTCCACCTCTGGTTCGCCGTCAGCTACCATTTCTTTTATTTTTTTTCTCATTTTCTCTCTCATCCTAGGAAAGCGTGTTGTCCATAGAAAAAATTCGATGTAGCCCTTTAATTAGTTTTGTCTTCAGATTTGATCCCTAGTTTTTTTATTAGTATTTGTTTTATTTAAAGTAATTTATAAAAAAAATAAATTGTTTTTAATTTCACCCCTAAAGGATTTTTTTTTTATCATTGAAATTTGGTCCTTACAAAATTCAATGCAACCCTTTAGTTTTTTTTTTTTTTTCCAGATTTCTTCTCTGGTCTTTTGATTAGTATTTTTCTTATTTAAAATAATTTCTAAAATTAGATTTTTTTTTTAATTTTATCCCCTATGGATTTTTTCAAATGTTTAATTTGGTCTCCATTCTTTTAATTTCTATTTATTGTATTTAAAATGGTTTATAGAATCAGTTTGTTTTTTGATTTCATTCTCTTTGGGTTTTTTTCCCTATTGAATTGTTAAACTTTAATTTTTTTTTTAGTTTGAATTTATTTTGTGATTTTATTCATCAATATTAAATTTGTCAGGTGTTCTTAATTGAGTACGAGTCTAGAGCTTAACGAGTTGCGAGTTTGAGATATTAATTTGGGATTAGGAGATTCGCCCGGATTTGCTTGATTTTTTTCATTTCTTTTTTAATATTTTTTTTTGGTTTTATCATCTGGTATTTTTTTCCAATTTTGATGAGACTTTTCTGATTTTTTTAGAGTAACACGAGTTGCCTTGAGAATTTTTTTTGTATTTGCTAAAATTAACCTCTTTTAAAAGGAAAATTTTAAAATTAGATTAAATTTATTTATTTCATCCTTCAACGTTAAATTGACCTAGTATTGCCTTAATTTTTTTTGTACTATTTGTTAGATCCTGCTCTTTTTTAATTAAATTAATTTATCTCATCTTTTAACATTAAATTTGTTTTATATTAAACTTCTTAGTTGAGCCTAGATGTGAAATTTAACGATTTGCGACTTTAAGGGATTAACTTGGATTTAAAAGGTTCACCCAAATTTGTTTAACCCTGGAAAATTACCTCTTCAACTTTTAATTCTTTCAAAATTACCTCTAGAAAAATCAATTAACCCCCTATAATATCACCTTCTATTAACTTTGGTCCTTGAAATTTAATTTCTTGCAATTTTGACCCAGATTAGCCTAAAATTTTGGTATTTTTTCAATTAAGCTCTCGATTGTATTAATTAATTAATTCAAAGTTTAATTAAATCCTCAAACTTATTAGTCCTTTCAATTTTTGACTAAATTGACTTCCACATTTATAATTCATCCTTATTAGTCTTCAAACTTTCAATTTGTGTTGTCTTGTCCCAATCATTATATTTTAAGTGATTTTTTTGATATTATATTAACTTTTGCTTTTTAAATTATTTTTCACTTGAAAAAATATTAAATTGATATTTTGTAAGTTAAAGATATTCTAGTATTGGCGGTTTACTCTAACTCAACTTAGATATTAAATTAATTAATTTTAAATATTTTTTTATAATTTTGATATACTAATATTAAAATAAAACAAAAACATATATATAGAATACATTCATTGTTAAATATAATGACTTTAATTATCAGTAATTAACACTCCCGTTGTTGAAGTAACAAAATTCTTTGTCTTAATTAGAAAGCCAGACTAATTGAGAAGTGTTTTTCTTTTAATTTTAATAAGAAAAACCGATTTGATAATTAAAAAAATATAAATGTTGGTGGAAGTAAATGAAAGTCAATTGAATTCATATACACTGTTTTAGTACTCATACATGTTAAACGGCTCTGTGCCACTCAGTAGAACCAGTTTGTGATCGTATTAATTAATTAATTAGCATATAAAAACTCATTATATATCATCAAAAAGAATTCTCTCAAATCTCAATCTATTCTATAGCCAGCTCTACGAGGTGTGCACGTAAGCCACAGTTGGTTTTCATCCAAAAGGGTTCTTGTGTGGGTCCCTTATACCTACTTTCCCGCGTTGGGTCCACTGAAAAACTCAGTAATATACTGGCCTTTTGTCCACTAAGGCATCACCACGTGTCTGTCTGATTGTGAGTTTAGATCAAGTAACAAGTCACATCTGCTGGTGTGGACCCTTTGAAAGTGGGTTAGATGGGGGACCTTTTCAACTCTTGAGAATAGTTAATTAGACTCAGCAATCCAGCATGACGATACATCATACCTTTTTTTTTTTTAGACTTTTAGACATTCACCTGTTAAATTTAGATCTACTAGAAAGTTAATTATGATGTGATTAACTTAATTAAACTTAATTTAGTGAGATTAATTTTAATTAAAATATTTTTATTTTAGGTTTTTATCAAAAATAATTTATCCAAAATATATCTAGCAGCTAGATTGAATAATGCAATGACTAGCAAATTTGGCTTTCTTGTGCTTTTAAAAGATCCAACCTCGCAATAATTGTATTCCTTTTTTTTTTTTTTATTAATATAGATTTTTGGGTTAGTTTTCGTGTATCTTGATTAAATTTTTGAATCCTAAAGTTAATGATCATGTAAGTCTTCAGTAACTTTGAGATTTGTAGGATTCGAACTGGTAATTTTTAAAAAATAAACTTAAAATCTGATCAATTAAGTTACATCCCTCATAATTAACAATTGTGCTCTTTAATATTACTTCATCTAGTCTAGGTGGCTCTTCGCTTTCGGTACTAGTAAAATTATATAATGTTATTATTATTATTACTACAGACCAATTACACTATGATTCAAAAAAATTACAGCAAAAAAATACTTGTAAATTTAAATTGAAGTAACAATATGACTATTAAATGCAAAATAAAAATGACAAATTGACATGTTATCCTATTTGGTGGTATCACAAACCTAATAATTATGTCCACCTAGTAAACAAATTCTAAAATCCTAGTAAAAAAACAATTAAAATATCAAAATATAAAATAATAAGTCATCATCCTATGCGGCAAGACTTGAATAAAAAATAAATCTCCAAATCTGTAACAAAAACAAAATACATATAAATACTTAAAGCTTGTTTAAATAGATTGAGATTGAATATATATATATATATATATATATATATATATATATATATATATCACTAGCAAATATTTCACCAGTTGTGGACGCTTTTAAAAAAAAATTAAAAACATATTTTTATTAATATATTCAATAATGCTGATTCAATTAATGAAGTAAACAAGCCAAAAAACAAATATTTCACCGGTTATGGACGCTTTAAAAAAATTAAAAAAAAATACTTTTATTAATATATTCAATAATGCTGATTCAATTAATGAAGAAATATATATATATATATATATATATATATATATATATATATATATATATATATATATATATATATATATGTGTGTGTGTGTGTGTGTGTGTGTGTGTGTGTGTGTGTGTGTGTAAAAAACATTATATAAACAAATTAATAAATGAGTGTGTGCAAACTTTTTTTTATAAAAAAATTATATAAACGGATTAATAAGTGATAAAATATAATAACATGATTTATAAATAATTGACTTCCATTAAAACAGTAACTCTCATATATGTTTTTCTTTGGCGTGCTAAGGGAGAATAACCATTTTTTTAGGCGTGTTAAGGGAAGATGCATATTTTCTTGGGCGTGCCTAGAGCTTGGCACACTGTTAGACTCAGTTGCATTTGGGTCTGGCGTAATGTGCCTAGGGCTTGACACACTACCAAGCCCAGCACGTCTTCACTAAAGCGTGCTTGTTTTCCAGAAAATTTATTCATGTAAGTCTTTCTTGATCCGATGTGTTTTGATAAAGATATATTGATAAAAACTTGGTTCATCAATAACTCCCCAATCTTTGCGATATAATAATATGCAAAGACTTTAATTAATCTTGCAGTTCAGGTAGAGTAGTAAGTTTTGCTCGTACAAAAAGAAAGGTAGGCCGGGAAAAATATAAAGAAATATGCATTTGGATTAAAAGAAATTCTTTAATATATAAAAGAACAAGAATCTGTACTTTTTAAATTTCTAAGAGATTGATGGTACCATGCCTATCATCTATATAAGTTTCTAAGTGGTTATGTAGAACCCAATGAGGGTGAACCTATACTTAGAAACTTCTAAGTGATTATAAGTTCTTGGTGAGTGAGAGCCTGTAGCTTTCCCAACATTGTCATGTAGCTTAAAAGTCATCCACTAAAGAGTGGCTATCATGATTATTTTTATTTTTTGACGGAGCATGAGAGCCCCCCCACTAAGAGTGGTGATTACATGATTTTGTTATTTGTACCAAGGAGACCAATCACTTCCATCCCTTGGAGATTGTGCATATTGAGGAGATTACATCTATCCCTTAGAGATTGATGCATATAACACTGAGGAGATTACATCTATCCATTGAAGATTGGTGCATATAGCACTAGGAAGACTACATCTATCCCCTAGAGATTTGTGCATATAGCATCGGAAAGATTACATCTATCACTTGGAGATTGGTGCATATAGCACTAGGTAATTACATTTATCGTTTTGAATATTGGTGCGTATAGAACTAGGGAGACCAAGTCAATTCCATAGAGAGTAATGCATATAGTACTAGGGAGATCAAGTCCATCTTTTCCAAGGTGTATTATTGAAAGGTTCTTAGGTATCACATGGAGAAAATGAAAACAATCATTTTGAATAAGTCATTTATATATAAGAAACTTACATTCTTATTCTCATCGACTATAGTAAATTTTTATTTGAGTAGAGTGTTCAGCGTGAGGGAGACTCATCTCTTCTTTTATATATAGTTATAAAAAATATTTCACATGTTTTACGATTTGAACTAACATTCCACTCATACTTTTTGGAAACTTCTCAAAATCTCAAGGCTCCAACTATATTTATGAAGTTAGCAAAGCATAGCCCAAATTTGTTTGTCTCACCTTGAGTGGCTAGCACTGCCTTAGTGAGGAGTCAGACCTGATTGAAGAGTTGTTGAAGCTCTGTTTGGGCAGGAGTGTTTGCAGTAACAAGAAGACTTGCCCTGCGTCCTAGCCTAAGAGGGTATTGGTTGTGTGCCATGGAATGGTCTGAAAATTTCAAAAGCAAGCTTTAGAATGAAACCGATGGCTTTTTTATTAGTTCCCACAGACAACACCACTGATGAAGTCCTAAAAAATCCAAGTAGCCTAGGAATAAGGTTCCCAAGTTGGATAATTAATTAATCAATTGATATGAGCAATCTTATCCATTCTTCCTAGCCAAGGGGTTTGATAGCATATACATGGTGCTTGGTAGGCCAAGGTGACTTGGGATTAGTACCTGCAAAAGGTATCATTTGGTGGAAGTAGGGACTCTTCGATACTTAAATAAATATCATTTTATAGAGAGAAAATACAAGAATATTCTAGATAAAGATGCTCTGAAAATATATATACAATAGAGAATGAAGATTGTGAACCTTTGATTTGAAAGTTTCATGGTGTATTTATAGCTCATGAGTCTTGTCTTTTTGTGAAGAGAAGGGTCTGGAGTGTAATTTTACCCTAATAGCATTTAATGAGGTATAAATATCCCTTACATCTATATTAATATTTGATAGAAATATAGTGGGTCTCTGGAGGACTTTTTTACACCTAAAAGATGTAAGGAGATTAGGGTCCAAAACTTTAGATGCAGCTGAGCTCATGGAGGTTGAGCTCTTCCCCTAGGCTAGACCCAAGGGAAGGGGGTCATCCCTTTGGGTGTGCCTCAGGCAGGATGGTCATTCTCTTGAACATGCAAAGGGAGGATAGTTATTCCGTTGGGTGTGTCAAGAGAGGATGGTTGTTACATTGTCATTCCGTTAGACGTGCCAAAAGAGGTTATGTTCATTTCCTTTGGCGTGCCAAGGGAGGATGGTCGTTACCTTGGACTTGCAGGACTGCCAGGTCTCAGTGCCTTGAGTCTGACATGTTTACTAGACCCACGTTACCTTGGACTTGGCTAACCGCTAAGTTCAATTGCAATGGACTTAGTTGACTGCCAAGTTCAAGTGTCTTGGGTCTGGCATGGTTGCTAGATCCATGTTACCTAGGACTTGGCAGATGACCAAGTCCAAGTGCAATGAGTTTGGTTGACTGCCAAGTGCAAGTGCTTTAGGTCTGACATGTTTACCAGACCCACATTAACTTGAACTTGGCTAAACGCCAAGTCCATATATATTGGGTCTAATATGTTTGCCAGACCTACATTAACTCATTCCCCTAGGTTTGCCAAAGGAGGATGATTATTCTCTTAAGCGTGCCCAAGGGAGGATGTGATCATTCTCTAGGGCGTGCCCAAGGAAGGATGGGCATTTCTTCGGGTGAGTCTAAGAGAGTATGATAATTTCCTTGGACGTGCCCATAGAAGAACACATATTTTCTTGGGCGAGCCCGGGGCTTCACACACTGCCAAGCCCAGCGTGCCCGAGGCTTGACAATGTGCCAAGCCCAATCACGTATGGGTTTGGCTAGTGCCATACTTGGTGTGCCCGAGGCTTATAACACTGTCAAGACTAATCATGTTTGTGTTTAGCTAGTGCCAAACTCGATGTTGCCGGGGCTTCGCACACTGCTAAGCCCAATCGCATATAGGTCTGGCTAGTGCTAGACCCACATGCCTAGGGCTTGGCAGTGTGCCAAGCCTAATCAAGCACGATGCTGGTTAGCGTCAGACCTAGCATGCCTGGGGCTTGGCACACTGTCAAGCCTAATCGTGCCTAGGTCTGGCTAATATTAGATCCAACGTGCTTGTTTTCTAAAAAATTTATACCCATAAATTTTTATAGATTCGGTGTATTATTGGTAAAGATATACTAATAAAAACTTGGTTTATCATAAATTTACTAACTGAAAGTTATTTTC
The DNA here is from genome assembly GCA_007827005.2 of Populus simonii. NCBI lineage: Eukaryota > Viridiplantae > Streptophyta > Magnoliopsida > Malpighiales > Salicaceae > Populus > Populus simonii. Next base: position 1,442,186 of record CM017471.2, on the reverse strand, counting down.
GAATCATTTATTTCCTGAAAAATAGTAGATTATCTGTTTATTGACTAAGTGTTAAATTTATGAAGGTATATAACAACAGAAACGAAAGGAAGAACAAGCAAAGTGGTTGTGTTGAGTTTATTATTTAATTTCTAATGGAAAAAAAACTATATGTTGGAATATATTTCCATGCGAGCACGTGACATTTAATGGTGTAAATAATTTAGCATGTGATCATTTTAGTAATCTTGAATTGTTGAGACAAAGTAATATAAAAATTGAAAACAAATTTAGAATATTCTCGGCCAATATTTCTGCATTTGTATAATTCCTTCCATGTCCCTTTTTAAAATCCAAAATTCACTTAATTTAGTGAACGAAAACCATAGTTTTAAAATCCAATGGAGTAAAGTCTTGGTTATAGATTGAGAAGTTTGACTTGGATTAACTTAAAAAATTTAAAAATAAATAAATCAAAATGATATTTTTTTAATGCATTCACGTCATTTTCAACATTTTTTTTGAATTCAAAATTAAAAAATATATTGTCAACACGTTTCCATTAGTGTGAAAATTCAAAATTCACTTAAATTAGTCAACAAAAACCATAGTTTTAAAAACCAATGGAGTCAAGGCCTAGGTCACAAATTGAGAGGTTTGACTCAAAACATTTTATAAATAAATAAATCAAAATGAATTTTTTCTAACAAATTCACACCATTTTCAACATCCTTTTGAAAAAATTTCAAAATTAAAAAATATATTGGCAACACTTTTCTATTGTTAACACTTCCATTCCAAAATTCTTAATTAATTTTATTAAATTGATGTTGACTAGTTTTTCAAAAAAAAAATAAAAAAATAAAATAAAGGACCAAACCATATAACAAGAAATAAAGAACTAAAGTAAAACCAAATTGTTTGGGTATCAAGTAATTATTTCCTTCTTCAAATTATGTAACCAAGTGTGCTTTTCAAATCAGAGCACTTGTGGATCGAGAAAACTCCTAGCATTAGATGATAAATGCTCCTTCCATTTAACTGAAATCAGTACAGGTCAATCAGAAACTTTGCTTAAAGCCTTCAATATAATATACAACTTTTATAAAAACATATTTTCTTATAGCTTACTTGTATAATTTTAGCAATCAACCTCTTTCTTTCTACCACAATAATGTTGGTAGATTATCATTAAAAAAGGAGAAAATTAACCAAGCAAACTAACCATCAATAATTTATAAAATAAGAAGAATAACAAAAACATGGATGATTTTTAAAACAAACTCTATTCTCATGGCATGACACTCCAACATCAAAGTAAAATACATTTTATTTTAACTTAAGCAAATACTAAAATTCCTTTAAACAAGGAAGATCGAAAAATATTAAATTAATTAGACAAGACCGTAATTAATTCCTTAATGTCAAATGAATTAAATATTGAAAAGCAATATCTATATTCAGTGACGAAAGCCTTAAGAGCGAAAAACGATCAAGTGTTCCAAGTTATTGTTAAAAAGCTTAACGATTTTTTCTTGTTTTATTCTTTTAACCTGAAAGATAAATCAACCAAATTCATTTATTCTGCTTCTTCTTGATCCAAATCAACAATTAAGGATTGGAAAATTCATAAAAAGAAAAGCATGCTTACCTCAGAAACCATTCAAAAAGTTTGAAAGAAAACAGTAGCTTACATATCAAATTTAGGTAAAACAAGTACCTGAAAGTCCAAAAATAAAGTTGAAAATATCTCTTTTCACAATCTAAATTTTATAAATAGAATTATATTTTTTAGATTTTATGTTTTGGGGAGCCTTTACATCATTAACAAGAATAATTATATTTTTTTAAATAGTCATAACATATCATGAATAACATTCGAACTCCTAATAGTTGCTTCATCAAGTATTTTTCTTCGAACATAGAATAACAAAATACATAGTTCTCACAGAGAAATTCTCAGGCTCTCAAGTGTTTGAAAGGGTACGTATTTCACTCAAATTTATTCCATCAAAAATACTCTACTAGAAGCTTGCCCTTTTTCTCACTCTCCACCATTTATTTACATGCATACCATATATCAAAAGGTCTTTTTAAGGGTTGTAATGGGGCTTGGGTTTTGGGTTGATGGATACCTTTCGTATGGTTGCTCATAATCATTGAAGCTAATGGAGCGACAAATTCCTAAATTAACACAGATCTCAATGATATTGCTTGTCTAATATTTCTGAAATTAATTAAAACATATTCCCCCACTCTTATTTCCTTCTCCAAATTCTGTAACCAAGTGTGCTTTTCAAATTAGAGCACTTGTGGACCGGGAAAACTCCCAACATTAGATGATAAATGCTCCTTCCATTTAACTAAAATCAATACATGTCAATTAGAAACATTGCTTAAAGCCTTCAACATGATATACAAGTTTTATAAAAACATATTTTCTTATAGCCTACTTGTATAATTATAGCAATCAACCTTCTTCTTTCTACTGTAATAATGTTGGTAGACTATCATTTAAAAGGGGAGAATTAACAAAGCAAACTATCCATCAAAACTTTATAAAATGAGAGAGAATAACAAAAACATGGTTGATTTTCAAAACTATCTGTATTCTCATGGCATGACACTCCAACATCGAAGTAAAATACGTATTATTTTAACTCAAGCAAATACTAAAATTCCTTTAGGCAAGGAAGATAAAAAAAATATTAAATTAATTAGAGAAGACCCTAATTAATTCCTTAATGTCAATCGAATTAAAGATTAAAAAGCAATATTTACATTCAATGATGAAAGCCTTAAAAGCGAAAAACGATCAAGTATGCCAAATTATCATTAAAAACCCTAATGATTTTTACTTGTTTTATTCTTTTAACCTAAAAGATAAATCAACCAAATTCATTTATTTTGCTTCTTTCTTGATCCAAATCACCAATTAAGGATTGAAAAATTCACAAAAAGAAAAGCATGCTTACCTTAAAAACCATTCAAAAAACTTGAATGAAAACAATAGCTTACGTACCAAATTTAGGTAAAACAAGTATTTGAAAGTCCAAAAATAAAGTTTATAATATCTCTTTTCACAATCTAAATTTTATAAATAGAATTATATTTTTTATATTTTATGCTTCGGGGAGCCTATACATCATTAACAAGAACAATTATATTTTTTAAATAGTCATAACATATCATGAATAACATTTGAAATCCTAAAAGTTGCTTCATCAAGTATTTTTCTTCCAACATAGAATAACAAAATACGTAGTTCTCACAGAAAAATTCCCAGACACTCAAGTGTTTGTAAGGGTACGTATTTCACTCAAATATATTCCACCTAAAATACTCTACTATAACATGCCCTTCTTCTCACTCCCCCACCATTTATTTACATGCATACCATAAATCAAAAGGTCTTTTTAAGGGTTGTAATGGGGCTTGGGTTTTGGGTTGATGGATACCTTTCGTATGGTTGCTCATAATCATTGAAGTTAATGGAGCGATAAATTCCTAAATTAAAACAGATCTCAAAGATATTGCATGTCTAATATTTCTGAAATTAATTAAAACATATTCCACCACTCTTATTTCCTTCTCCAAATTATGTAACCAAGTGTGCTTTTCAAATCAGAGCACTTGTGGACCGGGAAAACTCCTAGCATTTGATGATAAATGCTCCTTCCATTTAACTAAAATCAGTACAGGTCAATCAGAAACTTTGCTTAAAGCCTTCAACATGATATACAAGTTTTATAAAAACATATTTTCTTATAACTTACTTGTATAATTATAGCAATCAACCTTCTTCTTTCTAATGTAATAATGTTGGTAGACTATCATTCAAAAGGGGAGAATTAACAAAGCAAACTATCCATCAAAACTTTATAAAATGAGAGAGAATAACAAAAACATGGATGATTTTCAAAACTAACTGTATTCTCATGGCATGACACTCCAACATCGAAGTAAAAATACATATTATTTTAACTCAAGCAAATACTAAAATTCCTTTAGGCAAGGAAGATCAAAAAATATTAAATTAATTAGAGAAGACCCTAATTAATTCCTTAATGTCAATCAAATTAAAGATTAAAAAGCAATATTTATATTCAATGATGAAAGCCTTAAAAGCGAAAAACGATCAAGTATGCCAAATTATCGTTAAAAACCCTAACGATTTTTACTTGTTTTATTCTTTTAACCTAAAAGATAAATCAACCAAATTCATTTATTTTGCTTCTTTCTTGATCCAAATCACCAATTAAGGATTGAAAAATTCACAAAAAGAAAAGTATGCTTACCTTAAAAACCATTAAAAAAGCTTGAATGAAAACAATAGCTTACGTACTAAATTTAGGTAAAACAAGTATTTGAAAGTCCAAAAATAAAGTTGATAATATCTCTTTTCACAATCTAAATTTTATAAATAGAATTATATTTTTTATATTTTATGTTTTGGGGAGCCTATACATCATTAACAAGAACAATTATATTTTTTAAATAGTCATAACATATCATGAATAACATTTGAAATCCTAAAAGTTGCTTCATCAAGTATTTTTCTTCCAACATAGAATAACAAAATACGTAGTTCTCACAGAAAAATTCTCAAACACTCAAGTGTTTGTAAGGGTACGTATTTCACTCAAATTTATTCCACCTAAAATACTCTACTATAACATGCCCTTCTTCTCACTCCCCACCATTTATTTACATGCATACCATAAATCAAAAGGTCTTTTTAAGGGTTGTAATAGGGCTTGGGTTTTGAGTTGATGGATACCTTTCGTATGGTTGCTCATAATCATTGAAGTTAATGGAACGATAAATTCCTAAATTAACACAGATCTCAAAGATATTGCATATCTAATATTTCTGAAATTAATTAAAACATATTCCCCCACTCTTATTTCCTTCTCCAAATTATGTAACCAAGTGTGCTTTTCAAATCAGAGCACTTGTGGACCGGGAAAACTCCTAGCATTTGATGATAAATGCTCCTTCCATTTAACTAAAATCAGTACAGGTCAATCAGAAACTTTGCTTAAAGCCTTCAACATGATATACAAGTTTTATAAAAACATATTTTCTTATAGCTTACTTGTATAATTATAGCAATCAACCTTCTTCTTTCTAATGTAATAATGTTGGTAGACTGTCATTCAAAAGGAGAGAATTAACAAAGCAAACTATCCATCAAAACTTTATAAAATGAGAGAGAATAACAAAAACATGGATGATTTTCAAAACTAACTGTATTGTCATGGCATGACACTCCAACATCGAAGTAAAATACGTATTATTTTAACTCAAGCAAATACTAAAATTCCTTTAGGCAAGGAAGATCAAAAAATATTAAATTAATTAGAGAAGACCCTAATTAATTCCTTAATGTCAATCAAATTAAAGATTGAAAAGCAATATTTATATTCAGTGATGAAAGCCTTAAGAGCAAAAAAGGATCAAGCCTTAAGAGCTAAAACATGGGGCTACAAGTCTTTTGAAGGAAGGAAAACTCATTATTGCCCCCAAGATAGTTAAAATTGCTCATCAACGATTCAGACCTACTGCCCTACAGAGTCTGTCATGACCCAGTCTCGGTTGGTGACCTATTACTAGGGTTCTATAGCTACAAATTGAGCAAGACCAATTTCCTTAGTCAACATCCAAAACTACAATTTCTATTAAGGAACTTGATCCTAATTCTTTCATCCTCCTACCCGAAATCTCTCTAAAAGTCAGGAGATAAAACTGTTCAGATTCATAAACCTTTCCATTTACACACAACACATGAATTTACTTAATTTAACAACTAATACTTTTTCACTAATTCAAGTCTAAGAACCCTAATCTATAATTCAACATCAAGGCATCAATTCATAATCAAATTTAAAACGACTCATAAAACCATGTTTAGAATACCTTACTCGGTAAGAATCAAGGTTTCGATCTTTAACCAATCGAAGATTTTCAACTGCCTTCTTCTTTTTTCTAATGACAGTCCCCTCCCTCGTATCTTCTTGTTCAAATTTTCTTGTTAATCCCTTATCCACAAGTGTTTATTCTATTTATAAATCCTTAATCTTGGATGGGTTCTTGAAATTTTGGTGTTTCTCTCTTGATTTGCAAGAATTGATACAAAAACTCTTTATTTTCTTCCCTTATGGTTGCTGCAGATTTTTGGTGAGAAGGGGAGTATTTATATAAAAACTCTCTTTTCTTCTATTATTTTTACCCCCACATCTTTTTCTTCTTATAATAAAGCTATACCTCTTTTCATTTCTTATAATTCCACCCCACAACTTTTAGTTTAGTTTATTTTCTTTAATTTAATGCAACCCTCAACATTTCCATGTTAATTTATATGTCTCAAAATATTTCGTCTAGAAATTTATATCCAAAAATTTCCTAATTCCTGTTTTTATTTAAACCTATGCATAAATTTCTTCACTTTTATTCCCCATTTATTTAGTTTGCAATTTATGCAACCTTTATTTTCCTGGGGTTTACACACATCCTCCTGGGTCATGTGATATACTCAACCCTGAGTCCTCCCCTCCTAAAATCTAGGCCTCCCTCGAGTAGCACTCATCCCTGATTGGGTGGGTCTAGCAGGGTGATCAACTATAACTGACTGCTGTTGACTCTGAACATCAGTCCTCCGGCTTTGGGCTCCCTCGGTAGCCCTACGGGGACAATCCTTCCTTCAATGACTTGTGTCCCCACAATAATAACAACCTCTACCCACATGCGGGCACTCTCTTTATCGATGCCCTTCTCCTATACAAATATAACATCTCCCCGACATAACGGAGCAATCTCCAAGGTGTCTCTGCCCACACCTCTAACAAAATGGAGACACGGGTCCCCTCTGCTCTGTAGACCCTCCAGCAGTTGTGGCTCCCTGTCTAGTCTGTCCTCCCCAGGATTCTCCTCTAACAACCTATTTAGATCCTCCTGAGCTACCCCCTAGGGTGTAACTCCCACCTCTTCTTTAGAATTGTCCAAAGACTTTCCACTTTTCCCTTTCTTTGGAAGAGGAGGTCTCCTAGTCGAAAATCCAAAATCTCTCTTCTTAGCTCCAATCGCCTAACTCTATTCAACCACTGGCTTCGAGGCATCCCTCATCACCCTCTCCATACCCTGAGCTGCCCGTATTAAATCCCAAAGAGACTAAAACTGCATGGCTATCAATATTATCCTCAGCTCCTGCCTCAGTCCATCATGGTACCTCTCTACCCTGTGGCGCTTTGTAGGAAGATAAGTAGAGGTAAAAGCTGCTAAATCCTGGAATCTCCTCTCATGCTCTAGAATTGTCAAATCTCCTTGCCTCAAATCCAAAAACTCATGTTCTTTCTCCCTCCTATGCTTCTAAGAATAATATCTCTTCTTAAACTCCTCATGAAAATCCTTCCATCTCAATACCTCCCCTGATCTTCTCTCTCTAATGGACTCGCACGGGCACTCTCAATCAATAGATGAGTCACACAATCCACTCATAACTCCTCTAGCACCTGCATTTGATCTATAACTCTCTCCACTTTCCTTAGTCAGTGCTTAGCAACCTCTGCATCTTCCTCCCCACAATAAATCACACAACCCTTCTCTCGCGTACCTTTCACCCACTATACTATGGTGACTAATCCCCCTAGTCTAAGAGCTGTAATGAAGGCTCCCATTACCATCCCTGATACTACAGCTCTCACTATATGATCCATAAAAACAGGATCTGAAAATGGATTTGACATAGCTACCAGCGCCAATGGTAAAGGTACATTATCTCCCTAATGTCTATCAGATGCCTCGGGAAATGATACCGCTATCTGACAAGACTCTGAATCATCTCGAAGTCCTACTAACCCGCCCCTCTCGGATTATACTAATATTGCAGGTACATGAGAGGAGGTGTCTACCAAGGGATTCCAATTTGGATTACTCTCGTAATGAGAACTTTGGTTACTTCCCCGAACTGGGGATGGACCAGTCTTGGTTCCTTGTCTAGTTCTAACCATCTTGAAACACATTTCAAAACCATATCATTATTTCAGTCCTCGAAATAGCAACCTGAGCTCTGATACCAAATGTAACAATCTAAATTTTTCTAGAACAAATCACCTCCAAACACATAAGCAAATAGGGCAATTTTTTTTATACGGTTTTCATATAAAAGTCTGTTGAAATTTCGGCTAAAATTTTAGCAAAGTCTCCCTATGCTGGAGGTCCAAAGTTATCGACATATAACTTGTTTACACTTTTAATATCCTGCATCTCATAACTCAATCACGATCTAATCATCCTGGGTCTCAATCCCATAATACAACTTGTTTACACTTCAACAACGAAAACCGATTCGCTGTTGACACAACATTTCGGCAATGAAAAATGATTCGCTGCTGACACAGAAATTGTTGATGAAAACTGATTTGCTGCTGACTCAGAAGTCGTCAACGCAATCCCTGTCGTTGCAGATTTAGAAATCGGCAGCGGCGATGGAGTCATTTTTGGTTTCACTTCTTTCCTTCGGCCAAGCATAAGGCTTATGCTAGGCCTTAACCTAGCTGGACATAAAACCTCACTAAATCACACTCCATTCATCATTCATCATCAACCAACATAAACATCGACACATGTTCATTTAGCAAGGTTTTCCCAAATCATTTGTTCCTATATCGGCATCTAACATTGCTACAATTATACACTTTTATATTCTCAATTGTAACTTGGCAATGCATCAACACAACTCATAATAATTCTACAACACATAAGGGTCCTATTTCTAATTTAGCTCATATCACTCTAAGTGTGTTCATTATGCATAGTTCTTCATGGTTTATCTCTCCCCCTAGTTGAAAAATTGATGCCCAGCACTCCCACATTTGTACATGCAATTCATTATATCATATCAGAAGCATAGTCACAATCACAATTCACAAACACACATCTATTGTAAACCCCAGGAAAAATAAAGGCTGCTTAAATAGCAAACTAAATACATGGGAAATAAAAGTGAAGAAATTCATGCATATGGTTAAATAAAAACAGGAATTCAAAAATTTTTGAACATAAATTTTCGGGCAAAATAATTCGAGACGTTATAAATAAACCTGGTAATGTCGAGGATTGGATTTAATTGAAGAAAAAAAATACATTTAAAGGAAATGGGGCCTAAGTGCAAATAAGAGAAATTATAGAGTATAAATACTCCTTTCCTCACCAAAAATCTGCAGCAACCATAAGGAAAGAAAAGAAGGAGTTTTTGTATCCATTCTTGCAAATCAAGAGAGAAACACCAAATTTCAAGAACCCATCTAAGATTAAGGGTTTATAGGTAGAATAAACACTTAGGGGCAAGGAATTAACAAGAAAAATTTGAACAAAAGATGGAGGGGAGTGTTGGCTATCCATAGGAAAAAGGGGGAGTCGAAAATCTTTAACTGGTTGAAGATCGAAACCTTGATTCTTACCGGGTAAGATGGTCTAATCATGGTCCTATAAGTCATTTTAAATTCGATTATGAATTGATGCCTTGGTGTTGAATTAGAGATTAAGGTTCTTAGACTTGAATTGTAGAAAATGTAATAGATGTTAAAATTAAGTTAATTCATATGTTGTATATGATTAGGGACATGAAACCATGATAATTTACCTAGAAAATGTAATTTGTGAATGTTATGTGTGAATGGAAGGGGTGACGAATCTGGACAGGCTTATCTCCTAACTTTCGATGAGATTTCGGGTAGGAGGATGAAGGAATTAGGAACCGGTTCCTTTATAGAAATTATAGTTTTGGATGTTGACTAACTAAGGAAATTGGTCTTGAGCAATTTGGAGCTTTAAAAATCCAGTTATGGGTCACCAACCAAGACTGGGTCATGACAGACCCTGTAAGGCAGTAGGACTAATTAGTTGATGAGCAATTTTGACTATCTTGGGGGCAGAACTAGGTTCTCCTTCCTTCAGAGAACTTGTAGCCTCGTGTCTTAGCTTTCCAACAAGACCAATATCACTTGAAATGGAGTTCTAGAACTCTGGATATAGTTAAAAAGCTGAGGAGAGGTTGGACAATAACTGGTGGACAGTAATGGTCCAATGTCTAAACAGTAACAGTTCAATGTCTAGACAGTAACGCTCAATACAACAATAGTTCAAGATAGTAATGGTTGGAAAATAACAGTCCAATATCTAGACAATAACAATTGGACAGTAATAGTTCGAGATTTAAACAGTAACAGTTCAAATATAAAGAAAGGAATGATAACTATGATTGGACAAAGAACAACAATATTAATGGGTGTAATGAGAAAAACATAAAATATAAAGAAATAATTGAAAGAAAGACTTATTGGTTGTTGATATGGTTATTATAAAACATATCCTTGAATGAGAAAAATTTATGAGATAAACCTGTGATTTGCAGGAGGGACCACAGACATGGTGCAGCAGCAGCAGCAGGGGAGCACGAGTAGGGCTTCTATTGCAGGTAGGTGATCCGCACCTATACTTTCTAGTTAAATTCCATAATTTAATATGTTATTGATATGGAATGTGAATTACCGAATGTTGGATATTATATGAAAGGAGGAAAGTTGCGTAATGATGTCGATATTTTGGATAATATTCGGAATGTATGTGTATTCGAGGTGAAAAATTATGTGAATTGCTAAGTGATGAAATTATTGCTGACAACGGAAATACGAGAAGTGTGATACGGGGCATGGACTAGCATACATCTAGTGTATGTTAGGATCCCGGGTAAGGGGATTGTCATGTTTGGACTAGCATACATTTAGTGTATGTTAGGATCCTGGGGAAGGGGATCCTCATGTTTTGGCTAGCATATATTTAGTGTATGTTAGGATTCCGGGTAAAGGGATCAACTTGCATTGGCTAGCATAAATTTAGTGTATGTTAGGATCTTAGGGAAAGGGATCACTTTGCGTCGACTCCTACGGGGTGATGATGTTACCAGTGAAATTGGTACCAGTAATATGTTAAGTAGAAATAATCATGGTTGATCTTATGAAATCTTGAATGGAGGTTGATAATGTAAGAGGAAATGGTTTTTAGTAGTTGAATGAGAAAGAGTTTCCAATGAAAATCAGAAGGGAGAAGTGAATAAAAAATGAATACATGTTTGCCTTTTTAAATTGTTGGATATTTGTGATGTTATATTTATTGTGATATTCATGTTTCAATAATATGTATTTTGTTTCAGGACCCTCGCATGCACGACAGGAGTAGATCCTAGCTTATGTTCACTTTTTCTAAATTCTAGGTTCTAGGGAGTATACCCTTGTATTTTGTAATCTTACAACTTTTATATAACTTAATTTGTATAATCAATGTTTAAACTTGAATAGATAATCTTAACTCTGAATTTCATATGAATGTGTCCATGTATACATGTTTATCTCATTTATTCCTCTATAATGATATTTGTTGTTCAATGTATGTTATAAATATTATGGTTGTGATGAAGATGATGTTTGTGGGATTGAGACCCAGAATGATTGGGTCGTGATTGAGTTATGATATGTGAAATATTAGAAGTGTAAACAGGTTAAATGTCGATAACTTGGGACCTTTCGGTATAAGGGAGACTCTGTCAAAATTTCGGTAGAATTTAATATGAACACAAAAAATATATATAGAAAAAAAAGAAAAAAAATAATTACTTTGTGTATCAGTTGACATAAGACTATTGCTTAATCCTAGATATGGGGATGTTACATCTATTCTTTGATTCACTACTATATGTCCATTCATCACATCAACAAAATTAAAGTATTATTTAGTGAAATTCTTGTTTCAGCTGTAGCATGCCTTTCAAGGTTTATTAACAACACCACTTTTGCACTTAACATCAATTCCACACATTTACATACAACTTCAGCAACTCAATTTGCAGAAATTTCATCATTAACTCATGTATGACTCTGCTTTTTGTTCAAGTATGTCTCTAGAGTTCTAACAAGATCATCATTTATGCATTTTGTTACATAAGTTCAAAATTTATCTAGCCCTCACTATGGTCGATCCTCTTACTAGGTTTGTGTATTCAAAATAATCCATCTCCCTCGTTGAATGTTCTGGGTTTAGATCACCTATTCAGCCCCATTTTTGTCCCTCTTTTTAGCTTAGTTCTTTGATAGTTGGTGTAAAAATTATGGGCATTCCCTTATGGTTTTCTTCTTCCTTTTGTTTCCAAGAACTTAAGAACAGGTGGAGAAATGACATGGCGCATACCTCATGAATCTAAGTAGTTTTGGGAAGGGCTTGATAATATTTCTTCCCTTCTTCTCTCGATTTTTCTTCCTCTCTTTCGATTTCTCCCTTCTTGTCAGCTTTGTAACGGATTTAAGCCTCTACTTCATCCATGTTTGCAGCTGTTCAGCCTCCTCTCAAGCTCTCCCTCCTCTTTCTCACGTCTAAGAAAGGCACATGCAGTTGGGTTTGGTTCAGCTCTTTTTGGGAAGAAGGAAAGGGGCAAGAGCATGCAGCTGGACACATACAACTGCTGTAGTTGGTCTTGGGAAGAGGAAAAGTCACCCCCCCTCTCTCCCCTTATATTTATACCCCCTTTAAAATGAGGTAGGGTGTTTGGGTGCTAGGCAAGGGTTGTCATTATCCCCCTTTTGGGTTATCTTAGATTGGTTTCTATTCTAATTCTCCCCTAGGATAGGTTGGTCCAACACTAATTTTTGTTGGCTTTTACAGTGTCGTTGCCAATTCAAAAATCGGCAGCCAAAAACTGTGCCGCTGTCGATTCAGAAATCGACATCAAAAAACTGTGTTGCTGCCGATTTAGCAATCGACAGTGATGGTGGAGTCATTTTTGGCTCTATGCTTTTTTTTGTGTTTACACTATTAATGGATCAATATATTTCAAAATTAAAATTTTAACCTATGTCCATATTTGAAATGGCTAAAGGCAGGGTGATAACTAATATCCCTAGGTTTGGCAACATGCTAGGCCTAAATGACATATGTCTAGCTTGCTTCCACATCCAATATCCTTGGGTTCGGTTGAACGCTATGTCCAAGCAGATATGGGTCTAACAAGCTGTCAGATCTAATATCCCTAGGTTTAGTTATGTGCAAAGCCCAAGTACATATATAGGTTTGGCAAATTATCAGATCCAACATCCTTGGATTCAACTATGTGGTGAGCCTAAGTATATATGGGTTTGACGAGCTGTTAGATCCAATATCCTTGGGTTCAGCTACTTACTAAGCCCATGTAGTTATGAATTTGGCGAGCTATCAAACCCAACATCATTGGGTCCAACTACGCATTGAACCCATATATATATTGGTCTAGTGAGCTACTAGACCCGACATCATTGAGTTCAGCTACTCACTAAGCTCGCATAGATTTAGGTCTTGTGAGTTGCCAGACTTAACATCATTGGGTTCAGTTACATGTTGATCCCAATTATATATAAGTCTAGCGAATGACAGACCCAATATTCTTGGGTTCAGCTAATTTGTGAGCTCAAACAAATATGAAGCTAGCGAGCTACTAGACCCAATATTTTTTAGTTCAACTATGCGTTGAGCCTAAATACATGTAGGTCTAGAGAGCTATCAGACCCAACATCATTGGGTTTAGCTACGCATTGAACCCAAGTAGATGAGGGTATGATGAGCTGCCAAACTTAATGTTCCTAGGTTTAGCTATGAATTGAGTCCAATCAGATATCGGTCTAGCAAGTTATCAGATCTACTTCTCATGGGCTTGGTATCATGCCAAGTCCAAGTGGATATGGGTCTAACAACCATTATAGGCCCCATGTTGGGCTATAAGGCTTCATTTGTTTATTCTTATGACATTTAAAATGTTAATATCATGAATATTCATCTCTTTACACCCCTATGTGTATAAAAGTCTTCTAAGGGCCTATCATATTTCCATCAACATTAATATTGTGTAAGAGATATATGTCCCTTATTAATGTTGTGTAAGAGATATTTATCCCTCATTAAAGCTATCAGGAGGAAATGACATTCCAACCCCTCCATTCAAGCAACATGACAAGGTTTAGAGAGTATAAATGGCCCTTGAACCAACCAGGTAAAATGTTCATAATTTATATTCTCTAAGTACTCATACTTTAATTCTCATAGCATTTATCAAACAAAAACAAGAATAAACACTCTTGTTTTTAGAATTTAAAGATCATTCTCTCATTTATTGCAATCCCTTACTAAAAGTCATTGACTTTATCAGATGAAGGTACTTAAGCCCCACTAAAAAGGACTATTTTACAGGTGTTAGGCTTTCTACCACCAATAAGCTTTCGGACTCAATCTCTTTGGGTTCAGACGCTTACTAAGCCTATACAAATGTGGGTTTGGCGAGTTGTCAAACCTAATATCTTTGAATTCAACTACATGTTGAGCCCTAATATATATGGGTCTGAAGCTGCCAGACCCAATGTTCTTGAGTTCAGCTACTCGCTAAGCTCACATAAATTTGGGTTTGGTGAGCTGCTAGACCTAGCATCCTTGGGTTCAGCTACGTGTTAATCCCAAGTATATATGGGTATGACGAGTGCTAGACCCAATGTTTTTAGATTTAGCTACTCGTTGAGCCCAAACAGATATGGGTCTAGCAAGCTGTTAGATGCAACATCTTTGGGTTCAGCAACATACTGAGCCCAGGGACATATAAGTTTGGGGAGCTTTCAGACCCAACATCATTGAGTTCAGTTACACATTGAGCCTAAAAAGTTGAGGGTGTGGTGAGTTGCTGAACCTAATGTTCATATGTTCAATTACAAATTGATCCCAAGCAGATATGGGTCTAGCAAGTTATCATATCTACTTCTCATGGGCTTGGTATCATGCCAAGTCCAAGTGGATATGGGTCTAACGACCATTATAGGCCCTATGTTTGGCTATAAGGTTTTGTTTGTTTATTCTTATGACTTTTAACTTAAAGTGTTAATGTCTAGAATACTCATATCTTTACACCCTATGTGTATAAAAATCTTATAAAGGCCTACCATATTTCCATCAATATTAATATTATGTAAAAGATATATATTCCTCATTAATATTGTGTAAGAGATATTTATCCCTTATTAATGATGTGTAAAAGCTATTTATCTCTTATTAATGATATCAGAAGGAAATGACATTCCAACGCCTCCATTCAAGCAACATGATCTCTTGAACCAACAATGTAAAAAGCTTATAATTTCTATTCTTTTAGTATTTATACTTTAATTCTCATAGTATTTATTAGGGAAAAAAAACAAGAACAAACACTCTTGTTCTTAGAATTTTAAGCTCATTCTCTCTTATTACAATCCCTTACTAAAAGTCAATATCTTTATCATTTAAAGGTCCTTTAACCCCACCAAAAGAGATTTTTTTATAGGTATTAGGTCTTCTACCATCAATTAGTTGCTTATGGAGCTCTAAAAAAGGGAATATTGATACGAATGTGTGATTACCTACTATCCAAACACTAAAAAATCTCATTCCCGAGCATATTAAATTTTGAAACATCATCAATTTTGTGAAATTTTATTTTAAGTTTTTTACCTTAATCGTTAAATTCTACAATTTTTGTTTTGTTTTTAAAAACTAACAACTTATTGTCAAAATTCATCAAAACTGAATAAAATAGCTTGAAAACTATAATAGAAGGTGTTGGTTCTATTTTTTGAACCAAAATGTACAAAACCAACAAGTTTTATGTTTTTCTTATTAAAATTAAAAATAAAAGGAAATTAAAAATGACACAACTATCATTTTGATATCATGAATGAAATATCTAGAATATGAATGAAGGTATTAAAATAAAAATTAAGAAATTTGGATGACATTTTAATTTAAGAAATAAAAAAATTAAAATTTTTAATGCTTCACTATAAAGATGAAAATAAATATTTTAACAAAATTAAAGCCATTAGAAAAATCTAAACTCGTATCATGCATTCATTTAAAAGCATAAATCCACTCAATTAATCATTTAGAATTAAACTAGCTGTGAACTCGAGCTATATGCCGCGGGGATATTTTTTTTTTCATAAAAAATAATGTTTAGGTGTTGCAAAAAAGTTTCAAACAAGGAAAAAAAATATGTGATATAGGTCATAAACCTAATTGAATCAAATAAATTGGTTTTATTTTAATTAGGCAATAAAAAAGGCAATAACAACAACTAGACCAAATTAAAAAACAATGATAAAAAAATATTTTTCTAAAAAAGAACAAACAATTTAGCTCAATTCATAACCCATAAAATACATAAGGACAAAACTAGGTCTAAAAAGGACATGAAAAAATCAGTCCAAGTTAACTTGAGTTAGCATATCAAACATGTGACCCAAGTAGTCAAGGCCAAGCCAACTCAAGTTATTCTATCAAACTCGCGATCCAAGTCATCAAATTGGGATAACCTGATATAAAAAAAATATGATGAAAATAACAAAGCCCATTTGAAAAGAAAAAAAACCAATGTCAAACCACGGTGACTTTTCAAACTCGTGACTTGAGTCATTAGACTAGAAGCAACTTATCTAAAAAAAACCATGAAATTCAATTCCTAATCAATTAAATATTGAAGGATAAAAAGGACCTCAAAAAATCTGTCCAAGTTAACCCGAGTTAGCATATCAATGTGACCCAAGTAGTCAAGGCCGAGCCAACTCAAGTTGTTCTACCAAACTCGCGATCCAAGTCATGAGATTGGGATAACTTGATATATAAAAAATATGATGAAAATCACAAAGCCCATTTGAAAAGAAAAAAAACCAATGTCAAACCACGGTGGCTTTTCAAACTCGTGACTTGAGTCATTAGACCAGAAGCAACTTATCTAAAAAAAACCATGAAATTCAATTCCTAATCAATTAAATATTGAAGGATAAAAAGGACCTGAAAAAATCTGTCCAAGTTAACCCGAGTTAGCATATCAATGTGACCCAAGTAGTCAAGGCCGAGCCAACTCAAGTTATTCTACCAAACTCGCGATCCAAGTCATGAGATTGGGATAACCTGATATATAAAAAAATATGATGAAAATCAAAAAGCCCATTTGAAAAGAAAAAAAACCAATGTCAAACCACGTTAGCTTTTCAAACTCGTGACTTGGATCATTAGATTAGAAGCACCTTATCTAAAAAAATCATGAAATTCAATTCCTAATCAATTAAATATTGAAGGATAAAATTGAGATTTTTCTTAATTATACGAAATGATTTTTTTTAAAATAACAATTAAATGAATAAGGATCAAAGTTGAAATACTAAATAAATTTAATTTTTGATTGATGGGCAAAATTAAAAAGAAGAATAAATTTAACCAAAAGACAAAAAAAATAAAAATGAGGATCAAATTGAAATAAAAAATGCAAACAAATTTTTAATTGAATGGTGAAATTGACAAGAAATATTAATTCAAAAAAAGGCTAAAAAATAAATCAAAAGAATAAAGACTAAATTGAAAAAAATAATATATGACAAATTGGGATTCAAGGATGGGATTGAAAACAAATAAAAATTCTACAAAATAAAGCAAAAACAAAAATTAAAATTAAAAAGAATAAGGATTGAAGTTGAAATATCAACAATAAAGAGCGTCAAGCTATCATTTTCAAGGGACAAAAGAGAAAAGAAGAAAAGAAAGAATGATCCACTAGCAACAAATCTCCCCACCACATTGACACGTTTTGCAACAATAAGAATAGGACTCGACTGTGTTTCTAATGACACAGAGGAAATGTATTTTTGGCTGTTGGGAGCGTTGCACGCACTGATCGAATTTCACGGGTGCCTCAGACACGTCTTTATATGCGCCACATGCACCTACATTTTTTCCATTAAAATAATATTTAATCTATGTAAAAAGGCCCAATTTCCCTCCATGAACCAATAATAACAAAAAAGAACTATAATGAAAAGACCAAAAGGCCCCTGGATGTGCGTTTTAATTTTTTTGATATCAAGGGTAAAGTTGTCATTTTACCCTTACCTATCAATTTCAAAAATTTTGAATTAGAAGACAATTGAGTCATTTTACCGTGCTTAAAAAATAGAAAAAATATGTAAACCCTCGTTCAATCCTTTAATGACTAATGAGTCCTATGAAAAGACCTAAATACCCCTAATATTAAGGCATTTAATTTTTTTGAAGAATGGCAAAGACGTCATTATACTGTTATAGTGAACATAACAAATATGTACGTGTCTATAGTGTTTTTCAATGTCCATTTAGCTTCTGTTGATTTAAATTTTACTTAATCAAGAAAGTTAAAAAAAATGAAAACTAAATTAAAAAGAAATATAAAAACTACTCCCATCCCTGTAGTTGTAGTTGGAAGTATTACCCTACTATACCAAAAAACTTAGAAAAGTCTCTATTTATATGAACAATGATGCTCTTTTTTGGTTTTTTTTATCAATTTAATTCCTCTTTGTTTTTTTTTTCATTTTCCTCTTTTATTTCTTTCAATTTCATCATTTTTTTTTCATTTTCATAATTAGACTTTTTTTTAACAATCCTCCATATTATTTTTGGTTTGACCAAGTCGAATGGATCACGTCTAAACAACTCTCACACAATTAATTTTAAACTCGAGCTACCAATGAGTTGGGTTGAAAGGTTTTTTTATGTTAATTTCATTATTTTTTATTAATTTTATCCTCATAATTATTTTACTGGCCTGTGAGGTTGCCTTTAGATTGACCAAGTTAACTAGGTCATGTTAGGGCTAACTTTTATAATGTTTAATTTTAAACTCAAGTTAGGCAAGTTGGGTCGGGAGAGTTTTTTTTTTGGTCAATTTCATCCTCAAATTTATTTTACGAGTTAGTCGGGTTGCATTTGGATTGACTAAGTCGACTAGATCATGTCGGGTCAATTTTCACACGATTTAATTTTAAAACTTTTATAATGTTTATTTTTAAACTCAAGTTAGACAAGAAGTTGGGTCGGAAGAGTTTGTTTTTGTCAATTTCATCTTCAAATTTCTTTTACGAGTTAGTCGGGTTATATTTGGATTGACTAAGTCGACTAGGTCATGTCGGGTCAATTTTCACACGATTTAATTTTAAATTTTAGCAAGGTAAGAAGCTGGATAAAAAGGTTTTAAAGTTAAATTGTTGGACCGGATATAACAACAAAGCTAAATAATTTTCTACTACTTAAATATTATTTATTATATTAAAAAGATATTAATCCTCGCGAGATAACTCAGGCATAAATAAACTAGTAATAGACTATGCTATTAGAAAAAGGAGAGAAAGATAGAAACGAAGGCAAGGGAAAAATCATGGTCAATAACTCATGACCCCAACATCTCTAATTGATTTTGTATTTACTCTTATTCTACTATCAATCAAACTCTAAAAGGTGAATGGTTGTTTATAGGGAATTTGATATTGTGTTTTGAATATTATTTTGTTAAAAATTTAATATTTTTTTAGTATTGATATTAAAAATAAATTAAAAAAATAAAAGAAATACTATTCTAATATATTATTTAAAATTATTAAAAAAAACAACAATAATTAACACCAGCGGCATGGTACTCGTAATTCAAGAGGGGAAAAAAGGTTGGCAAAAAGTTACTTAGACTTTTATCAACTTCCATGAGAAGCCACGTGTCAAATGTGCAATCACCTGGAAGCCACCAAGGCTGAAGCTATCATAAGAGTGCCACCTAATTTAATGCGGGCGTGGAGGATAATTCTGCGCGCGCAGTCACACACAACAATATTCCATAGGTCTTGCATAAAAAGCTACAACCAGAAATAATTATTAAATCATTTTGCTTTAGCTTTACAAGATTTGTAAAATCCACTGTTGGGTTTGAAGCTTCGAAGGGTTTTCACTTTTCACAGTGAAAGTAAATGACAAATACATGTATTCATCGTAAAAGTTAAAAGGCTACAGAGAATATACGTTTGCAGGATGCCCCTACTTTAGTAAGGTCACTGCTTTTCTTGCAGTGAAAAAGCAACCTATCAATTTTTTTACTATATATTTAGGCTTTTTTACCATCAAAATAGTGGATAAACCAAAGTCATTGTGTATTTTAATTGGCATGCTTTAATTGATAAAGGTTTTTTTTTTATATATATATATAAGTGAAGCAATTGATCATCCCACTTTGACCAGGAGCCGTTTCATCCCCATTTTTCAAAGGGTTGTTTGTTTACGAAAAATAATTTTTATTTAAAAAGTAAATTTTAAAAAAATAAATTATTTTTTATGTTTGGTAATATAATAAAAAATAAGATGAAAAATACTTTCTAGTGTTTGGTTATGTTATGAAAAATAAGCTGAAAAATAACTTATTAATATTTTATTTTTCTCAAGTTTATTAAAATAATGAGAAACAAATCTTACAAATTAAAAAGTTGAATGAAAATGAAATTGAAAAAAAATATAATAATAATCAAAATAATAGAGATCAAATCTAAAAAATAAAAAAAATAAAAGATGAAGAAATTAAAATAATAATAATTAACATTTCATAAATTATTTCAAATAAAATAAGTAACAATCAAAAGAATGAGGATCAAATTTGATAGATAAAAAATTCCAATAAAAAAATAATAAGGGAAAAACAAATAACAATTATAAAAATGAGGACCAAAGTTAATATAAAAATTAAATTTTAAGGGATGAAATTGAAAAATAAATATTCAAAACTATATATATATATATATATATATATATATATATATATATATATATATATATATCAAAAGTTTGATGACCAAATTTGATATAATCAGCAAATAATATGACATTTCTAATTTTTTCATAACTTCCAGAAAGTGTTTCCCGCTTAAATTTTTCAGGAAAACACTTTTCTAGAAATCAAGCCAAATTTTTCTTTAACTGGAAAATGTTTTTCGTTGACCAACTTTTCTAATGGCAAACAAACACATGAAAGTTTGGAAAGTGGTTTCTCACTTTCCAGAAATAAACATAGCCTAAATCTTATTTTATAAATTAATTGCGTATTTCCTCATGAAATACTGATAATATTTTTTCGCATTTAGCTAAAAGATTTTCCCTGTTGGTATGATGCATTATCATGGCCTACACTGGAATGGTAAATAAATGTGAGATAACTATATAAATAAAATTAATTTTGTTTTTATATATATCCCATTTAAAATTCTCTCTTGAATCTTAATTAAGAAAAAATCACTTTTTTTAATTTTACTATAAAGTAATACCCTACCAAATCATAGACATATAAGGAAAAACATGTTACCCAGTGAAAATTATGAAGGAAAAAAAAAAGAATTCCAGGAATGGGCACAACATAAGAGGCCAAAAGATGCTTCAAGGATGAGTTTGGGAACCAGGAACAGAAGAAACAATATAAGCCAAACAGACCTTATCCAACTATGCGGCGGCAAAGGACACTTGTCAGTTAAGGGCAGGGAGTGGAGAAGTGGAAGAGGTTAATTTGCAGATGGCATGAAAATAATACCACTTACCATCATAAAGCTTGGGGTTTAAATGTTGTGATTTGAAAATTATTATTATTTTTAAAATATAAGTTATAAATTATTTTATAAAATTTATATAAAATTATAATATATATTGATTAAATACTGCATCACATGGACAAAAAGGTCTAAAAAGAATAATAGAATAATAGAAGTGACTATGAAGGTGAATTTGGGCACTGGCCACTCTTGGAACTTGAACGTGGAAACCTCAAATGATGCTGGAGATTTTTGGAAAATAAATGTCGGTGTTATCTAAGGTTATTAATTTTAGAGTTTTGAAGGTTGAGTAAAAATACACGTAAACTATCCCAAATATTTATACTTCATAAAAAAAAAAATAATTTCATGGACATCAATGTAAGGTACCATATAAATTGAATAACTTATTAAAATGGGTATTTTGTTTTGGTACAAGAGTGTGGTTGTGGTTGTTTTTTTAAGGTGTTTTTTACTCGAAAATGTATCAAAATAATATTTTTTTTTATTTTTTAAAAATTATTTTTAATATCAGTACATTAAAATAATCTGAATACACAAAAAAATATTAATTTGAAGTAAATAAAAAAATAAAAAAATTTTAAATTTTTTCAAAAATATTTTTAAAACGCAAAAATAAGATTAGAAGACAGGTAAATTAATTTTCTTCTTCTCTAATTAAAAATATAGATTTGTGCTTATTGAGAGCTAGAAATACATGAGAAATTTATTTTTAACAAGTCCTAGCAGGAAAAAAAAACTACAAAATTTGAAAAAAAGAAGGAGAAATAATAATAAAAAATTCAAAAGAAATCAAAGTCAGAACAATTTGAATTAATTTTAAGAGATTGGATAAAGCATGACCCGTTCATTTCAACAAACGAACCCGAATGCAGTGCTGTGGATTTCCTTCGCAACAGAAATTCAAATTTAGGAAACAAAAATTGACCCAACGAAGAACAGAAGACAAAAACCTAAAAAGCAAAGACAGCAAGCAACACGAACATGTTCCACATAACAACAGTAAACAGTGAAAATAAAAATAAAGGAAAAAGAAAAAGACTTCAACGTCAGGGGCTTTCTTTCCTTCTGTAAGAGTAGATTTATTTGATACGCGGTGGAGTTAGTTAACTTCAAGTGTGAGCTGGATCCACTCTTCAAGGACTGACCCACTCTTGAATAAAATAATCCTTTGATTAAAATTAAAATAAATATATATTAATACTGAAAGAAACCAGAGAATTTTTTAGAGCTTGAATTCAATTCAATTGAAGCTGATGGATGTCTCTTTTATTAATCAATTACTCTAATAATCCAAGAAAATCCCTTCTTTCCCTCGAGCACCCGTGTTTCTCAACCGGGTTCCTTTTATTTTTAATGTTTTTTATGCCAAGTTGAAGTCTTTCAAACATGTGAGCTTTAGTGTCTCTTTTCTGTTTAATTGCTTCTCTTGGAGATCAAAGTTCCTGCAGCTATGATGAATCTTGCTAACTGCAAAGGATCAATGTCAACGGCTACTTCTGGTGGCGTCTGGAAGGCCTCTGATGGTGCCTCAGGTCAGTTTCCGGCAGGGTTGCGTGTGTTGGTTGTTGATGATGATCCAACATGCCTTGTGATCTTGGAGAAGATGCTTAGGACCTGCCGTTATGAAGGTATTTATGGAGATTTATGTGAATTCTACTTCCAAAAGATAAGTTTAGTTTCTTTGAATTTCATGTTTTTGTTGTGGAAGACATTATTTTGCCTTCATTTCGAGTGTGTTGTGTTTTTTCTGCGTGACTTTTATAAATGATCTTTTCTTTTTTCCTATTACTTTAGTGAATTTTATCGTGGAGATATGTGGAAGTGTTTAGATTTGAGTGGTGGTGTCACATCTGTAATACTTTGTGCTATAATCATGTTGTGAATTGAAGTTCTAAATTTGGTTCAAGATTTCTAGGAATTTGGATGTATCTTCTGTCTTGGAGATTTGCATGAATTTATGATGTCTGATGCTTTCCTCTTGGTGGCTGGTTGGTAAACTTCCTTCACAGCCTGTGTGTGTGTGTGTTTCAGACTCGTTGTTCGTGTAATTTGATTGATTTAGTTAGTCTGTGTGGGAATTTTCAGTTACAAAGTGCAATCGAGCAGAGATCGCGTTGGCTTTACTTCGAGAGAACAAAAACGGGTATGATATTGTTATTAGTGATGTCCACATGCCAGACATGGATGGATTTAAACTTCTTGAGCAAATTGGGCTGGAGATGGATCTGCCTGTTATCAGTAAGTTTCCTGCACAGTCGCTTCAGATGGATTTAA
The DNA here is from genome assembly GCA_007827005.2 of Populus simonii. Classification (NCBI taxonomy): domain Eukaryota; kingdom Viridiplantae; phylum Streptophyta; class Magnoliopsida; order Malpighiales; family Salicaceae; genus Populus; species Populus simonii. Next base: position 1,418,448 of record CM017471.2, on the reverse strand, counting down.
TGATCTTTCTTAACATTAATGTGATGTCATGTGCCTAATCATGAACGGTGCAGTGATGTCAGCTGATGATGGGAAAAATGTGGTGATGAAAGGTGTAACCCACGGTGCTTGTGATTACCTGATTAAACCGATTCGCATTGAGGCACTGAAGAACATATGGCAGCATGTGGTTCGCAAGAGAAAGAATGAATGGAAGGATTTGGAGCAATCAGGGAGTGTCGAAGAGGGAGGAGACAGGCAGCAGAAACAACCTGAAGATGCTGATTACTCGTCCTCAGCAAATGAAGGAAGTTGGAAAAATTCAAAGAGGAGAAAAGATGAGGAAGAAGAAACAGAGGAGAGGGATGATACATCTGCGTTAAAGAAACCACGTGTGGTTTGGTCAGTTGAACTTCATCAACAGTTTGTCGCAGCAGTTAATCAACTAGGCATTGACAGTAAGTATCCTAACCATATCTCTCACTTTGCTAATACTGCTTTGCTGCCTAATTTACATGCACCTAAAGGCTGTACCTTGTGTTTAGAGAAGCCATGCACATAGATATAAGCATGCATTGGAAATTAAGAGGACAATCTTGGGGTTAAAGGAAGTGCAAGCCATAAACATACTTTTCTGCTGCCTTTTTGTTCTCAATCAACTCACAGTTTTGACTAAATTCTTGTTACTTTTGCATAACTAATGGCTCTCTGTGCTCTGCCTTGACCTTTTTTTTAAACATTCAATCCAGTCACCCAAATGTAATTTGACTGGAGGTCAAACCTTACATCATCATAGTTCTCTCCATTGGACTCTGTTTATTTCCTTCCAATACTCCTGCCCTTTTATACGTTTATGTTTCTTTTGTGGATGCAGAGGCTGTCCCCAAGAAAATTCTGGAGTTGATGAATGTTCCTGGACTCACTAGAGAAAATGTTGCTAGCCACCTTCAGGTATGGAACAAATTTGCTTTGCATGGAATGTTTTCCATAGAATATCATGTACATGCTTCTTTTATTTGTCATGATTTTTTGTCTGCCCTGGGTTAATTCATACAAATATCTTGTGACTTCTCCTTCCAGTTTCATTTATGCTAACTATAGAACTGTATGGAGCAGAAATATCGCTTGTATCTTAGAAGGTTAAGTGGGGTTTCACAGCACCAGAACGGTATGGGCAGCTCTTTTATCAGCCCACAAGAGGCAACATATGGGCCATTGTCCTCCCTTAACGGGCTCGACCTTCAAACTCTTGCTACTGCTGGTCAACTCCCTGCACAAAGTCTCGCCACACTGCAAGCAGCCGGACTTGGTCGATCAACAGCAAAACCTAGAATGCCCATGCCAATTGTTGATCAGAGGAACCTCTTCAGCTTTGAAAATCCAAAATTAAGATTTGGGGAGGGGCAACAGCAACATTTGAACAATGGTAAGCAAACGAACCTGCTTCATGGAATCCCAACCACCATGGAGCCAAAGCAGCTAGCAAACTTGCACCATTCAGCACAGTCTCTTGGGAGCATGAATATGCAATTCAATGCCCATGCAGGCCAGAGTAGTTCTTTGCTGATGCAAATGTCTCAACAGCAGTCTAGGGGTCAGATACTAAATGAAACTACCCACAGCCATGTTCCCAGACTCTCATCATCCACAGGGCAGCCTATTGCATCTAATGCACTTGCCAGTGGGGTCTTGACAAGAAATGGATTAGCTGAAAATGGCAGAGGAATAGGATTCAATCCAGTTTCACAATCATCTACGTTGTTGAATTTCCCATTGAACACCACAGCTGAATTGACAGCCACTAGTTTTCCTCTTGGAAGTGCTGCTGAGGTGCCTAGTCTCACATCCAAGGGGACATTTCAGGAAGAGATCAGCTCAGAAATAAAGGGACCTGGAGGATTCATGCCAAGTTATGATATCTTTAGCGACTTGCAACAGCACAGATCCCATGATTGGGAGTTACAGAATGTAGGCATGACCTTCAATGGTTCTCAGCAATCCAATTCTGTGCAAAGCAACCTTGACGTGGAACCATCAGTTTTATCTCATCAAGGCTTTTCTTCATGCCAAAGTAATGGACAAAGCAGGAATAATATATCTGTGGTAGGCAAGCCAATGTTTTCAGCAGGAGATGCGAACCCTATCAACACTTTTTTCGCTGAAAATTCCATGAGAGTTAAGACTGAAAGAGCCCCTGATGCAAACCCTCAAACTACCCTCTTTAATGAACAGTTTGGTCAGGAGGATCTCATGAGTGCACTTCTCAAACAAGTTGGTTCCTGTCTCTATATCAATATTAAACGTTTGGTTTTGGAAATTTGACTTCAATTTTAATTTCCAAGTTTTCTAATAATTTGTGCTGAATTTTCTTCCTTTGCAGCAGCAGCAGCAGCAGCAGCAGCAGCAGCAGGGAGGCATTGGACTAGCTGAAAATGAATTTGACTTCGATGGGTATTCCCTGGATAATATTCCTGTGTAGGACATACCCCATGCTCAGTTCTCTTGGCTATTTCAGTTTGTAATGTACATATCTGCTGCTACAGATGAATTTGGTTTCTCTCTCCCCAGCCAGAGGGTGGCAATTCAAGTCATTGTTTTGTTAAAAAACAATGAGGATTGTTTGATTTCTTTCTAGCCATATTTCCTTTGTGAATATTCTTGCTGGTTCAGCTTGGATATAAAAAAAATAGGCAAATGGAAGTTGAAATGGATAAATTCTGCTGGAAGATAACCGGGAAGCTCAGAAGATTCAACAGCATGGAATGCGAAGGCGTCCCTGCAAAATTTTGTCTGTGCATTTGATTGGAAAAGCTAGCAAGAAGCAACTAATTTTAGAGTGCTCGTGAGAAGTCCATTGGCTGGAGTTGTGGAAACAACTTAGACATCTGCAGAATTCTAGGAACCTTTCTAACTCTAATAATAGATCAAGTTTGATTTTGTTTTCAACTTGTTTATTTTTTTTAAATTTTTATTTATTATTTAAGGGATTGACCTTGATGTACATATTCCATTTGATTGCTCTAGGCACAAGTCTTGAGTATGTTTTCCCCTAGATTTTTTCCAGTACTTCAAATTTCAGGAGGTTCTCATTTTTTCCCTCTCGTCTGCAATTTTACAATGAAACCTCAATTTTTATGATCTGTTATTTGATGTTGTTGATCAATTTGTAAATCTCACCAGCATAATAGTGATCGCCAATATGTTGATTGATGAGATTCTCTTATTAATATGTTATATGTTATTCCCTTTTTTCTTTCAACAAAGTGAAACTATAACATGTTAAAAGATGATAAGAGTAACGTCAAGAACTTTAAACTAGGTAAAAACAAAAAGAAAATAAAGTAATAAAGGTGAAGAAAGTAGTAAAGGAAAGCTGTAAAGAAAGGACTGTAACTTGCAATATATAAATTGCATAAAGGTTATAATAAGCTATCTTTTTCGGACAGTTAGATAATTTATTTATAATGTTATAAAGATTGAATTTCATATAAATTATGAATCATAGTCCTATTCATGAATGTCTGTCTCATTCTGATAATTGTATGTGATGGAATTCTAATTATATTACAATGTTCACTAATGTTCATATGCTAAAAACTCATGTTCTGGATAGAACTTGACTGTTGCTCAATAACTTGACTTCTTATCTCTTTGGTTGATTGTCAATCTTAGTTGTTTGCATTGGTCAATGGTTGATTTTAACTTCCTTCGTTAATTTACAAAGTGAACAACTACTCTTCTTAATCAAATAACATGTGGTTGTTTATTTTTGATATAATAATAATTTCATATTCATTTATTTAGGATAAACGAAGAAATATTGACCTAGCTTTATTCTTAAATAGATTGACAAGTCAACAATTAATGACATAACAAATCAATCATTGTTCCTTTAAAATATCAATCACGTTGATGTATCAGTCAGCTAAGCAATTTTAAATTTAAAGCATTGTTTGGTTTATGCAAGTTACTTAAAATTATAAAGGAAGTGCCATGATGAAGCTCTATCTCACGATTAATATTCAGCTCTTCATTTTCTTCCCCTGAAAATCCCTAATTTATTTTAAAAATACCAAAGATCTTAAAAACCCTTAAGCTTTCTTCATAAAAATGGCATCGTCCAACAACTCCCAATAAAAGCTCTCTCAAATTACTTATTTCTAGAACCTTGTTAACTATATCCTAAATGTTAATTCGACAATTATAAGTAATACCCTATAAGGTATGATTGGGGGAATGCCTAAGGTCTTATAAAAAAGAAATTTCCTCTAAAGCAGCTTATTTCTTCTCTCTAGACATTGAAAGAGAAATTCTTCCTCTTTAAGATGATTACATCAACCACAATACTTGGAAGTAATCAATTCCAATATGTCCTAACATTTGTACCTATAATTGCATTATCTGACATAATAAAATGCAACAACACTTTGATGATGAATGAAAATGTCAAAAGATCTTCCACACTATTCAACTATCTAGAATCACTACCAAGCCCAACAAAGAGATGCTAATTGCTCTTTCCCCCTTCTAGTTTTAATCCAATAATGTCTTCATCTTTAGGTATGGGATGCCATAACCCTTTTAGATTTGACCATGATAAGAGGTTTTTTCAAGGGGTGAAGTACTTTGTATTTCTTCACAAGTTATATTAGGTCACTTTAAAGACCTATTGGTAGGCACCTCTAAGTATAGTAACTCTTCTCAAATGAGAGAAGAAAGAAGAAAATTACCCAACCTAGCGTAAGCATGTCACTTTTCTTATGTATTGATGGGTATGTAGATACTTAATTTTCTATAGGTCCAAGAAACCCACTAAAGCTTATTTGAAGATCAATATAACCTTAGTAGAAGGCTCAACATTCGTTTTAAGATTATTTGTACTTAGTCATATCTACAAGGATAAAGGGAAATGCCAAGTTAGGAGCGAGAAACACCTTTTTATGGTGAAGGGAAATATATATAACACTTTATGGTAGGCATAATTATGGACCACAACTTATTTTCATGAATTCGCAATGTTCAATCAACCATAGACCCTCAATTGGCCTGTATAGAAGAAAGGTTGATGAAAACACTATTCCAAAGTTTTCCCTTTAGACAATATATAGAAACCTTTCTTGCCATGATGAGAAGTGACTAGTCTATATTGTTCTTTGTAGCAATAAAGACTGGTTCAAGTTGGCTATTAAGTCCATAAAACCAGAAAGCATAGGATGCAAGGGAGGAAAATGCTTCAATATGGAGAAGTATTTTAAATTTTAGTGATCTTCATTTTGATCTTCATTTTGAGTTAGTGATTGACCTTATACATAGAAACAACTATTGCTCATGTGAGCCCTATAACCCTTATTATGTGGTAACATAATTAAGGTTCATGTAGTACATCCCCTTCTTAATGTTCTTTGACATAAATTGAATAAGACTAGATAAGGTAATCTTTGAGATCCTAGAAAAAGTAGCGGACATGACTATTGCACCTGAACACCACTTTAGTCATTGTAGGGTGAGAGACTTTACCTTAGCGGTTGGTCACCAGTTACGTCTTTTCTTTTTCCTTTTATTATAAGTGTATAATGTTATCATCAACACCTCTATAAAGGATATGAACAATAAGTTGTTCTTTTTTTAGGAGCCCTTTTCCCAAGGCAACAAAAGAAAGCCTTCAAAAAGTCTAGCTAGAAGGTCAAGTAAAAAGCCAAGTCTATGAACTCTAGGTAAGCACACTCAAATTTAGCTCTTTATCATGTCATTTTCTATAATTCATGTTCTAAAACTATTTTCTTATTCCCTTTTAACTTCTTAACCTGCATGATTCCTCCTTCCTTAAAAAGTGCTTAGTCTATCTATTAAGGTTCACCAGTATCTTGAGGCTTTTGATAAAGATGATGTTAGTTTAATATGTTATGTAGCCAATTAGTTGGTTACACATGACATTATTATATTCATGTAAATACATATTTATTATTAATAAAGGCTTAATTTATCTTTAATTTTCATCTAATATTATATTAATGAATCTAATATTTGATTTATGAATCTAGATTAAAGATAAAGTCCATGAGAAAAAATACTTCGCAAAAAAATATTATAAAGTTGTTTTAATTATAAGATTTCTATTGTATCAAAGTATTGTTCCTCAAATGTTCATAGTGGATGCTCTCTTAAATACTAAACATTTATTAGAGCTGTAGAGACTAATATATATTATGTTATTTTCTTTATGAAAGAAAATAGTTGTTATCTTAAGCTGATGTATATGTAGATGTTTGTTATAAGACATGTACACTGAACTGACCCGCATGAGAATTTCATATGGAGAGATCACCTATGTCTATGGAAATGTTCACATGATGGTTGTGTAAATGATCCATAGACTTGAGATCAGTAAGTTATTTTATATAAAGAATGTTATGCTTTGATCATGTTACATGTTATCTTAATTGAGGTGACGAAGGGGCAAACATTGGCATAACATGAACTATATAAAGGTACTTAAGTGACCAATAGAAGATTCATCATCCTAGGTGAATTTAGGGAAAATTTTCCATTTAAATCGAGGTACTTGAGTTATCAAATAGTATTGATTGAGAAATCCTTGACCAAGATGGAACGAGATTTGAGAAGAGTTTTAAATTTTATTCAAATAATCAATGACTATTATGTACAAAACAAATGTGATTCAAATGGTAGACATACTATATGCTTTAATGTTAAATCAAAACATTATTAATGTAAGGATAGTAATTACACTTAGAAACCAATCACCGAAAGGTTAACTCAAACCACTAATGACTTTTCTAATATTTGGGGGATCATGACATGTTGCTAGATGATGTATCTAATCTTCAAAAATAAATTAATCAATTATTGAATTGATAATAAATTAAATTATTTAATTCATTTAATTAGAATTAGAATTTATATTTGGGCCAACATATTAGGAACATAATGGGTCACACACAATAAGAACCATTAGCCAAAAATTAAATTGGAATTATTTAATTAAGTATAACTTGATTAAAATATATTTTAGAAATTAAGGACTAGAATATAATTAATACAAGAATTATATTTCTAGATCATGAAAAATCAAGTAAGGACATGATTGAGTTAATTTCTAAAATTTTTCTGGATTAATATATGAATATTATTCAAGGGCCAAATTGATTTTATCAATTTGTAGGGATTTTTTCATATTTTCCTATAAATAGTAAGCTATGCCTCTTATTTTTAGTGGTTGTCTGTTAGACAGAGAATCTACGAAAGCCACTAAATAGAGAGCTAATATTCTAGGCATAACAATCATTTTCTCCTAAATAAGAATTTAAGAGATTTCTCACTGTGGTTCGTGTGGATTATCGTTTGAGGCTGGAAAATTAGACGACTTATGGTTTGCAACAACCTAGTCTTTAATGAATTATTCAAACCCAAAGAAGATAAGATCTTCAGGTAACAAATTTCTAAACAACTCCAGATCTGTTTAATGATGTAAAAACAAAAAAAAGAGAAACAAATCGTCTTATTCTAGGTAGGAAACATGGGGGGAAAACCGACCCTAGGTTAATTAGAAAAAGAGCAAGGATAAGAACAACCAAACACCTAAACACACCCATCACATTTAAGAGGGGGTATAAATGCAAGGGAAGGAAAAAGAGATGACTTTTCCTCTCCCCCAAAACCAGTAATAGCCCTAGCTGCAACAACCCCCTCTCTTTCAAAGAAACCCATTCAAATCATTTTGCATGCCACCCCCCTTGAATGCTTGAGTGAAAGGAGAGCTAGAGAATGGAAGGAGAGCCGAAAACATGAAAATAGGAAAAACTTAGAGGGCCAACTGGAATAGTAGAAGGAGAGAAAAACCGTGTGGTAAGATTAATATCACTCTCTTATTTGTTGCTTTTAGATTCCAGGACAAGGGAGAGGAAGAAACCTCAAAGTGAAAGACTTAGGGATCTTGCACGTATAAATTCAAAAAGACTAAATGAGAAGATTGAGGAAGAATAGGGGGGGAGGGAACACAGTTTTAGAATCCTTACTAGATTTGTTTTTTAATAAATATAAATGAACAAACCCTAACTAAAGGCTGACCAATTGAAAGAATGAAAGGAGATGAAATGAAGTGATGAAATGTGTCATTTGTGATCTTGTTAGACTCCTAGAAACATGCTTGAGCTGAAATAGAATTTATGTTTATATTAATGTCTTGAATTTGCATATATGATTGAAGAACTTGTGTGATTATGAAATGAAGTGATGAAATGTGTAATTTGTGATCTTGTTAGGCTCTTAGAAACATGCTCGAGCTGAAACAAAATTCATGTTTATGTTAATGTCTTGAATTTGCAAATATGATTGAAGAACTTGTGTGATTATGAATCAAGTGTAATCAAGTGTATGAATGTGTGATTATAGCATGTTGATGGGAACATACTTGTGATAGAAGTGATAAATTGCATTTGAAAATTAGAAAGAAATGGGCTACTATGTTTGGCCAAGAGGAAGAACCATGAAGGAAACTTTACATGATGAACACCCTTAAAGAAACAAGATATAGGGTGGAAAAGTAATATCAGAAATGACTTCGTTTTCATTGACAATTTCAGTGTCTGAAATGACTTATTTTCGTTGATGATTTTCAGTGTCAGAAATGACTTAGCTTTCATTGATGATTTCTAGTGTCAGTTTGGCCGAGTTCCCTTGAAGACCTTTAGAGTCAAAATACAAAACCTTTGTGGATAAACTCCATTAAAATTGAGGATAAATGTATTGTTGTGGTATTATCATTATACGATTATGCGAATATGATAGATGCTTGAATGTGTACATGTGTATTTTGGAATACGTGAGGAAATAGTCTTTGAAATTACATGAATGCAAATGTACTGAATATTGATCACTTGGTGTATTAGGAGGTACTACCAGAATAAGATCTTTAAGTGGACGAGGACACCCTACGAGAGGAGCAGGTAGGTGACCTCCACCTTTATCTGTTTTATGTTAATCCTTGTTGTAAATTTTACATATTGTTGCCACTCGGTTGTGATTGATTAAATTTACTCATGAAATAATTGACCGAATGATGTGATTAGCTCCGGCTAAGTATCCAAACCATATAACCTGGACTGAATGAAGTGATTAACTACGGCTAATGATATCCATATCGGATAACCGAGATTGTATGATGTTATTAGCTCCAGCTAATGTTATCCATATCGAATAAGCAAGATTTAATGACGTGATTAGCTTTGGCTAATGGTATCCATATTGGATGACCGAGATTGAATGAGGTGATTAGCTCTGGTCAATGGTATCCGTATTGGATGACCAAGATTGAATGGTGTTTTTAAATTCGGTTTGTAGGATCCCAGGTTGATAACCCGAGGGAGACCCAGAAGTTTGTCTCGGTCCCTAAAGAAATTCAAATGGGTGATCGGGATAAATGGATAAGATAAACACCGCTAGAATATCGGTGGATGTGATGAAACCTTAAATATGGGATTAATAGGAAGACAATAACAAGGATTTATGTATTTAAGTTAGTAGTGTAATTTCAAATATATATTTATGTTCCTCAATATAATATTATTATGAGATTGTTTTCTTTTATGCTTATATTGCATTTGATTTGTAACAGGGACGTCACATAGCCATGGTGCTTAGCAATTCCATCTTACAAGTTTTGAGATAAATTATATAATAGCATAATTAGGCGTTATGTATTTTGTATAACTATGAACTGCAGATCAACACTTTTGTAAAGACAGGGATATGGACCTTATATACATGAAAGATATAATGCTATGAACGTATTAGACAAATAAAAAAAATGTTTTGGTGGCTGTGCATAACCAGCTGCGGCTACAACATTGTTGGCGCGCCTGGCCAGTGCATGATGCACCAGGCCATTTCTATGTTATTCCCCAAAATTATATATTTTTATTTTCAAAACAAACAAAAATAAAGAGAGCAAGGAAACTGGTTACTTGGAAAAGTAGGCTAGAGATGATTTCAAATTTATAGGAAAATCAAGTTGCAATTTTGGATAAAATTTAAAGCCTAATTGTACCCGATTATACCCAAGACTGAAGAAATAATGTAGATTCAAGGTCAAATTAAATGACTACTGGATAAATCTGCATAAAAATTAATTCCAAGGACATAATTGAATTTTTAAGATGCTAATTTAATTTAATCATGAGCCAAATTAAAGTTTAATTTTGTTTAATAATTAATTTGGGTCCAATTGAAGGATTTAATTAGGTGCAATGATTTAATTAAACTTTAAATGAGTTAAATTAATTTTATTAAAGGTTTAATTGGTGAAAAATTAAGTTTAAAAGCCTAATTTGGACTTAATTGAAAAGATTGTAATTTTAGGAGACCAAATTTAATTTTTGCCAAGTCAATTGATTGAAATCAGGAGCAAAATCACAAGAAAATCAAAGTTTTAGGGTCAATTAGGGGTTAAATTGAAGAAATTCACATTTAAGGATCAATCTGCAAAAGATGCTGAACTATAGAGACCTAAATGATTGAAATCAGGGGTGAAATTGAGGAAAATTGAAAGTTTAATGGTCAATTGAAGGCCAAATTGCATATACTCAAGACCAAGGACCAAACTGAAAAAGACGCTGAAATTAGGGGTTGATTGCATTAAATCAAAAGTTTGGAGTCAATTAAAGGTAAAATTAAAGGAAATCAAAAGCCAAAGGACCAAATTGAGCCTTGGGCAAAATCCCTAATTCAAAGTAAAAACGACATGTTTTTTAATAGTAAATTAAAGAACCACACGACACGTCATCTTTGAGCATTTAATACTTCATTTCTTTATCAAATTTGACAAAACTTGCTTGAAAATGATCACCTGACATCTGACTACATCCCTGTATGGTTCTTTTTGGCCGACTGACACCACAATAGCTGCGACACCGGCCTAAAGAGGCCAATTTAGGCAGTGTTTAACGGCTATATTTGACAGTTCATGGTGTCTACTTTGAACCAACAGTTGGATCCTTTCTCGCTGAGCCAAGAGCCAAAATTTGACACAATTAAAGACAAATATCCCTCTTCCACCCCCTTATAAATAGGGGTGGATTCCATGGCCTGGCAAGAACAAATTGGAGTCTAAAGTTGGTCAAAAATCAGCCTCCCCCCTAGTTTTTCCTTTCCCACCCTGCAGTTCTTTTTTTTTTCTTCTTAGTTGTGCCCTCAATAACAACGAACTCACTGTTGCCTCCTTTAACAACAACTCCACCATAAGTTGCCAGCATGACCACCAGCTGACCACCCCCACGTCTGAAACAGTCATTGTGACCTTATTTTTCTCACCTCTACTAGTTTTTTTCCCTTTACCCCACAACCAATGGCAACCATCGCATAGCCACCAGCCAAACCTCCCCTTCATGATTGAAGCCTCCGCGCCAGGTAACTCTATCTTCTTTTTCTTCATCATCTTTTTCTTCTTTTGTCTGTTCACTGCATGTGAACAGTGAAGAGTGAATTCTCCATTGTTCATGCAGCTTAGCCACAAGGTTAGGCTGGGTCCAGCCCATAAAAAAAAGGCTAGGTTTGTTGGGTCGTTGGCGGCCCAACCCGACACGGCTGAGTCCAACCCAATTGCCTGGGCCGGGCCCAACCCCATATAATAATATATTAATAAATAATATTATAATATTAAATTAAAAAAACAAAAAATTTCCAAAAAAATCCTTTCAAAAAATTTGTGATTTTCTTGCATGTTTTTCTATCAATTTTGCATAATATAGGGCTGTATATTTACACTATAAGATATAGATTTGGTGTTAAAATACCTGGTTTTATTCAAAATATTTTTTTTTGAAAAATTTTAATAAAAAAAAATCTCAAAAATCTCAAAAAATTTTCAAATTAATTTCCTCTTTTTTAAAATATTTTATTTTCATGCATACAACCAAGTCTTAAAGGTTTTCCAAGCATGTTTTCATAAAAAAAAAAGTTGCATCTTTCTCATATTTTAAAAATGGAAAAGGAAAAGGATATCATTACTAGTTTATGATTATCCATTAGGATTTGAGCAAAATATCAAAAATCTTTCACCAATCATTTTGTTTATTTTATATTAGGGTTTAGATGTAGACTTTAATAGTTGGAGGTGTAAATCTACATAGTAGAGTATACCCTCAAGTAATAAAGATACAAAGTGCAAAATAAATACGATGCTAAAATTCAGACTTTAGAATGGTTAGGATTAAACCTAATAAGGTGGATATTTTTTCACGAAGAGAGATCTGCCCTGAACCTTAGACAAGACCAACGAATTGAAACCTGACCTAGAAAAACAATCAAATAACAATGCAACCTGTCTTTGGTAGGGTACACTAGGGTTGATGCGTCTTTCCCTTGCACAACTTGCCCCTTACCCAGACTTCGCAGACTATAGGATTCCTAGTAACCATAGTACTAGGTGGCGTCTCCTGAATCTTAATCATAATTTTATGAATAAATCCGAAACCCTTTCCTTCCCAACTACAATACCTCTTAGGAGGCACAAAAATGGCATCAACTCGATGTCGCCCTGCGACATTACAGCTGGTATCGAGCCCTGGTCTAGGTTCAAGATTTGAAATGGAATTTGATTTATGTTTCAAAATGTATTAGGATAGTTTGTACCATAAGGGGTGCAACGACTGGTCACTCTCAAGCGTAGAAAAGGTCCTAAGATATTGATTCTTAGGACATATAGAAGGAGGCTTATCTAGAAGACACTATCTCATATGTACCGTCAGTGTCTCATCGGTAGAGGTTACGGGTGTCATTAAGACTCCATGCTGATACTGATTCTAGACGAGCTGGGTTGTCACAACCAGAAGGATTAGGTTTTCAGAGATAGAAGGATGTGCCCCCACCTGTGGCACTTGTAGCATCACATGCATGGGCAATGCTTATGGGAGCCTCTTCACCCTATACGGACCTTATGTTTGTTACTGATGCAACCATATTATTCGATAGTTTTACCTATATTTACCTAGTATTTTGTCTATGTTTTATATATAACATTTCTAGATATTCATTGTTTTATCTTTTGAAGGTACTTTTAGATGTAAGATTTGGAAAGGAGTAATCTGGAGATAAAAGTTAGACCATGTTCTAGTCTGTGTTGAATATTAGAAGATTTAATCTTCGATCGATGTTTTATATGGAACTTGAATTGTATAGGTCAAAATGAAGTGATTCTAGTGGAATTAAAAAGCTAACATTCATACCTTTCTATCCATATATGGCAAGAAAAATAATAATAAAAAGAGAATGGAAATCGCAGCCTTCAAAGACAAGTCTTGCATTTTGCTAGTTTTGACATTCCACCATTCTGACTAGAATATCTTTTGCTAGAGAAGTTTGTTTGTTGCAAACTCAAGTTTGTTGGATTCCTGACTCAAAGACCTATCAACCTACCAAATCTCAATAGAAAAAGAGCTCATATGAGAGAGATATGAGTTTTCTAGGACAACCTATAAATTCTATCAATAGACAGGTTTTGTGAAGAAACAAGTCCAATTTACTTCCCAAGCATCAAAACCAACATGAAAATTATTTCTTCATATGAAAAAAGGTCTTTATATGAGCAAATTAACTTCACTGAGTTCAAAGTCAAAGCTTGAATATTTCATGCAAGACTATTTTTTCTTCTTTATAGAAAAGTAGTTATTGTACTATATAAATATAGATTATCTACTTTGGAAAGGACTTCTTTTTATCTTTCCTATGAAAACAAACTAGTAGGAAGATGAGTATTAAGTTTTTTTTTTTTAATCTAATAAAAACAAAAGAGAGAGGGGTAAAGAAGGTGGTGGCCAGAAAGAAGAAAAACAAACTCTCACATTTTTTTTCTACACCCGAAATTATATTTTCATCTTTTCTCTTTCTTAGTTTTTTAATAGTCATGCAAGGCTAAGTTATTTTTCTTGTTTGAAAGGATACAGAAGCCTTCAGATTTCAAGAACCATGAGATTTATTTTATCTTTTCTTTTTAATTTATATGATAAGCATGAATGTTTTTCTATGTTTATTTCCTATAATGGTATAGTTTGATTGTTAGAGCGGACTCTAAGTTATTATTCTAACCAATTTATTATTAAGTTTGCTATTAAAACTGGTGTTGTGATATTTAACTTGTAAAGCAACTAATTTTAATAATTATGATGGATTTATATTGTTAATCTTAGGAAAAATATTCAATTAAATCGAACATAAATTGCAGACAATCATGTTGTCTAGCAATCAATTAAATCAAACATAGACTGCAGACAATTATATTATCTAGATTTATTAACTTATCTAGTTCTTAAGGCTGCCATTAAATTAAATTACTAGGGCAGACATTGTGGTTGTTTAATGGTTAGGGTTAGTTATACTGCAGATTGGTTAACTAACTAATATTAAGGAGAGATAAATATTCAGAATATAAATTAACTTATCATTTCAATGATCAATTTTGATTTTTGTTGGTGGATGTTTACTTGAGACCAAGGTTTTTCTCTTAATAATTTCAGTTTATTTAATTTAGTTTGATTATTTTATTTTGTTTACCCTAGCATAGCCTAGATAATCTCAAAACCCACTATCTTTGAATCATTTAGCATAAAGACTTAAACTATATGTTTCTTGTGGGATCGACCCCTTACTTGCTCAATATTATCTTATTTGTTTAACATGAGATAATTAATTTGTGTGACCACGACATCGCAACAAATTTTGGTGTCATTGCTGGGGAAGTGATTCTAGTTGATTCTTGTGTTGTGATCATTAGTTATTTTGTTCTTTAGGACATTGTAGGGGCTACTGCCCTGAGGAAAACCACATATTAATCCATTGGAGATTGTAATCAACAGGCTATTGAGACCCAAGATGTTGGATAAAATGGTAATTGTTGTAATTGGGACTATTGTCTTTAAGAAGATCATATATCAATTCCTTGAAGATTTTCCCAAGGGTGAAAACATATCATTCACTAGGACTTCTAAGGGCTACTTCCCTAAGAGAGACCACATACAAATCCCTTGGGGAGAACACATATCATCCCCTAGGACTTTGTAGGGGCTACTGACCTGAGTGAGACCACATATCAATCCCTTGGAGATTGCCTTTAAGGAGAACACATACCATCCTCTAGGAATTTGTAAAGGCTATTATTGCCTTGAGTGAGACCACATACCAATATATTAGAGATTGCCTTCAAGGAAAACACATACCATCTTCTAGGAATTTATAAAGGCTACTGCCTTGAGGGAGACCACATACCAATCCCTTAGAGATTGCTTTACTTGTTCTTTAGCATTGACGAACCACTGACTTGAAATCACTATAAGCATGGAGAGAGTGTCATTCAAAGCCTCTACAAGACGTGGTCAAGTTAGAAGAGCCTTATATTTTTCTATGTTGTTGGTATAAGAGAATTCTAAACAAACACCATATTCCAATACTTGTTCTTCAGGACTACGAAGCACTATCACAAATCCACTTTCATTTATGTTAGAAGCACCATTTATATATAATTTCTAGGCGGGAAGTAACATAGGTGATCTTATTAATGTTTCTGTTATGGCTGAAAGTTCTATCATTGAAGGTGGATGATCAGAGGTATCTATGCATTCTATAAAATAACATTCAATAATGAAATCTACTAAGGCCTAACCTTTTGCTAATGGAAGAGATTTGTATTGTAGTCCAAATTCTCCTAGCTTTATAGCCCATTTAACTAGGTACCCAAATAATTCTAGCACATGAAGAATTTGTCTCGGTGGTTGGTCTGTCAATACGGTTACTTGATGAGATTGAAAGTATGGTTGCAACTTTCTAGAGGCGCTTACTAGTGCTAGATCTACTTTATCCACCTTTAAGTACCTTGTTTCTGCATCATAGAGAGTTCGAGTGGAGCAATTCACAGGTTATTGTATGCCTTCATCCTCTCTTACTAGAATTGAACTTACTGTTGAATTTGCCACCCCTAGGTCAAGAAATATATTTTCATCCACCCATGGTTAAGATAGAATCTTAGGGGAGGACAAATGAATCTTAAGCTCTTTAAAAGCCTTTTGACAATCCTTAATCCATTCAAAGTTGGTCATGTTTCTTAATGTTTTGAAGAATTATAGAATACGCTCCCCTTATCGAGCAATGAATTTGTTAAGAGCAATTAATCTCTCTATAAGGCATTGTACTTTTTTTATAGTTTACGAAGGCATCATGTTTAGTATGGCCTGAATTTTTTTTTTTTAATTTGGCTTGATTCTCTTGGAGCTTACCAGAAAACCCAAAAATTTCCTTCACTTGATGGCGAAAACGCATTAAGAAGGGTTAAGTTTCATTTAGTATTAACTCAAGACAATAAAAACTTCTTTAAGTTCCAGGAGATGATGCTCGAAAGTTATACTCCTTACTAACATGTCATCAACATATCCCCCTCATAATCCTTCCCAACTAATTTTTTAATATCTGGTTAATTGTTTGCTAATATGTTACCCCTACATTCTTCAATCTAAATGGCATGGCTTTGTAATAATAAGTCCATGCTTCAGTTATAAAAGTTGTTTTCTCTTAATCTTTGGGATGCATAGGGATATGATGGTATCCTGAGTTAGCATCAAAGGAGCTCAAGAATTCAAAACTCGCGGCAGCATCTATTAGGTGATCAATTCTTGGGAGTGGATAACTATCTTTCAGGTAGGCTTTATTCAAGTCAATGTAGTCCATACACTTCCGCCACTTGGCATTACCCTTATTGACCATAATTACAATTGCCAACCAGGTCTGGTATAGCCTTCTATCTTTCTCCCCTAAAATTCCTGATTTTTTGACAAACTGGATGAGCAACTAGTTCTACCTTTAACTCATGAGTAGCTATGATGTGATCCAAGCACCAAAGGATCCATTGGAGGTTCTAGTTTGTCCAGTTACAAGACTTAGAGTTAAAAGGTTCAAATAGGCTTTCAATGGACTTCTTCACGATATGTGAGCTAAGGTGGACTTCAAGAGGATATTAAATAATGAGGAGCAAGCCGTGATTAATCTTATTCATGTTCAAGAGGGGCTTGTTGGTGGAATCAAGAACATTACACAAGGATTGGGAGAAGAAGATTAGATTCGTACAATTTTACCTTTCACTACTTTTTTTTATATCATAACTGGAGCTACATGTCGACTTTTAAGGTGATTCCAGTTGTTCTGGAAACTAGACTTTCATACCTTTCCAAAGGTATGTGGCACGCCTTCTAATTCTTTAAGAAGAGAGAGAACGGTCCATTTGAAGTTGGGCTTTGCTGCTGCTAGACAGAATGCGGAAATAACCGAACTCGCCTTATTAAATTAGTTGGGCTATTAAAATTTCTTTATTTTATGAGGAAACACTTGTTTGGGTTTTATTCTTATTTATTTTAATTAGTTTGAGCTAGCTTTAGCTTGGGTTAGTTATTATTTAAATTGGGTTTATATGTGACCCATTAGGAAAACTAGGGTTTTGGCTTGGGGTATAAATACTTTTGAGAATAACTTTCAGAACACTTTCTTTTGGCTAATAATATTCTGATTTTTGCCAACTTTTGGTTGTCAATCTTTGTTCTTGATTGAACTTTCAACTCTTCAAAGAACTGACCAATTTTTGTCGTGAATTTATACTCTTTTGCTCATCTCCAGGTGTAGGAATTGTGATTGAGTTGGTTTATAATCTTGTTGCCTTGGAGCAGGTCTTCCATTATGATAAGCTCATCCTATTTTCAGGAAACTTGGATTAGATAGAACTTGGGTTTGCGAATTCCATTAAATTCCGCTAAGGTTCACATCAGTTAGTATCAGAGCAAATTTAATCACAGGTTATATCCTTCAATTTGTGTATTTTGTCCCCCCCCCCCCCACACACATATATATATTTATATATATATTGCATCCTCTTAAATTGTTGAACACCAAAATCATAAGGTAGTGTTCTTGTTAAATTCTTGATCTTGCTGCAATATATACATAAAAAAGGGTGTTCTTGAATATTTTTTTCTTGATTATCGAATTGGTATACAAAATAGGGGGGCTTGATCTTGAAAATTTTGATTGTTGCAAAAAAACAAATCAACATTCTGGAGTTTGGCCGAAAGCAAGGGAAAGAAAATTGGTCATTGGAAATTCATGTTGCTCTTTATCTTTTTTTTTAGGTTCTATCATTGCTTGATTTAATTTTCAGTTTGGGTAGTAAATCTCTTTAGTATTATTGCTTCCATTTAGTTTATTTCGCATCTTCAAAACATCATATTACTCGCACAAATTTGCGTTGCTACTCGTGAATTTGTCATCGTAGTTTTGTTTTGTAAGTTTCGTAAATTTCTTGCTTCTTGAGTCTATATCAAATTTATAAATTCACTGCGTATTTGGTTGCTTTTTTGAATTTTTGCTAAGTGATTTCAAGAACTAAAGAAAGACAATTTGAGTGGAAAAAGGCATAGGGAGCATATTAGAGTAAAAAGCCTATAAATTTGTGTGAAACACGAGTGTGTGAGGTGTTATTTTTATTGCTAACAATTTTCATGCAAGTTTTTTTTTAAAAGAAATAATATCTTTTAATAGTGTGCCACAAAAAAAGGATGAAATCTCAAAAGATGGGCTTTCAAGAATACAACAACAGATGGAATTTATGTTTGGTGAGCTGATGACTAGGATTGAAAAATTGGAGACTAGGTCTGATGGGGGGCGTAGTAAAAAGGGTAGAGAAGTTTGGAAGGAGGAGAGTGTTGTTGGAAACTCTGCAGATGAAGTCGAGGATGATCTTAACCATGGTGGTGGGTTCCGTACACATAGGGGAGAGAGGTATGAGAATCGGCCAAGGAGGGCACATATTCGGCTACATATGGATTTTGAGTATAAAGGGGATTTTGATGATTTGGGTGATATAGACCGAAATTTGGGTAGTATTAAGTTAAAAATCCTAGCCTTTAAAGGAAAAATTGATCCGGAAGCTTACTTAGATTGGGAAAAAAAAGTGGAGATGATTTTTGACATCCATGAGTACTCTGAAGAAAAGAAGGTTAAATTAGTTGTAGTGGAGTTTACTGATTATGCCATGTGACACGACCAAAAGATTGATGTCTTCTCCCAAGTGCAGGAGAGTCGAAGTAATAAATAACCCGGCAAGACCGGAGTCGAACCACATAGAGGTTAATTGTATAAATTATAAACAACAACAACAACAACAACAACAACAATAATAATAATAATAGCAGCAGCAGCAGCAGCAGCAGTAATAATAAGAAGAAGTTAAAGAGGACTTTGAGATAGAAGATTACTGTAAGGATTAAACAATGATAAGAACAATTGTCAAGGTTAGAGGATCCACTAATGGTATTTCAAACAAGTATAATATAAACTCTTATCTGGAAACCACACACAAAGGAGGTTCCAATCGGATTATAAATTGTTAACATGATTACATTAGTTATCTTATTTGAATAATGCTAATACTTGTAAATGTTGTCAAGCATTCATGATTATAACTTATGTTAACAACAAATCAAGTTCCTTTCATAGTACAGGTGTCGGTTATAACATACGGTTTGGGCTATGAAAGTGCCAAGTATTTGTTGTACCAAGGGTTATACAACATAAATCTAGATTAACCATTTAACAAGCAAAGTATTAAGAGTAAATAAGATAACAAATATAAAACATGTTAGTATCAAACATTAAGGTCCATGTTGAGTTTATACTATACTTATTTTCACACCATTAGTGTACCCTTTTCACATGGACATAATTAAATTAGCTAAACATAATGAAAGAAAGAAACATAAATAACCAAGGAAAGGAAATGAAAAGCATAAGTAAGAGATTAATATAAGCAAAACTTAAGCATTACAAAATATAAAGAAAGAGAGCAAAAACATGATCTTGATCTGAAAATCAAGATGCCTAAATACATGGCAAATGCCTCCTTTTATAGGCCAAAATTCAGAACTATTGATTTGTTGACTAATTGTTGAGTGGGTGGTCACATCTTGACTTGGTAACAATCCTTATCTTCTTGTCTACTAAAAAATCATTGATAACATCATAATTTGAACAGACTTAAATCATGAAAATTCTAGGAAATTGTCTCAGCTTTTCAGGAAAAACAAGTTGAGGTCATTTGGACTTTTAAAACTCGAGATATGGGCTGAACACTGAACAGTGTCTGGACTACATGATAGATTCAGACTTCTCCGTTGTTGCTATAATTTGAACAGACTTAAATCATGAAAATTCTAGGAAATTGTCTCAGCTTTTCAGGAAAAACAAGTTGAGGTCATTTGGACTTTTAAAACTCGAGATATGGGCTGAACACTGAACAGTGTCTGGACTACAGGATAGATTCAGACTTCTCCGTTGTTGCTATAATTTGGACTTGAAAACGACCTTTTTAAATCTTGGACTCCACATGAAAGTTTTAGCCCTATGTCTTAGCTTTCCATCCATATAAGGCAGACCTAAATCCAAGATCTACAGCTCCAGATATGACTCAATGACCAAACAGTTCCAGTTTGGACTGAACCAGCATCTCTTTTTTAAGTTTGGCCCTCTCTTTGTCCTTTCAATTTCCGTACTTAAACTCATCAATAAATCCTTTCATTTATGTGATATGCCTGTATTTAAGATGAACATGTACTATACATTAAAGGTATCTTATGGTATCAGACTTGTTATTATAAAACATGCTTTAGTTAAGGAGTTATTGATACTTCAAGTGCAAAATGATGATATAAAACCTTGATAAAAATGCACTTTTAAGTACTAATCACCATGGTTTGGTGGTAGAAAGAAGAAGGAATAGAGAAAGACCAGTTAGCACGTGAGAGGAGTTGAAGACAATAATGAAGAAGAGGTATGTTCTTAAACACTATTATACGGAGTTGTTTAATCGTTTACAAATGATTACACAGGGTAGTAAGAGTGTGGAGGAGTATCAGAAAGAATTAGAGGTGGTTATGATTAGAGCTAATGTTAATGAAGATGAGGAAGTTACTATGTCTAGGTTTTTGAATGGCTTGAATAGAGACATAACTAATGTTGTGGAGTTGCAATCTTATGTTGAATTAGAAGAAGAGTTGGTGCATTTGGCCATTAAAGTTGAAGGACAGTTGAAAAGGAAGGGTAGGACAAGATTTGGAGCTTATTCGGGGTCTTTTTCGGGTTGGAAGTTGAATTATAGGAGAGAGGGTAGTGTGCCATCAAAGCCTTGATGACTTCTAAAGTTGCCGAACCAACCTCCATAAAGAAACAGGTTTTGTCCAATGATAAAAAACTTCAGGGAGAAGTCCAACCGAAGCATAATCATGATATAAAGTGTTTCAAGTGTGGATTGGGACACTATGCATCAGAGTGTGCAAATCGTCAAGTTATGATTCTAAGGGATGATGAAGAGATTGTGTCCACTAGTAAGGAGTCTGATTGTGATGACATGCCACCACTTGAGGATGCCAGTGATTTAGAGTATGCTGTTGGTGATAAAGTTTTGGTGATTAGAAAGTCGCTTAGTGTTCAGACTAAGAAGGATGATGTGGAGCAACAAAGGGAGAACATCTTCCATACTAGATGCCCAATCAAAGATAAGGTATGTAGTATGATCATTGATAGTGGTAGTTGTACTAATGTTGCTAATGTTACTTAGGTTAGAAAGTTGAGATTAAATACCATCAAGCATGAGAGGCCTTATTAGCTTCAATGGTTGAATAAATATGGTGTTGTTAGGGTGGATAGACAGGTGATGATTTCTTTTTCAGTAGGCAAGTATAAGGATGGAGTGTTATGTAACATTGTGTCTATGCATGCTACTCATCTATTACTAGGGAGGCCTTGGCAATTTGATAGAAAAGCCAAGTATGATGGGTTTAAAAATAGGTATTCATTGGAGAAAGATGGTAGAATTTATACACTTGCCCCACTAACACCAAAGCAAGTGTATGAAGATCAAATTCAGTTGAAGAAAGCTATGAGGAAGAGCACTCAGCTTTGGTCAAAGTGGAAGAACAAACCGAACAACATGGTGAGAATGTGAGGAAGAGTGAAAATAAAGTGAGCCATGAGTTGAAAACAAAAGGGGACAAGGTTTTGGCCTTTAGGAAATTAAGGGAGGGTTACGGCCAAAAAGAAAAAAAATAGAAGGGAGGCCGATAATGGAGAGAAAAAAGAAAAGGTGAGAAAAGAAGAGTGTGTAGAAAAAGTGGGGAAAAACCTAAATTTCTTTGCAAAATCTAGTGATCTTAAACATGCTTATCTTTCTAAATTGCCTATGATTTTACTTGTGTACAAGGAGGCATACTTTAACTCTGATAATTTGGATTGTTGTGCTCTTAGTGTTGTTAAAGTTCTTTTACATGAATTTAAAGATGTCTTTCCAAAAGAGATTCCTAGTGGTTTGCCGCCAATTAGGGGAATTAAACATTAAATCAACTTTGTTCCAGGAGCATCTATACTAAATAGGCCGACATATAGAAGCAATCTCGAAGAGTCTAAAGAACTCCAACTACAAGTGGAGGAGTTGATGTCGAAAAGATACATTCGTGAGAGCATGAGTCCTTGTGCAGTTCTCGTGCTTCTTGTCCCAAAGAAAGACAAGACTTGGCGAATGTATGTTGATTGTAGAGCTATCAATAACATCACTGTAAAGTATCGACATTCTATTCCTAGATTAGATGATATGTTGGATGAATTGCATGGTTATAAAATATTTTCGAAGAATGATTTAAAAAATAGTTATCATCAAATTAGGATGAATGGAAAACTACTTTTAAAACTAAATATGGTTTGTATGAGTGGTTGGTTATGCCTTTTGGACTTACTAATACACCTAGTACTTTTATGAGATTGATGAATCATGTTTTGCGTGCTTTCATTGGTAAGTTTGTAGTTGTCTATTTTGATGATATTTTGATTTATAGTAAGGAGTTTGATAAGCATATAGATCATTTGAGACATGTTCTTGATGTGCTTAGAAAATAGTCCTTATATGCTAATTTGAAAAGTTGTAACTTTTGCATGGATATAATTATTTTTCTTGGATATGTTGGTAGTGCAAAAGGTATAGAGAAGGATGAGGCTAAGGTTAAGGCTATTCAAGAATGGCCTACACCAAAATCAATAACAGAAGTTAGAAGTTTTCACGGTTTGGCTAGTTTCTATAGGAGGTTTGTTAAGGACTTTGGTACGATAGCTTCTCCATTGATTGAAATCATTAAGAAATTCGTGGGGTTCAAGTGGGGTAAAGAACAATAAAGCGCATTTAGCTTGTTAAAATCCAAGTTAATTTCGGCACCATTACTATCTTTACCTGATTTTAATAAAGCTGTTGAGATTGAATGTGATGCTTCAGGAATAGGTATTGGAGATATTCTAATGCAAGAGAAACGACCCATTGCTTATTTTAGTGAGAAAATCAATGGTACAACTCTTAACTATCCCACTTATAACAAGGAGTTGTATGCGGTAGTGAGAGCATTGGAGACTTGGCAACATTATCTTTGGCCCCGAGAGTTTGTTAAATATACCTATCACCAGTCATTAAAACATTTGAAGGGTCTAAGTAAGCTAAATAGGCGACATGCCAAGTGGATTGAGTTTATTGAAGCTTTTCCATATGTGATTAAGTACAAGCAAGGTCAGGAAAATGTGGTTGCAGATGCTTTATTGCGAAGGTATGTTATTCTTAATACTTTGAATACTAAATTGTTAGGATTTCAGTATATTAAAGAATTGTATCTTGATGATAATGATTTTTGTTCTATATATGATGAGTGCAAAAGCCAAGGATAAGTTTTTAGGCATGATGGATTTTTGTTTAAGGAAAATATTTTGTGTGTGCCTAATTGTTCTATGCATGAATTGCTTGTAAGGGAAGCTCATGGGGGTGGTTTAATGGCATTTTGGAATTGCTAAAACTTTGAATGTTTTACGCGAACACTTTTATTGGCATAACATGAAAAGAGATGTGCAAAGAATTTATGATAGGTGCATAACATATAGACAAGCTAAGTCTAGAGTATTGCCTCATGGGTTATACACACCTTTACTTGTTCCTAAGGAACCTTGGGTTGATGTTTCTATGGATTTTATTTTAGGTCTACCAAGGTCTAGGAAAGGAAAAGACTCTGTATTTGTTGTTGCAGATATATTTTCTAAGCTGACACATTCATTGCTTGCCATAAAACTGATGATGCAACAAATATAGCTAACCTATTCTTTAGAGAGGTCATTCGGCTACATGGTGTTCCTAAGAGCATTGTGTCTGATCGAGTTGTTAAGTTTTTAAGTTACTTTTGAAAGGTTTTGTGGGGTAAGTTAGGGACTGAGCTTTTATATTCTACGACTTGTCATCCATAAATAGATGGCCAAACTAAAGTTGTTAATCGAACTTTAAGTCAATTGTTAAGGGCAATCATTCAAAAGAATCTTAAAAATTGGGAAGATTGTTTGTCATTTATTAAATTTGCATATAATCGTAGTGTTACTACTAATTATTCACAATTTAAGATTGTTTATGGGTTTAATCCTTTGACACCATTAGATTTGATTCATTTACCTATGGATGAAAGGGTTAGTCTTGATGGTACTAAAAAAACACAGGTGGTGAAGGATTTACATTCAAAGATTCGGCAACAAATAGAGAAAAAAAAATGAACATTATGCACACAAGGCTAATAGAGGATGAAAATTGGTGAGGTTTGAACCAGGTGATTGGGTTTGGGTGCACATGAGGAAGGAAAGGTTCCCTGAACAAAGGAGATCAAAGTTGATGCCTCGAGGAGGTGGTCTTTTTTAAATCATGGAAATGATTAATGATAATGCCTACAAAATGGATCTGCCAGGTGAGTATGGTGTTAGTGTTACATTCAATGTCACTGATCTTTCTTTGTTTGATGTAGGTGATGATTCGAGGTTGAATCCTTTTGAGGAGAGAGGAGATGATGCAATCCAAGCACCAAAGGATCCATTCAAAATTCTGGTTTGTCCAGTTACAAGGCTTAGAGTTAAGAGGTTCAAAGAGGCTTTTAATGGACTTTTTCAAGATACGTGGGCTAAAGCGGACTTCAAGAGGATATTAAATAATAAGGAGCAAGCCGTGATTAATCTTATTCATGTTCAAGAGGGGCTTATTGGTGGAACTAAGACCATTATACAAGGATTGAGAGAAGAAGACTAGATTCGGATAGTTTGACCTTTCGCTACCTTTTTTATCATACCTTTTTTTTTTATCTTAGTTCTTGATTGAACTTTCAACTCTTTAAAGAATTGACCAATCTTTGTTGTGAATTTATACTCTTTTGCTCGTCTCCAAGTGTAGGCGTTGTGATGAGGTTGGTTTATAGTCTTGTTGCCTTGGAGTAAGTCTTCTATTGTGATAAGCTCATTTTATTTTTAGCAAACTTGGATTAGATAGATCTTGGGTTCATGAACTCCATTAAATTCCGCTAGGATTCGCATCAAGCTATCTTTGGATTGATAATTGACATGTTTGATGCATCTGTTGTGAAATTCAATCTCTAGATATGCAAGAGCTCTGTCAATGATTGCTATTTTGTTGGTGAGGTGGATCCCATTTTCATAATAGCTTGTTCATCCCCCCCCAAATTAACATCCTTTAATTTCTCGGCAACCTCGGTTCTAGTTTATACTCTTTCCTTTAAGGACCCTTGTTGGTTCGATATTAGCACTTTCTTACCCTTTAAGCATGTGGTGGCACATTATCATGAGTTTGCCCGATCCCTTCGCATTGTAGCTATTCCCTTCTGAGTTGGGAACTTCAATGCCAAATACTGGTTACTAATGACGAAATTTATTTGATGTAGAAGAGGTCTTCCTAGAACGACATTATAAGCCAATACCATATCAATCACCATAAAGCTTTATTGAAATGAGACACATCTTAGAGGGGTGCCTATCATAACAGGTGACTCTAAAGCACCTTGCACTCGCACGTTCGAACCTTCTATCGCAATAAGGGGAGGTCTTTACCGATATCGGTTTTGAAAAGAGGATTCCAATTTAGATAATAACTTTTGTGAAAAGGATGTTAACTACACCATCATCATCATCTACTAGCACCCGATGTACTCTATGATTGGAGATACCAGTGGAAACAATAAGGGCATCCTCATGTGGAAAGCCACTACTTCTCCGTCTTCAGGAGTAAAAACTATTGGCTTGTTACATTGACCTAGTGATCTAGTAGAGGACTTGTTTCCCATACTTCCTCTTTCAATTGTTAAAATCACCCCTTGCAAAGGTCCCCCCTAAAATTACATTGATCTTAGGTAAAGCTGTAGCAGATTGACCAGGATCTTCTTTTTTCTGCTCGGGGCAAAAATTCTTCTTTAGAAACTAACGAAGATAGCCCTTAACTATCAGCCTTTCAATTTCCTTCTTCAAGACATAGTAGTCCTTAGTGTCATGTTTTTTGTCTTTATGAAAAATATAGTACTTTTTAGATATGCATGTGATGGGAGGAGACTTCATAGGTAAAGGATATCGAACAAACTTTTTTCCTTAGATGGCCGCAAGGAATTTAGTGAGGTTAATGTTTAATGGAGAAAAACACGCTTCAAGATAACCTAAGCGCTCCCTCATTGATTTCTTCTAACCACTTTTAAGATTGTTGTCCTTTCTGAGAGAACGGTCCCATTTGGGCAAACGATCCCATTTAGGGGACCCTTCTCTCTATTTATCCCTGGAAAGTGAAGAGGACCATAGCGCAACATACTTGCCTCCTCTACCCGAATGTGGCTCTCCATGGTTTGCTTCACTTTTAGCAACCTTCTATCTGGTAGGGCATACAACTTCTTTTATAAGGTTTTTTTCCCTCATCCACTAATAAGAGCTTTTGAAGCTATAAGTTCGATCAAATTTTCAACCTTAAGCATTTCCTTGTTAAATCTCTTTAGGTATGCTTTCGAAGACTCATCCTCTACTTGAGTGATTCCAAAGAGTTCAATGTAACTCATTTTGGCTGGAATACTCAAATTAAAACGTGCCACTAGCTTGGCACAAAGATCACTGAAACTTGTGATTGAACCTGGCTCCAGGTTGTTGTACCATGCTCTTACTAAACCTTTACAGGTAGTAGGGAGGATCTTGCACATGATATAGTTATCTTGAATGAATAAATCCAGATTGCTACGCATATTTTATACATGTTGGGATATGTGAGCCTATTATAGTTATCCAGGGTCATTTTAGCGGCGATGTAGTTTTTGGGTACGCGGGTGTTCAACACACATTTGGATAGAGAAGAATATTTGATGTGATAGAGTAGTGTATACATCCTCATGGGTGAATCCTTATTTTAGCTATTTGTTGCTCCTGCACCAATTGGGTTCAGGGGAACTTGAAATCTTTAGTGTAGGATGGTGTGATACACAGACAACCTTTTTTTTACACTGCCTAGATATATGCCTAAAAAATCTGCTTTGTGCTCGAGCGTCATGAGGGCATGTATACTCTTTGGAATGGCTCGATGACCCCTGAGGCTGAAAACCCTCTATTAGATCATTTTACCGAAATTCTTCTAGATAATGTAATCGTCTACAGATTCTAGGTGGGGCCAGTTGTCGAGAGGGTGAGTGAAAAGATGTAGTAACTTGCTGAGGAGGGGTTGAGACTTGTTGAGGTGGTTTTTCTCTTGTTTATTGATTTCCCAATACTACTCGGGTGGGGAGTTATATATGTTCCATAAGTTGTTGAAGGATCAGTTTTACGGGAGCTAGAGTATCTATTGTGATAGGGAGATCAGTAACTTGTTCTATTCTAGAAGAGTCCTAATTATTAGCCATTAATGATGATAATTAAGGAAAACACTAAAACAATAAGGTTATTTATGACTTTTTGGAAGTTTCCCACGAACAGCACCACTAATGATGTCCTAAAATCTAGGATATATAAATGATTTGTTATTTAGTGTTTGAGATAATGGTTAATCAATATATGTAAATAATTGGATTTCTTCTCTTTAGATCAAGAAGGTTTAGACTAATGGTAGAAGCTTGAGTACCAAAAAAAATAGTCCCAATCAGGGGGACTTAAAGACCATTCAATGATAAAGTCAGTATCTTTATAGAAAAAGCAATAAATGACTTAAAAGAGTCTTAAATTCAAGGAACAAAGATGTTTTTTCTTGAGTTTTAAGATGGTTAATGCTCTGGAATCTATATGAGTTTATCTTAAGAGATGAAAAGTTTTGAACCCCTACATTGGTGGTTTAAGAGATATTTATACCCCCTAAACCTTTTCATTTTCAAAGAAGTGAATGACTAAAAAGTCCTACGCTTTTGATGACATTAATGAGAGACAAATATCCCTTACATGTCATTAATGAGATAGTGAGTATGGTAGGTCCCTTAAAAGCTCTTTTGTACAACTATGAGTATAAAAAAAAACCAGTACATCGGATATGAATGACTCATATAATTATTTTAGATGGAAAAACATGACAGTTTATCATGCCTACTATACTTTTAATTTAGGGGATCGTATAAGATCAAACATATAGCCTTAGAACTTGGTAATGGTTGAATCCAAATGCTCTGGGTCTAGAATATTTGTCAGACCCACGCTCCCTTGGGGTTGGCTGACTGTCGAAACAAAGTCTTGTGGGTCTCACATATTTGTCAAACCCATGCTTCCTTAGGCTTGGTTAATTGCTGAACCCAAGTACTTTGTGTTTGGCATGTCTACCACACTCACGCTGTCTTGGGCTTGGCTGACTGTCGAACCCAAGTCCTTTAAGTCTGACATGTTTATCAAACCCATTTTGTTTTTAATATATTTTCTATTTATAAAAATATTTTAACCAAAAATGTTGACTCATCACATTACATGAATACAATTAACCTTTCTCAACTAGTTTTGGAGGAATGAAGGTTTTTATTGCTCTAATAAGTAAAAGGTCTTAATATATTTTTTAGAATTTTTTGCTCCTCTTCTTTTAACCTTATTTTCTTTGTTTTAAT
This sequence comes from Populus simonii, assembly GCA_007827005.2. NCBI lineage: Eukaryota > Viridiplantae > Streptophyta > Magnoliopsida > Malpighiales > Salicaceae > Populus > Populus simonii. The sequence continues at coordinate 1,389,481 of CM017471.2, read as the reverse complement.
TTATTTAGTAATATATAGTATAGTATATATGCCTTCATTTTATTTATTTATATAGCATATAGTCTTAGAACCTGGTAATGGTTGAATCCAAATACTCTAGGTCTAACATGTTTGTCATGTTAGACCCATGCTACCTTGAGCTTGGTTGACTACCTAACCCAAGTCCTTTGGGTTTAGCATCATTTCCAAACCCACGTTACCTTTGGCTTGGCTAACTTCCAAACTCAAGTCCTTTGGTCTGATATATTTGTTAGACCCATTTTGTTTTTATAATTTTTTCTATTTATAAAAATCTATAACAAAAAATATGAATAACCTCACTCAACTAGTTTTAGAGGAATGAAGGTTGTTATTGCCCTAATAAGTTAAAGGACTCGATGTATTTTTTTTATAATTTTTGGCTCCTCTTCTGTTAACCTCTTTTTCTTTGATTTAATTTATTTTAGTAATATATAGTATAGTATATACGCCTTCACTTTATTTATTTTTATATCACTACCAGAATTTTTAAATTTACCAACAGAATTCTCTGTCGGTATTTATACTCACAATCCATCGCACAAAATTTACCAACGGGCTCACGGATGGAAATAATTCATCAAAAAAACTCTCATCGGTGATTTGTGGTATATCGTTGAGTTTGTTAGTAATAATTTTACAAATAAATTTACTGATGAACAAAGCGCCCCAAAAAAGAATTTACCTGTTTCATTTCGTCGATATTTCCATCGTTGAATATAACATATCATCGACAAAAAAAACGTATGTCATTCTTTTGGTGATTTTTTTTCATTCGTTGGCATTTCTATTGGTGAATTTGATGTATGGTCGTCAAACAGACCGTTTGATATTCCATTTATAGAATATATTCTTTTCCAACTTTATATAATATATACTTAGGCCGTTGGTAACCCTGTTAATAATAATTTAAAAATATATATTTTTAAATAATTTATTAAAAAGAAATAGAAAATATTTTAAAAAATAAATTAACATAAAATTTAGATATTTATTATAAATTTAAACATTTGTGAGTTCAAATACAATTAATCTAGAATAGAGGCACTGGAGGAAAAGGAGGAGGTAGATCTTCACCTGGACCGTAGAGAAAATAAGATGGAGCACATGTATCACCCATCTATGTTCTCATCTCTATTACCAATCAGCGGAGTTCAGTCATCTCAACACTGAGTCATTCATAACCAGCATCAAACTTGCTGGTCTAAAATCGCCTCGAACTCTAGAGTTTGAGTACTCAAAACCAATTGCGATCATCAAATGGTTGAAATATTATAGGTCGTCTGCAAGTCCTTGGTTATAGTGTTAGAGAGACTGTACACCTAATTTTAATTGGATCAATCGGACGATTTGCCCCCCAACCACAATTCTAGATCCAGATCTAGATAAGTCGAAGGATCGTCACCATATCTCTCCTTCAATCGAATGTTATATGTATCCTGGAAAAAAATAACTTAAGATGAAAAAGGTTTAAAACAACATACCATAAAGTGTTAAGCTCAGCTATCCATGAGCTGTTACACCCCCTTTTAGTGGTGATCAATTCGCACGTATGTTTTCAAAAAAAGCTTCATCGGGTTAGGTTCACGTTCAAGAACTGTAGTCTACAAGAGAAAATTTTTGTTAGTTAAATATATTAAAAAACAAATAAAAAATGGATGTAATTAAAGAAGAATCTTACCATCCACTTTGCATGTGAAACGAACGAGTTGGAGCCGCCGGTATGTGTAGTAACGGAACCGTGAACACCGGTTCTAGTTCTCTACACTAGAGTGTGATTGTTGCACAAAACAATAGGACATCATGGGCTAAATATATTATGTCCACATGGCCTCCGAAACGTACGGTGGTTTGAAATCCTTCCAACCCGCCACCTCTTTCCAGCCTGGAAGTTCTCTTTCTTTCGCATATTGTTTGGCTTTCTTTTATGCCTTGTACAAAAAATCATGCAACCTATCTGGTACAAATGAATTATCTATTAGTAAATAAATAATAAAATTGACTAAAAGGTCTTTTAAAAAATATCTTTATTTCAATCTTACCTAATTGCAGCATGATTCTCCCAAACCCTCCTTGTAATAGTGTTGTCAACTATATCCCATTCAAATTTTTCCTTGCATTTAAAATTTTTAGAAGAAAAAATTTATTAATATTAATAAACTAACTAAATTAATATAATAAATTTTTTTTTAAGTTAATACTAACTTTAAACCTTCTGAACCATGCATCAATCGTAGGTTTCCATTCAGGATGTTTGGAAATATGACTCCATTAAAACAATGAAATTTTCATCGACAATTTCATCGTTGATGTTATGGTTTTGACAACCTCAATGTTTGTAAACCTAAAATTGATGATGTTGCTTGAAATTAGTTTTTCAAAAATTATTAACATGTCATTTTGAAAGGAAAACAAACTTACATTGAAAGGTTGTTTTTCCACTAAGCCTAGTACTTCCAAGTAAATGTATCTTATTGTGAAGGGACCCCCCCTTGACGTGGCAGTATCACCCTCGACAAGCCAACATCGAGTGTGGTTGCCTGTGTCTCAGGTACCTGTTCTTGGTTGGCACCTAACGACTCATGGTCGTCAGAAGCACTCTTAGAAAAACTAGCAACAATCCTGTTTGTATGGTGTACTATTGACTTTTTTCTAGGCAAAACACAAATTAAAGAATTAACGTACCGTAAATCATTCCTATATTTTTTTTAAAAGAAATTGGTAACACCTGCCCTATACATGAGACTTCCTAAAATTTGTAAACTTTAAAATACATAACAATTTAAATTGGATTGCCACAAACCAATTAATTTTATTTCAATCTATGTCAATTGAATAATTTTAATTATGTTATTAATTAAATTTTCAATTAAATTTGTTATGACCACTTGCAAAAGGATCATATGAGGTTAATATAAACACATTAAAGGATTTGTAGTATCAATATTTCACATTAAAAATTATTCATTTATTCTACATATTATCTTAGCTAGTTTTAATTTTTTATTTATTTATGATGACTACTACTTTTGTTTATTTTTAAATAATTTTTATTTTTCATGAAATAAAACATTATTTGTTAACAACAACAAATCAATTAGCTAACCATATTAATAACATAGGTTTTTTTTAAAAACTCCAACAATCTGTATACAATCATTAAAGAACATAAAAATTCAAAACTAAATCAAAAGAATCCTAACAATCTATATACAATTATTAAAGAACATAAAAATTCAAAAATAAATCAAAAGAATCCTAACAATCTATATACAATCATTAAAGAATAGAAAAATTAAAAACAAATTCAACAATATATATACAATCATTAAAAAAAAATTTCACATAACATTTATACAATTATTAAAAATAGAAAAATTAAAAAATTACCATAACATTTATGCAATTATTTATAACATAAATATTTTATAAAATAAAATAAAAATTTTTTTGTCAACATTTATACGATTATTTATAATAGAAAAAATAAAAATAAAATAAAATAAAAATTACCATCAACATCTATACAATTATTTATAACAGAAAATTTTTTAAAAAATAAAAATTTTCCGTTAACATTTATACATTTATTAATAACAAAAAAAATGAAAAAAAGCACGAAAAAAAAGGAAAATAATAATCTTACATTAATGTTGAGTTTTTCGAGCTTGAAAAGAGAAAAAAAATCCGAAAAAAAATCATTAAATAAAAAGAGAAGGAGAAGAGAGAAGAAGACATACATGTGCATGGAAAAGAAGAGAATGGGTTAAGGAGAGGATGAGAGAAGGAGAGAGAAAAGAGAAAGAAAAATGAAGATTTGGGAGGAGGAGAGAATAATATGCAGAGGAAGAGAGAAGAAGAGATGTGCTCGTCTGTTCCTGATTTTAAGGATTTTGGTCTTTTAATTTGGGGTTTTTTTACCGACGGTCAATTAAATATTAATATTTTTGTCGGTGTTTTCTTTTGTTAAGTCTAATTGGAATTTTCAATATAATAAAATTTTTTTTAGAAACACGCCAAGTATTATCGACGTCTTTACTGTCAGAAAATTAAAAATTAATACTTTAATTGTTTCGTCGGTGTTTTTATCTATCAAGTCTAATTGAAATTTTCAATTTAATCCAATTTTTTTAGAAACCTTTCACGTATCACTAACACCTTTACCAATGGTAAATTAAATATTAATATTTTAATTTTTTTGTCGGTGTATTTGTTTGATTGAAATTTTGATTTAATCCAAAAACTTTTAGAAACCCGCCAACTATCACCAACTGCTTTACCAACAATAAATAAAAAATTAATATTGAAATTGTTCTGTCGGCGTTTCTATATATCAAGTCTAATTGAAATTTTCAATTTCCAAAATTTTTAGAAACCCGCCAACTGTCACCAACTACTTTTTAGTCCGTCGTTGATTCCATTTACAAAGAATAATAATAAATTGTGCAAGTGAGAAATGAACAGTACCTTAGCTTTTGGAAAAATATGTTCATTAGTTCTCAAAACATCATTTAACTCCTCAATGTAAACATCAAGAAAAGTATTATCGGCAATGTGAAAATTTGAATTTTCTTCTAAGTCATTAAATGGAGCAACTCAATAAAGATCAACTAACTCATTAAGTTGAAAGACATCATTTTCCATAGTTAATTTATTAATGCTATCATGAACAATCTGGACACGACTTCTAGGTTTGGTTTTCACTACGGATAATGATGCTCTTAAATCATGCACACAAATCTTAAATTTATAAAGCCTGCAAGTGCACGTATCACATATAGCATATATGATAAGTTAAACCTATAGGATCATCCTAAGGATTTGTTAGTGGAGTAAATTAACCTAATCAACCAAATTTCTTAATAGAAAATTAAATACGTATTCTAAATGATTTTGGTTTGAAAATTAAGTAAACTAAATAATTCAAGAAAAGCGGTATGGATTGAAAACAATCGGAGGAGAAATTTTTTTTAGCAAATATTAGGTATCTTGATTATAATTAACTAATCCCCTTGTTGATTTTAATTTAAATCAAGTTTGACATAAAGTCCAATATTAGGTTGTGTCAAGTCTGTTAGATGTTCGGCTGATGATACTAAATTTAATCAAGAAGAATAATTGTTACTAGCAATCAATCTTACTAAATGAATTTTAAGGATCAAGACTTTGGTAAATCGTACACCAAATACTTCCAACGCATTCAATATACATTCATTCATCTATGTCAAATTTCAATTGAGAATAATGTTTTCATCAATTCAAATCTCGCAATCAATGACCAATCATAATCAACTAGGGTACTAGCCTAATTAATCTCATAAGCAATAAAAAATTAAGATCAATGAATGAAATCAAAACTGAAATTAAATGATCATTCAATTAGAGTTCACAGAAATCTCCGCTTAATAACCCAATAAAGGTTTTAGTTGTACATATTAACAGCTTAATACTTCCAAGATAAAACCTGATTTGATTATTTGTTTCTTCCAAACCTTCCCTCTAGATGTCGCCTCCTCTCGTTTCTGGCATGTTTAGGGTCTCCAAAACTCCCCTTAGTTGCTACCTAAAAGGGTTTTTATAGTATGGTTTTATCATTCAAAGGAAAGGAAATCACTATCCTTTTCTGTCACGAATTCCGACTCATTTTCTTTTATGATAATATGGGCCAATTTTGGGGCAGAAAACATGTGAATTGAGATTTTGCTATATCTAGAACAATTATAGGTAATCAAGATTGCTTTCCAACAAAACCAACCTTGTAATTTTTTGATAATTAGAACTCAAGATATGGACCAAAACCCAAGACAGAGTTTGGGTCGCAAGGATTCCTAGTCTAATTCAGACTCTGTATTTTGACTTGCTCTTTGGGCTTCAAAACAGAAAAATAAGTACTTTTATATTCACAAGAATTATAGGCATATGTTTCAGCTTTTCATAAAGTTAGATAACCCATGAAATAGAGTTGTATAACTCCTATTATAACCCAAAAATCAATTAGTGTTCAGGCTTGTCTGGGACAGACCAACTAGTGCTTGAACTCTAAACTCACTCCATTGTTTGCCTCCTCGTATGATCCTAAATTCAACATAATCCATTATTTAAATGCCTTTTCTGGAAAGCTTGAAATGTTCTCTAAAACTTTGCTAAAGCCAGTAACTCCTTCTATAGCATAAACATTGAAGCATCTCTTAAGGTCATTCATTCAACTATTTGTACCTACACCCAAAGATGAGAAACAAGTAAATTGTACCAAAAAAAAAAAATGAGAATAAAACACTAGATTAGGCTAGGAGTATATGTCAAATTAAGCACAAAAAATATTTATATCAAAAAACCAATCAACTTTATATTCCATTTGTTAATGTGAAGGCCTTATTATTTTCGATACAATATGGACATGCTAGTTTTCTATGCGTACTCCAACCAGAAACCAATCATCTCTTAACATTTTACCACCATTTGTTAATACGAGGCCTTGTTATTTTCAATACAGTATAGGCATGCTAGTTTTCCATGCGTGCTTCAACCAAAAATCATTTCATACACAGGAAAAATCATTGATAGTCCACATCAAAGTTGTCTTCATTTGAAAAATTGTTTTCCTCGATACATCATATGTCAAAGTCCTAGATGACCACAATTACTTCAACTCATCAATCAACAAACAAAGACAAACATCTATATTCTGACCCGAACTATTAGAACTGGGTATGCCCATAAATAAAAACATGAACTCCGGCCTCACGCACATCCCTAGTGGCGAGTTGTAAACCGTGAGTATTACCGGCCAACAAGAATAAGGAGCAGAAAATGAGCCAAATGGATTGAAGCCGTATGTATATAACTTAAGACGAATATTCCTTGATTCCACTAAAAATTAAGGATGTACCCTATTAATATGTACATACGAACATTTTATATATATATATATATTTTCAGACTTCACCATTGGAAGGGGGCACCATTAATTTATTCACCATATTATGTGAATGATATCATGTCATATGCTCAACAGTCTTTTGTAACATGAATAACCTTTGTAGTCTAGGTGTGATTGAGAAGTATCTAAGTTTTCTATATGCGATAAAAGTCTTTCCCTTGCTAATTTTGGATTTATAACGAGCATGCCCACACGTCCTGCACTCGGTCAACTCTTTATTTTCAGGTAGTACAACATGCAAAAGTTTGGACACATGTTAATTTTATGGTATCCTAGGTCGAAAGGTTTCATCATGGATTCATGAGAGGCTGCTAGGCCGACACCACAATAGGGAACTTCAGCTCGAGCTCAGTCGTAAGGTAATTACACGGTACCTGAATTTATTATTGGTCAATATGTATTTTTATTTGATTAATTGTGGTTGATAAATTAGTAATTATTATATTGTTTACTTGAGAAAATAAGATATGTGATGTGATGAATTAATTCTTGAATTAATGGGATTAATGACCTAGTGAATATGCGTGATAAGGAATCAATTTCCTGATTAATGGGATTAGAACTGTGGTGAATAGGCAAATCGTTGAACTAATTCTTGAATTAATGGAATTAATGTCCTGGTGAATGGGCGTGATGAGGAATTAAGTCCCTGGTTAATGGGATTAGTACCCTAGTTAATGGGTAAATCGTTCAACTAATTCTTGATTTAATGGAATTAGTGCCCTAGCAAATGGGCGAGATGAAGAATTAATTTTCCTGGTTAATGGGATTTGTACCCTGATGAATGGAAGAAACATTAAACTGATTTTTGGATTGATGATAATAATGCTTGTTGAATGGACTGGTGGAAAATTAATCATCTATTAGTGCAAGTAATGCCAAGTTAATTGAGCGATAGGAATAATTATATTTTTTTGTTGATGTTTAAAAAGAAAAAAAAACAAACTCATAGATTATTCTGAGATTTAATTGATATATATATATATATAATACTAGATGAGCAAGTTAATTTAATGATCTTTTGACTAAATTTTCAGAAAGAAAGAAAGTAGAAAGAATTTTATGGATATCGTTTTTTCATCTGTCTAATCGAATTATTGTATTAAATCAATTTTCAGGTATATCCACCTATAGGACTAAACAATAGATTAGTTTCCTTATATTTTGTTTGGTATCTTTTTATAATGAATGAATTTATCATTTTTTTATGTAATATAATGCGTCAACAGTTTATCGAAAGCCCTTTTGTGTAGTATAATCTTAGTTATGAATTTCTTCTTTAATTATGTACTTACTTCGTTTATAATTTCGTTAATGATCCTTATTTGAAAATTTTTGAATTGTTTAATGTACTTCAGTTATAATTTGTAGAATAATTCTTTGGACTGCATCCATGTAAATGTGAGTTATTGAATTGTTTAGACATGTGTGAATTTGATTATTGAGAAGTTGTGATGTAATGAAAGGAGGAAGTCCTGGATAATAGGATGAGTAAGAAATTTGATAATTGAGGATTGTGGATGAAGAGTCGATAACTTGGTATCTAAAAATATAGAGGAAACTCAACCGAATTTTTTATTGATTACAAAAAATAATAATTTCCCTAATCTTATTTGAATGATCATGTCCTTGCTCTTTGTTTTGAATACAAATGTTGGGGTTGTTACATACCGCCTCCACAAATATTTTTCGAATTAAATAGTGTGTAATTAATAAAACCCTAAATCTCATTACAATAATCCATTCTATGTAACCCTTCGGGTGAATCTCAATACATCCATGAATGATCATTTATTACCTATTTTAAACCTATATAGAATATTGATGATAACATTTATTAATTAATTACGTAAACTAAATAAATAACAGAATATTGGTTTAACTCAAACTTATTCAAACTATTTTAATAGTATAACTAATTCATTATCAATTATCTACATAAATTCAAATTTCTATACATTTACCAAAAACTTCAACTCGACAATAAAATTAATAAAATATAAAACGACCTTGTTAAAAAAAGCCATTATTTATTTCATCACAAAACTCCTAAGTCACAAATTCAAATTAAATTTAATCAATTTGCAAATAAATATAATTTTACAAAAATATCAATCAAACCCTAATATGTACAAATCATACAACAAAATTCTATGAAAAAAGCTATAAAACAAGTATACACTCAAACAAAATACATATACTACAAAAATATGCAACAAAAATTTACATTTTAAAATTGAGTTTAAATATATAAAAAAAAGGTAGTTTTGCTTACTTGAAGTAGAGAATCCTCAATAAAATTTAAATAAGAACAAGGATGTTGACAAACTGAGTGTTAGGGTGGTCAAATTTGTAGTAAGAGGTTAATTTGTGATAAAATTGTCGGAGGGGAGGGGGGCTCTATTTATTGCAGAGAAAAATAAAGGAAGAAGAAGAAATGAAAGAGAGAGAGAATGTTTGCTCGTCAGGTCATAAATTAAATATTAAAGATGGATTTATAGATGGATTTAAATTCATTGGTAATTTTATCTGTAAAAATGACACGTCATCATATATCTTGGTTTTTTTTTATTCATTCTTTTCTTACTGTAATTCTCTCGATATTTACTGTGATAACATATTCAATCAAAAAAATTCACCATAATCTACTAACAAAAATATTTTATCGGTATGTACATTTATATTTATTAATTTTCTAGCAATATAATATGCATGATAAAAGGGTACATGATGGATGGTGTCGCTTGGAAGATAAGAAATACTCTATAACACTCACTCATTAGTTACTCTCTCTCTTGTTCTCATTTTTTCTTGTCTAAATTTCATTAAGAATTTCTCATAAATTATTTTTTCATCTTGTAAATTACACGTTGAAGACGTACCCTTAAGTTTTCAAGCTCCATTGATCTAGAAAAGTTTACCCAAAAAAAATGGAAACAAGGCACAAATTCAAACTATCACTTCTAGCTCTCTTAATGCTACTGCCCTCGACAAAATCTTCAACAGTACTGCCAAATTCAAGAATGTTGTACCAAATTGCATGCACAATGTGCTCCACATGTTGTGGCAGTTCCCCGGTTACACCACCACCTCCGCCGCCACCTTCACTAGCCACCACTTCCAACTGCCCACCACCACCATCTCCGCCTGCGTCACCAGGAGGGGGCTTTTACTACTCTCCTCCACCACCACCACCTTCCACCTACACTTACTATTCACCGCCACCTCCACAAGGCGGTGTCATTGGCGGCACTTATTACCCTCCACCAAATTACAAGAACTATCCTACACCCCCACCTCCTAACCCAATTGTCCCATACTTCCCTTTCTACTATTATATCCCCCCACCTCCTTCCACGTCTGCTTCTTTCAAGTTGATAGCTTCTTACACTGTGCTTGCGGGGGTTGCTTTAAATACTTTGCTTGTTTTGATGTAGATTATAAAGAAAGTAATGAAAATGAAATAAGTGGCAGATTGGCAGATCTGGGAAATTAAGTCGCAGCTGATGATATCAGAGAAACTGAGAGTCTTGGCTTCTTGAAACAAGAAGGCGCCTTTCTTTCACTTAGCTTTGGATCAAGACATGGGATTTTTGGCGCAGAAACAATTGTGAAGTAAATCACTCTCCTTTTCTCTTTGCTGTAGATTGATCTGTAATTTGTTTACCAAATTTGTACCTGTATATTCTTCTTATTTAATAATATTTATACTCTATTTATTATTTATTAAATAAAATAATTATCCAAAACAAAATATACTCATTGTTCATTGTTTAGTATGCTTGTAATATTTTACATCGGGAAACCGATATAATTAGAAATGATGATTGTTTTAGAAGAGCGTGCTTTGCTTGCTCCACCTATCATGATTTGATTTATAATTCGTGTCTTTCTTTTCCTTATTTTCAAATCAAAACTTTTTTTATTTTTATTTTTGCAAAAACAAATATATGTTATGCATAGTTTATCATGTGATGATATAATAAATTAGTATCGTATAATATTTAATTGGGAGAAAATCATCATTATTATATGACACCTTACTCAAAGATTTGTTGTTTTATCGCATTAATTAAATTAAATATGAACCTGTCATAAGAAATGGAAGTCAAACTTCAGTTGGACTTGGGAATAGCGTTGGAAATAAAAAATTGCTGACTAATTTATTTGGCAGTGTGGTTGCGATTATTTTTTAAAATATTTTTCACTTAGAAATGTATCAAAATAATATTTTTTTTATTTTAAAAAAATTATTTTTGATATCAGCGCATCAAAATTATATAAAAACACCAAAAATATATTATTTTAAAGTAAAAAAAAATAAAAATAATAATTTCTATTTCAACTACTTTATCAGTTTTTTTAATGCAACACAATAAAAAAACAAAATAACAAAGCTGAAAATAAAATTAAAAAATATTCAAGTTCTATGTTGCATATAATAATTACGATTCTTTAAAAAATTTGGTAAATACAATTTTATTAATTTTTTTTAATTATTTTATATTTTGAATTTAAAAAATAAATAAATATTATCTTTATCATAATTTTGATAATATTTTATTAAAAATAAATAAATATTATTCTTAATATCAAGTTATGATAAAAAATAATACTTATTTAATTTAAAAAAATGAGGATGCTTAATGTCATGTTTTTATATGTCATTTGTCGAATTGTTAATGACATTCATAATTTTTAAAATTGTATTATTTTTAAATTAAATTTTGAATTTTTTTTTTTAAATAAAATAAAACTCCTACTTTTTTTCATCTTTTTGTTTGATTGAAACAAAAGTTGAGGCTGTCAAACGCGATCATAGTAATTGTCAATAATCAGCTCCGTTTAAGTGCCAAAAATGATCTGGAAGCTCTGATTTCCTGTTACTGACACATGATTCTGTGTTGGCTGTAAGCTGTAACCAAAATCTCTCGTAGCATGTTGTCAAGTGTGCAAAATAAAGGAAATTTTTACATCAATTAAAATTTAAATGTTTTTCCTGTTCCAAAACACACAAACACAACAACTCTCATTTCTCTTTTTTCAGACCGACACTCTTAACCCTTGTCTTTCTAAAAAAAACTCACCAAAAACTTTTTCTCCCTTGAAACACTTAAAAATCACATTCATTATAGTTTTTAAACATCCTTGGATGTTCTTATTTTCAAAATCCACCATTATCTTCGCTACAATTACAACCCCGACTTTTTTTTGTTAGTTTTACAAGCAAAGTAAACATGTTATTATTGTTATGAATTTATATTTGGTTTAGTTGCAATGAAATAATTGTACAGGTTGAATTTAAAGTTTAAGATGAATTTAAAGTTTGTTAAATTAATGATAAATTAGTTATGAATATCATCAATTAGGGTTGATTTAATATAGTTAAACATAAAATAAGTTAAATTAATTATGAATTAATTATTTCAATTAATTATGTGTTGCGTTTAATTTTAGATAAGTTGCTGAATTAAAAGGTTTTGTATGGATTGTTGGAATCAGTTAATAATATAATTAACTATGCTTAATGATTTATACAATAAAGCATGAATGCTGTAGAATTATGATGAATTACATGTTGCCTTGAATTGTTGATAAGTTGATGAATTTGGTATTTTCTTTTAATAATTTTAATTTGATATGAATTTGGGTTTGATTTAATACAATTGAGCATGAAAATATCAATTAGATTTGGTATAATGAATTGTGTTTGATATTGGTCAAGTTTACTTTTATGTTAAATTTTGGGAATTTGATTGAATTTGTTATGAGTTTTGTCAATTAGAGTTGAAGTAATGCAATTTAGTTAAAATTATATCCAATTAACCAGAATCTGATTATTTTTTTTTACAAAATATCTTATAACATATTTATGTTATGTCATTACAGTGGCACAATTGTTCCTGATGTGAATAGTAGTATCACATACAATAGCAGGAGCAATTTGTTGTTAAATGATAATTTAGACATGTCATATGCATAAATGAAAGAAACTATTTGTTATGAACTTGAGTGGAATTATGATGATATTAATGCTGAAATAACTTGAAGGTATTAAATTGGCGATTATTAGTATTATTCTATACCGATTATGTGTGATGATAGTTTTAAGACAATGATTGATTCTTTCATTCAAAGTGGTTTGAACATGATGGTATTGTATGTGAATAATCGATCAAAATCTGTGTTTTTTCCAACTTCTGTCGGTCTTTCAAAGTCAGTTAGTAGAGGTAAAAACAATTTATTATCAAATGATTTGTTACAAATGATAAATGATACTATGTTTATTAATCCATTTGCTGATCAGCATAGATTTGATTATTTTAAGCCTAGTGACAATGAAGATGATGAGTTGTTAGACCCGAATGTGATAATAAATGATGATGATGAAATGATACCTCATGTTCCTGAATTTGAAGATGCTTTTAAGTCAAGTTTTGTTGTTTTTTCATGATTGGGCACTTAGTTATAGACGTATGCCAAAAGGGTTTGATTTGGAGGTTAGATAAACATTCAGCAGTAAAAATGAATTGGTTAATATAGTTAAATGGTGGCACATTGCTCAATTGGTTGAATATCGAGTCCAACAGTCAAACTCTATATTTGTCCAATTACAATGTGTCAAACACTTGAATGTAAGTGGTATTTGCATGGGGGATATCATAAAAGATTGGATTCATTTGAGATAGAAAAGTTAAAAGGGTTGTATATATGTGTTTCGACCTTTTCTCATAAAGACCATCATCAGCTTGATGTAAATTTTATTACTAATGTCATATCAACCCTTGTTATGAATAAGCTTTCAATAACAATTCCAAGTATATAGGATGAGATTAAATTACATTACAAGTATAAAATTTCATATGAAAAAGCATAGGTTGCTAAATAGAAGGTGATTGAGCATCTTTTTGGTTCATATGAAGAGTATTTTGAAAAATTGTCTAAGTTGTTGTTTGTAGTAAAATAATCAAATCCTTGAACGGTTGTTGATTTGATGCACAAAGAAAATCTTGATAATAGTAAAATAGTTTTTAAAAGAGTTTTTAGTCATTTTAGACCTTGTATTGAAGGTTTCAAGTACTGTAAACCACTTATTAGTGTTGATAGCACATATTTGTATGAACAATATAATGGGAAGTTATTAATTGCAGTTTCTTTTGATGTAAATAATGGTATATTCTCTTTAGCTTTTACAATTGTTAATGAAGAAAATAATTCAAATTTGATATGTTTTTTGCTTTGCTTATAGAGATACGTTACCAGTGATAGAACATGTATTTGTATAATATTAAATAGACATGCAGGCATAAAAAATAAATATAAATTTAGCGTGAACCTATAGGATATAATTGATGTTGTGCCTGACATTTTGTTAGTAAACTTAATCATAAATTCAAAGACCCAACTACGAAATTTTTTTTGATGAGGATATGTTATGAATCTTCAAGGTGCAAATTTGATATCTAGTATGAAAGAATGTGTATGTCGGACTCAGCATATCAAGAATGACCTGAATGAGAATCAAAAGAAAAATAGGTATTATGTTATGATAGTGGTCACTGGTATGCTAATATGTTAACTAATCTTTTAGAATCATTTAATCACATTCTGAAAGGTGCTTGTGCAATATCTATTTCAGCTATAGTGTAATTGATATTTTATAGGTGTAATAGTTATTGAATCAAACGAAGATGTGAAGCTAATAATTTTATTCAACGTGAAATAATTTGGCTCCCATCTATTCAGATTGAATTCATAATGAGTAGGAATAAATCAAGAGATCATATTACAATGTTATTTGACTCTAAGTAACAATGTTCCTGGTGAACACCCTTATTAAATTGGGTGTTGAAAAAAAAAAGTCAGATAGACAGTCAGATTGAATGACAGAACATGCACATATGATAAATGGTAGGCATTCCAACGTTTATACTCACATGTTCTTTCTTGTTGTGTCGAGAATCATTTAGACTTTACACATTTTACTGATGATCATTACATGATTAAGAGCTATAATAGGCATATGACATGCTATTTTTCCCATTACCAGACGGGTTAGAATTGATTGATTACACTGGAGTTGAAGCAGGCTCATCTAGATGGAAATTCATGCATAGTCAATAAATGTCTACTCGTTTACACAACGAGATGGATGCAGGGGAGAGTAATGCATATTATAGGTGTGACATATGCAATGACATAAGCCATGATAGAAAAACATGTCCTAATCGATAACGTATATATGATAATACAATTGTATGACAAAACATAAATATGTTATGATATATTGTGACATTTGTGTAGAGCATATTAAACTTATCTAATTTCACATTAAACACAAGTACTATTACATAGGATGTCATGCACTCGAGGTGGCAGATCATTTGCTCATACTAAGCATCCACATTACGACAATGATATTCCAAATAGCATGACAATGACATCTATGGAGAGCATGATTCATAGCACATGTGTACTGGACCCATTAACACATCTGTCTTGTGGTTGGAGGATAAACATGGATTAAAGGATGTTTTCACCATCATTGTAAGAATATTAATTTTTAATACATTTTTAATTTACTTAACATTGAAGGTATTATATATTTATGAACTTATATTTTTAAATTGTTATGTAGGATGAGACCATTGTTTATTTTTGCACACATAGGTGGATGAGACTACATAAACGAGTATAGCCATATGTGTTTTAGGCAGATTTTTTGTATGTCAGTTATCTAGACCACATCAAGATTGACCATGGCTTAATCCATTCACTGATCTAGCGATGGAGACATGAGACACACACATTCCATCTTAAGCATATAGAGATGACATTGACACTACAAGACGTGGTGGTACTGCTTGGACTGCTTATTGATTGTAGGGCAGTCACATCTATTGATGTTCGTAATTGGATTGCATTATGCGAGTGATTATTTGGATTTGGCACCCTCTTTTTCTGAATTGAAAAGGGGTAGAATACATCTTAAATGGATTGAGGAGACATTTATGACACCACCAGATGATGCTAACGACGAGGTCTTGCGTATAAAGGATACTGTTAATCTGGAAACTCAAGAGAATCTGTCACCTACACTTCTACGGTCTAACACCTGGTGCAACTCTGTTTTAGTGTAATTCTATTTAAAGACAAAGTCTAGCTTCATACAAAGTCTTACTCACAATGGACTTCTATAACCAGTGAATAACCAATGTATAGAAATATGCATGATACATGCACAGAGAAATAAATCAAGCAATAGAGTTAATTCAGTGCATATTAGTTTAATATTCTTTATGGTATCAGAGCCTGAAATCTCCCACGAGAACAACTCAAATCCCAGCATGTCTTCACCTACACAACAAAGCCAAAATCTCAGTCCCAACACATTCCCCTCCTCTGAATCTGGGAAATCTTTAATAGCTCTAAATATTACTGCACAAATCAATGAAAAATTAACTCCAACCACCTTCTCTCAGTGGCGTGCTCAATTTGAAACATTACTCATTGGCTACGACCTGTTTGATTATGTAAATGGCGACATTCCCTGCCCTTCAACTGATCTCAGTTTCATTGCCAACCCAAACAAAACACATTGGGTCAAACAAGACAAACTCATTCTCAGCGCTATCCTAGCCTTTACATGAACAAAAATCACCCCTCTCATAGCTACTGCCATAACATCCCAACAAGCATGGCAAAAACTACACACACTATATACTAGTCGGTCCAGAACTAGAGTTATGTAGCTAAAGGAGGAGCTTACTCTAATTCAACGAGGAAACAAAACAATCACCGATTATCTACATATGGTAAAGACGTTGGCAAACGAAATTTCCATCATCGAACCACTCTCGGATAACGATATCACGCTTCACATCCTTCATGGATTAGGGGCCGACTTTAGGGAGATTGTTGCTCCCATTTGCGCACGAGAAAAATCGCTGACCTTTGAAGAATTACATGATCTGCTAATTGGTTATGAAACCTACTTGTGTCGCCTAGAAGCTACCACTCAGCAGCTCGTGATCTTTGCCAATTATACAAATCGCACAAAACAGAGTCCCTACAGTATTTACTATCCCATGCGTTTTGACAAAAACAATGGGCAATCCCGCTCCCCAATTAAAACCCATGAAAACCACTAGGTCTCACAAGGACAATCTCCAACTTATTCCCCAGACAATTGTTGGGCTTCTTATGGATCCAATCGGCCCAACAGGATCAATCGTTCTTATCAACCCCGATGTCAAATATGTGATCACTTGGGACATACCGCAAAGACCTGCTCTAAATTCAATTCCAACATTGCTACGATAAATTGCACTCAGACATCCAATGCCATAAACAAACCTTGGCTTCTTGACTCAGGAGCTTCTCACACCATTACGAGTGATCTTACAAATCTCACCACACACTCAGAATATGATGGCACTAATGAAGTAACTTTAGGTGATGGCTCAGGTTTGGAAATTTTTCACACTGGATCCTTATCCTTAAACTTTCCTAAGAAATTTTTCCATTTCCCTGATACACTGTGTGTTCCATATCTCTGCAAAAATTTAATCTCAGTTCACCATCTCACAAAACACAATGATGTTTTTGTTGAACTTCATCCTCTCTATTTTTTGGTGAAGGATAAACACACAGGGGTGATTTTACTAAGAGGAACATGTAGCAATGGAGTGTACACCTTACCGAAACCCATGGTGTCGTCCTCTCCAAAAGTCCTTGCCTACGTTCATGAACGAACTTCCACCGATGGTTGGCACAAACGTCTTCGTCATCCATCTCCCAAAATAGTCGCTCATCTAGTCAATTTTTTTCCCCTTCCAGTTTCATCTTTTAAACTCTCTTCCTTATGTAATTCTTGCTCTATCAATAAAGCACATCAACTTCCTTTTCATCAAATAGTCTCACGAGTCAAGCTTCCCTCGATTTAGTTTACACTGATGTGTGGGGACCTGCCTCCTTTACTGGTATTGATGGATCTCATTATTACCTATTATTTGTAGATCATTTTAGTAAATATATCTGGTTCTATCCAATGGTCAAAAAGTGGGTGTCTCTGCTACCCTCTTACCCGTCCATACAACACCAACAAACTCCAGCCCAGGTCCCGCCCTTGTGTTTTTCTAGCTATTATCAAACTCAAAACGCATACAAATGCATGGATGCTACCATAAATAGACTGTTTCTCTCCCGTCATGTTCTCTTTGATGAAAATCGGCATGTCCCTCCCATTCTACCCGATGTGTCCTCATAATCCCTACTTCCCTTTTTCTCGTCCCCTTTTGTTAAAATTCCATGTTCACCATTAATCATTGTGCCTTCGCACCAGTCTCCATCATCCACACAGGAAGGTGACACCACCATTGTTGCCTCTTCCTCAGGTAATATCTCTGTCCCTCAATCCCCTTCATCCCAGTTACCATCCCCATGCAACCCCTTACCCTCTGATATGTTCTCCCCTTTCCCCATCAACCCTTCTCAACCAAATACATTTGCTCCCGTTACATCACCATCCCGTGTTGACCCCATGATCACCAGGTCTATAAACAATATCTTTAAGCAGAAACAACTCAACCTCGTCACTAAACATCCCTTACCTGAAACCGTTGAACCCTCCAGTGTCACTCAAGCTCTTTCCAACCGACAGTGGTGTAAAGCCATGTCCTTTGAACTTATAGTCTTAATGCACCTTGACACTTGGAAATTAGTTTCTTGTTCTGATTCTATCAAACATGTGGGTTGCAAATGGGTGTTTCGGGTGAAATGTTGTCCTGATGGGTCCATTGACAGATTCAAGGCTCGCCTCGTTACTAAGAGTTATAATCAAAGGCTTGGCTTGGATTACACGAACACATTTAGTCCTGTGGTTAAGCCTGCAACCATTCAATCTATCCTAACAGTTACTATTTTACATGGCTGGAGTTTACGATAGATGGATGTCCACAACGCTTTCTTACATAGTGATCTCTCCGAAACAATCTTCATGCTTCAACCACCTGGGTTCAAAGATTGGTTTACAACTCTCAAGGCTGCTATCACTCAGCTACATTTTCTTCAATCAAAGGCGGATACATCCCTGTTTATTTATTCGACTGACTCTCACAAATGTTATTTATTGGTTTATGTTGACAATTTGGTTATCACAGGAAACAATTCAACATTCATCAATAATTTCATTTGGCACCTTAGCAATCGATTCCATCTCAAAGACATGGGTGATCTGCATTTCTTCTTGGGCGTCGAGGTGATCCAAATCATGTTGGTATGTTCTTAATGCAGTATAAGTACATTCGTGAACTTTTATCTCATACAAATATGGTGGGTGCTAAAGACATCTCGACTCCCCTTTCCACTAGCCACTTGCTTCAACTACAAGATGGTATAGCACCCACAGATTGCTCTTAGTTTCGCAGAATTATTGGGAGCCTTCAATATCTCTCTTTTACATGTCTCGATATTTGTTTTGTTATCAACAAACTCTCCCAATTCATGCACAGACCATCAAAAAATCACTGGACTGCAACAAAATGTCTCTTGCGTTACCTAAAGCAGACCATTTTCCATGGCATTCAAATCTAAAAAATTAGTGCTCCTGCTCTTAATACTTTCTCTGATGCTGACTGAGCTAGAAACTCCTCCACTTTTGCTTATATATGCTTTCTCAAGGATGCACCTATCTCCTGGAAATCAAACAAACAACGTGCAATTGCTCGCTCTTTTACAGAAGCTGAATACCGTGCTTTGGCAAATGCTGCCTCTGAAACCCCGTGGTTTCAAATCCTATTCACTGAGCTTGGTCTCTCTTTCCCACAACCTCCTATGCTATTGTGCGACAATCTTGGTGCCACACAGTAGAGCTTCAATCCTGTCAATCACACGCGCATGAAACATATTCAGATTGATCTCCATTTTGTGTGTGATCTGGTTAGCCAAGGGCGTCTTCAAGTACGACATGTGCATACACATGATCAGCTAGTTGATTTGCTTACTAAGCCTCTATCCCAACAACGCACGCGATAGCTGTGTAGCAAGATTGGTCTGCTTGATGGCAACTCAATCTTGAGGGGGCGTTTAAAGGACACTGCTAATCCTGGAAACTTAAGAGAATCTATCACCTACACTTATGTGGTCTAACACCTGGTGCAACTTTGTTTTAGTGTAATTCTATTTAAAGACAAAGTTTAGCTTCATACAAAGTCCTTCTCACAATGGACTTCTATAACCAGTGAATAACCAATGTATATAAAGATGCATGATACATGCATAAAGAAATAAATCAAGCAATAGAGTTAATTCAGTGCATATCAGTTTAATATTCTTTATTGCGAAGGTACCAAATAGTTATTATAATTTGAATGTGATGATTATTTGTTAAGTTTGCATGAATTATTATGATAATTTTAATGTGTTATATAGGTAAGCTATATCATATATTGTATTTGTTTGATAGTGTATTATTCACATACCTCACATGGAGATATATGCCTCTAATTTATCTAATGCCCTTGGATGATTTTGACACAATTCCCATATATAGCTGGGGATTGATTGTGATGGCATGCTTATACATAAATCTATGTCTTGTATGCATAAAGGAGGCCACACAAGTTAGGGAATGTTTACTACTTCTACAAGTTAAATCGAAGAATTTAAAATAACTATTTACATTTTAAATGCTTGTTGTTAACTCGAAATAAACAACTCGTTTTTATTTAATAACAATTATGGTTTGGGAGCATTTTCATGTGGGGCGACCCCAATAACTAGATTGTCACCTATGATTGTTCATATTATGGGGGTTACATTTCAGCTCCCACCAGGATATAGGTATTGCAAAGTTATCTTGCAGTTATATATATTTATATTTTCTAATTGTAACTTTAAAAAATATATTTAAACTAACATATTTGTAATGCTAGGTGGTGTGCTGGTAAAGTATTTGATCGTAATCCAACACATGTGTTGATATTTTATTATAGTCAGCTAGATAGGCAACATGCTATCCATATATTTTTTAAAACCATTTGTTAAATAAAAACCTTAACTTCTCCAAATTATTGTTGTTTAATATTTAAGAAACTTATATTCTACAGGTCATATAGACACCTTATTCAGATGAAAGACTGACAATTGCTCCGGTTATTTGCACTAACAGGATGAATATATGAATATCAGTGGTTTCGTTGATATTTTTTAAGATGATTGGGTAATGTGATAGTTTAGGTAATGCGATAATTTAGCTATAGACAACACTTTCCATTTGACATTGATACGAGTGATGCTTTGCATGCTATAAATCATCAGGGTAAAAATGATTATTATGATTGGTTAAGTCATCATGAAGTTTATGTAGTACAATGGGATGTACGAATGAATGGAATATTTACAAAAATGTATCATGTGATTACAAATGAGAAGTATTTAATTAGGTATATGAGTATCACATGTCAGGTCATTACTTCGAAGCCCTAGCAGGTTCCTCTACCTAGATACATGTAATATGAACAACATGCCAATTAGATTCAAAATATCGTAAGAAATCAAATCTTTTTATAATTAATATATGTTAAACATTAAGTTTTATTTATTGATCTTTTAATTTAGCATTAATGTTTTATTAATATTAGGTTGACTTCATGCTAAAAAAAGGTTGAGAGGTCATATCTGTGTTTCATAATATTGATGAAGAAAACAAAGGATACATCTATACGTCCGGTGGTTCATTGTTTGGAGAGCAATTAACAAAGGATACATGATTGGTTAAGTCATCATGTGTTTCGCACTGGACTTGAAATATTTGGAGAGCAGTTAACTCTTAATGATGTCATGGCTGAAGACAAGACCACTCGAACAAGGGTAGGAGCTGGATACAATCGAGTTATTGATGAGCCCAAATAACCTAGTAGACAATGTAGATATAAATAGATAGATGGATTATATTGATATATTTTAGGATTTTAATTACTAGAATGTTGTATTATTGAAATATTTGAGATGTATTTTCTATATATGTTTTTTTTTATTTGCATTCCTAGAGCTACTTGTGATTATAAAATGTGAGAATTTGCTGAGTTTGATTATTGTGGCTTTTTGCATGTTTTTTCAAGTGAGATAAAATTTTAGATATAATTCCTATATAGTGAAAACTTTGCTCAAATTTTGTTAAAATTGAAAAACATTTAACTCAGATTATTAACTAAATTAAATTTCAGATTGACAAACTAAATAATAAATCTCATAAAAAATATTTTTTGTTAGATTAAGATGTTGGGGGAATTTGTTGCTAAGAGGGGCAGTAGCCTCACTACCAATCCTCTGACTCAACTAGTCGGCTGGTTAAACTAGTTGTATGAACTGGTCGACTGGTTCACACAAAAACTATTATTTTATGAAATTTCTATTCCAAATATGTTTTATGAGTTAAAATATACATATTTGTCTAACTTGTAGATTAAAAAACAAACATCAATTAAAATCTAAAAAAGTTATTGTTTACACAGTAATTGTTCTTTGTTTTTTTAGTGTTAACCGGTCGATCAATTTAACTGACCATTACGAACCGGTCAACAACTTCTCATTCTTAATAGTATTAGAATTTATTTGATGTTGTAGTTCTGAATTACAACATTTAAATAAATATCGTGTTTCTGAACTGTGATATTAATTAAATATTACGTTTTAGAATTGCAACTTCTAAAAATATATTATTTCATCGAAACATTTTATTGTTGTGTTAATTCACCATATCTTTTTATTTTGTATGTTAGTTGCGTACTGTGCTTTCACGACCATGGTCGACCATTTCCTAATCGAGATTATTTGAAAAGCTGTAGTAGAGCATCCGACAGAAGAGTGGTGGAGCTTTTGAATGAGCCCAACTGAAAAAACCTTTGTCAAAATTAAAATTAACTTTTGAAAATAATCTTGTATTTAGTAAAATAATTTTAGTGTCAATGATATATGCTTTCACTAAATAGAAGACTTCAAAATTAACTCGAAAATTCTAGTGACTGTGTAAACATAAAAACACATGTAATCTTTCGAAGCATTTCTTTTCATGTAAACAATAATGGAGTGATCAAAATGCTACGAAACAGCTTGATGGTTGCTGGCACATTTTATTTGCGAGTATGGGGACAATTATCCCACTTTCTTTCTTTCTTTTATTTATTTTATTTTTTTCCTTTGACATTTTGAACGAGACAAAATACAGGAAAAATTAGCTGGATGCCACGTCTTGTGATGACGGTAGGGTCCAGGCAAGTTAGGCAATGGCATCGTATGGAGACACACCACTTAACAATTTTGAATTCTAATATAACGTTTGTTTTTTGTCTTATAATAAAAAATTATAATAAAGAAGATGAGACAAAATAAAAATGAAGATATAAATAAAATTATATTTAATAACAATGTACACAATAAAATAAAATATAAAAAATTTGTTTTATCATTAATATATATTATTGTCAAACTTATATATATTTTTAAAATAATTAGATATTTTGTTTTTAGTTTATATTGAGTGATAAAATAATAATAATAAAATAATAATCCTAATTATAAAACTCAAACTGGCTCGACAGATCAATCTGGGATCCGGTCGATCCGGAACTTAGACTGGTCTGAGGTTAAAAACAAATAAAGAAAAGATTGACCTGCTTTGACTCGGTCAACCAGATATAAAAACACAGTCAAAACCTGGGTAAAAAAACCTATTGGCGTTTTCTTTTTTTTAAAAAAAAATGGTCAAAATGATATTGTTTTGATCATTTAAAAAAAATAAGATTAACCCGGGTTGACCACTCAACCTATTATTTAGGCCTTGCCCTGAGTCGACCTTGAAGTCAGTTTTTAAAATTATGATAATAATTATTTTTATTCTTACATACCTTAGTTGGACAAGTTTGAAATTAAGAGATTTTGAGAAAGATATTTTAAGGATAAAAAAATAAAAAATATTATTTTTGAAGACATGTTTTCTCTATACTTCTTGTTTTGAAAATACAAAAACTCGCTTTAAATTTGTCCTACATATAGATTGTTTTTATGTCTTTGTTTGTCTCTTTAACCATCCATATTTATATTATCGCTATCTTTTTCTTTTTTATCTCGAGATAGTAATCAAATGCTACCTAAAAAATATATTTTTGAATATGCTTGATTTTATTCGCCAAAAACAAAATACATAGTTACCCATTAACAAAGCAAATAGTGCTAGAATTTTTTAATCCTTAAGATTTTATAGTTTTAAATTAGAAAAAAATAGAATTTTCAAACTTTTATTATAGTGAAAATTATAGAGAAAACTCTTATATATTCTAAAAACTTTTATTTCATTAATCTAATGAAAAAAATACATCAAATATTTATATAAAATTATAAATTTACCCAGCAAAACAATCCAAAACTAAGTAGAAAACATAATTAAAATATGAAAGTAACTAAAAAATTAGTTAAAATAGAAAAAACAATATCCTTTAAATCTAATTTGGGAATCTTCTCGACTGGTTATAGTTAGCAAACATTGGCTAGTTACAAACAACCATCTCTAATAAAATTAGGCCTATAGAACCACTTGAATTTAAGTTAAATCTAATTTAAAGATTGAATTAAAAGTTATGATTATTTTTGTTAAACAATTTAATCTGATTATACCTAGAGAAACTATCCATGAAAGAGTAGGTAGAACTTTTAGCAGTATTATCCACAAGTACATCTATGTGGGGGTATAGGGAAGTTATCCTTCGGACTTGCCTTATTCAAATCTCTAAAATCCACACATACCCTGATCTTATTGTCTTTCTTGGGTATTGCTATAATATTGGACACCCGTTGAGAATATTTGACTACTTCTAGGAATCCAGCATCCCACTGTTTCTTTACTTCTTCTTTCACTTTGATTAGTATATGAGGCGTTGTCCTCCTTAACTTTTGTTTGACTGGTTTGCAACCTTCTATCAAGGATAACTTGTGTACCATAATATTAGTATCCAGACCAAGCATCTCAGCGTATAACCAAGAAAAAACATCAGCATATTTTTGTAAAAAAACAACCAACTCATTTCTCATGTCAGCGGTGATTAGCTTCTCTATTTTCAATTCTCTTTTATCATGCTCAATGCCTACATTTATTAGTTCTAGTTCTTCTTTTATAGGCTCCCATCCATGCTTAATCTATTCTACCAACTTTGTAAACTCTTTGATGTCTTGCTTCCCACATTCTTTCTCATTCATTGCGATTATAATTTTATCAAAGTTCAGCCAGTTATTCTTAATGCAATGGGTTTATGAGTTTACTGACAATCCGCTTTCAAATTTCCTGGCAGAAAGTGTTTTAGTTATGAGTGTATAATTCTGGAAAAGTAAATAGTCAAAGAATAAAAGGCACAATTGAAAGAAATATGCACGATCTCATTAAAATTTGAAAAGGTACAAGGGCTCAATAACAAAAACCTTATTGCCAATATCTTGAGTCATGATTATTGGCAAGACACGATTATTTAAAAAAAGAAAAGAAAAAGGAACATATAGACAAAGCATTACTTTTTGAAAACAATTGGGACTTCCTAAATCTCCCAATTGTTCAACTCTTCCCTATTGGTTAGCTTTTTTACAGATTTTGATGGACCATCTTCTAAAGTGCCAATGGTCAGTTGAAGTAGCAGTTCATGAGGGCTCTCCCTGTTTTTTAAGTCTTCTTTGTGATCTTGTTCGTTGATCCTCTTAAGATAGTTGATAATAGCACCATTAAATTCTTTTCTTAATATCTCTACTTTATCTTCGACCCTTATCATATGCACAGGTTGTGGAAACGTTACATGAATCGGTGGGATCTTTATCCGGTCTTCATTGGGCTCCCTCTTTTCAATCTGGCTACTCTCTTTTCTTTTCTAACCTCAATTGCTCTTTTGAAATCTGCCTTTCCCTACTTAAAACCTAAGCTAAACCTCTAATCAGCACACTTCATTTTTATCACATTAACCCTCTTAGGCATTCTTATGGTTGGGTTATATTGGAATGACAATCATGCTTTAAAAACTACCTAGTAGCCATTTTCGCTGCCTCAGAAATTTTCATTGATGATAAACTTGACCCACTGATGTAAAGAAGATGCGACAGCTCGAGTTGCATGGATCCAAGGCCTTCCTCACAACATGCTATATGAGGATGAATATCCACTACCAGCAAATTGATAAATACAAACGGAAATACCGAGGGAATATTTTCGTCGGAAATTTACCAATGAATTTTACTGACAGCAATATTCCCTCAATATATACCGAGGGAATTACAGTGGGAAACAAAATAATTAAAACAAAGCAAAAAAAAAAACGATGACATGACGATTTTACCGACGGAATAAATTCCATAGGTGAAATCCATAGGTAAAACTGTTGGTAAACTGTGAACACTATTCATCATGTCAATTATAAAGGGAATCACAGACAAAATTTTCCGTCGGTATATTCTAGAGAGCTCTGAAACTGTTCACATCCCAATTGCACTGTTAATTACTGTTCTTTACAGATAAAATCATTGACGGATTGAAAAGTCGTCGATGTTATTTGGCGGTTTTCTGAAAAAATTAGATTAAATAAAAAATTTAAATTAAATATTACAGACAAAATCACCGACAGATTGAAAAGTCATCAGTGATATTTGGCAGTTTCTGAATTTTTTTTTATTAAATTAAAATTGTAATTTAAATATTACAGACGGAACCACAGACGAAATGATTAAAAATATTAATATTTAATTATCTGTCGGTAAAACGCCCCAATAAATAGCTTGGAATCCCTAATTTCACAATAGACCCGTCTCCTTTCTTCTTCTTCTTCTTCTTCTTCTTTCCTATATGTAAAAAACATCAATATCCATTTCTTTTTCTTCTTTTCTCTCCTCAACTCCTTCTCTTCTCCTCCATGCTCAGGTATGTCTTCTTCTCCTTTCTTCTTTTTTCTTCTTAGTTTTTTTTCTCTTCTTAGCTTCACTTGCAACTACATTAAGGTTTTTTTTTCTTCTTTTTTTCATGCTTTTTTCACTATATTTTTTATTTTATTTTATTTTTAATTGTTTTTGTTATTAATAATTGTATGAATGTTGTTGTAGGAATTTTTTTTCATATAAGATCAATTTTTAGTTGATTTATTTTTTGGATTTTTTAATTTTTTTTATATGAATTTTTTTGTTGCAAATTTGTTTGAATTGATTTTCTTCTTCTTTTTTCCAAGCATTTTGAGTATTATAGAGCCAATGATCAATTTAACATTAATATTCCCAATAATTGGTCTTAATAACCCATTGTATGCTCTGACAGTCATGGTACTTGGCTTCATATGAGAGGCCATTAATAGGTATTTTATCAAGCATATGCCTTGGCAGCACATTTAGAGCAGAACCATTATCTATGAGCACCTTGAAAATCACACAATCTTTGTATTTTACTGTGATATATAGCGACTTATTATGATCGATCCCTTCAGGATCAAGCTCATCATTGGTAAAGTACAGGTAGTTGGTGGCTTGAATCCTTCCTACCAAATTTTCTATGGAATCTTATGTGATATCCTAAGGCACGTATGCTTCGTTGATAACCTTTTCAAGTGCATTCCTATGCAATTTGAACTCAACACTAATGACAATAAAGAAATCCTAGCGGGTGTCTTTTTCAATTGATCCACCATTCTATGTTCACTATGCTTCATCAACATTAGAAATTCATTAGCCTTTTCATCACTTATTGGCTTATTAACCGCATCTATTTTTGCCAATTCCAATATACTCTTTCTTTTGGCTTGACTATGATCCTCCAACTCTTCAGGAGTAAAGCATCTTGCACTCCGAGTGAGTCCTCCTATTTCAGCATGAACAACAGGGGCATGACTTGTGTTGTGAAAGGAATAACCATAGTTATGAGGTAGGACATTATAGCTTCCACTAGTTGTATTCGCAGCTTGGTCAGAATAATTTTCGAGGGTCCCTCCTTAGTTGATTGATATCTACAAACTTTAACTTTTTTGTGAAGACCAATCACCATTCCTATGAGGTTATTTTCCTTGGGTCCAACCAATCTCAAAACACCCAATGTCATCATGTCTTCCATAATAGAATGAAACTCTTTACAATAGTCAATATCATGTCCACAATACTAGTGATACTTATAGTATTCATTTGCATTTCTTACAGCTTGCATTTTGACTAGTATTTTGAGATATCCAGCTTGTCTCAACATCCCATACAATCTCTTCATTATTACCCTAATAATTGTTTTACCTTCCTTTCTTATCTCCAAGGTATTAACCCCTCCATTTCCAGAATCATGGTTTGGTAGAGGTTCGAATTCACATTCGGAGATTCATCAAAGGAAATCCACCCGACTTTAATGAGTTAGAGGATTTTTCTTTTAAATGCAACACATCTATCAATATTGTGACTGGCGACACCAGTATGGTATTCACATTTTTTATTGTGTTTGTACCAATGAGGGAATGATGGTTGTGAATAAGCCCACCTGGCTAGTACTAAATAGCCTTTGGTACATTTCATTGAGAGGTATAAGTAGTGGTGGAAGTTACTTTTGGTTTGTAGAGAAATTTCTTTGTGGGTGATAGGTGTTGTTAGTCTGGTTATTTGTTGGGTTATTTTGAGTGTTTATTTGGTTTCTAGGAAAAAGCAAAGCAAAATTTATGTTGGATAAGAAAGGGGTAGGTGCAATTGTTTTGAAGTCATAGTTGTCTTGGTCCAACAAACCCCTTTTCTCACCGGGGTCTACGATCCTACCCATACGAACGACTTGTTTGATCCTTTCAGCTCTAACAACCAAATCAAAAAAATTATATGCATAGCTTCCAACCAAGTATTCAAAGTACGGTGCTTTGAAAGTGTTAGAGAATAAACCTATCATCTCTTTTTCCAGCAGTGAAAGGTTAACTTATGTAGCTGATTCACACCATCTTTGAGCGTATTCTCTTACGGACTCTTTGTTTCCCTTTTCCATAGCTTGTAAGCTCGATCTATCTAGGGCCACATCCATATTAAATTTATATTGCCTAATAAAGGCATCAACCAGTTGCTTCCATCCTTTTACCTTGGTATTATCCAAACACATATACCGAGTGAGAGCAGCATCACTCAAGCTGTCATGAAAAAAGTGAATCAACAACTTCTCATCATGCATTACCTTAGCCATTTTATTGCAATACGTTTTAAGATGGGTTATCGGGCACTAAGTTCCAGTATACTTGATAAACTCTGGCACTCTAAACTTCTTAGAAATGACTACGTTAGGCACTAAACACATCTTAGTGGCCTTTACATGATCATACAAGTTGTTCCCTTCGATTGCCCTCATTCTTTCTTCTAGAGCAGTCAATTTTTTCAAACCATCTTCTTCCACTATCTTATCCCTTTGAGATTCCTCTATTGTCAAGTCAACAGCATGGTGGATCCTTATTGGATATACTGGTTGAACATATAGGAAATGAGTAGCATGTTGGGGTTCAGGTGATTTCATACTTGCCCCCATGTTTGGTGGATTAAAGGGAGCTGTAGGCATTAGAGGAAGCTGAGCTGTAAATGTTGGTTAAGAAGATGTTCCTTCTCTAGATCTAGACCTCAAAGCCTATTTAAGTAGACTAGTAAGCCTTGCTACATCCTCTTTCAGACTTTACAACTCTTTTTGGTATTGGGTGTCTACCTGGGTCCTTTCTTCATTTTTTATTTGTCTTTTCACAGTCAAGTATTATAAATGTGTTTCAGTGGGGAACCTATATTTCACCTGGATATGCAGAGTATGACAATTCATAAGCATATTTCTAAGATGCATGAGTATAGATGTAGCGTATTGGATATGGATCCGCTCTTCGGGGGTGATAAATGGTTGTCATACCCTGGATATGCAGTGAAACTAGAATCTGATATCATTGTTGTGATGCCGAGAGGAGATCTACTTATTCTTTTATCATTTGGGCTTTCAGCCATGTACACATATTTATTTTTTAATTGAAAACGAGGGTCTCAACTCTTTTATTAATCATCCATA
Organism: Populus simonii; assembly: GCA_007827005.2. Lineage (NCBI taxonomy): Eukaryota > Viridiplantae > Streptophyta > Magnoliopsida > Malpighiales > Salicaceae > Populus > Populus simonii. Next base: position 1,359,464 of record CM017471.2, on the reverse strand, counting down.
ATTTTTACAATGGAAAATTGTTCTAATCTATTTCAAGAGTGAAGACACTTTCTTTATTAACTATAGCTTTTAAGAAAAAAATCGGTGTAATCCATACTTCTTCGATATTTCATGATGTCTCCTTCAACTTAGCGAGCCTCCACTCGTAGCCAATGAGCTTCTACAGCAGCTTGATCAATTTGATCTTACAGGTCCCTTATCTTTTTAGTATGGATCAAATTATTTCTAGATAAGGAGTTATTAGCAATATCCAATTTTTTATTGTGATTTTTTTATCATCTTTTGGCTTTCTATTAGTTGTTTAGTCTTTAACTTCTCCTTAGCCAGCTTAGTTCTTAGTGCTTTTGCCTCAATCTTACTAGTACTCAGTTCAGCTCTTAGATCTTGATGGATTTTAGTTGTTTTCTTGGTGTTGAATAATTCAGCTTTAGTTTTTTTTTAGTTGTTCTTTAAGTTTATCCAGATCTGTCATATGCATGTTCAGTGTAGCTTAGGTCTTGATAGCTAATTTTTCCCAATACTTGGCTTTTTTCTATATAAGATGTCATGTCCTGATTGATTGCTTTTTGCGCCTCTAACTCATCCATTGCCTTCATCCAGTCTTGACCCATAAAGTCCCTTTCTTCTTCAACTATTTTTCATACAACCCTTTCTTCAGCTAACTACTACTACAAAGACATTCTTCCTTCTTCCTTTATTTTAAGTTCAGCTTGTAACAACTTTACTTGTTCTTTTAATTCTTCTTCACAATTCACTTTTTTTCTTCAGTTGCCCACGAATTCAGAAGCTTATGCAATGTTAGTGACTCCTCCATTATGCCATTTCGGGTATCTTTCACTAACTATAAGATTCCTTGATCCAATTTCCTTTTTTACTAGCACTAAAGATTTCCAGTCCTATTTTGCAACACCTCTATGGTAGCTCCTTTGTAGACTCTGGCAAAATGAGCTATACCAACTGTTATGGGAATACTTTGTATGCCCCCAAGTTGTCTTGCAACCAAAACAGGTGCACAGCTAATGTATCCAGCCACTCTAATTAATGGCACTCAGGGCTTCTTTCCACAACCCATTAACTACATTTCTCATCCAAGAAGCTCTCCAATTAAAATTGCTTTATAGAAGTTCTTGCAATTTTACCCTCTAGTCATCTTCAGCAAAATTCTCCCATTTTTTTTTATACAAATAGCTTGAGTGGCTTTTGGTTGAACCACAAAAAAAAATCTAAATATTGGTGTCTTGCCTTCTATGTGACTTACCATCCAGATAAATAGCAATGGAAAACAACATCTTATAGAACCTTTCCCAATCTTTTTGCAATGATTGAGAGATAAGAAAGTTTCAACCAAAATTATAGTAGAAGGGTTAATCTTGGTCTTCTCATACTCAATAAACAAAGTAACTACTTCCAGACTGATAATTCTAGCAATAGAGGGACACAAGACTAGTCAAAATATTCCTCAAACCAATATTTTGTATATCTCAATTTTAGCACCTAGATTAGAATTCTTTGCAATCAACAGTTCCTCTATTTGTTTCCACCTCAAACTCCTAGAGTTATTTTTTTTCTCTATATGGGTTTATTTGATGGATTCCCAATAGCTCGGTAAGCTCTTCCATAGTATCCTTAATTCTTTGGTGAAAGTATATGATGCAATTATAATATTCGATATTTTTACCCATATTTACCTAGTATTTTGCCTATGTTTTCTTTTTTTATATAAAATGTCTTTATATTCTTTGTTTTATGTTTTGAAGACACTTTTGGATGTAAGATTAAAAAAAGAAGATAAATTGGAGATAATTGGCAGATTTGACCTCCAATTGATGTTTTGTGTAAAGCTTGAGCTTTAGAGGTCGAAATGAAGTGATTCTAGTAGCATTAGAAAACTAACATCCATACTTTTCTATACATATATGGAAAGAAAATAAAAATAGAAAGAGCATGGAAATCACAACCTTCAAAGATAAATCTCGCATTCCGCCAGTGTTGACCTTCAGTCATTCTGACTTGAATATCTTGATCTAAAGAAGTCCATTTAATGCTAACTTAATTTTGGTGGACTCCTGACTCGAAGACCTATCATTCTACCAAATTGTAGCAGCAAAAGATCTTATATGAGAGAGCTATGATTTTTCTAAGATGACATATAAATTCTGTCAGTAGACAAGTTTTATGAAGAAACAAGTCCAAAGTACTTCTCAAAGCATCCAAACTGACATCCAAGTCTTTATTTCGGCAATTTAGCTCCTCTAAGTCAAAAGTCAAAGCTTGAAGATTTTATGCAAGAATATTTTTTCTATTTTAAGGAAAATAGTTATTGAAATACTTAAACATAAATTGTCTATTTAGGAAAGAATTATTTTGTAGGAAAGGGGGCTTAGAGTTTCTTATCAAATAAAAATAAAGAGAGAAAGGAAAAGGGGCAGCCAGAAAAATGAAGAAAAACACACCATTTCCTCCAAAAACCCTAAATTATGCATTCTTCTTTCCTATTGATTCCTATTGATTAGTTGTTCAATAAACATGCAAGGCTAAACTCTTTTTCTTGGTTGCAAGGACATATAAACCTTAAGATTTCAAGAACTATAAGATTTTTTTCACCTTTTCTTTTTAGTTTATATGATGAACATGCTTGTTTTCTTATGTTTATTTCCTATGATTGTTTATTTTAATTGCTAGAGCGGACTCTAAGTTATTATTGTAAATAATTTATTGCTAAGTTTGCTATCAAAATCGGAGTTTTGACATATAAACTTGTGAAGCAACTGAGATTAATAGTGGTGGTGGATCTAGGTTATTAATCTTAAGGAAAACATTCGATCAAATCAAACATAGACTGCAGATATTTATGTTGTCTAGATTAATCAACTTATCTAGTTCTTAAGGCTGCCATTGAATTAAATTATTAGTGCGGGCACTGTGATTGTTTGATGGTTAGGATTAGTTATATGATGGATCTGTTAACTAACCAATGTTAAGAAAAGATAAATTTTTAGAACATAAATTGATGTATCGTTTCAATGACCGGTTCTGATTTTTGTAGATGGACGTCTACTTGAAACTAAGATTTGTTCACTTGATAGTTTTCTGATTTATTTAATTTTTTAATTCTGCTATAGCTAAGATAACCTCCAAACTCCCCCCCAATTGCATATCATCTAGCATAAAAATCTAGACTAAACCTTTCTCGTGGGATTGACCCCTTACTTGCTCTATACTATCTTGTTTATTTAAGCTAGGATAATTAATTTGTGTGATCGTGACATCGCAACAATATACCTTATAGACATCTTCAGGGAATTCTATCAAAACATCATATTCTTCGATAGTGGGCACCATATCGATATTCCCGAATGTAAAGCGTCGATAATTAGAATCCCAAAAATGAATCAAGGCTTTTATAGCTAATGGAAGCACTGGAAATTTTAAAAAGTGCAAAATTCTCCCATATATCTTGGTAAATTATGTCTCATCTACTGAATACTTGGTGAGTAGAAACAACTAGTTGGCATCATTTATTACATACTTACATCCTTGAGCAGCGGTATCCCATTGATATCCAATCTAGGGCAGTCTCTCTCGCTCATTTGCAATGATTCAGATTCAAACTCATACTTAACAGTTGTGATCTCATGATTAATGACTATTATGTCACCCAAAAGTTCTGTAATAAAGATGCTACACGTTAAGCTTGCTTTAGTGAAATTACACAAGGAACAACCTAAAGGGTATGTTTTAGCCATTAAGTGTGTCATAACCCAATTTTTGACCATTTTTATTTTAATTGTTTTATTTACTAAAAGAATTAAAAGAAAAAATGATGATGAAAGATAATAATAATAAAATGAATTAAAATTCGGGTTAAGGGAAAAATGATTGGAAGTTTTGGGGTTTAATTAAACTTTGAAAATTAATCTAGTTAAGCTTGGAATTAATTTAATTAATCCGATTAAGGGTTTAATTAGAAAATTGATAAATTTTTAGACTTAATTAAGCTTGAAATTAATTTAATTCATCCAATCAAGGGTTTAATTGGAGAATTGATAAGTTTGGAGATTTAATTAAGCTTAAAATTAATTTAATTAATCCAATCAGGGGCTTAATTGAAGAATTGATAAGTTTTAGACTTATTTGGACTTTGGATTTAATTAAATTAATGAAATCAGGGACTTAATTGAAGAAATATCAAAGTTTGGAGTTTAATTGGGGTCTAAATTGCAAAAATTAAAATCCAAGGACCAGCTTGAAAATAGCGCGGAAATGTAAGGATTTGATTACATTTTAACCAGGGGGTTGATTGCAAAATTACAAGAATTACAAGGATTAAATTGAAAGCAACCTTTAGACCTGGAAAACGGAGTCGTTTCGCAGTGACTGTTCACTGTCTTTTTCCTCAGCAACGGCTCCGCCATTGATGGCAGAGACATTTCATCCGTTGGCAGCCACCGTTACGTTTCATCATTGAAGGTGCTTAAAGGATCGGTTGCAGGGCATTTATGAGGCCGGCTGTTACCACAGATTTTGGGTCTTATAAATGGAGAAGGAATCACAGAGCAGGGGAGAAAAAAAAACAAACAAACTGAAGCTAAACCCAGACGAAAAAACCAGAAACTGGAGAAAAGAATAGAGGAAAAACAGAGCATAAATCCAGAGAGAGCAGTAATACACAGAGAGACAGAGAGAACAAGATAGCAGTAATACACAGAGACGAGTATTGGCTCTGCCATTGCCTTCGTCCCTGCAAACAACGAAAACCTAGAATCAAAACAAATTCCCAGCAGGCCAGCCTCTTCATCATCTTCTCGGTTTCAAAAGGCCGCTAAAAAAAAAGCAAAAGGAACACGCAGACGAGCGCAAATAGAAGGAAGATAAAGGGGAGCAATAGGCGAGAATCCATCAGCGCTGTAAGCATCTTCGCCTCCCGAAGCAGGTACGCTCTTTCCTTTCTCCTTTCATTCTCTGCATATTGTGTTTGTAAACACTGTGCGAAGGTAATTTAATTACCTTCGCACAGTGCAGCACGCGTGAAGTTACTTCACGCGTGCAAGACTTAGCCCAGCCAGGTCACTGGCTTGGGCCAGTGACCGGGCCGGGCTGGCTGGGTCTAGCCCAGCCCATGTGGGTTGAGCTGGGCCCAGCCCCCCAAAAATAATAAAAAATAGAAACAAACATAAAAAATATAAAAGGCAAAAAAAATATAGAAAAATAAATAGAAAAATAAAAAAGGGTAGAAAAAAATAAAAATGTATATGCATGAATAAAAATAATGTAAATTTATTGGTTTATTCACTGACGCCAGAGTCGGGAATAAAAATACCGGTTTAAATTTATATTATTTTTATTCGTTGTATTTTATTTTATTTAGCTAGAAAAATAAAAAAATATGTGCATGCGTAAAAATAAATTTATTTTATTTGTTTATTCACTGACGCCAGAGTCAGGAATAAAAATATTGATCCAAATTTATTTTATAGCTACGTAATATTTACCAACGCCAGAGTTGGAATTATTCGTAGTTGAATATTCACTGGCGCCAGAGTCAGGAATATTGCAAGTAAACCATCAGAGCACAAACCAATAAATATCTAGCAATTTAAGACAAAATCAGCAATGCAGTCTGCCTTAAGCAGAACGTTTAAGGGGTGATAATATCTTCCCTTTTACGTAACCAATCCCGTACCATAGAATCTCTGTTGACCAGTTAGGGTTCCTAGTGACCATAATACTAGGTGGCGACTCCTTAAACAAGATATTTTCCCTTAAAAGAACAAGATGCCAGATATATGTTCTTTTTCCATAATCAAGATTATTTTTAGGGCCGCCGCGATGTCGGGTGCGACAAAGTGCATGTGGTAGGTTACTATCTAGTCTCAAAGGGTCTTTTACATGCTTAGTGATTGTTCTTGAAATGTCGATATAGAGATTACAAGTAGTGTGAAAATAGAGGCCCTACGTGATATCAGATTGGCATACCAACCACTATCGAGTAAACAATCAAGCGAGAGTTAGATAGTTTTACGAATCTTATCCAGGCTAATGTCATTGGGGGTACCATTACTTCTCCATTTAACCTAAAATTGATATCACAAATATTTAAAATAAAATGAGTGGTATGTGAAGGCACAAATCCATATCCAATATGTGCATGATGACATGAATAAATATGCATGCTAAAGCTGTGAAAATAAAAACAGATAACCAAATAAACAGAACATACAAACTTTTTTAGCAATTAACAAGGTGAAGGCAAAGCTTAGTCTAAAAAAAATCCCCAGTAGAGTCGTTATTCTATCGCACCCAACATCGTGGTAACCTTTAAAAATTTTATTTGGGAAAAAGAACAGATATCTGACATCTTGTTCTTAGATGGGAAAAAGTCTAATTTAAGAAATCGCCAACTAGTATTATGGTCACTAGGAACCCTAATTGGTCAACAGAGATTCTATGGTACGAAACTGAGTACGCAAAAAGAAAAGATATTATCACCTTTTAAATGTCTTACCTGAGGTAGGCTGCATTGCTGGTTTTGTCTTAAATTGCTAAGGGTTTGTTTTGTTTTGTTTTGATAGTCTGCTTATAATATTTTTGACTCTGACGCTAGTGAATATTTGACTACGGATACTTTCAATTCTGGCGTTGATAAATATTATGTAACCAAAATAGTAGATATTCATAACTCTAACGCCAGTAAATAAACCAGTAAAATTTGAATTAAAAGCAAAGCATACATATATTTTTTCATGAAAAAAGATAGGTATGTAAAGCATACTAGTTCGCATCTCATAATAAAAATCCATAAATTAAATATATAGCAAAATCATAAAAAAAAGAGCACAAATGACACTCGAATAAATTCAAAACATCCATAATTTTTTTTGAAACCTTTCATAAACGTACTTGGAGCTACTACTGAGGTCGAGGTCGAGGGCGTGCTGCTGTAATACAACGATCTCCTCTTTTGTTTCTGTCTTTTGTCTTTCCTCTCGCGCCTTCGGGATCTTCTCCTGGGATGCTTTGGTTCTGGTGCAGTTGCTACTAAAGATGGAGGCCTGAAGTGATGGTGTCTGGACAATGCTTCTTCCTCCCTTTCCCGTTTTTTTTTAATTCTTCTCTCTGCTCTTTTTTTTCCTGTTGTTTCTCTCCCGTGTTTTTGTCTCCTGCTCTCCCTGTGTAGTTTTCCCTCTCTCTGTTTTCTTGTCCCAGTCTCTCTCTGTTTTCGTCTGCCTTCTATCTCTTTCTTCTTATCTGGTATGTGGCCTTTCTTTGGCTTTTATAATGCAAGAGAATGCCTTATGTTCATCCACCCGAGACCAACAGTTATTTATTACTAAGACCTCCATTTCTTCTAAATACTGACGTATTTGTAATGGATATTGTTTATATAGCTACTGGTGTTATATTAATTATTTTTCAATACTTATTATTATAAATATTTTTAAAAAATATGCAGATTAGATTAATAAATTATTAATTAAAACATATTATTATTATTATTATTATTATTATTATTATCATTATGTAGGAAAATTACCCAGAGCATTTATATAGTTTACTCCATTTTATATTTTGTCTCTATTATCTCAAAAATTACAATTTCAATTTTGATTTCGATAAAAAAAAAATGAATCTACTCTCTCTCTCACACACATATATAAACAGGAACAACCAAATTTGATATTCAAAAAAAAGAAAGAAAAAAAAAACTTTATCAATCAAAATCTAATTTATTTCTTCTCTCATCTCTCATAACACAATCCTTAAACCCCAAATTGATTTCAACCAATCATCCATCACAACTTCCCTGCTTTCAGGATCTCCTGAAGCTACTGGTTTCTCCTTCGTAGTTTCTTTCTCTGCCTTATTAATTTCAGTAGAAATCACTTTTGACATAGATCCACTTTCATCTTCTTTGTGTTCTTTACTCTTTAGGAGGCTCCTCCTCCTCCTCTTCTTCCAGTAAAGGTGGCTCTTGCTCTAGACTCGTTACTACTGTTGGCCTACATGGATTTAGTTTAAGGTTGGCAGGTCATTCTCTTAGAGCTGCTACAGCTTCTTTACTAACAATCATGCTCCGTAAAAAGTCAAGGAACTTGGTTTTATCCCTAACATCATTACCGTTATTGGCTATGCAGCTTTGGTCAATCTCTATACCACTAAAATTATGAAACATTCTTATTTCGTTTACAAGAATGAGAGATTTAACAATCATGGTCATGGTCCTTCACGCAATTCATATCATATCTTTGGCTCTCGGCAACCTTGGGATCAATATAATTTGTAGCCATGTTCACGGTGTCAAATGTGTGATAATTAGGATTATTTAGCCACCTTTTGCCCTCCTTAGCCAATATATAACTACAATTATGAAACATTCTTATTTCGTTAACAAGAATGAGAGATTTAACAATCATGGTCATGGTCCTTCACGCAATTCATATCATATCTTTGGCTCTCGGCAACCTTAGGATCAATCTAATTTGTAGCCATGTTCACGGTGTCAAATGTGTGATAATTAGGATTATTTAGCCACCTTTTGCCCTCCTTAGCCAATAATAAATTTTGGTCTGATGGTGGATAGAATCTTTAATCAGTTGGCTCAATCAACTTGATTGTCTTCATAGTTTTCACTCTGGTTCAACTAGTTCTGGTTCTCTTGATTGGCACCTGTTACAAAGAGCTACTCATCATATTACTCTAGATATTTTCACCTCTAAGTGTGCTCTATCAATGACTCAGAAAAATAATGGTTTTGAGTAACCCTTCTTTCCTTTCTTCTTTTTGATTTTGGTGAAGAAATATTTGTCTACAACGAATCTTAAAATCTTGATCTTGCATTTTGAAAATAAAAATTATGTCAATATGAGTTTAAAATAATTTTCTTTTGAAATCTTGCAACTCCCTGTTTTTTTTTTCTTGGAAAGGAGATGATTTGTTCTTATATCGACAATATTGTCATTGGTGAAGGTACATCATGAGGTGACCTTCTGCTTTTGCAGGTTGTAAAGTGAAGAGCTTGAGAAAAAGCTCGAGGTTTTATTTGAGAAAAATCTCTCTTTTTGAACACTTATTTTATCAGCATGAATAATAATGAGTAACTTGTTCTCGATGTTATGACTCTTATGAAAAAATACTCTTTGCATTTTGAGAGCATCATTTATTGTTCCAGGTTGCTTGCTTGTTTGATTAGAAAGAACTTCTATAGGTACATAACATGGGTTGTGGTTTTTGGCCATAAAAGAAAGGATTCATAAGGCTCAAAGAGTGTTTTAAGGTTTCAAAGACTGATGATCACTATTAGCAGTTCGACTCTTATATCTCTCATCTTTTCTTTAGTCGCTCTTATTTGATTTGTCCTTTTTCATTGTTTTGGTCGAGATATACTCATTTTGTTTTTGCTATCACTTTTTCTTGTGATTTGGGATTTGGGCATGCCCCCTAACATTTGAGTTTCTTGGGCTCTTTTACCTTTTTGGCTTTCTCACAGCTTTGTCATCATTATTGATCCTTGAAATTTCACTTGCCCCTAATATGGGGTGTGATCCTAGTTGAGATTTTTCATGAAAAAAAATTATTCACGCTCAACAAGGAATCACAAGGGATATATTCATTTTAGAATGTGAAATGGATAATTAAGATGGTCTTTTTTCATTTTAAGCGCAAGCAATTAAGATCAATAAACTTTGATTTCGTCTAGTGTGATGTTTTGGACTTTGCAAAGAGATGTATTTCATGAGTCTATGAATAATGGATCCACTACATATAATTATGCATACATTTAAAATGCTTGGCTCAAGAGTCATGGTATGAGGGTGACTATTCATTTTTCTATTCATATACTTTGGTTTAGAATTTAGTCACTCCAATTAAAGAGTTGCTTGATTCATTTGTCATTCTACAAGTAGAATGTCAAAAAGTTGTTTTAAATAAACACCAAATCATTTTTAAAATCAAAATGCAAGTTCAATTTTTTTTCAAAATTCCATTGGCGGAAAAGATGTTGGTAAAATAAATGAATTGAGTTTATGAGATCAATGCAAGGCTACAAAAGTGTATTTGTGAGTTCAGGGAACCTCTTTCAGGATTTATGACAGCGTAAATCAAAGAAAGAGACACAATTGAAAGGCAAACTTATTATTTCATTGAAGAGGCTTAGCAATGAAGACTTTATGCCAAGACCTTGGGCTATAACTTCTAGCAAGGTAATACAAAAGGGCTAAATACTTAGCAACCATTGATTGAAATTTTCTATCCCAATCGTTCATCTCTTATGAACTCCTCGACAGGGGCATCTTTTCAATAGTCAGTTGGGGTCATATGTAGATCATTCTTAACCTAATGACACTAAAGCTTTATCTTCAAGATACTTGATTTCTAGGAACCAATGTGAAAAATGTTAGCTATTGGAAGGGTAGGTGTTTTTGGTAGTTATTTCTCTTGCCTTTGTAACCACCTTCGGTATTGTGAACCTTAGTGTCCTTCCTTTTTCCAATGAAACCTTTCTTCCCAGTTGGGTCAACAATCTTACCTAACCCGATGACTTGTTCAATCCTCTTAGCTATAACAACCAGGTCAATGAAATGTTGTGAAGAGCTTCTAACAAGATATTCAAAGTACAAGGATTTAAAGTTATTGGAAAATAAATTGATCATCTCTTTTTTCAACAAAGGAGGATTAACTTGTGCAACTACCTGATGTCATCTTTGGGCATATTTTCTTATGTACTCCTTGTTGTTCTTTTCCATGACTTGCAAGCTTGACCTATCAGGGCCCACATCCATATTGAACTTATATTGCCTAATAAAAGCATCAACTAAGTCCTTCTACTTTTTCACCTTGGTATTGTCCAACCATATATACCAAGTAAGGGTAGCGTCACTCAAGTTGTCTTGAAAGAAGTGAATCAACTTATCATTAACCACCTCAGCCATTTTGTTGCAGTATGCTTTGAGATGAGTTATAGGGAATTGAGTTCCAATATATTTAACTCTAAACTTTTTTAGAATGACCACGTTAGGCACTAAACACATCTCAACAACTTTTATGGGATCATATAGGTTAATCCCCTTAAATGTCTTCATCCTTTGCTCTAGGGTAGCCCATTTTTTCAGACCATCTTTTTTTACCATCTTGTCCTTTTGAGGTTCCTTCACTATAAATTCGATGGTAGACAACATTATAATAGAATATGCTAGTTGAGCAAATTAGGAATACATGGTCTGTTGAGATTCAAGTGATACCTCATTTTCTCCTAGATTCTATAGATTGAAGGGAGTTGTAGGCATCTGTGGAGGTTGGGCTGTGAATTTTGCTTTTTTAGATTTAGATCCCAAGGCCTTTTCAAGTAGACTAGTAAGCTTCGTGACTTCTTCTCTAAGACTTTCTAGCTTTTTTTAATGTTAGGCTTCCAACTAGGCTCTTTCTTTGTTTTCCATTTGTCTTTTTCACAGTCAAGTGTTATAAGTGTGTTTCAATGGGGAACCTATATTTCAACTTCTAAATGAAAATTATGCAATTTTGCACAAATGATGATGTTATCAACAAGGAAAATGCAGATTCAATGTGGACTCGCCCTTCATAGGGTGACAACGATCGTTATTCATGGATTTTAAGAGCCTAATGATGTCATCACGCCAACAAGGGCATCCTTGTCCAGCCTTGCTTAAGTTTGAGATTTTGATAAACCTTTCGGCTTTCAATTCAAGTCAGTTCCTTTTTGTCAACCATAACAACTCAGACTTTTATATTCTATGTGATGACAATTTGCCACCCAATGGTCTTGGAATTCAAGATGCCACATGTTGGCCTTGCCATGGTGAGATTACATAGGTACAACCTAGTAGGTAGGTTCTAGTCATTAAGCACATCAAGGGGGTAGGTTACTAACTAGTCTCAAAGGGTCTCTTACATGCTTAGTGATCGTCCTTGAAAGGTCGATATAAGGCTTACAAGGAGTGTGAAGATAGAGGCTCTAAATAATATCAAATAGGCATATCAACTACTTCCAAGTAAATAATTAGGTGAGAGTTGGATTGTTTCACAAGTCTTGCCCAAGCTAAAGCCATTAGGATACCGTTACTTCCCTATCTATCCTAAATTTAAGGTGTGTGGTCTTAAAGTGATGTATGGAAATATAAACAAGGATGCATGCTAAAACAATAAAAGCAAGAAAATAAACCAATAAGCATAACAAACAAGATAGAAATAATAAGACAAAAGGCAAAGTTTAGTCCTAAAAGTCCCCAGTAGAGTCACCATTCTATCGCACTCGACATCGCGGTGACCTTTAAAAATTAAATTGTGGAAAAGAACATATTTATGGTATCTTGTTCTTAGATGGAAAAGGTCTTATTTAAGGATTCTCCACCAAGTATTATGGTCACTAGGAACCCTAACTGGTTAACAAAGATCTTATGGTACAAGACTGGTTACGCAAAAAGAAAGATATTATCACCCCTTAAGTGTCCTATCTTAGGTGAGCTGCATTATTGATTTTGTCTTAAATTGCCAAGAGTTTGTTGGATTATGCTACCAATGGTCTGCTTGTAATATTCCTGACTCTAGCACTAGTGAATATTCGAATACAAATACTTCCAACTCTAGTGATGGTAAATATTACATAACACAAAAAAACATGATATTCCTGACTCTAGTGCTAGTGAATAAACTAGTAAAATTTGAATTGAAAGCAAAGCACACATATTTATTTTATTTTGTAATATATATAAAAATGACAAGTATGTGTCACATACCAGATTCGAATTTTACAGCAAATATATAGTGAAATCATCAAAAAAGGAAAAAAAAAAATGTGAGGGACCCACAAATAAATTCAAAAGGATCCACAAATTTTTTTTGGAATTTTCTGATATTACAAAAGAGCTCGTTTGGCTAGATATCAAAACAAATGGGACAACAAATAAAGGAGATTGACATAAGGGTGTTTTTTGCCAAACACACCCTTAGCCCAAAACAAATTAGGTTGGGCCCAGCCCGACCTCAACTTTTTTTCTGTTTTTGGTTGGGTCCATCTCAGCCGGGTTAGGCTGGACCCAGCTAGGCAAAACAGCACACATGCGTGAATTATTCATGCATGTGTGTTGCTCAGTGCGAAGGTAATTATAATTACCTTCGCACAGTGTTATGTAACTATAAAAGAAAGTGAGGAAGAGAAAGAACTTACCTAGTGCGGGGAGGCGAAGTCGAAGACAATGGCGATGGTGTACTTTGGATCCCTCTGTTCCTCCTTCCATTTTCTTTCCCTCTGGTTCTTTCTTGTCTTTTGCTTTCTCTCGGTGCATCCTTTGTTTGTGTTAGTTTGTTTTGGTCTATGTATCTCTATGTTTTTCTCTCCTTTGATCTTCTTCTTCGTTTGCTCCTCCCCTTGTTTCTCCTCTGTATTTCTTTTCATGTTTGTATTTCTCTGCTTTGTTTCTTCTGTTTTTGTTTCTGTTTTATCTTTCGTCTTTCAGTCCGTCCTCCCCTTGTTCTTTTTATCATGTGCTTCCCTGTTTTCCTCTTTCGTGTCTCTATTTCCTGGGGTTTTCTGTTCGTTCGTCCTATGTCTTTCTTTCACCCTAACTGTCATAGCCTTTCTCTGGCTTTTATAAAGCCAGAGAATGCCATGCGTTCGTGCCTCAGTAATGGCATGCATCGTGGGGGCAAGAGGGATGTTACCACGATTTACTGCCATTTCCGCTGAACCAGGATGAAGGAGATGAACAATTTGCTTTGAAACAACGATGTTTTGGGATGGGAATGGCCATTTGCAATTTGGTCACTGAATTTTTTAAATTTGGTAATCAAGCCCCTTATTTAGGAAATTCCTTTTTTTTATTTCGCCCCTAGATAAATTGCAATTGGACCCTTGAATTTCGGCGCCATTTACAAAATGGTCATTAGTTTCTAATTTAATCAATTCAATTCTTAATTGACTCTTTAACTTTTAATTCTTTCAAAATTACCCTTGAAAAAATCAATTAAACTCTCTAGTACCCCCACCTTTTCACTTTTATCCTTGAACTTTAATTTCTTGCAATTTTGACCTGAATCAACCCTAAAATTTGGTATTTCTTCAATTAAGCCCCTGATTTCATTAATTAAACTAATTCCAAGTTCAATTAAGTCCCCAAACTAATCAATTCTTCAAATAAGCTCCTGATTTCATTAATTAAACTATTCCAAAGTTTAATTAAGTCCCCAAACTTATGAATTCTTCAATTAAGCTAACAAAATTGACTTGTATATTTATAATTTCATCCTTATTAGTCCTCAAAACTTTCATTTATTTATTTATTGAAAATTCAAAAATTAGGTTATGATAGCCACGTTTGGCAAAACCATCTTTTCTTTCCCCAGAAAACTGTCAAAATTGACTTAAGGGTGTGTTTGCCAAACACCCCCTTAGGCTGAAAAATCCTTAGTAAAAAGTTGTCCAAACAAACAAAGCTTTAAATACTTGAGCCAAAACAAAACCAAACGAGTTAACTCAGAGACACTAGTTTAACCATGAACTGAACCAAAAACCAAGGTTTGACCTAAAAACTAAACCGAAACAAAGGTTTAAATTAAAATAAAATAAAAGTTGAAATTAACAGAAAACATAAATTTTTTTGTAGAAAAATAGATTAAACACTCAAATCATGAAGAACATTCATCAAGAACCAAGTAAACACAAATCTCAATCCAGACAAGTTTTTGTGCAATCAAAGGCAGGGTTTTATTTGAAATCATACAAGGATCTATAATCTACCATCCATTCACTTCAGTTATCAAATAATCAACACATTTTATCAAAATAATTTTTGGTTTAAAACCGAAACTCTAGGATTAAAACCCGTAGAAACTTGTTATTGATGTAAATAAACTATTGATTATATCTACTTGTCAAGTTGCCTGAATGGTTTAGTGCAAAGAATTGGAGCAAAACTGGTCCAAATCATAAGGTTAAGACAATGTTCTTTCTAATAGCATAAAAAAACCAAACCTAGCAACCCAAAAATTCCCAGCCTACTGTTAAACCCAGAACTAGCCTTTTAGGCTTCTGAAACATACTTGAACTAAAACAGAATTCATGTTTATGTTAATGTCTTGATTATGCATATATGATTGAAGAACTTGTTTAAAAGTGAAATGAAGTGATGGAATGTGCAGAATTGTGATCTTGTTAAGCCTTTAAAGACATGTTTCGAACTAAAACAGATATCCATACCATATTGATGCTTTGATTTTGTTTATGTGATTGATGATTTTGCATGATTATGAACCAAGTGAATGAAGATGTGATTATAGCATGTTGTTGTGAATATACTTGTGATAGAAATGATGAATTGCATGTGTAAATTAGGGAGAAAATGAACAACAATGTCCGGCCAAAGAAAAAGGGAAAACCATGAAGAAAACTTTGCATGATGAGCACCCTTAGGGAAACAAGACATAGGATGGAAATGAAACCCTTGTATAATATGAAATTACTATTAATTTGTGTTGATGAATTGGTATGTTATAATTGAAAACATAAAATGGATGATTGTGGCAACATTAAGTTTCAGTCTTGAAATGATGGTTAAGAGAACCTTTGGAAAATGTACTTGTTGAGACTTGGTTGTGTAATGCTTGATAACCTTATGATAAATTTGGATGTGATTTGGTTACGATCTATGTTCACCTAGGTTGGGGTGTCTTATAAAGGGGAAAGTTTAGCGTAGACTTTATACGTAACCTAGGGGAAAAGTAGAACCAGAAATGACTCAACTTTTGTTGACGACTTCTAAGTCAACAGCGACTCAGTTTTCATGAACGATTTTTATTCCAACAGTGACTTAGTTTTCATTGACAATTTCTAAGTCAGCAGTGAATTAGTTTTCGCTAATGAATTCTGGTTCAGTAATGACTTAGTTTTCGTTGATGATTGTCAAGTCAGCAGTGAATTACTTTTTGTTGACGAATTCTAGGTCAGCAGTGACTTAGTTTTCGTTGATGATTTTTTATGCCAGCAGCAACTTAGTTTCGCTGATGATTTTCTGTATCGAAAGTGACTTAATTTTTGCTGATGATTTCTAGGTCAATAGTGACTCAGTTTTCGTTGATGATTTCTTGGTCAATAGCGACTTAATTTTGCTGATGATTTTCTGGGTCAATAGTGACTTACTTTTTGCTGATGAATTCTAGGTCAATAGTGACTTAGTTTTTGCTGATGATTTCTAAGTCAGTAGTGAATTAGTTTTCGCTGACGAGTTCTAAGTTAGCAATGACTTAGTTTTTGCTGATGATTTTCTATGTTAGCAGTGACTTAGTTTTCACTGATAATTTTCTATGCTCGCAACAACTTAGTTTCATTGATGATGTTCTGTGGCAGCAGTGACTTAGTTTCACTGATGAATTCTAGGTCAGTAATGACTTAGTTTTCGTTGATGATTTTCGCTGCTAGTATAGTTTCTATACTAGCAGCGACTTAGTTTCACTGACGATTTTCTGTGTCAATAGTGACTTAGTTTTTATTGCTGAAATGTCATACCAGAAACAATCTAGTTGTTAGTTATGATCCTAGCATCAGCTTGACCTAATCCCACTATGAAACTCGAGAATTAAACACTAAGATTTTCGTGGGTAACATACATTAAAAATTAAGAAGAATGTCTAGTTATGATGACTTTCATTGTATGATTATATGATGTGTGGAACACTTAAATGTGAATATGTGTAATCTTGGGATATGTATGGTATTGGTTTATGTGATTACTGAATCCGAATATGTTGATTAGTGATTTGATGTGTCAGGTGGTGCGACCAGGATCGGACCTTCGACCAAAAAAGGACACCCCATGAGAGAAACAGGTAGGTGGTCTTCACTCTCTTCTTAAATAATATCGATTCTCTGAAATGATTTTGTTATAAAAGAATTGTTTCTACCTTGTTATGACTACTAAATCGCTCATGGAATAATTGATTAGGTATTGTGAATAGCCTTGGCTAATAGCATCCAAGATGGATGACCAGTTTGGATATTGTGATTAGCTTCGACTAATGGCATCCGAGATGAATGACCGGGTTTGGATATTGTAATTAGCTTCGGCTAATGGCGTCCGAGATGGATGACCGGGTTTGGATATTGTGATTAGCTTCGGCTAATGGCATCCGAGATTGAGATGGATGACCGAGTTTGGATATTGTGATTAGCTTCGGCTAATGGCATCCGAGATTGAGATGGATGACCGGGTATGGATATTGTGATTAGCTTCAGCTAATGACATCCGAGATGGATGACCGGGTTGGATATAATGATTAGCTTTGGTTAATGGCATCTGAAATGGATGATCAAAATGGATATAGTGATCTAGCTTCGGTTAGTGGCATCCGAATTGGATGATCGGGTTTGAGTAATGTGATTCATCATGGTTAGTGGTGTCCGTAAAGGATGACCAGGTCAAAGTGAAGTATTTAACCACGACCAATGTATCAACTTCGGTCCCTGCAACTCCTATGGATAGGTCAGGACGTGTGAGTAAGGATAATATAGTTGACGAAATAGTAAGGGTTGTATTATGTATATATGAAGTAAAGAAAGGAATATACTCATTTAGGTTAATAAGGGGAAGTAGCGCTAATATTCTTTTAGTTATTTATTGTTATGTTAAGATTGTTTATGATTCTTGTATTCATTTTGTACTGTAACATGGATATCACATAACCAAAGTGTGTAAGAATCTCGTTCCATGGGTCCACATGTTTTGATATGAACTATGTATCCGCATGTTTTAGATTTTATGTATTTTGTATAAACAAATGTACTAATTGTGAAATTATCGATCGACACTTTTGTAAAGACCTGTAATGATAACTATAATAGAACATAAATGTGGACTTATGAATATGTAAATATAATGTTACGGATATATGTATTGGTTATTCTCTTTTATTGGGATGTTGAATTATGAAATCTTTTATTGCACTATACCAATGAATGAATTCTATTTGTTAAATCCCTAAATACTGTTGTGAGAAGCATCGATAATGTGATGACATATAAAAAAATTACCATCAATTTTGGTCATTTTGAATAAACATCGGATCATAAAATGATAAGAAACCTCAAGCTATTACAGAGCATCCGGAGTCGGGACATCAGCGGAAAGAGCCCGAGCATCAGATGAGGTAGGTGTTGGTACCTTAAACTTGTTTACTTTAGTTGTTTGATTTTCTTGTTAAATTAATGTTCGCAAATTAGAAGGAAATTAAAGGTTGGTACTAAGACCATGAATTTGATAAAAATGATTGTTGGAGAATATGATTGAAATGAAGTTTGTGATGGGTGATGATGGATAAAGGTATTATGGAAAATATAACTTAGTTGTCCATAGGAAACAGAAGCTAAGGGATAGTGAAGTAACTTAATCGTCCATGAAGTCGTAGATTAAGGAAATGAAAATTTAAACTTAGTTATATGTAATTACATCATAATCCCCCAAATATTAGGGAAGTCATAAATGATTTGACTTAACCTTTCAGTGATCAGTTTATCAGTGTAATTATTATCCTTTCATCAACAATGTTCCAATTTTGACATTATAGCATGGAGCGTGTCTACTATATCAAGTCATGTTGTTCTCAACATCATAGTCATTGATTCTTTGAATAAGATTTGAAACTATTTTCAAATCTCGTTCCGTCTTATGCAAGGATTTACAATCAATACTATTTGAGAACACGTAGAACATTTTGTTCAATTCACCTAAAGTGATGAATCCTCTCTTGATTACTTAAATACTTTTATATAGTTCATGTTATACCCCATATCTGCCTATTTGTTATCCTTAATTAAGACAACATGTAGCACAATTAAAAGATAATACTCTCTATATAAGAAAACTTAGTGATCTAGAGTTTAAGGATCACTTACATAACTGTCATCTGACAAACATCTATATATTAGTTGTAGGTTTCCCTCATACCTCAACTTATAAGAACAACTGCTTCCTTTCATAAAGGAAAAATATAATATATATCAGTCTCAACAACTCTAATTAATATTCAGTCTTCATATACATTGAACCATGAACATTTAGGAACAATGCTTTGATACAATAGGAATCCCATAATTATAACTTTATAATTTTCTTTGCAAACCATTTTTTTCCTAAGAAATTTATCTTTACTATAGATTCATTAATAAAATATTATATTCATTAATAAAATATTTGATAAATATCAAAAATAAATTAGTCTTTATTAATAAATTAAATATATTTACATGAACAAAGTCAATGTCACGTGTAACTAATTGATTAGCTACAAGGCCTGTACACTAACATAAACATTTATAAACTCTAGTCTTTTCTATGACATATTTTGTATAGCATGCCTTTATGATGATAAACTACCAATCCATGCTAATTATTTTTTACTACAATCTCATTATGATAAACTAAGCATATTTGCACACTAGTCTAATATATTTATAACCTTTGGTTCTACAATCTTAAGGCTTTAATTTTGTATATATTACACATTGTTTGGTTTATCATATAGGAAAAAAATATTAATCATATAGATTTATTTTAATATTATATGTTTTAATTTATAGCTTTTTGGTTTGCTTATAGCTTACTTTTTATTTCTTTATTTAATTTTAGAAATTTGTTATATATCTTTATTTTAATATTATGATTTATATTCTAAAATTGTAATTCTTGCAATTTATTCGAATCTCTTATAGTTGTTGCATGGTATATATTTCATGAACTAAGCTTTTATAAACAATATTTATATCTTTGTTTAGTTTATACATGTTACTTGCATACTTGTTGGTATAATCATGCATTTTGTCTTTCTTGTTTAAACATAATGTTTTGACATAATGCATGTTTAATTTGAACTAACACAAACAAAAGTGTTTATTTTTATCTTGTATAATTTAAATATTTTTGTTTATCAAGTTTTTCTATTTCAAGTTTTATATTATTTTACTTGCTTATTGTAGAGCTAAAATAGTTATTTATAAATATTATTGGTTATTTTTTTATAATTTATATCATGTTTTACTCGAGAATTGGTTTTTCCAACCAATATTGCTTCAACAAGTAGTATTTTGGTAATGAGAATCCCATCATCATATTTTATAGTGCATAGTGAGAAACCTGAAAAGTTCAATGGATTGAACTTTGAATGATGACAATATAAAATGTTGATTTATGTGTCCACCTCAAACTTGGTTAAGTTCTTGTAGGAAAAATATTAAGTTGTCAAATAATGAATTTAATTTCATTATTATGATAGTGGATGCATGGAATTATAATGATTTCACGAATTAAAAAAAAACATTTTGAATAGATTAAACAATACACAATATGATGTGTATAGTTCAATTAAGAGTGCATAAACACTTTGAAAAGCTCTTAACAAAAAGTTCAAGGTTAAAGTTGTTGTTATGAAAAGGCTCATAGTCGGTAAATTTCTAAATCTAAGAATGACATCAAAGTTATCTGGTTAGATTTGTTCATATACAACATTTTTCATGTATATGTTATTGTTTACATATATAAAAAGTTAGTGCAGTGAATAAATACGATCTAGTAAGTTATGTCTAAGAAAATTGTGTTTTAAACAGGGTCGTTTATGACCCCCTTCAATCTTTCCTAGGAATTTACTTAGTGAAAGAATTATTTTGATACTATTTTTGTATATGCTATAGTTTATAAGTGAAATGGTGATAATTGAACAAATTACAGTAAACAAAATAAGGCTTAGCAAAGCAACCCAAGAAACTAAATTATTATTAAAGTCAATATCAATGAGGTTGATTACCTCGCTAATGAATTTTTAGAAATGAACACGTCTTTTTTAAAAAAAGTCAACGTGATTATACAATTCTGAGAAGTAGTGGGTTGATACTAGTTCTACAAGACATTTATACGTCGAGAAGATGATATTTTCTACTTACAAAGAAGTGGATGGACACAACTTATTAACTTATGTTAGCAACATGGAGAACTTGTTACTTCAAGTTACTAGGTGTTAAAAAGGTCATATTGAATATGACATCTGGAAAGCTTCTCACCTTTAACAATGTACTGCATGTTGCTAACATTAGGAAGAACTTAGTGTCTAGCTTATTGTTGAGCAAAAATAGTTTTAAAATGATGTTTAAGAGTGATAAATTTATTACTTAAGAGTGATATGTTTATATAAAAAAGACATCATTACGATGACCTCTTTAAAATGAATGTAATAACCATTGATGAGAATAATAATAATAATAATAATAAAATTGTCTCTTCTTCTTATTTGATTAAGTCTTGTGATGTGTGGCATGACAAGTTCTGCCATGTGAATTATAATTCTATGCAAAGGTTAATACACCATGAATTATTACCAAATATGATTTTTGATTAAAAAAATCATAAGTGTGAAATTTGTGTAGAATCAAAACCTTATTTTCAAATCACTCAGATATTGATGATTTAAACTTTATGCAAACTAGAAGTGAAAAAAGTATTATATTACTTTTAAGATAATTGTACAAGGTATTGTTATAACTATTTGCTTAGGAGCAAGGATGAAGCTCTTAAAATGTTTAAACATTACAAGAATGAAGTTAAAAATCAACTTAACAAAAAAGATAAAAGTAATAAAAGTGATAAAGGTGAAGAATACGAAGCATAAATTTGTGAATTATGTTCCCAAGATGGTATATTATCCTCTAAACTACTACTCTTTATTCACCATAATAAAATGGCATTGCGAAATGTAAGAACCGAATATTAATAGAAATAATGAATGTCATATTGATAAGTTTGAAAGCACATCAGAACTTGAGGGGGAGTCAATTTTAATTGTCAATTATAAACTTAACAAAGTACCCCATAAAAAGTTAGATAAGACACCATATGAATTGTGAAAAGGTAGAAGACCTTCTTCCAAATACCTCAAAGTATGGGGGTGTCTTGCAAATGTAGCAATACTTGATCCTAAAAGGGTTAAGATAGGATCTAAAAATGTGGATTATGTATTTATCGAATATGCATACAATAGTAGTGCTTGTTAATTTCTTTTATATAAGTAAATTGAGTATATTCATCCTAATACTATTATGGAATCAAAGAATGCTATATTCTTTGATAATGTACTTCCATGGAAGGAAACACAAGAAAATCATGTACTTAAGAGAATGATTAAGACTAGCTCAAGTAATTATCATCAATTACAAGATGATAAAGTTGAGCTTATAAAGAGTAAAGGGGCAAAAATGACTAAAATATTTGGTCTTGATTTTTTAACATACTTGTTAGAAAATGAACCTCGAACCTACTCTGAGGCAATGTCCTGTGGAAGCTTCTTATTGGAAGGAGACAGTCAATAGTGAAATTGAATCCATTATGAATAATCATACATGGAAATTAGAGAAACTTCTTCTTGGAAGTAAGCTATTAGGCCATAAGTAAATCTTTAAAAGAAAGATGAAAGTTGATGGCACTATTGATAAATATAAAGCTAAACTTATTGTTAAAGGTTTTAAACAACAGGGAGATGTGAACTATTTAGACACATATTCACTTGTGTCAAGAATAACTTCCATACAAACATTAATATCAATTACAACTATTAAATGCTTGAAATACATCAAATGCATGTAGGAACAACTTTCTTAAATGGTGACATTGAAAATGAGGTTTACATGGAACCATAGTTTTGAAACCCGACCCGGTGGTTGACCTGGTCTACTGATCGGGTCACGAGTCAAATGGTCAACCCAAAAAAAAAACAATATAACACCTATAGAAAACACCAAACTAGTTACAATGCAACACTTATATAAACCAAATTTAAATCTTAAACCAACAACATAAATTTAATTCAATATCCAAAACACAAAATTTATATATTTTTATTATATATTCAGTCTCTATAATGACTCCATGATTCATGATTGCCATATCCAAAAGCTGCAAGATATCCAAATATGCAATGTGCACTAATTATCATACTAACACATAGACACAAAATGCAAAGCAGCAGTTATGCATTTATAAGCAATTAGCTAAAATAGGGACGTTGTAATTCAAGATGATTCCATATGAAATGATAACAACATATAAGCAACTATAGAGGAAGAAGATTTAAGAATACTTTCTGAATGCTAGCAGAAGATACGACGGAACAGTTTCAAAAACAGATTAAGGCTATAAGAAATGAAGAAAAAATGCAAAATGAAGCAACCGTACAGATATTGTAACCAATCAAGGCACAAGATGACTAGTATCCAAGCATCTTGAACATTGTAGCTCCCACAAAATTCAAATCAATCGAGAAAAATCCCGAACAAGTTTTCAAATTTCAACATGAATTAACATCATATAGAACATGGTCAAAGAATGCAAAATCAAAGCCAACAATAGAAACCCATGTGAAAATAAAATAAACCCCATTAATAGAAATAAACATAAACCTCCTCTTGATGCCACTGTTTTGATGGAAGATAATAATCTTTTCTCATCTCTCTCCCTATATATCTCTCTCCCTCGCAGAGATTATATCTAGAACCAAGTTTCTTGATCTATATGTTCATAAATTTTGTAACTTAACAAGTTTCTTGATCCATGTGTTTAAAAAATCCTACTTGTCCTTAAAAAAAAAGAATACAACTGAAATAATTCACCATTATCTTTATCCAAGATGATTCAGCCCTGTCAATTTACTCAAATAAAGACATGCAGAAAAGAAAAGAACAGAGAAACATACCTATGGGTGTGAACTGCGAATGAATCGATGCAGAGATCAAGAACTGCAAATTGATGCCAAAATTGCAAGTTCAAAAAAAGGAAAAGAATAAAGAAAAGAGAGTGAAAGGAGATTCGTGAAGAGAAATAAGAGTCTAACCTTATTAAAATCATTTTTTCTTTATTAATCAATAGTCATCTGCTCCTCTACTCTTCGCAATTGCAATTGTTTTTTCTTTAATTAGGTTTTCTCTCTGTCTACAATTCTGCTCCTCGTCTTCATCGTTTTGGCCTTTTAAAAGGCCAAAACGACATCGTTTCATGTCTCTGTATATATATATAAAAAAAAAGGTCGGGTCTCAACCGGGTTTACCCGGGTCGCCCGGGTTCCGGGTCGACCGGGTTTTGCTAGGCCAACTCCCCAACGGGTTTTTACTTAGACCCAAACCGGTCCCAGGCCCGGATCGGTCCGGGTTTCAAAACTATGCATGGAACAACCTGAGGGGTTTGTTGTCAATGGATAAAAAAACAAAGTCTGTAAGCTTGTCAAATCATTAAATTTTTTAAAACAAACACCTACATAATGGCATAAAAGGTTTGACAAGGTTATGTTGTCAAATGAATTCAAAATCAACAAAGTCGATAAATGTATTTATGTGAAAAACATAGATAAAGGCTATGTCATTGTACGTTTCTATATGGATGATATGCTAATTTTAGACAGTAATGATCACATGATCAATTCTACTAAGAAAATATTAATTAACAAGTTTAACATAAAAGATTTAGGTATTGTAGATGTCATACTAGAAATAAAGATTTCTAAGACATCTAATGGAATAATATTGTCTCAATCTCATTATGTTGAGAAAATTCTCGAGAAATTTTTTAAAGATGACAATAGCATTGTCAAAACACCAATCGATATAAGTGTATGTTAGTCCAAGAATGAAGGTAAGAGAATAAACCAATTGAAATAATCTTGAATAATTGGAAGTCTAATGTACGTTATGAACTGCACAAGGCCTGATATTGTTTACTTCGTTAGTAAACTTAGTAAATTTACAAGTAATCCAAGTATGGATCATTAGAAGGCAATAAAAAGGATACTCAAGTATTTGTGGTACACTTTGGATTATGAGATATACTATAATGGTTACCTAGCATTACTAAAATGTTATAGTTATGCTAATTGGATATCCGACACTAAGGATTTGAAATCTACAAGTGGATGTCTTTACACTCGGTGGAGTAGCTGTGTCATAAAAATCCTTCAAACAAACATGTATCGTTATATCCAGATGGAATCAGAGTTTATTGCTTTTGATAAAACTGGAGAGGAAGCCGAATGAATTCAAAATTTCTTAGAGAATATTTCATGTTGGCCAAAACCAATGCCAACTATTTTTGTCCATTGTGATAGTTAGTTAGCAATTGGAAGAGCACAAAGTAGTATGTATAATGAGAAGTCTAGACATATACGTCGTAAACATAATAACGATAAACACTTGCTCTCAAATGGGATTATTTTTATTAACTATGTAAACTCAAAGGAAAATAATGTGAATCCACTAACCAAAGGTTTGACGAGAAAGTTTGTATATAATTCATCGAGGGAAATGGACTTAAAGCTTTTTAAAAGATGAAAAAGTGTAATGATGGTAATCATACTAGTTGATTAGAGATTCCAAGATCTCGATTCAAATGGAAAATTAAGTCTATAACAATCTTGGTAACACTAAAAAATTATTATTTCCTGATTATTCCTATGATGAAATAAGTGTTAGCTACAGCGTGATAAATGGTGAACTGAGCTCTTAATGATTGTTATATCTTGGTACACTAATTGGAGTATAGCAGAATACTCTTAATGAAAGATCACATATATGAGTGAGAAATATAGTCATTTCTTTGAGAATTTCGATGAAGGCTAAATTCTCTAAAGCACTCATAAATTGAAGAGTTGTTTTTAGCCAAAATTAACACAACAGTTAGAACCAAAGAAAATATCTAGGTAAAGAACTATATGAGTACTATTATCTTGGTTTTCACAAAAAGCTGAATAGTTCAAGACATCGCGTTTACTATTTAGCCGAGTATATCCGATAGTATTTCACCAAGAAATGTTCAAAGCCAAAAGCTACCCATCCTAATGTACTAATATACCAAATGAGTATCTCTCAGCAAATCTTTGAGTCGTTTTCAAACTGGTGAGATAATTTTCATTCTTATAGGGGGTTGTTTGAAATTTGTTTTGAATAAACAAATTATGGGTGAATGAGAAATTAAATATAAAAAAAACCCTTAATTTTCCCATTTAAATAATCCTTGATTTAATTATTGATTTATGATGGCTAATCAATTGTTGATAATGGTGAGAATTAATTCTTATTAACTCTTCAACCTTTTAACTTTCAAAATTCACTATAAAATGAGAGGTGAAGGAAGAGTTTAAAATAAGAATTTTTCATATTTTTACGCACTCTTCCCCACCTCATATTTTAGTGTTTTATTCTCATTTTATGCTTTGATTTTCCTTTTAAATCTAGAGCTTAGGTTCATATTATTAAGAGATATTTGAGGTTTATATTCTTTGGTTTAAAGATCTTGATTTAGAAATGCATCTCAACATCTTGAAAGGCATACTGCATATATCCTAATTGCACAAACAAGAAGCAATAAATCTTAAAAACAATATTCATCCTTGATAGTACTTTAAAATACTATGCTAATTATTTTTTTAATTAGAATCTTATTATAATAAATTAAGCATATTTGTCCACTAGTATAATATATTTACAAACTCTTACCTACACCCCTCGTAGAAAATTTTAACTCGAATGACAAAACTTAACTATAAAATTCGCATCTTGTTTGTACCTGTGGCTGGCGGTCAATCTTTTTTCTTCCTTTCTATTTTAATCTTCATCGTTAGTGTTTTTTTTTTATTTTCCACAAAAGTTAAACCCAAGTCAACTTCAAATTAGACACCAAAATCATGCCCAGCTTAAAGGTCTGAAGGGAATCTCAAGGGGCATACTTTAAAACCTACCTACGGAAGGTCGTTGGCTTACAGTACTTTTAATAACCAAATAATGCGATGACATTACTTTTGAAAATTTAAATACAATTTCATTACCGGTAACCAAATTTTTTTAGTAATTCAAAATCAAACTGCCACTTCTTACACAGAGACATGGTTTGGTTGATTGTCATTTATATAATTAGTATTTAGATTTTTTTTTTCCCCTCTTTTTTCCTCTTCAAAGAACGACACTAGAAGTGGGATTGTATTTCAGAGTAGAAAACGTCCTCTAATGGCGAATTTTCTCCCAATATTGTTATTCAGGCATATGATAAAACATGGGAAAGCAAGAACATGCCACATGATGAAAGAGACAATCACATGATTCAGTTAAGAAATCTACTTATGTTAGGAAAAATAGAATCAGATCTCAACATTTTAGGAGCTCTTGCAATGGCTACACAACTCGACTCCACCAACAATCCCAGACACTGTTAGCCCAAATCACCTAAAAAAAATGATAACTAATACTAAATAAATTTAACAACAAATCACAACACGCACTTAAAATCTAGTCAGCTAATACATTTTCAATCCCCTTATTAACACATATTATCGACTCTTATTAAGCATAAACAGACCCATAAGACAATGCCATCAACAACACTGCAGCTTGCTCTTCTTCACCCAGCTTTCTTCTTTGCATCAAAACTTCTCTGCCCAGTGCCAATAATCTCTGCTTTGATCCATCACCTAATTGCTTGTTGTTGTTGTTGTTATTGCTTGAGCCATTATTATTGCTTCCCTTTTTTGCTCTCTTGTCATTTGCTGCCCCTTTATTCAACCCTAAAATATCCCTCTTCTTCTTTCTGCTTCTAATCCCACAAGCATTACACAGCGACTGCAAAAGAAAAGAAAAGAACAGAAAATTTAATATCACATCAAAGAGTATACAGAAATCATTAAGAAAAAAAGGGCCTGATCTGATCTATGATCAAATTAAATCACCTTTGGACCAGCTGGACCACCTCTCCAAAGTGGAGTCTTTGAAGTACCACAATCAGCGCAAGTTTTTTTTAGTGGGCTCTCTGTTTCTTGTGAATTGCTACTCATTTCTTCAGACTCTGATCCCTGAAAACAATAAGAGGAATGAAAAAAATCAGGAATGATTTGGATCAAGATAGATAAGAGATCAGATCAATAAACCAGCTAGAAGCTACTCACTTTGTCAGCTGGATCCAACATTGCAAGGAACTAATGTTGAGATCTAAAGACAACCCAGTTCCTAAAACACGATTTCCTCAAACAGGTATTGAATAACACTAATGATTGAGTTGTACTTCGTAGTGGGGATTCACTAAAAGCTCTACTGATCAAGTAACAGGGAGATCTGACAAGATTTGTGGATTTGGAGGAAGAGAGATCAAGTAGAAGCAAATCAGTAACTCAGACAAGCACTCTACTAATGTGTAAGGATCAAGAATCATGAAATGGTTTGGTGAATGATAAGAGTGTCGATTTTAAATGAACCGACATTCACCGAGAGAGAGAGAGAGAGAGCCGACAGACACACACAACAAACCGCACGCTGGCATATCTAAACGAAAGGGGCTTCTTTATAAATGGGACTCGAAACCCTAGCCTATCCGAATCACAGAATGACATAAATGCCACTGCTTTTGAAGCTTTTTGACTTAAAAGGCCACCCGCCAAAAAGAAATTGTTGCTGAAAACAAAAAGGGCGCCATTGGGTGGGAATTTTTTTTGTCTCAACCAAGAAAAGGAGAGAAAATATTGGCGCCAGTATGGAGGGTTTTTGGCTCGCAAAATGGCTGCTCTATTTTATTTCTATTTGATAGTTTTATGAAGAAATGATTGTGTGGTCATGTGTTCCGTCTTTACTGTTTGATTTGGTCAACATGGATGCTACTTTACTATTTTTTTTTATTTTTCTAGGAATAAATTATTTTCAACATCCTCTGGTTTGATTTGATGTGGACATCACCTCACCTTGCATCTTAGCATTTCATAATAATTTACAACATATTTTGTATATCTACTTTTCACTTAATAATTCAAAATTATTTATGCATTACGCATAAGATTAGTTTTCCTCCAAATAAAACGCAAAATTTATTATAAATGTGCCATTTATCACATATAGATGTTATGAGGAAGAACCCTAATCACTGATTAGGGATGTGAAAAAAACTGAAAAACAGAGAAAATCGAGAAAATAAAAAAAAATAATTGAAAAAACTGAATAGTGAAAAAAAACTGATTATACCGATTAAAATTTTAAAAAAACCGACCAGTTCGGTTCGGTTTTGATTTTTTTTTAAATTCGGTTTAGTTACTTTTTTTTTGATAAAAATCAAATAAAAAATTATCACCCCGACCCTTTATGTTTAAAACAGGCATCAATAGCACTTGAGGGTTTGGCCTAGTAGTCTTGGTGAGGCATTCCTTGCCTTAGCACTCGGGTTCGATCCTCTATGTGCACGCCTGTCACCTCCGCGGTGCCTTACCTGCCTACTGAGTTTGCAGGATGTTTAGTAGATTCGGGGACTAGTCATGGTGCGCGTAAGCTGACCCGGACACCCCGGGTTCTAAAAAAAAAAAAAACAGGCATCAATATCTAAATCCTGCTGCTAAGTTCGTGAAAGCACAAGTACAAAGGATTATAACAATGCTTAAACTTCAAAGTGAGCTTTCCTGACAAACAAACAAGACGTTAATGTTTTCTGCTATGCATAAGACATAATTAAACTATTAATCTCACGACAGATGTATAATTGTTTTCGGGCTGAGGGATAAAATTTCTTGATGATTCTTAAGCTTTTTCATGTTGAGTACCGAATTAAAAGTCCTGTCACAATTTATTTTGCTCTTATAAAAATAAATCATATGGGAGTAATTTTACTGGTTCATTAGCTATTATCAAATTTAAAAGGAACAAATAAGTCTTTTAACATTTCTAAGGTATGGTGAATTGATTGTTCTACCCTTAAAATCAATTTAAAAAAAATTAGTATGCAAGGACGCTTTTGTATTTTCAATTTCTTGAGCATAGTAAAATCACTTAAATACCCTTAAAATTTTAATTTTCTTTAACTCACATCCAGGGGTATTTTTGTATTTTTATTATGACTTTTTTGTTATAATCAAGTTGATAAATGAGCACTTTAGTGATTGTATAAATATAAATATTGATGCGAGCTTGAAGGGTAAGAACCCTTGAACCCACAAGCAAGAAAGAATAACCCAAAAAAGCTAAAATCAATTTACGATAAAGAACCCTACACAATGATTATATGAGCCAAGGTGTCGAAGTTATTGGATGAAAAATAACCCAACCTTATGATTATAATGAATCATGAACTGAAAGTATAAAGAAAGAATGTCACAAAGACAATTGATCTTTGATAAGTCCAAGAAAAGTTCAATGAGTAACCCAAAGTATAAGTAAAGCCTCATTTATACAATAATAATTTCCAAAACCAAAGTCTATAAGAAAAAAAAAACTTCAATACATGTTAAATAACTCTATTTATACCAGGTAAAACATCCTAAAAATATTGAAAAAATAACAAAAGTTCTAGAAAAAAATAATCATAAATCAATTAGAAAACTAATACAATTCTCACACAACAACTTCTACTCTTTATTGGAAAGCCTTTTCGATGTCAGATCATTACAAAATTTTAACCCTATAAAAGAAAAGGTCTTAGAATTTTCTGAAAAAAATTTAGCTTGATTCAACTGTCAGATAAAAAAAAATAAATCTTTTTAGCATAAAACTATGCATTGAAAAGAATAAGTTCAAAACCGCCTCTAATGTCCTTGAATAATAAGAATTGTTATTGCATAAGGAATCCTTGAAAAATAATGATTGTTTCCTAATTGATATTCTTAGGAAAGTAAGGAACTTTGCAAAATAAGGATTTCACTTGTAATTTCCTTGCACTACCAGAAATTTGTTCAATAGCAACGGATTTACCGACGGACTATTTCTATCAGTAATTTGAGGTCAAAATTACCGACGTAAACTTTTCTGTCCGTAATTCAGTCGGTAACTACCGACGGAAAGTGTCCGTCGGTAGTTACCGATTAAATTACGGACGAAAAACATTCCGAATTAAAAAAAAAAGACGGGTGATTAACGTGGAGGTTATGGCGGGGTTATTTTTACCGACGGATTCAAAACTACAGTGACGTGACCGGTTTGCCATTTAAAATGCTGACGGAATCACCGAGGGATTCGAAATGGTAGATCCGTACGGTGACGTGACCGGTTCACCGCTTGAAATGCCGACGAAATCACCAAGGGATTCGAAATGGCAGATCCGTACGGTGACTTGTCGATTTTTCCGTCAGAATAGCCGACGGAATCACCGATGGAAAATCCATCGGTGAAACCGTCAGAAAAAGTTAATATATGCCCTCTCTGCCGACCCTCTCCTCCACTATTTCTCCTTCTTCTTCCTAATCCCAACTCTCCCCATCTGCAAACAACCAGCCCCCCCTCCCCCTCCAAACAAAAATATCCCCCATCTCAGCACAACAAGTTATATTTCTTGAAGTTTTGTGGTCACATCATCCGTGTTCTGATTTACTGACAGATTTTATCAATTTTTGTAAGTAATTCTATCTTTTTAAATTTTAACATTTAAATGTCAATTTTATTGTTTTTTTAATATATGTATTTTGTTAGTAGATGTACATTTTTTATTGTTATTTCTCAAACAAACTTATAGTATATGAATGTATAATTCTATACCTGTTATGGTTTGTTTTAGATTTTGTAAGATTGTATTTGTTTGTAAATTGTTAAAACTTTATGGAATTACCGAATTACATGTGCTGTTTTGAAATAATTAATAGCTTGTATAATGGGTCCGTTTAAAGTTTTATCAATGGTATTGTGGAGTGGTAATTTTTGTAAATTTATATATATTAATTTGTATGGACGTTGATAAATGATAATGAATATTTAATATTTATGAGAAGTTGTGATTGGTTTGTTGGATAATCTCAAGGTAAAGTAATATTTTTGCAAGTTTATTTACCTAACTTAGTTAATTAATACATGATGTCATCATAATTTTATAGATGTTTGATATAAGTCATGGATGATCGTTCATGGATGTATTGAGATTCACCCCAAGGATTGCGGAGGATTGATTATTGTAACGGGGTTCAGGGTTTTATTAATGTCCCAATATCTATTCCTAGAAATTTTACTGGAGGTGGTATTAGGTGTCTATGCAGGAAGTGTCAAAATAAAAAATATCTGCATCCAGCTGTTGTAATAATGCATCTTCTACACAAAGGGTTTATAGAGAATTATTAGTGTTGGTATGCACATGGAGAAGTATTTATTAGTAAGAGGAGAATGGGAGAAACGGTGGTTGGGTCTACTTCTAATGCTAGCAACGTGCATGAAGCGGCAAATGACAACACTAATCCTTACAGAAATATGGTTATGGATGCAATGAGAATGAATCAAGGTAATGTCAGTCAATGTCCAATCGTTGAAGAAGAACTTAATGCAGATGCAACTAGGTTTTTTGATTTGTTGAAAGATTTCGACGAACCATTATGGGATGGCTGCACAAACCATAGTAAATTATCGGCCGTAGCACAGGTGTTCACCATCAAGTCAGATCACAGGTTAAGTGAGGTCGGGTATGACAAAATTATTGAATGGGCAAGAAGCATTTTACCTTAAGGGAACAGGCTGAAAGAGAACTTTTATGCTGCGAAGTCCATGATGAAACCCCTCGTTTTAGGATACCAAAAAATTGGCATGTGCCCTAACTTCTGCATGTTATACTACCTTGAAAATGCTGAGATGACCAAGTGCATGACATGGGGGCATTCTCGTTACAAACCTAGAACTGGTAGGGGAAAGAATCTAGTGGCATATAAAAAACTTAGATACTTCCCGATCACACCTAGATTGTAGAGATTATTCATGTCACCAAGGACTGCCGAGCACATGACATGGCACTAAGCACATGATGCGGTTGATGGAGTGATGGTGCATCCTTCTGACAGCAAAGCGTGGAAACGCTTTAATAGTGTTCATCCTCACTTTTCAGCTGAATCAAGGAATGTGCGCCTTGAGTGGTGTACAGACGGATTCAACCCATTTGGGTCATTTGCCGCTCCTTATTCTTGTTGGTCTGTTATACTCACAGTTTATAACTTGCCACCGAGAATGTGTATGAGGCCGGAGTTCATGTTTTTATCTACTGTCATACCCGGTCCAAGCAGCCGGGGCGGAATATAGATGTTTGTCTTCGACTGTTGATTGATGAGTTGGCATAGTTGTGGTCCTCCGAAGCTCTGACTTATGATATATCGAGGAAATAAAATTTCCTTATGAGGGCGGCTTTGATGTGGACTATCAATGATTTTCCAGCTTATGGAATGCTTTCTGGTTGGAGCACGCATGGGAAACTCGCATGTCCATACTGCATGGAAAACAACAAGGCATTCACGCTAGCAAACGGAGGTAAAGCTTCTTTTTTTTACTGTCACCATCGCTTTTTGCCACTTAATCACAGGTATAGAAAGAATAGAAAAGATTTCTTTGTTGGCAGAGTTGAAAAAGATGTTGCATCCCCGCGTTTTTCTGGTGAAGAATTGCATGATGTTGTATCAAAGTATGGTGACATTGTGTTTGGCCTTCAATTAGGTAAGCAAAAGTTTCTTAGTTTTGGTTTTACGCATAATTGGGTAAAGTGAAGTATCTTTTGGGAGCTTCCTTATTGGAAGACCAATCTGCTCCGCCATAACCTTGACGTCATGCACATTGAAAAGAACGTGTTTGAGAACATTTTCAACACCGTCACGGATGTGAAGGGGAAGACAAAGGATAACATCAAGGCTAGATTGGATATAGCTTTATACTGTAACCGTAAAAATATGGAGTTAGTTTATGATGAGTCACGGGTCGCAAAACCAAGAGCAAGCTTCGTGCTAGAGAAAAACGCACAACTGCTAGTCTACAAATGGCTTAAGAGTCTGCGTTTTCCGGATGGACATGCATCGAACATATCAAGGCTAGTTAATATAGAGGACTGCAGATTGTATGGAATGAAGAGTCATTATTGCCACATGTTTATGCAAACACTCATCCCATTAGCTTTTCATGATTTGTTGCCAAAGGGAATATGGGATGCACTCACGGCGATCAGTCATTTCTTCAGAGATATATGCTCCAGCAAGTTGAATGTTGAGCACATTGAGAGGCTCCAAATGAATATCGTCGAGAAACTATGCAAACTTGAGATGATATTCCCTCCATTATTTTTTAACTCAATGGAGTATCTCCCTATACATCTATCGTTCGAGGCAAAAGCTGGAGGACCGGTCCAATATAGATGGATGTACCCATTCGAACGGTTAGATATTACAGTTGCAATGTAATTCATATATAAAAGAATTTTCTATGTTTTTCTTAATTGAAAATACTTAATTAATTCAATGCAGGTACTTGTTTAATCTCAAGAAAAAGGTTAAGAACAAGGCACATGTTAAGGCTTTGATATGTGAGGCCTATATTATTGAGGAGATCTCAACATTTATCTCGTACTATTTCGAACCTCATCTGAGAACGAGAATCAATCGCGTTCCACGACAAGATGATGGCGGTGAAGTGTCTTCCAGTGGGAACTTGTCAATATTCTCCAATACTGGACAACCCACACCTAAAAATGCCGTAAGAGGAAGATATTTGTCGGAAATAGAGTTCAAACAAGCACACAACTATGTTCTATTTAACTGTGATGAGCTGAGACATTTTATTCAGTAAGTTTATACTAATTAAACTTTGTTAGTAATATACTGTTAATTATATATTGTAATATCATACACTCATTATCACTTGCAGGCAACATCAACAATATTTGCTCTCCAATAACTCACAGCTGACCAAATCCCAGATCTTTCAATTACAAGATGAACAATTTGCCACGTGGTTCAGAACACATGTAAGCATTATCACAAACTCATTCTAACTTGCAAAATTATTGTACGTATGCATGTCATTACGAGATTCTCGTTCATTTACTATTTATTGATGTACATTACATACAAGGTTTATCAAATGGGAAGGAGTGCGCCTAAGTCATTGTCTTCACTAAGCCTGGGGCTTGAAAGAAAATGTAAGTGCTACAACGGGTATTTTGTCAATGGATATGTTTTCCATACTGAAGAATACGGGCAAGGAAGAAAGACATACAACAGTGGTGTTTGTGTTAAGGGATCCACTAGTAGTGAGTTAGAAGTTGACTACTATGGTAGATTAGAAGAGGTCGTCGAACTGCAATATCATAACAAGCAGAATAGAGTGTTTTTATTCAAATGCTATTGGTATGACACGACTGATAGAGGAATCAGAGTTGATCCGCACTATGGTCTGGTCGAAATCAACTCAAAAGCTAGACTCCGCAACATAAACGATGTCTTTGTTTTCGCAAAGCAATGTCAACAAGTTTATTACACATACACCCCTTCATTTAGAAAGGATCGATCAAGAGTGGATTGGTTATTCGTTTTAAAAACAAAACCCCGTGGTCGTGTCGAGGTTGTTCAGGATGAGAACGAAGACACAAGTGTGCGAGATAAAGTCTTTCAAGTTAGTGAGTTGGTTGAACCATATCGAGTTGCTCCTTCGATTGAATTGTAAGAAAATTTAAATTTTCGTGTTTTCGATGATAGTATTGTTGATGTTAACACAGAGGAGTTGAATGTTGTTTTGAGCTCTAGCGGATAAGCAAATGTCGATGAACAAGATGATATCCATATTGAAGAATGCGATGAAGGTGAAGACTATTCAATTGATGACGAATAAGAAGAAAATTCTGACTAACTATCAAAATGAAGCCCTGTGCAAAACCCTTTTTTTAATGTAATTTAGATTATGGATGATATATTTTGTAACACGAAATATTTATTACTTAAAATAATTACTTGAAATGCCACAATCACCGGCGTCCATACCGATAGAATAGGTCCGTCGGCATTTCATAGAGAGTTTGAAAATAATTACTTGAAATGCCACAATCACCGACGTCCATACTGACGGAATAGGTCCATCAGCATTTCACAGAGAGTTCAAAAATAATTACTTGAAATACCACAATCACCGACATCCATGCCGACGGAATAAGTCCGTCGGCATTTCACAAAGAGTTCGAAAATAATTACTTGAAATGCCACAATCACCGATGCTTATACCGACGGAATACGTCTGTCGGCATTTCACAGAGAGTTCGAAAATAATTACTTGAAATGCCACAATTACCGACGTGCATACCGACGGAATAAGTCCGTCGGCATTTCACAGAGAGTTCGAAAATAATTACTTGAAATGCCACAATCACCGACGTGCATACCGACGGATATATGTCCGTTGGTAAGTTGTAGGCGGGTCAATTTTATCGACAAAATTACCGACGAACTGTGCGAATTCCAAAGGGTTGTGCATTAAATGCATCTCTGATCGCGTCATCTTGCCATCGCAATTACCGACGGACCACAAAAAATATGGAGGGTCATTAAAAATTCTTGTGCGAAATTCAAACATTACTGATGGATTTTGACACTTCACCGACGGAATAAATTAAAATAATAATTAATTTTATATCCGTCGGTGAATCCGTCGGTAAAACTGCCATATAAGTTCCAACGACCGCCCCTTCAGTTCATTTTTTCTTCTCCTCCGTTTTTCACCTAAAATTTTGATTTTTTTCCTCTCCATTCTTCAAAGATTTCACCTACAATCTCTAGCAAGTTTTCTTGTGAATCTTCATCAGTTTAAAAGATATGTGTTTCTTCTATTTCATTTTACTTTAAGGGTTTTTTTTTGCTATTTTTTTTGTTATGTTTTTTGTTTTGGTGTATTTTTTGTAATGTAGATAAAGTATTGAATTCAACACATTATTAAAGTAAGCATATTTCATTCCTAAAGTCTATAGTTTTTTTTAAAAAAAAATTATTGAATATTTTTTATTGTTGTATTGGCATAATTATTATTAGTTAATTTGTTGAATATTTATTGTTAATGTTGAATTTACCTTAGAATTAGTAATTGAATATGTTGGAATAATTATTAATTTTACTCTATTATTGCATGATTTGTGTTTAATTTTTTCCATTTATTTTGATTCTTAGTCTAGAGTTTTTTTTGAATTTATTGTTTTGTTGTATTGGCATAATTATTGAATAATTTTTTGAATTGTAATTGTTAATGTTGAATTTACCTTAGTATTAGTAATTGAATATTTTGGAATAATTGTTAATTTTACTCTATTATTACATGATTTATGTTTAATTTTTTCCATTAATTTTAATTGTTAGTCTAGAGTTTTTTTTATTTATTGAATATATTTTATTGTTGTATTGGCATAATTATTGAATAATTTGTTGAATTGTAATTCTTAATGTAGAATTTACCTTAGGATTAGTAATTGAATATGTTGGAATAATTAGTATAGATTGGGTCAATTGGTTGTGGCTATTGTTAATATGTGCAGATTTGTGGATTTGGGTAGTATCCAGTATAGGGGAGGTACTGTCAAATTTTTTTTTTAACATTTGAATTTAATTATATAATTATTTGTATAAAATGGTGTAGATGCGTAGAATAAAAACCAGAGGTGGTCGCTCACGTATGGTCGCAGCTAGTTCGTCTAGCAGCGAGGATGATATTTCCTTTGGTGCCTCTCAAGAAGAGGCACCTACACCTACACCATCTGTGTCGTCAACCGATACTGCCTCTTCCAGCACTAGTTCACAGCGTAGAGGCGACGTGCCTTCGCAGCGGAATCAATTTACCCGCAAGTACGAGGCACAGTGGAAGGACGACCTTTCAATGTAAGTTTGTTAAGGTTTTAGTTTTTTTTTTTTTAAAAAAAATTACAACATAATTTATGAAGTAATCACTATTGAATTTATTTCATTTATTTTCAGGTTCACAAACATTGAGGCCGCTCGAGTAATATCATCGGCGTTTAAATCATCGATGGAGATTCCATTGTTTCAATGGAGTCAGATATCCAAGCATCCTGAATGGATGCCTCAAATCAATGCATAGTTTGACAGATTTGAGGTTGGTGTTAATTTAGAATTTTCAGCTTATTTCTAATAAATTATTAATATAATTGTAAATAAATTATTATTTTTATTTAAAATTAATTATTTATACACATGACAAATTCTGCTGGGACAGTGAGCATAACATTGTTGCGAGGAGGGTGTGGGAAAATCATGCGGCAACTAGGTAACATCGAAAACAATACAAGATTTTTTTTAGACAAAAATTTATGTTTCGAAATGTAATTTTTAGTTGCGTGAAGTAGGTTGCGTGATTTTTGGTATGAAGTACAAAAAAGAGCAAAAAAAACCGCGAGAGATAGGGGTTTCCAAGGCTGGAACGATGTTGCGGTTTAGAGGTATTTCAAACCGATATACATCCCGGAAGATATATGGCCGCACTATCTTGAGCACATGACGTCTGAGCGGTTCACACGACGCTCATAGTCCGGTGCTGGCAACCGGAATCGGCCAATTCATGGCTCGGTGATAACCGTGCTCAATATTTCGTAGTATGTTTGTTTAACCATTTTATTTTGTAAGTTATTATGTTTATTGGATTGAATATGATGATTACTTTTTTTTTATTTTTAGGAGACCTATAATAATCGGTTGAGGGAGAGATATGGGGATGATATTTTGACCCATTCGGAATTCGATCCGGATTTGTGGATGGAGGTTAGATCGTTAGGTGGACCCGATAAAAATCAGGTTTACGAGCTCTCCAACACTACGGTCGACAACTTGCGTCGGCCCGTAGTGTTTCAACCGTTGGGAGCTCCCAATCTAAGGTGTTCGTGGCCTTGCAGCAACACACGGCTCAACTCACTGAAAAATACGACCACCTATCAGCGGAGTACGCATAACTTAAAGTGTCTCATGCACAACAAAGAGCGGAGTCTGAACAACTCAAAGCGTCTCAAGTACAACAAAGAGCGGAGTCTAAACAACTCAAAGCGGCTTATGAACAGCTTCGCGAAATGGTCATGAACATGGCAACACAGAGTCGAGCATGTGCGCCTAATCCTTTTTGGCCGTATAACCACCAGCCTCCTCCTCCTCCTTCAGCTCCACCTTTATATTAATTTGTAATAAACATTATTTACCTTTAAAATTTCATTTAATATTTTTTTTGAAATACATTCAGTTTGTAATGAATATTATTTAACTTTGATTTTTTGTTTTTGATGTTTAATATAAATTTTATTTGCATAATTGGTTTTTATTACCATTAATTTATATAATTTTATATTATGTATTCTAAATAATTTTTTAAAAACAAATTTAGAAAAAACTAAAAAACTATTACAAAGGGTTTTACCGACGGAATGAATCCGTTGGCATTTGACAGTAGATTCACCGACGCATTTACAGACGGATATATTCGGTCGGTATTTCATACACTCATCGACAGCTTTACTAATGGATTCATTCCATCGGCATTTGACAGTAGCTGCCACAATTACCAATGAATTTACAGACGAATATATTTGGTCGGTATTTCAAACACTCACCGACAAATTTACCGACGGTATGTAGCCGTCGGTAAATCACGATATCACCGACGAACTAAAATCCGTCGGTATATTTCAAGCGGGAAACTTTTTTTTTGGCGCGCAAATTCTGTCTGTAAAACCATCGGCAAATGGTTTTTTTGTGTTTCCGACCGATATAACGACGGAATGTGGAATTACCGACGAGAGGAAAGCCAATGGACGTAAGCCGTCGGTAAAGACGTCGGTAAATAAATCACCGATGAATTGGTAATCACACACCTACGGAATATTTTCGTCGATAAAACTGTGAAATCTTGTAGTGTTGTAAGAATCCACAGATCACATGAAAAAGAATTGTTTTCTAACTTTTATTGTTTTTTGATAGATTTCAAGCTTGATTTCAAACACATTGTTCTCTCTTGTTTCGATGTGTTACTGAGCCTACCATACATTGATGGAAAGCTTGAGATGTCTAGTTTCCATCCCAACTTTAATTGTAGCAAACTTCCACTCGTAGCTCCATATATGGCCTAAACAGTACATGAAGGTCTAGTGTTGACAAATTTGATACTTTTTAACTCAAACATCCTGAATCAAGCCGATGTAATAGAACCAATTGATACCTCTAATAGATCCTTTGGTGATGTTATTTGATTCTCATCAAATGTTATTAAAAAAAGGTAATGACATGTGGATAATGCCCACACTCTTCAGAAGATGTAAGTGGTGTCCCTTGACGGCTAAACATTGGCTTTAAGGGTGGTGTTTGAATTATCTTGATGACCCTTTCATTCCTAGGTGGCGTGTATGGTCAATGGATCTCCCGTTTGGTGCTAACAACTTTTTTCTTTCTTTCTTGTCCTCGATTTACACGTTTGGCCTTCCAAATTCTCAAAGTAGCCCTTCAATTTAGCTATGTGTTTTATGTGAGATGATTTTTAGAATTAATTTTTTTTTTATGATTTCATCATTCTTTAGTTTTTTTTTCATATTTAATCTTCATACTTTTGAATGGAGACCATCTCAAGTCGCAGGTTTGGCAGCTTAAGTCATAAAGCCCATATTGATCAAAATATTGTTGTTTCCATATTTTTTTTAAAAAGGTGTCGTGTTTAATTATTTTTTTTAAAGCATTTGGTTTATTTTGAATTGGTCTTCATGATTTGTTTCTTGTTTGTTTTTGTATGATTGATTTGTCCTGATTTGCTTCTTATAAGATTATTACAATATCATGACCTAAGTCGCAGTAGAGTGCGAGCATATGATCCTCGTTGTATTTTATTATGTGTAGGCATTGATTGTTTTGATTCATTGTAAACCTCTCAATAGAATATACACAAATAGTAAAATACATAATATGTTAAATGAATAGAAAAAAAAATTATTGTGCAGGGAAGATGATAGCTTTAGGAATTTGGAATAAACTATTTACATGAGAAAAATATATTGGAATACATTCAATGAGAATTCGCAATAGCTCAACTTAAATTTAGAATAAACTGATGGTGGATCTAGAGACAATTAAGCCTTGAAATAAATGATTAAATCCAAAGAAAACTCTAATTAAAAGAAAAGGATGAAAAAGAATGAGAAAAGACTTTAAATGGGCCAATGTAAAACTAAAGAAAATATTGGGCCAGTGCAAGAATAAAGAAAATATTTTGGGTCAATGTGAAAATATAAGGAAAATGAGGGGTTAATGTGTAAATAACAAGAAGATGTGGGGCTAATGTGTAAATAAAAAACCATGAGGGCCTAATATGTAAATGAAGAATTTATATGGTATAAATAGGAGACTTGGCTTCCAAAGGAAACCAAGTTCCAAACAACCATTTATGAGAGGGAGAGAGGAGGAATCCTTGAAATTTCTCATAAATTTCTTGGTAAACACTAAGAGAAACATAGATTTAGGGGATTTGGGAGATCAAAAACACCAAAAATATTAAGAGATTTAAGAGAGTATAGGTTGTAACTGAGGGTTTTAGAGGAAGTGAAGGGAGAAAGGAAAAAGTGAAGACAACTTAGTTTATCCTTGTATTTGTCTCTTGATTCGTCATCCATCAAGGGTAAGAACTTCATCCAACTTGCTTAGATTGAAAAATATATGATATAAGATGTGTTGAAATTGTTAGTGTATGTGAAATTTAGATTATGAACCTTAGTTATGTGTCCTAATGTTGTTTGCTATATGTAATCATGAATCATGGTTTGATTGAAAGAGATTTTGTCTATAGAGGGTAGATTTGATTAGTTTGATTTATGTAAGATTCATGTTTAATAGTATTAGAAAGGATATTGAAAAGAAATGGGTATCTTGAATGATTAAGAAATACATTAAAACACTTTGTTGCTTGTTAAAGTG
This sequence comes from Populus simonii, assembly GCA_007827005.2. Classification (NCBI taxonomy): domain Eukaryota; kingdom Viridiplantae; phylum Streptophyta; class Magnoliopsida; order Malpighiales; family Salicaceae; genus Populus; species Populus simonii. The sequence continues at coordinate 1,317,761 of CM017471.2, read as the reverse complement.
ACAAACTAAAAACATGACAGATTTATCACCAGACTTTCAACTGTAATTTGATTCTGAAAATGATAAAGTTTGATATACCTATCTTTAAGAAAAGTTGTAGGTATGAATTCTAGCTTTCAAATGCAGCTAGTTTTGCGTATATTGAAGCTATGAAACTCCAAATATAGACTAAATTAAATTAAAAAAAGGTCTAACCTGGAACCTTCTAGACAATCTCATATGTTGCTATTATGATATATATATATATATATAGAGCAGATCTGCGTTCATCACCTTTTATACAAGTTTTAGTCTTATGTCTTAAGTTTCTAAAGAAACAAACCATGTTTAAAATCAAGTCTTACAACTCTAGTTGTGATTGAATCATTGAATAGTGTTTTGAGGAGCTTAGACTGAAGTGACAAAAATAATTAATGGGACAATGTGTTGTGATGATATTTATGATAGGTTTGTAGATGTTGATAACTTGGTATAGTTCCAATACAGGGAAAAGTTTGCTGAAATTTTAGTAGAATCTAAAAAAACATTAAGATGTTACGTTCATAGTTATATTTTTTTTCTCTATGTCAAGAAGTTTGTTGACAACACCTACCCATTTATTCTTTTGTATTTGAAAAAGAATTATCTAAGTTGAGTTCAATAAACACGTTAACATTTTATTTTTTTGCATTTATTGGCATATATTATTCTTGATGTATTTAATTAAATACATGCATAAAATCTCTTTTTGTAAAAAAACACATTGGAGAAACCTGCATATTCGCTTTTTTTTATATATATAAAAAAGAGAAATTATCCAACTCCTAGCGAAGCGCAGGTCAAATAACTAGTAGTTTATAATTCTACATCAATATTATTTTGTAGAAATAGTAACAACTTGAGGAACAAAGAAATTTTAAAGTATTCAATGTTTAATCACTAATAGTTGTTTTATAAATGCAATTTTATAAAAGAGATAGATATAGAGATGAAAGAAATAACGCATCCAAACCCATAAAAAAATATGAATATTTCTACCTAATATATATATAATCTCTGTAGTTTCTCATTTATTTTTGTAGTTACTTCTTGAGTGCTTTGAATGTTTTTTTTATAATAACATCTTTCCAATGTACATAATGAATCAAACCTATAAAAATAAACCATAAAATTAATGAATCATAAATCAACATAATAAAGCAATCATATATTAGCAAAACTCATTAAAGGATCCAACCAAAATTTATGAATTTAATCACCCATAAAAACCATAAATTCATAGCCAACAATGTTTTCTCAATTAAAACATATAAAATCAAACTTCAAACTAACAAATCCTTGCCTTATTAGTTAAAAATACACAAAATCCATTAAAAAATCTAGCAAAAATGATGTTAAATAAGAAATAAAGGGATATAAAATAGGAAAGAATGAGTTGTTAAGGTGAAGCTCATTGAAAACCCTTGTAAATCTATCATAATCATATATTATGACAAATGCAAATCTCTTTCCACCAAGACTTGAAACACGCATAGGACCAAATAGGTTCATATGAAGAAGTTATAGTGCTCAATTTGTGGAGACATGATTCTTGGCTTTGAATGAGCTTTTGACTTGTTTTCTATATTGGCAAGCATTATAAATCACTTCCTTTTATACTCAAGTTGTTGAAGTCTTCTTATAAGCTCTTTCTTAGATAACTTTTGAAGTAATTCTATGTTACATATCCAAGTCTTTTATGCCAAATACAAGGTAAGTCTACCATATCACTAAAACACTTAACATCATAATCAATCTCATTAAAGTTAATAACATAAATGTTTCCAATTCTATTCAAATTACCAAGCAATGTAAAGATTAGAAAATAAATATATTACCCCTATTACATAATTAACTAATACTAAGCAAGTTGTACTTTAAGCCATCAACAAGTAAAACATGCTCAATAGTAGAGGAACTTCTAGTGTTACCGATACCTTTTACCTTTACTTTGGTATCATCTCTAAATGTTGCATGTTCAACATTTTTTTCTTTAAAGAAAATGAATTTGGATTTGTCACCCATCATATGTCTTGAACATTCTTTGTCCAAATACCACTTGTCTTTCTTTTTATACAAGAAAAGGATCACTTCATTTGATTTTTGTACCTATAATCTCATGGTTCCACTTTGGTTAGTAAATGTGTTCTTTGGCACCCAAATAATTGTTTTTAGTTGATATATTCTTATGGATGCAATGTTTTTTCATGAAAACCATTTTTTCATAAGAATTACATAAGCTTAAAGATGTTGATGCTTTAACAAAAAAGTTTAAGTTTTTTATTTTTCATTGATTTATATCCCAAACCACTTTTCTCAACATGCATCTTTGATTATATAGAAGTTGATCTAGGTTCTCATTTCCTTTAGTAAATTTAGTCAAAGTAGAATTTAAATCAATAACTTGAGCTTTCAATTTTTCATTTTCTTTTACTAATTTCTCATTCAAAATTTATAAATTATATGCGTATTTCAAAGAATCTAGTTGCCTTTTGAAACCAATATTCATTATTAATAAGATATCTTTTTTTTTTGCTAAATATAAAAAATATTTTGAAAATGTATGAAGTTTGCTTTGAAAAAAATATATTCTTATGCACTCTCTTGTATTCATGATACAATTCATCAAAAGCATTTTGTGATTTTTCAAAAGTAATTTGAGGTTTAAGTTCATTTACCTCATCATCGTTGAGGAGCTAGCAACCATCAAGCAAATCTCTTATTGGTGGTGTCAATATTAGTCATCATTTATAATTTAGCTAATTCCTCCAATCCTAAATCATCATCATCATCTTTTGAAGAGGTTGCGCTATCATCCTCATCATCCCAAGTAGAAGCCTTCAATGTTTTTTTTTTTATCGAACTTTGGTCTTTTTTTTTTTACATTTAGGCAATCTTGCTTCACATGACCCGATTTCTTGCATTCATAGTATATGATAGCATCCATATTGCTTGATTATCCCTCGTCATATTTTTCTCTTCTAAAATTTCTCTGATTTCCACCATACTTCTTATACCTACAAAATCTGGTGGATTTTCTAGCCATCATGGCTATCTCTTCATCTTCTTCTTTACCATTATATCCATCCTTGTTCTCATTGTCATTCTCCAATCTTAGAGCTAAGGATTTATTTTAATACCACAATCTTTCACCTCAAGCTCCTTAATCTCTCCTTTATGAGTTATTAAGGATCCAATGAACTCATTAAAATTAAGTGTCTTAAGATTTTTGCCCTTCTTTATAGCCGTGAAAATATGTCTCAAAACTTCTGGTAAAATTTTAGTCCGGTCCAACGATCAGATTAAGAGTTATGCTCGATAGCATAAAACTAGATAGTTGACACAATTACATTAGAATTTGAATTTTCTTGTTCGAACTCTTCTTGGATCATATTAGTTCTCAAGCTCTTGGTAAAGATCTTAAAATTTTACCAATTATTTATTCATTGGTGATTTTTTTTTTAGGCTAACAAGTTCACAAACAAAAGTGATGAACCTAGTATGCATTTCATAAATAGTTTCATTAAGATCTATTTTAAAGAGTTTGTGTGCTCTAGTAAGGCTTATTAATCTAAACTCTTTCACTTGACTTGTTCCCTTACGGGTAACTTAAAAAATCTTTCAAAATTCAAAACTTATTTTAAAACTCTTAACCCTAGTAATCTTCACTTATAAGAGCACAAAAGAATGCATTCATAGATCTACTAGACGAGTACTTTCTCCTCTAGCTGAAAGTGTAGCTGAAAACTCCAATGATGTTGAGGATGATGATGTAGTTAAACCTGGATGGAAGTCCCGTACACACCAAAATCTCTTATATGAGACATGACCAAGGAGAGAGTTAGGTGGTAGATTTCAGCCAAGTGGGAGGAATATTGATGATCATGATGATTTATATCTAATGTTTCTAAAAATGTTTATGAGTATTTTAAGAAGATGGAAGCATCTATGATTAGAGTTAATGTTTCTGAAGATAGGAAAGCCACAATTGCTAATTTTTAAATGATTTAAATAGAGATATTTCTAATGTGGTTAAATTACAACATTATTTAGAAATGAAAGATATAATGCATATGGCTATAAAGGTGGAAAAACAATTGAAAAGAAAAGGTAGTGCGCGACTAGGTGGTTATTTGGGTTACAAGGGTTTGAAGTTGAATTTCAGGAAAGAGAGTAATGCACAAAAAAGCCAATAGCAATACCTAAAGTTGATGAACCCTTATATGTTAAAAAACAAGGGCAGCTATAGAGGAAAAAGGAAGAAATAATGTTCAATTAATGCATAAAAAATAGATTAAGTGTTTTAGGTGTCAAGAACTTGAGCATTATGCATTAGAATGTCTAAATAAAAGGATTGTGATTTTAATTGATGATGGAGAAGTAGAGTCAGCTAGTGATGAATCTGAATATGAAAGCATGTCAATACTTGAAGATGAGCAATATGAAAGCATGTCAACACTAGTGATGCTAGTAATGTTGAATATGTTGTTAATGGTGAATCCTTAGTTATAAGAAGATGTTTGAATGTTCAGGTTAGTGAAGAAGATGAGCAATAAAATGAGAATATCTTTCATAATAGATGTCATAGAAAGAAATGAGGTATGTGGTATGATTATTGATAATGATATTTGTACTAATGTTGCTAGCATAACTTTGGTTAGAAAGTTGAACTTGAGTATTACTAAGGATGCTACACCATATAAGCTTCAATGGTTGAATGAATGTGGAGAAGTTAGAATGACTAAACAGGTTTTAATCTCATTTTTAGTAAGGAGATATAAGGATAAGGTTTTATGTGATGTTGTTCCTATGCATGTTGCACCTCTATTATTGTGGAGACCTTGACAATTTGATAGGCTAGCCAAGTATGATGGTTTTAAAAATGGGTATACATTGGAAAAGGATGGGAAAACATACATGATTGCACCATTATCACCTAGACAAGTGTATGAAGATCACTTGAAGCTGAAAAAAGTAGAAGAAACCAAATAAGCCTTGTTAGAAGATAATGGTGAGTAAGGCTGAGTGAAAATAACGTGAGTCGTGAGTGTGAAACACCAAAAGGTAAAGTTTTGGCCATTAAAGACAAAGTTCAAGGCTTCAGCAAAAAAAAAAAAGGGGGGGGGGGGGGGAGGCCAAGTGTGGAGAGAAGAAAGAAAGGGTGAGAAAAGAAAGTGTGTAGGAGAGTTTATAAGCTAATCTAAAGAAGTGTGACTTTTGCATGGAGAAGGTTGTTTTTCTTAGATATGTTATTAGTGCAAAAGGTATTGAAATGGATGAAGTTAAGGTTAAGACTATAAAAGAGTGGCCTACACCTAAAATTAGAATGAAAGAAGGTGATGAATGAAAAACTATTTTTAAAACTAAATATGATTTCTATGAGTGGTTAGTCATGCTTTTTAGACTTACTAATACGTCTAGTATTTTTATAAGATTGATGAACCATATATTGTGTGCATTCATTGGTAGGTTTGTAGTTATTTATTTTGATGATATATTGATTTATAATGAAGGATTATATAAGCATGTGGATCATTTAAGACAGGTACTTGATATGCTTAGAAAGGAAAGTTTGTATGCTAATCTAAAGAAGTGTGACTTTTGCATGGAAAAGACTATTTTTCATGGATATGTTGTTAGTGCAAAAGGAATTGAGATGGATGAGGTTAAGGTTAAGACTATAAAATAGTGGCCTACACCTAAAAGGAATGAAAGAAGGTGATGAATGGAAAACCACTTTTAAAACTAAATATGGTTTGTATAAGTGGTTAGTCATGCTTTTTAGACTTACTAATGCGCCTAGTACTTTTATGAGATTGATGAACCATATATTGTGTGCATTCATTGGTAGGTTTGTAGTTATTTATTTTGATGATATATTGATTTACAATGAAGGATTATATAAGCATGTAGATCATTTAAGACAGGTACTTGATATGCTTAGAAAGAAAAGTTTGTATGCTAATCTAAAGAAGTGTGACTTTTGCATTAAAAAAAACTAATTTTCATGGATATGTGTTAGTACAAAAGGTATGGAGATGAATGAGGCTAAAGTTAAGGCTATAAAAGAGTGGCCTACATCTAAGACGGTAAGTGAGGTAAGTTTTCATGGATTGGCTAGTTTCTATAGAAGATTTGTGAAAGATTTTAGTACAATAGTTTCTCCATTAACTAAAATTGTAAAGAAGACAATAAGTTTTGAATGGGAAATTAAACAAGAGAAAGCTTTTAATTTGTTAAAAGAAAAGCTTATTTTAACCCCATTATTGCTTTGCCTAACTTTATAAAAACTTTTGATATTGAATGTGATGCTTCAGGTATAGGTATTAAAACTGTTTTAATGCAGGATAAAAGACCCATAACCTATTTCAATGAAAACTTAATGATGCAACTCTAAACTATCTAATATATGCATTAGTGAGGACTTTGGAGACCTGATAACATTACCTTTAGCCTAAAGAGTTTGTGATTCATACTGATCACTAATCTTTGAGACACTTGAAAAGTAAAGATAAGTTGAATCGTAGACATGCCAAGTGGGTAGAATTTATTGATACATTCTCATATGTCATCAAATACAAGCAAAGTAAGAAAAATATAGTTTGAGATGCATTATCGTGAAAACATGTTCTTCTTAATACTTTGAATACTAGACTTTTAGGATTTGATTATGTGAAATAATTATATCCTGATGATACTGATTTCAGCGAAACTTATTTCCAATGTGAACATGCGGTAACTAATGGATTTTTTAGGCATTATGGGTTTTTATTTAAAGATAAAAAGATTATACGTGTCTAATTTTTCAATGCATGAATTGCTTGTACGAGAAGCTCATGGTGGCAGATTAATGAGACACTTTGGGATTACAAAGACTTTAGAAGTTTTACATAAACATTTATATTAGATTAACATGAAAAGAGATGTGCAAATAATTTGTGAAAGGTGCATAACATGTAAATAAGCTAAGTCTAAAGTGATGCCCTATGAGTTATACACACCTTTACTTGTTCCTAAGGAACATTGAGTTGATATTTCTATGGACTTTATTTTTGTTTACCTAGGTTAAATAAAAGAAAACGCTCCATATTTATTGTTGCAGATATATTTTTTAAGATGACACATTTCATACCTTGCCATAAAATTAATGATGCAACTAATATAATGGATCTATTCTTTAGGGAGGTAGTTCAATTACATGGTGTTCCAAGGAGCATTGTGTGTTATTAAAATGTTAAGTTTTTTAGCTGCTTTTGGAAGGTTTTGTTGGGATAAGTTAGGAACTAAAATTTTATTTTCTACTACTTGTGATTCACAAACAAATGATCAAACTGAAGCAGTAAAAAAGAATTTAACTCAATTATTAAGATCTATCATTTTTAAAAATCTTAAAAAATAAGAAAATTGATTGTCATTTACTGAATTTTCATATAATCATAGTGTGCATTCTACTCTTGATTATTCACCATTTGAGATTGTTTCTGGTTTTAATCTTTTAACATCATTAGACTTGATTTCTTTACTTGTTGATGAAAAGGTTAGTCTTAATAGTAATAAAAAAGCACGGATGATGAAAGACTTACATGCAAAGATACGACAATAGGTATAGAAAAAGATTAAGCAATATGCACTCAAGATTAATAGAGGACACATATTAGTAAGGTTTGAACTGGGAGATTAGGTTTGAGTCCATATGAAGAAAGAAAGGTTTCTTGAACAAAGGAGATCAAAATTGATGCCTCAAGGATATGGTCATTTTTATATCATGGAGAGGATTAATGATAATGCTTACAAAATGGATCTACTAGATGAGTATGTTGTTAGTTATTTATTCAATGTTTCTAATCTCTCTTTATTTGATGTAGGTGATGATTTAAGGTTGAATCCTTTCAAGTAAAAAGAGAATGATGTGATCCAAACAACACCAAGATATCCATTAAAGGTTGAAGTTGGTCCATAACAAGACTTAAGGCTAAGAGGTTTAAATAGATTTTCAATGGACTTTTTTAAAACACACGAGATAAGGTGAACTTCAAGAAGATATTAAATAATAAAGAACAAGCCTTCATTAATTTAATTCATGTTCAATAAGAGCTTATTGGTGAGCATTCAAACATTACAAAAAGATTAGAATAAGAAGATTCAGATATGCAAGTTTAACTTTTCGATACATAAGACATTTTAATGTGATTCTAGTTGCATCGATAAGTATATATTCATATCTTTATAGTGATATATGGCATGCCTTATAACTCATTAAGACGAGAGATAACTATGCGTTTGAAGTTAGGCTTTGATTCCACAAACAAATTATAAAAATGACTTTAGTCTTATTTAAATTAATTGGGCTATTGTTTTATTTATTTTAGTTACTATTAAGCCTTTTAGAGATATTAGAGCTTTTATTTAATTGGATTATTATTATTTATTAGGTTTATCCATATCCATTAGGTATATCATATTAGACTTAGGATTCTTTCTAATACAAATACTCTTTTGTAGAAACCTTTTGAGGTTAGACTAATAAAGTATTAAGCTCAAATCTTTATGAAATTGTAATCTAACTCAAGAATGCTAAAATTAGTCAACAATTACAGTGATGAATTTTACCAGTTAATGGCTAGGAATGACTTGGCAGAAACAGAAAAGTAGTTGATGATAAGGTATCTAAATGAGTTACAATAGTCCATCTGGGATGTGTTGTGCCTACGTCTTTATAAATAGTTTCGAAGACATATTAGAAGGCTTTGAGGGTAGAGAAGCAACAAGCTACTAGGACTATGAGCATAAACTTCCAAGAAGAACAAAAACAACATAGAAGAGCGCAATAATAATCAAATGGCGATGACCACCCCACCCAAACTGACTCAAAAAATCCATAGATAACAAGCTAACAAGTGTTATAGATACAATGAATTAGGGCACCAAACTAACAAGTGTAGCATACCTAGGAGTCATTTGAGAAAGAATATATTGATAGAGAAACATGCAGATGTTATGATTAATCTTATTTATGATAACTTGAATAGCAATGAGAAGATCATGTATGAAGATGGTTGTGCTCAACTAGCCATTCGAAAGAGTATGTTGACTCTCAATGGTGATTCATGTAAAGATTAGCGATGCATTGATATCTTTCACTCAATGTGCACTATAAAAGATAAGGTATGTAACCTAATAATAAATAGTAGTAGGTATAAGACAGTGAAGAAGCAACTCCAACTAAAAATTGAAAGCCACTTTAAGCCTTATAAACTAACTTAACTAAATAAAGACATTGAGGTAATTATTGATAAACAATGCTTTTTTTTTAATTTCCCATGGGGCATAAATACTTTAATAGTGCTTGGTATGATGTGATGTCAATAGATATGTTCCATATTTTATTGGGTAGACCATGAAAGTTGATAGGGGTGTTATGGATGATGGGAGGAATAATACCTACACCTTTAATATAAAAGAAAAACATATCTTATTGGCACCCATGAAGAAAGAAGTGGTAAAGAAAACTAAAAAAAAAGAAAAGCTTGTCATTGTCACAATTAATGAATGAGATAAAGGTTGCGTAAAAGATTTATGATTTAATGCCTATTAGTAATATTATTTAGGAAAATATCGGTGATAGTCTTGAACAAGTGCGGGGTGTATAGGCAAATTTTTACAGATTTGATACCAGAGTAGCTATATAAAGGATTACCTCCTATTTAAGATATCCATCATCGTATTGACTTAATTTCAGGATCTAGCCTACTAAACATGCCAGCATATAGACTCAACCCTAAGAAAGTCAAAGAATTACAACAACTGGTTGAATTATGGAGAAAGGGTAAATTCAAGAGAGCATGTAAATCTTGTGTTAAATAGTGTAATTCTCAAACGAAAAATATTAAAATAAGAGAAAACATTTTATGGCTAGGGTGAAAATCCTAAATAGTTAGTTAAAATTTCCTACTAAAAAAATATGTGAAAAATATCGATAATCGAAGATTGGACAGAAATAACATATGGGACATAGAATGGGTGATATTATTGTAAATATAAGAAAAACCTTTCTCTCCTCTTTATAAGGAGGTTGATGGCTTAGAAAGAACAATAAGGCTTGAAATTTATTCTCCTTCTTTTATTTCTCCTTCGTTTCTCTCAAATTAAATGGTGGGGAGAGTGTGAACTAGATAATTCCCACCAAAAACCAAATCAAACCATCAAAATACTTTGAGAGAGATTGAAAATTAGAAATTAGAAAGAGAAAGTTACAAAATTGGAAGGGGGGAAGGGACATTCTTGAAAAGGATTGCAAGAGGCTTATCAAGTTGAGTTAATTAGTATTGTTAATGTGTTCTTTTACAATTAAATACACTAATCTCATTGTTTTTGTTTGGGGGATTGAGAATCCCTAAATTGGAAAATTAGGGTTTATATGAAATTATGCATGATAATGTGAAATTATTTTATTATTGGTTAATAATGGTTTATATGACATTTTTTAGGAGTAAACTAAAGAAAATTAAATATCAATTATAGAATTTTAAATATTAAAGTGGTTGGCAATAATTTGATATTTGGGGTAAATTTGATTAAATTGTGTTAGTTTTGGTATTTTAATGATGTTAGGAGTGTTTTAAATTTATTTTGGATGATATGATGTGGATTGCAAGAAAATATACTTATTGTTGTTATACGTGGAAATGATGAAGATACAAAAATTGGACTAAATCTATTTATTTAAATGTTTTAAATGATGTTGGAGGAATGTTGAGATTGGTTTGGAATATTATAATGTGAAATAAATTGGTTAATCTTTCAAGAACTCGGGACCCTCAGGATGTTGTGCCTTGGAAGCAAATTGAATACACTATTACCATCTTCTTTATATTCTATGCTTACCCATCAAGGATGTTGGTTATAAGGGTTAAATTGTGGGAAAGTTTACTAAGTTGTATAGGTGTTGTATTTTAAATGATGATATTATGCTTGAACTTGATTGCTATAATGATGAAACTGTGTTTTAATCATGGTTATGATTCATATGAGATAAAATGCTTGGATGTTGGATTATGATTGGAAATGTGGAAAAATAAAAGTATGGAAATTGATGGAATTGTACGAGTTTTGGTGTTTAAATGATGTTCTTATGTTTAAACTGATTGATATGATGATGGTTGTGTGTTATGCTTGATTTTAGTTCATGTGAAATAATTTGGGTATTGGTTTATGTTTGATAAATATAGAGAATGAGAAGTATGGAAATTAATGCAATTGTATGAGTTTTGGTGTTTAAATGATGTTGTTGTGTTTAAAGATGGATTGTGAACTTGTAAATTAAATGGTTGTGTATATTGAGTTTTGTTGACAAGTTAGTAAATTGGAAAAATAAGAAAATATATGTTGGATGTATAATGGTAATAAAAAATGTGAAATTGTAAACACAAAAAAAAAGCGAGAGCTAAGCTAAAACTACTCCACCGTCGCTGCTGATTTTTGGATCTACAGTGACATAGTTTTTTATGTTGATTTCTCGGCAGCGGCACAGTACTTGGCTGTCGATTTTAGAATCGGTAGCAGCAAAGCTTTTGGCTGCCAATTTCTGAACGGCAATGGCATAGTTTGAGGCTGCTGATTTTTGGATTGGCGACAGCATAGTTTTTGATGTCGATTTCTAGATCGGCAGCGGCACAGTACTTGGCTACCCATTTCTATCGATTTCTGAATCGGCAACGGTACAGTTTGGCTGTCGATTTATGAATCGGCAGTGGCGCAGTTCTCGTTGTCGATTTCAGAATCGGTAGCGACGCAGTCTATTTGCTGTGGATTTCTAAATCGGCAGCGACATTGTCAAACCTAAGAAAAAATTATTGTTGGACCAACCTATTCTAAAGAAGAATGGGAATAGAAACTCGTCTAAAGATAGCCCAAAAGGGGATAAGGACAGCCTTGGTCCAACGTCCAAACATCCATTTGCATTTAAGAAGGGTATAAATGCAGCAAGGAGAGAGAAAGGGGCACAATGGAAAGGGCTACATGCTCTTACCTTCTTCCTGAAAATCTGCCTGTAATAACTGCATGCACCACCTTTGAATGCTGGAGAAGAAGGGTGACCAATGGAAAGATAGAAGTGGCCGAAGCCATGGAAGGAGAAGGAGTTTAGGCCCCTTCCCCATAATCGGCCAGTAGCTGTGACTACAATAATAGCCACCCTCTCCAAGGAGAAGACCTACCTACACCAGCTGCATGTCCCCTGCCTTGAGTGTTTGAAGAAGTAGAAAGCTAGGGAGTTATGTTGATGACTGAAACCATGATAAGAGAGGGCATGTGATAGGCCAGCTGTACAGCAGAGATGGAAGAGAAGGAAAAACTTGATGAATGATGAAACAACAATGAAGTGTCCGATTGAATTCTTGAGGATTGTCGAAATGACTATGAAATGTTGATCGAGTTCATGATGAATATTTGAGACAATGATGAAAATGTTAATGTTCTGAAATGACCTGTTTGAGGTGGATATATTATTGCATTGTGATGAATATTAAATGGACTATGAGATGTTGATTGAGCTATTATGAATTTAGGTTGCTGACGAATGGTTGTATGAGTATTACGAAGGATCTACTGTTGTATTTTATTGAATGTAATTATGATGAATGGTTGTATGAGTATTACAAAGTATCTATCGTTGTATTATACTGAGTGTTAATTATCATGAATGGTTGTATGAGTATTACAAGGGATCTAGTGTTGTATTATATTGATCGTTAACTGTCATGAATGGTTGGATAAGTAATACAAAGGGTGTACTGTTGTGTTATACTGAATGTCAAACTATTATAGAATGTTTGTTTGTGTATTACAAAGGATCTGTTATCATCTTTACTGAATGTTAAACTATTATGGGACGTCTGTACGAGTATCATGAAGGGTCTACTATTATGTTACAATGAATGTCAAATTGTTATGAATCATTTGAATAAGCAATTCAAAGGATATTACCATGTTATAGTGATCTCATAAACCGCCTCTGGAATGTTTGATTGGTTAATGATTAGCTTCAGCTAATGGCATTCGAATGGATGTCCGAGATAAATGTTTGATTAGCTTCGGCTAATGGCAGCATCCTAAGTGGATGACCGGGATAAATGATGATTAGCTTCGGCTAATGGCATCCGAATGGATGACCGGGACAGATGATTGATTAGCTTCGGCTAATGACATCCTTAGTGGATGACCGGGATAAATATTGATTAACTTCGATTGATGGCATCCGAGATGGATGACTGGGACAATTAATTGATTAGCTTCGGCTAATGACATCCTAAGTGGATGACCGGGATAAATGATGATTGGCTTCGGCTAATGGCATCCGAATGGATGACCGGGACAAATGTTTGATTAGCTTTGGCTAACGGTATTCGAATGGATGGCCGGGATAAATGATGATTAGCTTCGGCTACTAAGTGGATGACCAGGATAAATGATGATTAGCTTTGGCTAATGGCATCCGAGATGGATGATTGGGTTGTGGTTGTTGATCAATTTCGGCTAATGGCATTCGATATGGATGATCGGGTTGTGATTGATGATTAGCTTTGGCTAATGGCATCCATGATGGATGATCGGGTTGTGTTTGATGATTTACTTTAGCTAACGGCATCCGTGGTGGATTGCTGAATTGATTATTAAAAAAAATATGGTTAATGGTATCTATAGGAATGATGGGGGTTAATTTCATGATTAGTTTTTGTTAATGGCATTCGAGACGGAAGGTCGAAATTAAATGTTGCAATTAGCTACAGCTATAAGTATCCAAGGTGGATGACCGGATTAAGATGAAGTATTTAACCCCGATCGATGTTTAAACTTCGACCCCACAACCATGTGGAGCGGTTGGGGTATGTGAGTGAGAAAAGTACAGTTAACAAAATAATAAGAGATGTACAATGTATATAAGATGTATAAAAAGGAATCTTCTCGTTCTAAGTTAATAACGAAAAACAACGACAATGTACTTCTAGATGTTTATTATTATGTTAGATTATGTACAATTCTTGTATCCATGTTGTTTTGTAACAGGGATATCACACAATTAAGGTGCATAGGAAAGAGAAAAGCCCATTCCACAGGTTCACATATTTGAAAGGTACTATGTAATAGTGTGACTTAGCTGTTACGTTGAATATTTGTCATTCGACACTTTTGTAAGGACTTGTAATGGAAATTGTAATGGAGCACAGATGGGGATGTGCGAACATGTAGACACGATGCTATGAATACATTTATGTGGTATTTCCTTTTATGAGGATGATATGTTGTGAAATCACATGAGGATCGTATGAAAGAAAGTACTAGTTGTGTAAGATTGTCGATCATAAACTCGTGTTGATAACGAGATTGGAATAGGAATGCAAACACATGGGTATGCTAATATGACGTAATGTAAATGTATGAATATGAAAATATAATATTATAAACATGTTTATTGGGTATCTGTTGTACGAGAATGTTGTTTTACGAGAACTATATCCCTATGATGCCATGATAAGGAAGGAACATAATTACTAATTCATAAAATGTCATTGCGAGAAGTATAAAAAAAATCCATCGATTTTGGCTTTGAAAAGCCGGGTCATTACAGAAATTATATGATAAATGCAAGTTGGGAATATGGGAAAATGTGAAATTATCTTTAAGATACAAATTAATGGCATGAAAAAAATAATAATGATGTGTTTGAGTTAGTATGAACAATGACTTGAAATGATATGGGTACTAATTGGGGATATTTCCTTGAAAATTAGGAGGAACATTCGAGGTTGGATCAACAGTTGATGGAATGCATACTACCAGAGTGGTAGGAAGGTGTCCGTCACCTCACCTTTTTAAAAACAAATATGTTATTGTTAGAATTTTTTTTATACATGTGAAATGAGCTTTGAAATAAATTACAAAGGAAAGAAATTATATTAAAAAGACAATCAGCTATTTGGATTGAGAATAATTATTATATGTTAAAAGATAGTTGGTTGTTTGGACATAGACTAATTATTGATATATTAAAGTTAGCTATTTGGATGAAGACTAATTATTAATATGTTAAAGTTGGTCGTTTGGACAAAGATTAATAATTATATGTTAAAGTCGGTCGTACTAATAGAGACTAATGTGTTAGACTGAAGTTAGGCGAACTAGCAGAGACAAATGGTGTGGATTAAGTCAGTCACGTTGACAAGGGCTAATGATGTGAAGTTGAGTCGGCCATAATAGCGAAAACTGTGTTAGGGGAATTTTCTAATCTTAATGGCGAAGTTTTTAGTTGAAAAGGAATAATTCGAATGAAATGGAGCCATTATAGTTGTGTTGTACTAAGATTTAATAAATTACATGTGTGTAAGGTATATTTACATGTTTTTATTCATTGTCTACATTATTATGCATCTCAGGTCCTTCGTATCTACTACTACAATAATGATCTCGTGATTGGGACTGTTGTATAGTTCTTTTTGTATTAGATAGAATTTTGTAATTTTTATCTTATGACATATAGTTAAACTAATGTGTATTCTAAGTTTAATATTTTGAAATTGTAAGCAAGTAAAATGATGGTTTACTAATTATTTTGTTTTCATTATACATATACATATACCTCATAAAATAATATAAACACTCTTTGCGTATTAATATGGTAAATAATTATGATTGATGATATATGTTGGGTGGTATGCTTAAATTTGCCTATGAGCATTAATTGTAGGATTCAAATGCATTTTGGAATGTGATTGTGTTATGTGGGTTTTAATTGCATGACAAAATTTTAGATGGGGCCCTATACACGGGAGACTATTGAGATTTTATTAAAACTGGATAAATCCTTTAATGTAAATGGAAAATCCTTTACATATTTGATGTATATGCATAGAGTAAATCTTGTGTCTGGTGTGTGATTTGGAGTACCTTCGTATAGGTGAGACTCTGTCCGTTATAAAAAATACCTTAGTTTTCACGATTATGATTATTATAAAATAAAAAATTACATGAAAAAGGCTTAAGGTGTTACAGAGCATGATCTTATATGCAGTTCGAGCCCTTTTGGTCATAAACAAGGATGGCCTATGATGTATATGTATGGATAACCAAGCCATTAACCAAATTACAGTGAAGTACAACTACTTGACTCCATGACTAGAAGACATGTTGGATCAATTGGTGGGTTCTAGGATGTTTTCCAAAATTTATCTCTAGAATGGCTACCATCATTTAGGAATCAAGTCGGGGGATGAATGGAAGATAACTTTTAAAATGCGACATATGTGTATGAGTAGTTAGTAATGTCATTTAACTTGTCAAATGCTCCTAACATCTTTATGAGGTTCATGCATCAGGTTTTAAGGCCATTTATTGGCATATTTATTATGGTTTATTTTGGTGATATTTTGTTTTTCACAATAATGTTGCTTTTATAGGTTTCTTTATGTCGATTAATGGTGTTCGGCTTGGATCAATCCAAGGTGTTGGTGATTGTGGAGTGGCCGGAACTTTCATGGGCTTACATCTTTCTACAGAAGATTCATCTAAAACTTTAGTTCCTTGATTGCACCAATAACATAGTGCTTAAAGGAATGTTATTTCTAGTGGACAGATGTAGTAAAAGCCAACTTTCGGTTAGTGAAGTAGAAGATGATTGAAGTTCTTGTACCAACACTCCTCAACTTCGATAAGTTGTTTAAAGTAAATTATTATGCATTTGGGATAGGCATTTGAGGATTTTTTAGCCAGGATGGATAACCTATTACCTTTCTCAAAGAGAAATTGTCAAATTAAAAAAAAAAAACAAATTCCACTTACGATATAATTTTTTATGCTATTGTTGAAGCATTAAAGCATTAGCACCATTACCTTGTACAAAAGGAGTTCATACTCAACACAAATCATGAAGCTCTAAAGTACATTAATGGCAAATAGAAATTGAGTCATCGACATGCTAAATGGGTGTCATTTCAGCAGGAGTTTACCTTTTTATTGAGGCACCAATCAAGTAGCCTCAATAAAGTGGTTGATGCACTTAATAGGTGAGTTATCCTAATCAGCTCTATGCATTCTCAAGTGATGGGATTTGATGCATCTTGGGAACTTTACTCAAGTGACCCCACATTCAGATAGATTTATGTGAAGTTGATGAATGGAGGTAAGAAAGACAACTTTATGCTTTTGAATGGATATTTGTTTCACATTCTGTAGTTATGTATTCCAAATTGCTCATGGGAACATATCATATGTGAGTTACACCATGAGGGACACTTTAGATGTGATGACGAGACATTGGCCCTAATGTCATCAGATTATTATTAGCCTAGCTACCAGGCTAGGTATTTAGTTTTGTGAAGAGAAGTGATGTTTTGTTAGAGGATTAAAGGATCTTTATTGAATGTTGGATTGTACACCTCATTATTCGTTCCTAAAGCTTCGTGGTTGGGTGTTAGTATGGATTTTATGTTAGGTTTACCTTTTACCCAACAAGCCATGAGATTTTATTTTTATTATTATAGACAAGTTCTAAAAGATGGCTCATTTCATAGCATGTTAGATTACTATAGCTGGATAGCCCATATTTACTTTAATGAGGTGGTTCACTTGCATGACATCCTTAAGTCTGTTACTTTAATATATATATATATATATATATATATATATATATATAAACTTCTTAAAGAGTTTATGGGGAAATCTGGGCACCCAATTGAATTTTAGCAATGTTTATTATCCTTAAACAAACGAACAAATAGAGGTGGTTAACCATAGAATCAAAAACTTGCAATGAAGTTTGGTTAGAGACAAGCTAAAAAATAGGAATGGCCTTACCGCAAGTAAAATTCTCTTATAACATGTCTTGAGATCATACCAACGAACTTAGTCCATTTGAGATTGTCTACAAACAACTTTTTTAGAGTGCTTGAATTAACACCTACTCCTCGTATCAGACAATTGAGTATCCAAGTCAAAGGTGTCATGAGCAGGTCAAGAAAACAATCATAGACAACAATGCCAAGTATGAAGCCTTAGCTGATACTCATTCTAGGAGAGAGGTGTTTGAGGTAGGACATTTGTGTGAGCAATACTCACCTATAAAAGGTTCCTGGTCTGCATGTATAACAAGTTGAAGAAAATAAAGATAAGTCCTTGTGAGATGTTGCAGAAGATCAATAACAATGCTTAAAAACTCTAGCTTACTATCCACCTAAAAACTTTTGATGTCTTTAATAAGCAGCATTTAACACCTGACTTGAAAGAAGATCAAAACTTAAAGGGTAAGCTCTCTCTAACTCAAGAAGAATGATGTAGTCAAGCTAGTAGGAAGTAAAGATTTATAAGTAGTAATATAGAGATCTATCATAACTAGATAAAGATCTGTCATAAATAGAGTTTATTTTAAGAAATAAAACTATGATTTAAGATTTTTGAGTTCTAACCTTATTTATGCTAAATTATGTTTCTCTGTGTTGTTCATATCCTTATTATGCTTCCAAAAGCATCTTCATTCATTGTTGAGGTTTTTTTTTAAAAAAAAAATTTTCTTTTTTTAGCACCCTCTAGAAAAAGTCACATAGTTTAGAGTTAAAGATATTAATTCTCTCTTTCACTTAGTAAATCCGATATGTATTGGACTTTTCACCTAGAATAAAGTCTAATAAATATTTTCTTTATCACTCTCTAGAAAAGGCTATTAATTAACAAAAAAATATATATTTATTCATTTATGCATTGATAGTAAAATTAAGAGTAGAGTTTCTTTTTCTTCTTTTTTGATATAGAAAGAGAAAAGGATGAAAATAAAAATGAAAATAGAAATAAAGTTCTTAGGGCTAAGGATAATAGAAAAGCCCATATCCATAAATTTGCTTGATTTAAAAGTTAATATGATGAAAGATAAGAACAATCAATAAATTAGAGATTAAAAATCTTATCAAACAGCTAAAACAAATCAAGATCTTGAATGTCAAGCTTTAAGGTAGTGATGGCTCTCTTTCTACTCCAAGCCTTCTCCTCTCTTCTCTTTTGTTCTTTCACTATTTGACCTAAAACAATTGAAACCCCAACAACCTAAACTCGCCTCCTCTTAGGGTTTCTCTATCGCTCCTTCACCTCTATATCTCATTAATAATGTCATGCCAGTTGTTTCTTCTTCTACTGTCATTTAGGTACTCTTTGTTTTTTTTTTTTTTTGAAGTGTACTAATACTATTTAGGGATGTTCATGGTTTGGTTCGGTTCGGTTTAGATTCAAAAAACCAACCAAACCGAATTACATTAATTTTGTAAAATATTAACCGAACCGAACTGAAAACCGGTTCAAACCGAACCAATCCAGTTTTGTTAAATCCGGTTTTTTTTGCAAAAAACCGGGAAACCTAATCCCATCATATATGAGTTTTTTTTTGGATTTTTTAAAATTGGTTTACATTAAATCGGGCTTTAAAATCTTCACGATCTCAGCCAAAACAACTCCTTCATGGTTTCCATTGCCATTAATCCCATCGATCTCAGCCATTATCACGAATACTTACTACAAGAAAGATCGGTTGGGAGATTCTTGAAATTGAGAAAAAAAGGCCCTCTAGTCTCGACCCACAAATGAATAGGAAGCAGGGCGAGGGTCTTTCATTAAATGGGGTAAAGAAGGGTGGAGCTTTGTTTTTTTTGGGGGGGGTGGGGGGCGCCTTTCGCAGCTTTAGAAAGGAGAGCCTCAAGTTGCAGGAGTGAAAGAAAGAGTCTCGACCAAGAACTCAAGGTAGCGGAGTCTGAGGTACAACTAAGAATGAAAAGGGAGGAAAGATAAGAATAAGAAAAAGATACAAGTGACAAAGATGGGCAAAGATCATTGTACATCAATTTTCTTTGGATGTGTATGTGACGTTGATAAATATGATATTCTCATTGAAAGCTCATTCAACAACCCATAGAAAGGAAGATTGGGAAACTGGAAAAGGAAGATTGGTAATTAATTGAGAGGAAGATTGGGAATTTCTCTGGGCAAGGCGGTGACTTTTTGTGAGAGGCAGTAAAGTTATGTTAATTGTTAGAGTTAGGTTACAATTTAACTATTTATACCTCAAAGATTTTTGTAACTTTTGGCTTTTATAGATCCGATTCGGTTTGTGTTGGTTTTTGGTGTAAAATCAAAACTGAACCGGACTTGTTAAAATTTATGGTTTTGACAATCGGTTTATCATTTCGGTTCGGTTTTTTTGGTTAATTTTTCTTCGGTTAATCAGTTATTTTGAACACCCCTAATACTACTTGGTCTTTGAATTATTTGTGATTTGTTCTTTTAATTATTTTGTTTATGCTTCTAGGTTAAGTTTTATGCATAGATTTGGAGGAGTCAATAAAGCTCCTTCACTCTATATCTCATCAATAATGTTATGCCAGTTGTTCCTTCTTCTATTGACATTTAGGTACTTTTTC
Source organism: Populus simonii (assembly GCA_007827005.2). Classification (NCBI taxonomy): domain Eukaryota; kingdom Viridiplantae; phylum Streptophyta; class Magnoliopsida; order Malpighiales; family Salicaceae; genus Populus; species Populus simonii. The sequence continues at coordinate 1,297,293 of CM017471.2, read as the reverse complement.
TTCTTTTTTTTCTTTTTTAAGTGTACTAATACTGCTTGGTCTTTGAATTATTTGTGATTTGTTCTTTTAATTATTTTTTTATGCTTCTGGTTCAGTTTTATGCATAAAATTGGAGGAGTCAATAAAGTTGTGTTCTTGAATCAATTTTATGTTGAATTTTTACTTTCTTGATTTTAGATGTGTTATTTATGCATACATGATGATTTTATTAATTGAAATGGTGTTGACTGAGTGCTTTTTTTATGGTATTTCTGTAAGGTGGTTTTTGCTAGGGTTTATATTCATTAGCTACGGTTTTTGCTAGGCTTTAAGTTTCAAGTTTCTATTTTTTAATATGTAGATTTGTTGATTAGTCATTTAAAGTTTAAATTAATGTTGCTAGAAAGCAATAGCATTATGTGGGTCTATGTCCGAGATTATGTTGCAACTTCATCTTTATGGAAGCAATATTGAAGGATTTTTTTTATTTTTATTTTTTTGGAGTAGATATGTTTTGTATGCTGCCAGAAATAGTGTTTCAATATTTGTATTTTTCATCGTTATGGAAACCTTGTGAGTCTATATAAAGTTCAAAATTATGGTATATAATGGTTTAATTTTCTTGCTCTTTGTAGCTCATCACGCATCAATTCCTCCCTTGGCCTTCTTTAACACAGTAATTCTGCCAATTATCTTGAACTTTGCTGTGCACGAAGGACTGCCATTGCCCTTGGGGTGTCAGTATGTTTCTTTGACCGCTTACTCCTTGGCGACTTGCGACTTCAATTTGTTCCAATGATATTCAATATCCTTTTTGTTGCATTGTATAAAGAAAAGAATAGTCTAATATAGCAAGACTTTCTGTAGAAAAGAAGTTTGCTTGCTTAATTTTCTAGTGAAAAGGTTTTTGGCCTACATAGTTTTTCTATATATATTTTAGCATGCACCTTGCATGGGTGAAAGCCATTTCTAGGGTTTGTTTCTAGACTTGCTTAAATAGTATAAAGAAATAGGATCTAAAATGAGTTTGAGAGTAAATAATAACATTTTGTGTCTATATGAATAGCCTATCTACAGAAAAGCATTTCTTATTTGATATGAATACAATGTTCTTAAATCATCTCTTAAGAATAATATCATTTGAAGCCTAGAACAGGTAAATAGCTAGAAATTTTACTGAAACGTTAGCGAGCATGGATGTACCCGTTTTATAACCTAGAAATGAAAAGAAAAATAAAGTGCCATTTGAATCAAAATATAGCCATGATAAGATCACAAAAAAATAAAAAATAAAAACTGCTAATTCATTTTTTCCTTCAAATACACAAGGAAAATGAGGTTTTATCAAAATACCATATTCACCCACTCAAAGAAACAAATAGACTATAAAAAATATAAGTACAATATGACTCGAGCATAAAAAAGGACTTCAATCCGCATGAAAGAAAACCCCCACCAGCGCGCACCCATTCAGTGATCAGGGACACTTGCTCATGCAACAATGGACTTCGTAACACTCTCCATGCTGCTCCATAGTTGAAGGCAAAATTATCAAGCATGGCTGACCAGGTAACATTGTTGCTACTGTACCTTCCCAACCCCACTCTTATTGGACGCTGTAGTATAGACTGACCTGTTGCTAAGCACCTCTTTGACCAGACTCTAGAGCAGACTGTAAACAGACACAAGGTGCTGCGACCGGACCCAACTTGACCTCAACATATTTGTCACCCAAATCATGAATTGGGTTCCCCATTCCAAACTACAGATCCTGAGGTTAACCAATTATGCAAAATTCAGACTTCCAAACAAAATAAATATTACTTCGTGCATCAATAACATCATAAGTTTTCCAGGCCAAACTATGAGAGGAATTATACTCAAGAGCTTCGAAATTCATTGGCAATTCAAGCTTCCTAACCTTGCAAATTGAAATATACTTAGAATTATTTTACATACCTTCAGCTAAAAGTTGAATCCACCAGATGGAACTTGAACATTGTTCTCACCAAAGTGAAATCCTTGCTGGGCACCATCACCTGAAGGCAAAGCCTCATCATCTTCTTCCAACCAATAAGTCTCGAGAATCTTGACTGCCTTCTCGTAGATCTCATTGTTGTCATGACTCTGTAGATTTTCAATCTTTTCTAGTCCCTCAGCATCATCTATCATCTGGGCATAGAAATTAACATCTCCACTGTTCCCCAAATTCTTTTCAGCTTCCCCAACCTTCAGAATATTCTCTAATCCTTCGAGACATACTGTTACAATCCTCGGATCAGGGCATACAAGAAGATCACACAATGGTTTAATACATCCCTGACTGACCAATAACCTGTCACCCAAAAACAGCCAATCACTTCTCTGCCAACACAACAAGAGAACAAACACCAAGCAAGTAATAACAGAAGCTTATAAAAAGAAGAATAAAACATACTTAATTTGCTCATGAGTACCACCAGAAGTAGCATTAGAAACTGCCCAAGCGGCTTCTTTCTTTATATCAAACTCCGCATTTTGAAGTAAATTAACAAGCGGACCAATTAAACCAGCCTCAATAACTGCCTACATAATTTATATAAGAGGGTAAAAATTCAGAAGGGCATGGAGCTTTCAATCCCAAGACACAAGGAATTCAGATCACAAGTGCTAACAAAGATACCATTACAGACAAATCCAGCAAATAAATGTAGAACCTCAACTAGACGAGTCCATAATACTTCTAAGAGGATTGACAAACTCAAACAAGAAATAACCTAACAAAGCTTAAAACATGAACCTCCAAGGCATGCATGCTCACCTGAATCTGTTCCTTGTTTCCTGCGGTAATGTTTGAGATAGTCCAGCAAGCTTCTTTCTTGATGCTCTTTTTATGGTTATGAGTCAACAGGCTTAGGAGGCATGGAAGTGCACCAGTATTAATTATGCACTGTGAAGGAGAGGTGTTAATGTAAGATATAAGAAAACCTACATTTCAAGCAATAAAAAGATGTCATCATGCAGAAGAAGAACAAGATCATCAGTATAGTTGCAAAATAACACAAGGGGGGAGCTGTTACTACAAAAGTATTTCTTGTTACATGCCTTGCCTTTTCATTTTCCTATTGAGAGAATCATATTTCTCAGGTCTGCTTCATTTTCAACTATGCTGGTCAAGTACAACAATAGTTGATGATGCATCTGCTTAGCATAAATCATGTGTTGTTATGGGACTAATTTTGTAGCTCAGTGTCTGTGCTGCTTAGGTATTTGGATCAAATGTGGGTATTTGAAGCAAATTTATGATTTAAATGACAGTATTGACCGTGCAGAAACACCCATAACATGTATTCTAACACTATTTATGGATCGGAGTAAAAGACACTAGGGCTGTGAAGAACTTTCAAAGAAATGAGAGGGGGGGAGCTAAATAAGGGTCAGGTCATCGACCTTTTATATGAAGGCGGTGAGAAGAAAAACAACAGTGATAGAGCCAAGCAGAGGGATACAGTAGGGGTAGACTAAGGGGAGACTGGTTGGTGAAAAGTGCATCTTGCCTTATATACCCAGACAGAAGATAAGGTGTATGGATTACCTATACAAGTAGAGTTGTATCTATTATTTTCTAAAAGATGTAGGGGTTGAAAAGTAGTATTAAAGAGGAGGTTAAAAAATTTTGGAGGGACAGGGTCTTGCAGCCCAAATTCCTTTCCCTCCATTAACAAAAAAGTTCCCAAGAAGTTTCAAGGGCCATTTCCCTCCTCCATTTTCTCCCTTTAAACCCTCATATCCAGGAATAGCTGGCACAAACAACTTGGGCAATAGGACAAAGTTTAACATCAGCAATGCCCATGGAATCTTATTAAAACCTCTATCGAGGTTATATTTCAAATCTTGTTTTTCATAGCTGTGTAATTTGTTCATCCTGTAATTAGCTTCTTCTGTCTTTACAGTAAACCTCTAACATGGCCTTATTTTCCATCTTGGTTGCCATCATCATGCAGAAGCATCTATATTGATATTATTAATTGAAAAAAGAATTCATGTAAATTATGTTATTACAGTGTTCCAAATCAGTAACGCATAGAAAAAAAAATATCAGCATACGCAGACATGAAAGGCACTTCTGTTGCATAAAGGATGGATCAAATAAAAAGTCAGAAGTGCTTTTACCTGGGTCTGCATATCATCCCCAGTCACAATATTTCCAACTGTACGAAGGGCGGGAACAAGCACTGAAGGAGAAGGATGGCTGAGACAATTCATGTAAGAATAATCAGATTTTTTATATGTATTGCATGCAGATTGTGAGCTGGAAGAAAATATTAAACAGACCAATCACTACTCACAGGAGGAGCTCCACAAGTCGAGGACAGACCCCTGCCTCAATAACAGCTTGGATTTTGTCATTTGTACCATCAGAAAGATAAGAGAGTGCCCAACAAGCATCAGTTAGGACTTCTTCATCAGTTGAATGAACAAGACGTTCAAGTGCAGGAAGGGCTGGTCTCACCTGCCCAACAAATTTCATAAGTTAAAAAATCTTCAACTTTCACAACATCCACAGACAAAAACCTATGAAATCTGACAAACACCTGCTCAAACAGAGGCTGTGGCTTGCCCCTGCAGAAGTTTGACAGTGTCCATGTAGCATTCCTCAGCATTGAAAGCTTCGCGTGCTCATTCAACTGTGCCAGGAGAGGAATCAACGCTCCATGGCTGAGCACAAGATCACGGCACTTAGGGGAGTCACCAGCGACATTTCCCAATGCCCACACAGCCTAAAATTTCACCAACAACTGTATTCAAATCCTTCTCTTTTTGGTAACCATACCTAGCACATTATACTACTACAATTCCCGCAAACTAGGTAACTAAAATTCAAAGACACACCTGCTCCCTAACATCATCACTGGGAGAACCTAGAAGCTTGACAAATATTGGAACTGCACCATGATCAATTACCACCTTTGTGTTCTCTGAAGTTCCAGAGGCAATATTTGTGAGAGCCCAAGCAGCCTCAAACTATACAAGCACAAAAACATGACTCAAACGACAGGTTAAGACTCCCTTCCACTTCAAACAAATAAACAAACACATTATCACATTATCGCATTATCACAGAAACACACACCTGAAGCTGAGGGAAATCCTCCCTAACAAGAAGCTCGACAAATCTTGGAACAACCCCAGCTTGTATAACTTCCTCTATGGGAGGGCTCCTCTCTGCCAATAACAATGCAATTACTCAATAAAGAAACAATCTTTACTTATAGAAACGCAAACTTTAACAAAACAAAAGGAACCCAGAAAAAAAATACCAATGGAAAGTAGTTTTCGAAACTGAGTAGTTGCTTCCAGCTGCAAATTACTATCATCAGACCAAACACCAGACACCATCGAAGGCAAACTCTCTAACTGCAAAAATTTACAAACAGAAAAAAGAAAAGCTGCAAATTACTATCATCAGACTAAACACCAGACACCATCGAAGGCAAACTCTCTAACTGCAAAAATTTACAAACAGAAAAAAGAAAAAACCAACGAAACCCTAATCACAAAATCCGATCACATAAAACACCCAACGATTGACAAGATCCACTGTTCAAACACAACATATGCATTGACATGCGAGTATAGTGAAGTTACCTTCTTTTCCATATTAGAAGAAGAGAGAACAGCGGCAGGGAACTGTTGTGCCAGGAGACCTTCGCGTCGCTTCTTTTGTAAACTCTCTTCACGCTTGTTCTTTCGGATCTCAACCATATTGTCCTCTCTTCTCCGCCGACCTTCATCGGCGTCTACGGCGACTTTGTATCGGTTCCGGCGAACATCGGTTCTCGTGCTTGGTCTCAAAGACATGGTTGATTGATGGTAATTTGAAAACCCTAAATTTTTATTTTCTTTTTTCAATTTGGGGATCGTAGAAGGAGAAGAGTGTACTGAAAAAAAAAATTCTTTTTTTTTTTTTTTACTGGGAGCGAAGGGATAGAGTGGGATTTATAGTGTTCGCAAAATGAAAAGGGTCTTGTATAATAGGAGGAGTGGTTTGTTATTATTATTTAATTTTCGTTTGTTATTGCGAGTTTTTTTAAAAAATATTTTTAATTTTAAATTAATTTTTTTATATATTTTTTATTGTTTTTATCATGATAACATCAAAAATAAAAATTTATTATTTTAATATATTTTTTAAGACAATTTTTTTTTAAATGCATCACCTACCATACTTGAATAAAGATTTTTCTTCTTTAAGTTTAGACCATAATCTAACAAAACTTTATTATAATCTATCAATTATGAACTCGAAATATATATTTTTTTTTAGTGTCATTCTTTTAAATATTGAAATGGTGTAATATCAGATGATATTATTTTTTAAAATTTTAAAATAATAATATATTAGATCAACTCCAATTAACTTATAACCAGAGTAATGAAACTATGATAACCTCTTCGTATAAAGCAAATCAAAACAAATTAGAAAGTTTGATCCCCAATAAGTCAAATGTTGAAGGACGGGGAAAAAAACAGTTTAATTCAACCTGCTAAACCTGCAATGTGGATAATGAGAATGAGATTACCTCATATAAAGTAAATTGAAAAAACTACAGAGCTTAGCTCTTAATCGACTCATTAATTTCCTCAATTCTTATGGCCGACATTGCTATCCATTTCCTTTAGCTACACACGCAAATTATCATGTTCCTCACTAGCATCATCAAAATTACACATTGATTCTCATGATTAACAATCATGCATGTTCATTCATTATACACAAAACCAAAGCATTAATCATAATGAAATTCGCATTTCAGCTCCAGCATGTATCTAAGGGTCACAAACACATAATTTTGCACTTGATATCAGACCAACACATTTTCATACAAGTTCTTCAACCACATATGTAGAATTCATGCCATTAACATATGTACAATTTCTGTTTCTGTTTCACATGATCAAACAACTCTAACAAAGTCATTATTTTTGCATTTTATCCCTTTAATTCATATACTATCCAGCCCTTACTATGGCCGGCTATCTTTCCAAGTTTTTTGCACTCAAAATTGTTCATTTCCTTTGTTAAATGTTCTAGAATTAGATCCCCCATTCAACCCCATTTTCGTCCCTTTTTTAGTCTAGTTTTCCTTAACAGTTGGTGTAAGAATCTTAGGCCATTTACTTAGGGTTTTCTTCTTCCTTTTCAGTCCCAAGGTCCCAAGAATAGGTGGAGAAGTGGTATGGTTCATACCTCATGAATTCAATTAGTTTGGGAAAGGGTTTGACAGTATTTCTTCCCTTTTTCTCTTGGTTTTCTTCTTCTTCTTTTCCCTTTTTGGTTTCTCCTCCTTCTGTCAGCTTCCCACCAATTCTACACCCCTTCTCCTTCCTTGTTTGCAGCTGTTCAACCTTCTCTCTAGCTCTCCCTTCTCTCTCACGCCTAAGGGAGGCATATGCAGCTGGGGTTTGGTTCAGCTTTGTTTGGAAAAGAGGAAGAGGAGTAAGTGCATGCAACTGGACACATGCAGTTGCTGCTGCCATTTTTGGGAAGAGGAAGGGTCACTTTCCCTCTCTCCGTTGCATTTATACCCCTCCTCTTAAATGAGGTGGGGTGTTTGGGTGCTAAAAAAGGTTGTTCCTATCCCTCTTTTGGGTTATTTCGGGCTAATTTCTATTCCAATTCTCCCTTAGGATAGGCTGGTCCTCCTTCTCCAGGATTATCTCTAAGGCTAGCCGATTTATATCCTTCAATTCTTCCTAAAATTGGTCGACCAAAGACTAATTTATCGGGTTTTACATTCTCCCCTTTTAATATGAATTCCATCCTCAAAATTTAAGAAGTTTTGTATTCCATACCTTGTAGTTCAAATAGTTCGGGGTACTTGTTGTTCATTTCAAACTCCCTCCCCCAAGTTTCTTCTTCTATTTGGATGTTTCACCATAAAATTCTAACGATGGGAATACTCTTATTCTGTAGTTCTTTCACTCCTCGATCTAGAATTTTATAAGCCTCACCTCGAACGTTAATTCTTCTTTGATTTCTACTAGAACTTGGGGTAGAACTCGGGTAGGATCCATGTCGGCCTTTCATAACAAAGAGACATGAAACACATCATGAACCTTGGTTAACAGTGGGGGCAAGTCTACTCTGTAGGCTATTGGCCCAATTCGCTGCAGGATTTTGAAAGGTCCGATGAAGTGAGAAGCTAGCTTCCCTTTCAATCTAAATCATAACATGTTTTTCCAAGGGGCTACCTTCAGGAATACTTGGTCCCCCACACTAAACTTGAGGTGCCTCCTCCTCACATCCGCATACTTCTTCTGTCTGTCCTGCGCGACTTTTATTCTATCTTTGATGGTTCTCACTTTTCCCATGGTGACCTGAACCAATTCCGCGCCATATAACTTCTTGTAACGACCCGACTTTTCAAGCCAAAACAATGGTACACACACACACACACACACACACACACACACACATATATATATGACACTACATCATATCGGGAATCAATGAACCTGTTTCCCCTCATTATCAAGGTACAATCCATACACTAACATCAATCAACATTTCATTAAAAGTAATTCTTACATATACACATAACATTATGTTTGCATAATTACAAGTTCGCATTATAATATACATGCATAAACATGAGTTTGCATTTCTATCCTACTAGTAGTCATCACAAGTTTAAACAAAAGCATCTAATAACAGTTATACATTCAGTACATTTTGTTCATACAAAATACATCATGATTTAAAATGCAACCACATGATTTCTTGCAAAAGTAGGTTCCTGTGTATTGGGGTTCCTAGGCACCTTGTTGGTGTGACGTCCCTGCTACAGTATAAATATTTATAAGAATAAAGTTAATTAATAATAAGCAGTAAAGTAGTTTAATGAAGCATTAACATTATTATCTGTTTAAAGCACAACATTCGTGGTTCCTTCATATACTTGGTATGTACAACTCGTAATACACATGAACACATCAATTTTTGCAACTACTCATAACTTTCAAATCCGGTTATCCTCTTAGGGCACCATTAGCCGAGGTTAACTGTTCATCCATCTCAGTTATCCACTCAAGATACCATTAGCCAAAGCTAATCATTTATTCATTCCGGCTATCCATTCAGATGCCATTAGACAAAGCTAATCATTTATTCATCTCGACCATCCACTTAGGATGCCATTAGCCGAAACTAATAATTTATTCATCAACAATTACTCCTTTGACATCTTGGTATTTGTACTAACACAATATGGTGACATTCATGATAGAACATTTCATAAATTAACATTATGAAAGAGAAAGGTGAAAACAACTTACCTGTTCCCCCCGCGGGGTGTCCTTGTCCTAACGAAGGTCCGACCCCAAACGCACCACCTAAAACATCAATGACCACAAAATCAGTACATTCATATTCAGTAATCACGCACAACTAGTCACTATGTATGTCTCAAGCATACACAAGTTCATGTTTCATTGTTCCACATATTACCATCACACAAAGCAATCATCTTAATCATCGGGCCATTTTAGGTAGGTAAATCTGCTGCAGAATTTAGTTAGCGAAAACTAGTTCGTTAATGACCAAGAATCGTCAATGAAAACTGATTCGCAACTGATAATATAAATTCGGCAGCGAACATTGATTCATTGCAGACAACACACTTCGGCAGCAAAAGCTAATTCGCTGTAGACACCAGAATTTGGGAGCGAAAGCTAGTTCATTACGGACAACACAATTTCAGCATCGAATGCTGGTTTGTTGCAGATAACACAATTTCAGCAACAAACGCTGCTTCGCTACAGACAATATAATTTCAACATGAACACATGCATTTCAGTTCCATAATTACCTTTGTTCTTAAAACCCAACATGATGCGATCCAACCATCAAAGGATCCATTGGAGGTTCCAGTTGGTCTAGTTACTAGGCTTAGGGCTAAGAAGTTCAAAGAAGCTTTCAATAGACTTCTTCAAGATACAGGGGCTAAGGTGGACTTCAAGAGGATTTGTAATAATAAGGAGCAAGCCTTGATTAATCTGATTCATGTTCAAGAGGGGCTTGTTGGTGGAACCAAGACCATTACACAAGGATTGGGCGAAAAAGACTAGATTCGGACAGTTTGACATTTCGTTACTCTTTTGGTCATAACTGGAGCTACAAATTGACTTTTGATGTCATTCTAGTTCGGATGGAAACTAGACTTCCATAGCTTTCCAACAGTATATGGAACACCTTTTAATTCATTAAGTTAGGCCTTGTTGTTGCTAGATAGAATGCGGAAACAACGAACTTGTCTTATTTAATTAGTTGGGCTATCAAACTTTATTTATTTTGAGAGGAGATAATTTGTTTGGTTTTTGGACTTGTTTATTTTGTTTATTTTAATTAGTTTGGGCTAGTTTTAGCTTGGGTTGATTATTATTTAAATTGGGTTTATGTGAGACCAATTAGGGAAATTAGGGTTTTGGCTTGGAGTTTAAATACTCTTTAGGAATAATTTTAGGTCAGACTTTTGATGATATTTTCAGCATTGTAGCCGACTTTTGGTTGCTCAATCTTGGTTCTTGATTGAACTTTTAACTCTTCAAAGAATTGACCATTCTTTGTTGTGAATTTATACTTTCTTTGCTCGTCTCTAGATGTAGGAGTTGTGATCGAGGTTTATAGTCTTGTTGCCTTGGAGCAAGTCTTCCATTGTGATAAGCTCATTTAACTCTCACCAAACTTGGGTTAGACTGATCTTAGGTAGCGAATATCATTGAATTCCACTAAGGTTCGCATCAGTTGGTATCAGAGCTGATCTAATCACAGGTTATATCCTTCAATTTGAGTCTTTATTGTTTCTTGTTTAATTCTTGATAGATTCGACCACTGATATATATAAAAAATAAGGATCTTATTTTTGATTGCTTTGTTGAACACTTAATCATAAGTTAGTGTTCTTTTGATGCTTTCTTGATCAAAATTGGCACACACCTAAGTTCTTGATTTTGTTTTGTTCTTGCCAATACATATATATAAAAAAGGCTTGATCTTGAAATCTTGATTGCTGCCGCACAAAAGAAAAAAAAATCACTTTTTTTTTGTTTTGGCTGAATTCATTGGAAAATTGGTTAGTCTTGATTCGTGAATCTTTTAGTAGTCTTGTTTGTGTTTCTTGAAAATTTGGGTAGTTTAGTTGATTTTCTTGAGTTTCTGGAATTTTCTTAAATTAAATCCTTAGTTCTTGATAATTCGTAATTGTTTAGCTCTTTTCTGATTTTTTATTATTTTTATTCGTGTCTTCAAATTGTCATATTATTCGTACAAATTTGCATTGCTATTCGTGAATTTGTCATCGAGTTTTGTTTTATTAATTTTGTAATTTCTTGCTTCTAGAGTCTATATCAAATTTATAAATTCACTGCATAGTTGGTTGCTTTTTCTGAATTGTTGCTAAGTGATTTCAAGAATTAAAGAAAGGCGATTTGAGTGGAAAAAGACATAAGGAGCATATTCAAGTGAAAAGCCTATAAATTTATGTGAAACACGAGTGCATGAGGTGTTATTTTTATTGCTAACGATTTTCATGCAGGTTTAAAAAAAATAATGTCTTCTAATAGTGTGCCACAGAAGAAGGGTGAAATCCTAGAAGATGGGTTTTCGAGAATACAACAACAGATGAAATTTATGTTTGGTGAGCTGATGACTAGGATTGAAAAATTAGAGACTAGGTCTGATGGAGGGCGTATTAAACTTTCACATGTCCATTTGGTAATTTTGCAAATCAAAGAATGCCTTTTAGATTATGTAATACACCATCCACATTCCAAACATGCATGCATAGCATATTTAGTGATGTGGTTGAACATTTTCTTGAAATTTTCATGAATGATTTTTCTGGTTTTGGTGATCCATTTGATAATTGTTTAACTAACTAGGAAAAGGTCTTCAATAGGTGTGAAGAGAATAATCTTGAGCTAAATTGGAAAAAAAAAATATCATTTTATGGTAACAAATAATATTGTACTTGGTCATATTTTTTCATCAACAGTAATTAAGGTTGACAAGTTAATCAAGTTAATTGTCAACTTGCCAACACCAAAATTTGTCAAAGATGTTAGATCATTCTTAGGACATGCTGATTATATAAGATTTATCAAATATTTTAGTGTAATATTTAAGTCATTTTGTATACTCCTAATAAAGGATAATGTTTTTTAATAGACTAATATTGTAAAAAAGCCTTTGTTAAACTTAAAATTTTGTTTACTTCTGCTCATGTCATTCAACCTCCTAATTGGATGCTACATTTTCAAATAATATGTGATGCTAGTGATTATATTGTAGGTTTTATTTTAGGAAAAAGAAAAGATAAGTAACCTTATTTGATTTACTATATAAGTAAAGCTTTAAATAGTGCTCAAATGAATTATTCCACCACTGAAAAAGAATTACATGCAATAGTATTTGCATGTGAAAAATATAAATCTTATCTTGTTGGCTCACCTGTTGTTGTTTATAGTGATCATGTAGCATTAAAATATCTTCTTTCTAAGAGGGATTATAAGGCTAGATTGATACGGTGGATCGTGTTACTCTAAAAAATTGATATCACAATCAAAGGCAAGAAAGGCATCGAAAATGTTGTTGTTGATCATTTGTTAAGATTCATAATAGAGTTAATATTTGATATTACACAAATTAATGATTACTTTCCTGTTAAATCTTTAATTTTTGTTGTTACAATGCCTTGATTTGTTAATATTGTTAATTGTTTGCAATAGAAGATTTGCTAGCTCATTATAGTACTTAAGATAGAAGAAATTGTTTAGTGAAGTGAAGAAATTTTATTTGGATGACCCTTATTTATTCTAGTATTGTCCTGATAAAATATTTAAAAGATGCATTCTTGATAATAAGGTAAGTAGTGTCATTAAATTTTATCATTCATAGGCATACAGAAGTCATTTCTCGTAAAACAAGATGACTACAAAAATCTTACAATGTGGATTTTATTAGCCCGCCATGTTCAGGGACATAACCATATTCTACAAAACCTATGAAAATTGAAAAACAAGTTTGGATCGATTTCAAAACATCACATGATACCTTTAAATCCTATTATTTTTATTGAAATCTTTGACTATTGGGGTATAGATTTCATAGGACCATTTCCTCTGTCATTTGGTTTCTTGTACATATTAGTCGCGATAGATTATGTTTCAAAATGGATAGAAGCAATTCCAAGTCTAAATAGTGATCATAAAACAATGATCAATTTTTTAAAATATAATATTTCGAGTCGATTTGGAATCTCTCGAGCCATGATAAGTGATGGTGGAATATATTTTTACAACATGTCATTTAAATCCTTAATGAGAAAATATATAATCACATGCAAAGTTGTCACTCTTTATCTCCTTCAAACAAGTGGACAAGTAGAATTTGCTAATTGGGAGGTCAAACAAATCTTGAAAAAAATAGTGAACCCTAATCGAAAAGACTAGTCTTTGAGACCTAATGATGCATTTTGAGCTTATTAAACTATTTTTAAAACATCATTAGGTATGTCACCTTATAGACTAGTTTATGGAAAACCTTACCACTTGCATGTAGAACTTGAACATAAAGCAGATTGGGCTATTAAAGCTTTCAATTCAAACTTTGATGATGTTAGCCAACTGTGTAAGTTACAGACAGATAAGCTTGAGGAAATAAGAAATTATGCATATATGGATTCAAAAATTCATAAAACAAGATTCAAAGTGTTTCATAACAAGAAAATCTTAAGAAAAACATTTGATGTTAATCAAAAGGTTTTGCTTCATAATTCTTGACTCCATTTTTTTCCAGGAAAACTAAGATCAAGGTGGAGTGGTCCATTTATTATGAAATATGTGTATTCTTATAGGGCCTTTGACATCAAGAATCCAAATAATGGTAATGTTTTTAAGGTGAATGGACATGGTTTGAAAGCATTATTTGATAATTTCCTAGTAAAAATGAATCCATTGGTTTGAATGATCTTGTTTATAAAGAATGATTATTATTATTTTTTTCTTTCTCACATTGTTTTTGTGTTTCTTTTTGGCGTGCCTTTTGTTTTGCTAGTCTTTTTCCAACCTTGGTCAAATGGTGGATATCAATACTCTATTACTCTCAAGTCGATTCTTTTAGTTTCTCATGATAATTGATATTTGTTTATATATTTGTTCAATTCTCTATTTCTTCTTATTTCTTTACATCTCTTCTCCACCTCGAGAAATTGAAAAGGTATTTTCTCGCTTTGCCTTAAAATACAATAACAAAAATTTATAGTGTTAGGTGTGAGAGATTAAGGTTGTTAATTCACCATAGAATTCCTTGAGATATTCGCTGGATAATTGAAGCAAAGGTCCAATTATCAGGTGAGTCTTCCAATTCTTTTATTTCACACATGTCTGGAATAGGCAAAAGCACTTTTGCAAAGAAACATCAAGAAAAACGATTGAAAGTTTGTCACAAATGTGCCAGATGGACTTGTAATGCACAATGTTGTTCTTTAGAAATGGAATCTATAAACCATAAAAATAAAATACAATTAATTAAGGATGACCTGAGTAAGGATTCTTTAGATAATTTTTTATTGACTTTTGAGACGCATCCTATTGGCGATGTGCATCATGATTTATGGCCTCATTTTTTTTTATAAATAATATGGTAGACATAGTCTTTGAAATCTTAATAAAAAGGACCCTATTAGTCAATTTTTAAGAAAATTGGATAAGAAGCCTATCCCGACCCGTAAAGGGCATTTAAGTTGTTCTTAGATGTAAAATCAAGGAAAGATGTGAGTCACAATCACAACTACTTGTACATATCCATGTTCTGACACAAACAAAATAAATAAAGAAAAAAAAGACTTTAGTTGACCTATCCATATAGGTGATATAATTACTTTTTTTTTCCATGTCCTTAAAATCTTCTTACCCTTCCCTTCATTTTTTATTCAACCTATACATTTAAATAGTATATAGGACAATGTAGAAATGGCAAGATCTTCAGCTCATAAAATAAGAAATATTTGTGTTTTTGGTGGATCTAACCCTGGGAAAGAAAAGAAGTTTTTAGAATAAGCAAATCATCTTGGTTGAGTACTAGCTAAGATAAAGATTCAAGAAAGATTCATTTAGTATATAGGAGAGACAACTTTGGTTTAATGGGGGATTGTGTCAACAACTGCATTCTTAGGAGGCAGTTAATTGTTAGGTATCATCCTTAAAGCTTTAGCCAAAGAGAACATCATTGGAAAACTAGTTGGATAGGAACTAATGGACTTGACAATGTCTAAACAAATAGCTAGAATACTTCAATATTCTGATGTCTTTATTGCCTTAACAGGTGGTTTGGGCACATTAGAAAAGATATTTCAAATTTTCTTCTAGGCCTAACTGAACATTCACCAGAAACCTATATGTATTAAAATCATTTGACAGAATTGTCACTATTAGAAAGGCAGAGTAAGGAGGAATTTTTTTTTTACTCTTAATACATATCGTAATAAATGTTTTCCAATAGTTATTTGTAAAGTTCATAAAAAGGTTTTATCATATGCTTCTTTTTTAATTATTCAAGTTTACAAACTCTCATTGTAAACCCCTAGTCAAAAATAGATAAATCTGTGTTAAATAGAGTAATTATTAATTGAAAAATAATAAATTAGGGATAAAATCTTATAAATTGAGATGAACATTCTGGGAGATTAATTTAAAATTTAGAGAAATTAAAGTAATTAAATAGTATGCGAAATATTAGTTAACGATAAATCGTGAAAACTCCATGCCCAAGTAAAAATAATAATTTGAAGGAGAAAATTTTGTAAATTGGGTGATATTATATGTAAAATATAAGGAAACGTCAAATAATCAATGCATTATCCTTTGCGCGAGAAACGTTGAATTTCAATATAATCCTCGTGCATAATTACGTTATTGGGACTAAAGGGGTAAATAACTCAGAAAATAATTTATGATAATTATGAAAAGGAATCTCTAACAAATTAGTCTGAGACTTAAGATGATTTAAGTAAATTATATGGTATGCGGAATTCGGATTTTTAGCATGAATTTCCAATCGTCTAGTTTTACAATATTAAACTTATCTCATAATTTGATCGTTGGATTGAGCTGAAATTGTATGTGGGGTTTTAAGACATAATGTTTTACCTTGGGTTAAAATTTAAGGTTAATTGGAGTTCGGGAATGTCCTAAAAATAAAGACATAGTGTCAAGTCAGTGCAATAAACCAAATTTTAGGGGGGATAAGTTGGGGTATAATAGTAATTGACCTATAAAACCTAATGTCACTATGCTTGTTGCTACTGTTCACGTGGAACAATAGCTAAAAAAAAAGCAAGAGGCTTCTCTCTTGCCTCTCTTCAACAATCACCTGAGAAATCTTTCTAAATTGTGAGATTGAAGCTTGCAAATAGGTTTGTGAGGAGAGAAACACTTTTAGGCTGAAATTAAGAAGCTTGGTTGGAGAAGAGGAACTTGAGGGACAAGTATGGGTGATGAAGAGGAAGAACAATTAAAGAACAAATTGGTAAGAACTCTTCAATTTGAACTCGAAATTATTGATAAAAATGTTCTTCCATAGTTTTCCTCCATGATTTCATAGTAAGTAAAGGATAATTGAAAAACCCTCATTGTTGTGATTCTAGGGTTCTTGAAAATGTGTTGGAAATGAGAGTTTCTTTGAACATGGAGTAATGATAATGGATGTTGTGATGCATGAAAGCACTTAGAGTGCTTGTCAAATTTATCTCTCATGTAATTAAAATTCTGACAGTTTTACTAGCCAACTTTTAGTCAAAATTACGACTTGCAAATAATGTAGTTTGAAGTTGGTGTTTGTATAATCGTTGTAGGTATGGATGTTATCTTTCAAATGGAACTAGTATTGACTTATTTGGAGTTGTATAACTCCATATATGAGAAAAACACTAAGTAAAGGTCTAGATCGACATAGTACTGGATAGATTTTAGGTGTTACTGTAATTGTTAATTTTGAGCCTTAAAATGATGTAATTTGGAGCTGGTGTCTTTATAAAGGTTGTAGGTATGGATGTTATATTTCAAATGAAACTAGTTTGGACTTATTGAGTGTTTTATAACTCGTGATATGAGAAAACCACGGAGTATGGGTCCAGACAGACATAGTACTAGACAAATTTCTTATATTACTGTAATGAGTTTAGACATGTAAATGGTAAAACTGGGTGTTATGTCCTTCATGAAAGTTGTATCCCTATGTATTATCTTTCTATAGAGACAAACCATGCTAAAAAAAGAGTTCTGAAACTTTAGTTACAATTGAAACACCAAACAGTGTTTCAGGTTGGGTGGACTAAACTAGCTAGGACTAATTAACCTCTAATCTTTACTTGTAATTTGTTGTTGATTAAAGGTTTTAACACTTGGAATGATGTAGAAAAAAATTGATGAAATGAACACTTAATGTTAATACCCATGTTTCAACCTATATAAATTTAGATGGGAGAATTCTTGAGAATGCACATGTTAAACTTGATTGTGTACTACTTGACAACATTGTGATGAACTTGATGATGTTATGGAAAAGAATATAATCCTTGAACATATTTAGTAATACTTCATAATTGGAATGCATAGAACACCTTATGCCACATGATAATGAATGAGAATTTGATATTGCCACATGAAGAACACAAAAACATGCTTGTTAGGGGAATGACATAGGCTTCGACCACCTTAAGAGAGGATAGCAAAGAAAAACCCTCATGAAGATAGTAATGAGTGATGGTTTCTCTTTAACAATGTTTGATGAATGTGTGATTTGTCATGGAATATAAACATTACATGTTACCTGTTGCGATGTCGCGGTCGCACAAATTAATTACCCTAGCTTAAATAAACAAGATAGTACAGAGTAAACAAGGGGTCGATCTCACCAGGAAGTTTTAGTTCAAAATTTTATGCTAGACGTTATACAATTTGAGGGGGATTTTGAGATTATCTAGACTATAGCAGAATTAAAAAATCAAGTGAAATTAAACAAATTAGAAAATTATCAAGAGAACAAACCTTGGTTTCAAGTAAACATCCACCTACGAAAATCAGAATCAATCATTGAAATGAAATATCAATTTATATTCTAAATCTTTATCTTTTCTTAACATTTATTAGTTAACACATCCGCCATATAACTAACTCTAACCAACAAACAATCAGAATGTCTGCACTAGTAATTTAATTCAATGGTAGCCTTAAGAACTAGATAAATTGATTAATTTAGACAACATAATTGTCCCCAGTTCATGTATGATTTGTTTGAATAGTCTCCCTAAGATTAATACATAAATCTGACACAATTATTAAAATCAGTTGCTTCACAAGTTTATATACCACAACTTCGATTTTGATAGCAAACTTAGCAATAGATTGTTCACAATAATAACTTAGAGTCCGCTCTAGCAACTAAAATAAACAATGAAACAAAATAAGCATAGAAAAACAAACATATTCATTTATCATAAAAAACTGAAAAGAAAAGGTAAAATAAATCTCACAATTCTTGAAATCCTAAGGTTTCTGTGTCCTTACAACCAAGAAAAAAAATTTATCCTTGCATGTCTATTGAACAACTAATCAAAAAGAAAGAAAAATGCATGATTTCGGGCTCTTTTGGAGGAAAGAGCATTTTTCTTCTCTTTTCTGGTCGTTGCCTCTTCCTTAATCTCTTTCTTTTTATTTGATAGGAAACTCTAACATCTCTTTCCTACAAAATTATCCTTACCTAAGTACACAATTTACATTTAAGTAGTTCAATAACTATTTTCCTAAAAAAGGAGAAATAGCCTTGCATAAAATCCTCAAACTTTGACTTTGTAATTATAAGAGTTAAGTTACTGAAATAAAGACTTGGATGTTGGTTTGGATGCTTTGGGAAGTAATTTGGACTTGTTTCTTCACAAAACCTATCTACTGGCAAAATTCATATGGCATCTTAGAAAAATCATATCTCTCTCATATGAGCTTATTTTCTACTAACATTTGGTATGATGATAGGTCTTCAAGTTAGGAATCCAATAAAATTAAGTTTGCATCAAATGGACTTCTCTAGCTCAAGATATTCAAGTCGGAATGGCCAAAGGTCAACATTGACAGAATGCAAGATTTGTCTTTGAAGGCTACAATCTCCATGCTCTTTCTATTTTTATTTTTCTTTCCATATATTTACAGAAAGGTATAGATGTTATCTTTTCTAATGCCACTAGATTCACTTCGTTTCAACCTCTAGAGCTCAAATTCTGCACAAAACATCAATCAGAGGTTAAATCTGTCAATTATCTCCAATTTACTTCTTTTTGAATCTTACATCCAAAAGTACCTTCAAAACATAAAACAAAAAATATCAAGGCATTTTATATATAAAACATAGAGAAAATACTAGGTAAATGTGGGTAAAACTATCAAATAATATGGTTGCATCATTTCCCTTGCTTTATAAACTTTGAAAGTGAATTTGGTTGTGGTTTATGTCCAAAACTAGGTTGAAGTATGGTCTTTAGGGAAAAGAAATGTCAGAATGGCTTATTTTTCGTTGACAATTTTCAGTGTCAAAAGGACTTAGTTTTTCGTTGATGATTTTCAGTGTTAGAATGACTTAGTTTTCATTGATATTTTTTAGTGTCAGAATGACTTAGTTTTTGTTGATGATTTTCAATATCAGAATGACTTAGCTTTCGCTAATAATTTTCAATGTCAAAATGACTCAATTTTGTTAACAATTTCAGTGTCATAATGATATAATTTTTATAGATGACCTTTATTAAAATTAGATATGAATGTCTTGTTACAATATTATAATTGTACAATTATACAATCATGGGAGATGTTTGAATGAATGTATGTGTGTTGTGGTATATGTGTGGAAATGGTCTTTGACATTACCTAAATAAAAATATATTGAGTAATGGTCATTTTGGGTATCAGGAGGCTCGACTGGGATCAGATCTTTGATCTGGCAAGGACACATTACGGGAGGGGTAGGTATGTGGTTTCCACCTTTAACTTATTATTATTAAATTCTCAAAGAATTTATACATAATGTTGCTACCTGATTTCAATTGATTAAAATTACTTATGAAATAACAATGAATAATGATGTGATTAGCTTCAACTAATGGTATCCATATTGGGTAATCGGGATTAAATGATGTGATTAGTTGCGGCTAATGGATTCATATTGGATAATCAAGATTAAATGATGTGATTAGCTCTGACTAATGACATCTATGTTGGGTAGCCAAGAATGAATAATAAGATTTGTTTTGGCTAATGGCATCCATGTTGGATAGCCGGGAAAAAGCATTGAAGATTAGCTTTGCTAATGATATCCATGTTAGATAGCCGGGAGTAAAGGATGAGGTTAACTCTAGTTAATAAGGTCCATACTAGGATTACAGGTAATGAGTGTTGTGAACCATCTCATTAGAAAGTGTTTACTAATACGATGAAATAAAGAGTATGATGTGTTATTCACAATCGAAATTAATGTTTAAAGAACCATATACAAAATTGATTATATTTAGGAATGAATAGTTATGTGTGGAAGAATCTTATATGTAGAAGGATTCCTAGACCATAATACATGTCATTAGTTGTTTGTTGAACATAGCTCAAATAAAATAATGCGGTATAAGGTTGTATGAAGATGTGGAGTAAAATATTAAAAATAGACTCGGTAGGAAGATATTAATAGCCGAATTTATTGGCAATCAAATGGGTTTGCCAGAATTATTGGCATCCGCGAGGGGATGACCAGACTATACTTAGTGACCATAGTATCGGCGACTAAGGATAAGATAAGAATGATACTTAGTGGTTGTAGTGTTGGTGACTAAGGATAAGAAAAGAACGATACTTAATGACCGCAATATTAGTGACTAAGAATAAGATATAAATTGATAGTTGATGATTAATTACCAATATCTATAAATATGGCAACTTTTGATGCTTAGTTGCCCAAAAGAATAATGATCAAGGAAGTAAAGTATGATTTGGTTAATTATACGATGAAGATGTAGGTTATCATTTCCCTATGTTTCTATTTAAGTTGACAAGTCCTTTAAATTAAATAATGGGCAACAAAACTACCTTCATAGTTGTCCCTAATAAAAAGAGAATTCATGTGGTTGTCTTTGTTTTGAATGGAGACCATTGTGTTGTTGTTCCAATGAGTAGAAACCATGTTGTTGTTGTTTCCAAATAATGGAAACCATTGAAACTATCCTTGATTGTATAATGAAAACCATTGTGTAAGACCATTAACAAATGTTTAAAAATGTATATAACAAGGGGGGTTGATTGGCAACTTAAGATATAATATTGTTTGATGTACTACTAAGTCAAAATAAATGGTAATGGGGTGATAATGTAACAAACGATTGTGATACTTAGAAAATAGAAAATATGATAATGTTACCAACAAATTATGTTAAGCAGTGATGGTGATAGGTAAATATAAAATTAATACGTGTGGTTACTTCAAGGATTGTATTCAAGGAAATCAGTAACTAAGAAAATGAAATATTAATTAATGAATGGGGAATTAAAAATTAAGAAAATGTGTTGCTACGTGGTGACGTATAGTCGGCAACCTTAGATTTGAATGTATTACATAATTCGTCGTATAGGCAATGTCAAAAGTGACAATTATGAACTTAGATATCATAGTAGCTAGTGCGTAATTCAATATATATATGATGTAATCGATGCTAAAAGAATTTTAGATAAGCATATTGTTCTCCTTCCTTATGAAAAACCACGTACATTTATTTTATGGCTAGATGTTAAATTTGTAATGTTATTTTAGTTGTAATGATGAACACGAGTATTGTCATATGAGTTGATGTATTATTGAACTTGAATGTTTTGAGTAGGATGGTTAAAAGTGCTAATAGATATAATAATTCATTTCCCTCGTAAAAAAATCATGAATATAAGTCTTCTTGATGACTAATAACCCATACAATGCTATACATGTTGCAAGTCTATGTCACAAAGTGGGCCAGCACTGATTGTGTAGTTTCATTATTTATAATTTTGTTAAGTATTTATTTTTATATACTATGAATACTTAAAATTGTGTTAATAACTTTATCTCGAAATGTACTAAATGGTATGATTGTATTTTTAACATTTGGTTGTTGCATCTCTTTTGTTGTGTGTGTGTGTGTGTATCCATTACACATATGTTTTAAGTAAATGAAAAATGGAAAGAATATAAAATGAATTGTTAGTAGCGATGTGAAAGAATCAAATGGAGAAACAATTGAATTGAAAGGTGGCTGAAGGCTACTGCGTGTATGTAATAGAGTTATTTGATATTGTGTTGCCCAGGAAGATAAGAAAATAATTGAAGAAATGTATAAGTTATAGGAGAAACTCTGTTGTAAATTTGATAAACTAAAGAATCAATAATGGGATGCATTGTTAGACAGATTGCAAAAAAAAAAAAAAAAACCATTATACTTAGTCATGATGATTATAAATATGAAAGTTGGATGGAAATTTCAAGTCCTTACACTCATATTATTATCACTTAATTCTGCTTATAAATTTGTTTAGCAATTATTCATAAAACCATCTTTTTCACATGCACACTTTAAAACATGTTTGTGGGTTACAAATTGGATTATTATATTATTTGTGCTCTTTTATCAAATGTAGTAACTAAGGGAATGAGAGATTATAAAAATAATAAAAATAAATATAAATATAATATCAATAATAATAATAAATAAATAAATGTGTAGATAAATTTCGTTTCGTAACTTCCCTAACTTAAGCAATTAAGTCCAAAGGGGTATCTTAACACTTAATACCCTAAATTCAATTGACTTGAGAGTTATTAGCTCAAAGCTTGTTATACAGGTTCATGATAGAGTTTAAGTGAATCAAACATTGCATGATCTACATTTAAGTATCTGTAACTTAAGTTACTAAACTTGTAGAGGTGTCTTAACATCAAATACCCTAAAGCGAACTGGTTTAGGAGTTATTGGCCTAAAGCTCGCTACATGGGTTAAGGATGAATTGTGTTTTTTGAAGTCATCTTATATTAGGGAAAAAATTGAATATATGTATATATCAACTCAAGGAATTTAACCTTAGAAAAATATTAGAACAAATATATTTTTCTTCCAAGCTAAGCCCCATAACAATGTGTTATTATATTGAGTAGAAAAAAAAAAGGTTTGTTAGTATCTTGATTAAAAGATATGTGGAAAAATATAAGATTTAATAAAATTTTGATAATACGAATTGATTAGTGGAAGTAAAATGATAAGTGCCTTGGTTTTGGATTCTGTAAATTGTTTTTTTTTTTTAATTTTAAAGCTTTAATTACTAGGGACTAGTAATAAGCTGGTTGGGGGGTTGATAACTACTTAAAAATAAATTTTTATTAAGGTTTTATATCATCATATTGCACTTAAAGTATTATTAAATTTCTTAACTTAAGCATGTTTTATAATAACAAGTCTAATAATAAAAGATATATTTAACTTATGGTAAATGCTCGGTTTTTAATGTAGGTTTCTAAAATAGACAAATCTTACAATTCATAGGACTAATTAATGGGTTTAATTATTGAAATTAAGATTTATGTTAAGAGACAAGGAAAGGGTTATGCTTAGAGAAGAAATTCTTGTTAGGTTCATTCTATTCAAACTAGAATACTATTTGGTTTTTAGGTTATAAATTGAGCTATTGACATTGTGTTGAAGTGTGGTTTATCTTGATAGAAAACATTCATTAAGAGACCAAGACTCAATACTGTTGTTTTTTTAGTTCAAATCTTAGCAACAAAAAAGATGTCTAAATTTGTCCCGCAGCCTAGACACTATTTGGTGTTTAGACCATATATGGAGTTCTAGAAGCTCAAATAAACCCATTGTTTTTTGTTGTTGGAGATATGATACAAATACCTACAGCTTTTCATGAATATCATCTATTTAGAATATAATGTTATTAATGATGTTTTGTCCAGCCACCAAATTAATTAGCCATCATATCAATAATTCAAAATTATAGCCTAATCATTTGTCATTCATTTAGACATTTTGGTTTTCTAATCAAACTCCATGCTATTTCTTTTTTATTTGCATTTTTTTAATATTTAAATTTTGTTTCATGTTATATTATCATTAATCTTTTGTTTATACTTATCATTTTCTTTATTATGCTTAGATATTTTATATCTTAATTATTTTCTTATCTAGTTTATTTTTTTTCTTTTTAATTATGATTAGTTAAATTTACTTTTGCCAAGGTGAAAAGGTTACACTAATAGTGTAAGAATAAGTATAGTATAAACTCAACAGGAACTTTAATGATTAAATTCAAGAAAGTTTGTTATTAACATGTGTTAAAATTGTTATCTTAATTAATCTTAATACCCTTCTTGTTAAGTGGCGAGTCTTGATTCCTGGTGTATGATCCTAGACACAATAAATACTTTATTCTTTCATAGCCTACAACATGGAAAACTGACACCTATTGTAACGACTCAGCTATTTTAAAAGTCAAAATCGGTGGAATTGTTTTTTTATTTAAGTTCTTGATACTTCTCACAATGACATTCTGTGAATTAGTAATTAGGTTCCCTTCCTTATCATGACATCATATAGATATAGTTTTCATAATCCAACATTCCCATAAGACAGAGATACTCAATACACATGCCCATAATATTATATTTTCATATTCATATATTTACATTACATCATATTGGCATACTTATGAGTTTGCATTCCTATTCTAGTCTCGTTATCAACACGAATTTATACACAAGTGTCGAACGACAATTTTACACAACTAGTTCTTCCATTTGTACAATCCTCATGTGAATTCACAATACAACATCCTCATAAAAGAGAGTACCACATAAATATATTCATGACATTGTATCTACATGTCCGCATATCCACATCAATGTTCCATTATAGTTTTCATTACAAGTCCTTACAAAAGTGTCGAATGATAAATATTTGACACAACACCTAAGACATACTATTACATACCTTTCAGAATATGTGAACCCGTGGAACAGTTTTCCTACGCACCTTGATTGTGTGATGTCCCTATTACAAAAACAACATGATACAAGAATTGTAAATAATCTAAACATAATAATAACAACTAGAAAGACGTTATCTTTACTTTCCGTTATTAACTGAAGATGAGTACATTATTTCATTCACTTCTCATATACATTGTACAATCCTCATTATTTCACTAGATGTATTAGCCTCATTCATATGCCCTAACCTCTCCATAGGAGTGGTGAGGCCGAAGTTAAATCTTCGGTCGAGGTTAATTACTTCACCTTAACCCGTTCATCCACCTTGGATGTTTTTAATCGTAGCTAATCGCAATATCTAAACTCGGTCATCCATCTCGAATGCCATTAACCAAAACTAATCACAAAAGTCAAACCCATCATCTCTTATGGATACCATTAGCCGAAGCCAATCGTTATAATCAACTCGGCCATTCATCTAGAATGCCATTTACCAAAACTAATCATCAACCACAACCCGGTTATCTATCTCGGATGCCATTAGTCGAAGCTAATCATCAAACGCAATTCGGTTATCCATCTCGGATGCCATTAGCAGAAGCTAATCAACAATCATAACCTGGTCATCCATCTTGGATGCCATTACCCGAAGCTAATCATCAAGCACAACCCGGTCATTCATTTTGAATGCCATTAACCGAAGCTAATCAACAATCACAACCCGGTCATTCATTTTGAATGCCATTAGCCGAAGCTAATCAACAATCACAATCAACATTCCATAATCGATTTGATATTCGTCAGCAGCCCAATTTCATAATAGCTCAATTAAATACTCATAGTTGGTTTAACATTGATCGTAACGCAATAATATATACTCCTCAACCAAGTCATTTCAGAACATTAACATTTTCATCATCATTTCAACATTCATCAAGAACTCGATCAACATTTCATAGTCGTTGCAACATTCATAAAAAATTCAATCAAACATTTCATCGTTGTCTCATCATTCATCAATGATTCAATAATATATTATCCACAAGTAAATCATTTCAAAATATTAACATCATATGAGAAAAATATGGAAACCACCTACCTGTTCCACCCGTGGGGTGTCCTTGTCTTGATGAAGGTCCGATCCCAATTGCACCACCTAAAACATTAATGGCCATAAATCAGTACATTCGTATTCAGTAATTGCACAACTCTTCACCATGCATGTCTCAAGCATGCAAAAGTTCATATTCAAGTGTTCCACATATTACAACCACATAATCCAATCATTGTAATCATTGGACCCATTCAAATACATAAATTTGCTGCAAAAATTAGTTAGTGAAAGTTGTTCGCTTGTGACGCAGATTCGTTAGTGGACTACATCGCTAAACACAGAATCGTTAGTGAACTGATTCACTGGAACACAGAATCATCAGTGAATTGATTCGCTAGTGACATAGAAATTCGCTACAGACACCACAATTCAGCAGCGAAAACTGATTCGCTGCAGACACCATAATTCGACAGCGAAAACTGATTTGCTGCAGACACTATAATTTAGCAGTGAACACCTGATTCGCTGCAGACAACACAATTCGGTAGTGAACACTAATTCATTGCATACACTATAATTTGACAATGAACACTAATTCACTACAAGCAATAAAATTTGGTAGCGAATGTTAATTCGCTGCAAACATCAGAATTCAGCATCGAACACCTGATTCATTGCAGACAACACAATTCAGCAGCGAACACTTGATTCGCTGCAGGCAACACAATTCGGCAACGAATGCTAATTCACAGCGGACACCAGAATTCGGCAACGAACACTTGATTCGCAACCGACAACACAATTCGACAGTGAACACTAATTCACTGCAAGCAACACAATTCGACAGCGAATGTTAATTCGCTGCAAACATCAGAATTTGGTATCGAACACCCGATTCATTGCAGGCAACACAATTCAGCAGTGAACACCCGATTCGCTGCAGGCAACACAATTCAGCAACGAATGCTAATTCGCTGTGGACACCAGAATTCGACAACAAACACCTGATTCGTTGTTGACAACACAATTCAGCAACGAACACTTGATTCGCTGTAGACACTATAATTCAACAGCAAACACCTAATTCACTACAGGCAATACAATTCGATAGCAAATGCTAATTTGCTGCATACACCAGAATTCAGCAGCAAACACCTGATTTGCTGCAGACAATACAATTCGACAGCGAACACCTGATTCGTTGTAGACAACACAAATCGACAGGAAACATCCACATGCATTTTGGTTCCAGCACACAATTTATTATTAAAATCCAACATAATTACATAATTTCAAGCGTTAACAACTACATGCAATTCAATTCCAGCACACAATTTGTTATTAAAATCCAGCAAAATTACATAATTTCAAGCATGAACAACTACATGCAATTCAGTTCCAGCACACAGTTTGTTAGTAGAATCCAGAAGAACCACATAATTTCAAGCATGAACATCTACATGCATTTTATCACACAATGCATTATGGCCAACCCTTCAGCTATGGTCGACCCTTTATCAAGTTTTGTCCATTCAATCTATTCATTTTTCTTTGTTAAATGTTCTAGAATTAAGTCTCCATTCAACCCCATTTTCGTCCCTCTTTTTAGTTTAGGTTTCCTTCACAACTAGTGTAAAAATTCTAGGCATTTCCTCATGGTTTTTCTTCAACCTTTTGGTTCCAAGGTCATAAATAATAGGAGGAAGGAGGTTACAAGACCCATACCTTTCGGATCTAAGTAGGTTTGGGGAAAGTTTGACAGTATTCCTTCTCTTCTTCTCCTGGTTCTCCCTCTTCTCCTTCCTCTCTCGGTTTCTAGCCCCTTTCTCCTTCCCTCTAGGCAGTTGTTCAGTCTTCTCTTTAGTTCTCAACTCTCTCTTACACACACATTTAAAGAGGCATTTACTACTGGCTTGGTTTAATTTTTGTTGGGAAGGAGGAAGAGAAGAGAAGCATGCAGTTAAACATGCAGCTACTGCAAACAAATTTTTAGGAAGAGGAAGGGTCACCTTTGCCTCCTTGTATTTATACCTCCTCTTAAAGAGCTAGGGTATTTAGGTGTTGGTTTAAGTTTGTTCATGTCCCTCCTTTGGTTATTCCAAGACCGATTTCTCCCCCCTCTTAACTCCTTAAGGCAGGCTAGTTTGCTCCCCTAACTATCACTTAACATGAGCCGACCTTTTACTTAGATTTCTGTTGGGTATTACAGCCACGAATGACACATAAATTCGTTAGCACACACAACCACGGTTGACTCAAGAATCATCACCAAAAACTGAAGTGCTGCCGATTCAGAAATTGGCAGCGAAAACTGTCGCGGTTGATTCAGAAATCAATAGTGAAAATTGTCTCGCTGCCGATTCAGAAATCGACAGCCAAAAGATGTGTCGCTGCCGATTCAGAAATCAGCAACCAAAAACTATGGTGCTACCGATTCAAAAATCGGCAGCGACAGTGGAGTCATTTCTTGTTTTACTTTTACTCTTTTTTTTTGTGTGTTTACACCTATACTATGAAATGATCTTGATTTTTTGTTGATACAAGTTAGCACCATGAATACTTGACAACATTTATAAGTATTGGTGCTACTCAAATAATATAATTAAAGATTACTAATATGATTATGTTAATAATTTAGAATGAGTCATTAATGACAACATTTACAAGTATTAGCGTTACTCAAATAATATAATTAAAGATTATTAATATAATCATGTTAATAACTTAAAATTAGCCATTAATGATAATTCATCCGACTAGAATCTTCTTTGTGTGTGGTTTTCATTTTAGTAATAGAAAGAGTTTGAACTATACTTATTTGAAATACTATTAATGGATCCTTTAATTTTGATAATTATTTTATCTCTATTAAATCTTTACATTAATATCACATATTTTAGATCTTTTTAACTTTATTTCTCTTATTAATTATGGTTTTGTATCCTTAACCTTCATATGGATCGACATTGATCTTGCCGGGTTATTTACTACTTTGACACTCCTGCAATTGAAAAAATACATCAATTAATTGATCATGTCACTCACACTAATGTTACATTGCCGGTAACAAAAGGAAAGTGTTCCTCTCCTCGTTAAGTGATGACCTGCCTTTGAATGAAATCGTCAAATCTAAAATTTATGTTAGTAATAAATAAAAAATCACCGCACATTGTTTCATGTGTTTACACTTAATAACACATCATTTCACTATGTTCCACTCAAATTTTAGCGGTTCTCTTGAGTTTTTTAGACAACTAATCAAAACAATTAAAAATTCAATTTGTAATGCCTAGCCAAAGATTTTCAAGACACGAAAAACGATAATAAAAATGAATACAAAAGCAAAATAAATACAAAAATGAAAATGACAAAAACAAAAAGGAAGTTCAAAAATTGACTCTATAAAATCCAAACCAATTATATAAACTCAACACCAACTAATAAAACCAACCAATTCAGCAGAATTTATATCTCAAGCACCGAATTCAAGGATTGTAAGTTTTAACTTTGCCGTGTAACAAAAACCTGCAATTTCAACCTCTTTTTTTTTTTAATGTACTGATTCAAGGATAGTGATAAAAACTTTTACTTCTTTTTATACAACTCAATTTCAACTTTTTCTGTTGCAACTCAATGATCGAAAAACAACAAAGATTTTTTTTTTATTCTAGTTGCTGCAATTCAAATTTTTTTTATTTTTGACACTATCTCTAAACTACATGGCATGCCATACACAGTAAGCGATAGAGACCCACTCTTTCTCGGTACCGCTTTAAAAGAATTTTTTTCTCTCCAAGGAGTTGACATATGCTATTCCACAGTCTATAAATCTGAAGCGGTGAATAACACTTAACTTCCACCGGCGGAGTGAGTGGTGGGATAACACTTCACTTTCACTCCTCCACAAAGACGAAACCTTTTGAAGTTGTTTACTTCAAAGGGGGTGGAGCATTGATACGTACAGCTTGAGAGGGAGGGGGAGACGAGGGAAATTAAGGAGATTCAAGGGGGTGGTAACGAAAACAATATCGTTTAATTTTATGTTTATAGGGTCGTTCATTTTTGTAGACTACTAGTCGTTGGTTTAGCCAGCTATAGAATGAGAATGCTGTTCCATTCTTATTTTTCCAGCTAATTCATAGACATTGATTTTTCAGGACTTTGTGACTTAATTTATAAATTACCGACAGATGCTAATTTCTTTTCTACTTCCAGCAAATAATTTTTCCGTATAATAATTACTCAATAAATATCAATCCCAATCGACTTGAATAAATGAATTTCTTCTTGGATAAATATTTACCTTAAAGGGTAATAGATATAATATGAATACTATCAATTCCAAATAATATATATATTATTTTATGTTGAATAATAAAAGATATTTAAAAAATAAATACCCATGAAAAATACTGAATAAGCTATAAACATCAAAATGTTTTTCACCTTAAATAATAAATAAAATACGAAACTCCATCCCTTGTCATCCCCACATACAAAGGTATGCTTCTAATATGACGCAGCATTCCTAGTGCTTTGGTTTTCAATAAATAAAAGGGTAGATAGATGGTGGAAGTCACACTCAAAAATCCAAAATTCCTTTTTTTAATCTTTCTTATCCTATTCTCTACCCTTTCCATCAAGGGAAAATTCAGTACTAATGCTTTGAACTAAAACTATGACTCAGAAGAAAAATAATGAAAATGAAAAAAAATAATAATAAATAAACCAAAAATCTCAACATCTATGCACTACACACCACTCCTGGCAGGGGTGTTTTTATCACAGAGAAACTTGCAGGCACCAACTAATTCTCTACAACATCTATAATGAATGAAAACTTAACAGGAAATTGTCAAGTAACCGGCCTCAATTGCTTGCTTCAGCTCCCTGTCCTCATTCTCAACTTTTAGGCAGGCTCAACAATTTCCAAGAGCTTCTATAAATGGTCCCTATGTTCTATGCTTTATTGTTTTGTATCTGGATTTTCATTCCTATCAGTGTCAGAATTCTCCATCCGCGACTCACCCTCCCCTGCACGGCTTCTTCGGTGCCTCCGATCCTGAATTGTCCATCCAGAAGACACTTACAGGTTAATATTACGGCTACACCCACTAGCTCAACATGGATGCAAGACAATCTATATATCTTTCACAGAGCCAAAAAAAAAAAGGATGCAGCAGTGTTTAAAACTTTTCAACAATTTTAGGTGGAGGCCAAGTGGCCAACGCAGTTTGAATTCTAAATAAGATCTCAGAATCAAACCTGTCTGGGCATAGGATACTCCTCTGATTCAAGCATGCGAACTACTCGACTCATCTTTGGTCTTTTATCCGCATCTGGATCAACACATCTTAAAGCAGTTAGAAGACCCCGTTTAAGGGCACTTGTTGATGGTCGAGTCTCTATCATCGGGTCTACCACCTCTTCTGAGCGCCTTCTTGCAACCATCGTTTTCAACCATTCCACCAGATGTACCTAAAAGAAGAATCATTTCAAGAGAATTGTGAGGGTTGGATCCAGTTTATGTTTTTTACAACAATGAAATCCACATAAACAAGGAGGAGCAAAGAAGACTGCATGATGGAATGAACGGAGCTTCTAATTTACACCCCCAGATTCTTGCCTGCCTCTACATATGCATTGATGACATCATTCAAGAAAAGCGAAGATAATTTCAAGTTTTAGAGATTAAAATATGCCAATTACTGGTCCAAAGCAAGGGGCTTGCTGCTTTTATGTGGATTTGATTACTGTTCTGGAAAGGGAACATTTATTGCATACCTCATTCTCAGGACGACCATGGTCCACTGGATCTCTCCCTGTAATTGCTTCCAAAAGCACGACTCCAAAGCTATAAACATCGCTTTTCTCATTCAAAAGGCCAGAATTCGCATATTCCGGAGCGACATAACTGAAGAATCATTGATTAGTACCAAAATTGTAGCATATGAAAGTCAAAGAATTAATATAGAGGAAGTGAAATGAAAGATTATTTTCTATCAATGGCAGAGGAGCTTTAATAATGCAATGAAACTGGCCAACAGAAAATAAGATTGAACCTGCATACCATTAATTTACATGTAGCTGATTGGAAGTACTCACCCAAAGGTACCCATAACTCTAGTAGTAATATGACTTTTTCCAGCACCCAGCAATTTGGCCAGACCAAAATCAGATAACTTAGCATTGAAGTTGTCATCAATCAATATGTTGCTTGATTTTATATCTCGATGCACCACTTTTGGCTCAATGGCCTCATGCAAGTAAGCCAACCTGCAACAAGCAATTGGGAGTGAGAATGATACAGAATGCAACATAAATGCAAACAACTAAAAATAAGGTGGAAATTGCACTTACGCCTTAGCAGTGCCAAGGAGAATTTTCATGCGAGCCTCCCAAGTAAGATACCCATGTTGGCGCATACCTCCATGGAGCCATTGCTCTAAATTGCCATTGTTGACATACTCATATACTAACATCCTGAAATTTATGCAGCAATGAGCAAATGCAAAAGGTAGAAGAAATGAAATGATAAAAGCAAGCACATTCTGGATCGTCAGTTTCAAGATATTTATAAGCAGTTTGATGCACTTGAGACTAGACATAACTGGGAAGTCATTCCATATTCTGTAGTTTTACATATGGCAACAAGATAAGAACACAAAACAATATAATAAAGAATTTTTTACTAAAATTGTAAATATAATAAACTAATGCATAAGATAAATGTCATTTATGTAAAATTAATTCATGAAATAAATTTCAATAATCCAAAAGTAATAATACTACATTATGTTTCTAGTCAAACATCAAACTAGAGACAGTTCTGTGACATTCAGTATGTTCACTGCAAACTTTCTATAAAGAAACTTTGATAAAGAACATCTATTTTTCTTACCAAATACAGAGAAAACAAGAACGGATATGATACCTCTGGGTTCCTTCCATGCAATACCCCAAAAGTCGAACTAGGTTTTTATGCCGCACATGACCAATAGCCTCCACTTCAACTCTAAAATCTTTATCAGCTTGTCCTCTGTACAAGAAACATTAAGAGACCATGAATAAACTTCCAATCCTCGAAATAGTCTAGTTAAAATGTTATAGGATTATAAAACAAACTTGTACCACACTTACGGATTGTTAAGGAGCTTCTTAACAGCCACAGGAGTTCCATTAATCAAATGACCCTGATAGACAACTCCGTATCCACCATCACCAATAATGTTGTCCTTGGAAAATCGGTTTGTTGCGACTTGCAGATCTCTGAGGGTAAACCAATGACCCCATCCCAACTGTGAAAATTCAGGCAGGCCAGACATAGGTGAAGGGGCAGTTATAGGATGTGAAGAAGGCTGGTTAGCGGAAGCCACCTTAGTGCCTCCCTCTTCTCCTGATTGAGACCCAACACCATCTTTCTCAACGTGATTTAAGGAGCCTGACTGGCTGCTATCATCACCATTTTCTAGTTGGATCAATACTTTCTCTGATTCTTCGTCACTGAACTTGTCATTAAGGCTGAGGAAACCATCATTATTTGCTGAATTTTGATCGATACCAATCTCTTTAATCTCCTCCGGAACCTTAGGTATTTGGCTGATGGGAAGCATGTTATTTGATCTTCTCGATTTCTTTCTAAAAGATAACCACAGGGAAACAAACAGAACAAATACACAAACCAATCCTAGACAGACCATAATTACTACCCAAAACTCCATGCCAATGTATTCCTTGGTCAGGCTCTTCTTAAGATCAGACGCCATTTTGTTTTGATACTAGTAATCCTGCAAACAAGGTCGAAAGGTAAACAATTTAAATTTAAGCACTACAAATCCCATGCATTCAACAAATTCAAATACGCATCCAGCATTTAACAACTAAAGAACAAGTATATTATACTGCAGAAGTTGCGATCCAATTTTCACATCAACAAACAATAACCAAAAACCCTCCTTTCACATTAAACAGAAATGCCCAAGAAGTTTCACATAAAACCCGCAACTAATAGCCAAAAAAAATATAAAAAAAGCCAAAATATACAAGAAGATGTCATGGCATGTCGGCAGGGAGATAAAAAAAAAAAGGAGGAGAAAACAGAACGCCATAAACACAAGCACATTTCATTATTATTGAAAGTTGCAGCAAAATCATAATTGAAAAGGAAAGAAACACTTCAAAGTTCTAATAGTAATTAAAACGTCTCTATACATATATATCAAATCACAAACCTGCCGTATCCCCAAACAAATTCCTTGCTGTAGCAGACAATAAAAGGGTTAGCTAAGAAACTCCAAAGCTCTAAACTTTCCTCTTTAAATCCAAGCCACAATTGGAAATAAGCCAATTATCATTCACTAAAGCCACCCATATTGCAAAATTCTCTAAAAATAAGAGATTCTTGTAGGGTTTCCAATTCTGGGTGTTGCCTAATGGGTAAGAAGACGAGGAGTTGTCAATGGTAGGTACTGAGGAAGGACATGCTTTACATTATATAATTTTCTTTATTAACATATCTCTCTCTTTATACATGTAATGTGTGTACTGTATTAGAAGCATCAATTTAGAAGCTTGAAAAGCTTTCTTTGCTGTTTTTTTTTTAAAAAAATTATTATTATTTATCTATTGAATTTTTTTAATAGGGCCTTCAAGGCGACAATTAATCAGAAACTTAATTAAAGTATTGTTTTAAATAATAGAATCTAATGTGGGTGTTCATATTTGTGTTTTAAAAGTTGGTTTATGTGACTGTACTTTTGCATTATATTTTGAACGTACGTATTCCATGGTTAATATAGAATTTATTTAGTATTTTCGATATCAGTTATATATATATATATATATATATATATATATATATATATATATATATATATATATTCTTCTTTATTTCAATATAAGTAAGATGAAGATATCAATATAAGTAAAATGATTTATAAATTAAAAGTAAAATAGTGAAAATTGATAATTCAAATCATTTCCAAATATATGTCAAATAATATAATTGAATTCAATTATATAGTTTAATATTTTATTTTTAAATATAAAAATTGTATTAGGTTATCAATTGAATTCAAATTACTAATCAAATTTAATTCAACATATAATTTAATTATAAACAGGCACTTAATTCAGTTTTTTAGATTTATTACCGTACTATACTAAAATAATTAGAAAACTTAATAAAAGTATAGTTATCAAACTCAGCCTGATGTTTGACCCGACCAAGGAGCCGGGTCATAGGTTACACGGATCAACTTGAAAAAATTAAAACAAAATATTTAAAATTTTAATATTTCATATGAAAAAGTTAAGAATCAATTCATGTGAATATAAGCTATATATATTGTAAATAAAAAGTTTTTTTATTCCATATTGAAAAAACATATTTTTTTCTTGTGAACATAAAATATATATACTAAAGGGTTTTGAATCCCACATTGAAAAAATAACTTTTTTTTCTTGGGAACATAGAGTATATATACTAAAGGGCTTCAAATCCCACATTAAAAAAATAATTTTTTTCTTGTGAGCATAGAGGATATATACTTTCAAATCCTTCAAATCTCACATTGAAAAGATACTATGTTATTATTTTAAGTTGAAGTATTTAAACCAAAAAGTTTTTTTATCTCACATTAAAAAAACATATTTTTTTTCTTGTGAACATAGAGTATATATACTAAATGGCTTCAAATTCCATATTGAAAAAATAACTTTTTTATTAGGAATATAAAATATATATACTAAAGGGTTTCAAATCCCACATTAAAAATCTGGGTTTTGCTAGGTTTTTACACTGGCTGGTCTTTTGCCTTACTCGGACCGGTCCAGCCACCGGGTCGACCAAGTCTCGGGTTGACCCGTTGAGCCGATCCGGGTTTAATAACCATGAATAAAAGTGAATCTCCTTTATTTTTTTCAATTCAGCCTCCTTTTTTTTCTATTTCCCTCCTTTTTTTTCCTTTCAATTTGATACTTTGTTTTCTCAATTTCATCCTTGAATTTTTTAACAATCATTCAGGTTATCTTTGGACTAACTAAGTTGATTAGATCACGTCATAATAACTCTAAAACGGTTTAATTTTAAAATCGAGTTAGGTAAGGAGTCGGGTTGAAAGGTTTTTATTCTATTAATTGCATCCTTTTTTTTAATCAATTTTATACTTAAAATTTTTTTACCTATCAATCGGGTTGCCTTTGGATTAGTCAAGTCAATTATGTTATATTAAAGCAACTCTCACACAGTCTAGTTTAAACTTGGGCTAGGCAAAACATTGGGTTAAGAGTTTTTTGTTAGTTTTATCTTTTTTATTTTTTATTTCATCCTCATAATTTTTTTAACTTGTCAGGCAGGTTGCCTTTTGTAACGCCCTATAATTTCAAAAATATTTATGTTCATTTCCACCAATCATGTACGTAAGAATATAAGTAATTTTTTTAAAAATCTAAAATTTCATTTCCCATAATTTATCATCTTGTATTTTTTATAAACGTACAAAATAATTCAAAATACAATATATAATATGATTACACAATTTACTATCTCTATACTAACTTCATAGAATGATTCATAGAGTAATCTTAGGGATGAAACCATGTGTTAGATGTACCTATAACACATAACTCATTTGTATCCATAAATATAATCACTGGAACATTTATTATCTTAAAGAAAGATAAATATAAAAGACAATTATATATATATATATATATATATATATATATATATATATATATATATATATTACCAAAACACCTTAACCAACTCTAGAAATAATCACATATTTACGATTCTTTTACAAATATATTTCATCCATAGTAACTTACAATTTCTTTCAATCATTACTTGAAATGTTATATATTTATCTTTTCATCACCAGTGACTATAGGTGAAATTAAGACAATAATCTCATTAGAAAATTCCTCAAACCAATTCTAAAACATTTACATAATATGACCCTTTAAATATTCTTAATTATCATTTATTATTATATTCCAATAAATAATTATTTCAATTTAATAAACACACTGCCTGGAAATTCATGTCTTAAGTCCTATATAGAAAAATATATCATATAGCCAACAATATCAACACGGTAGCTTTAGGCATACCACTAGTTCATTTATTTCATCCAGTAATCTTTTTCACATTATATTTTCAAAATCATTCAACATCCTCCTCATACATTTCCAAATCAACCACACTCATATTTAACATACAAGTGTGTGCACTAAACATGACACTATATATGTTATTAGTTAACCATAAAACAAGTACATTTTATCCACACAAAAAAAAAGACTTTAGTATGTATGAACCTTTACATCAACCCTTTTATATATATATATATATATATATATATATATATATATATATATATATATATATATAGAACTCACTATACATACAACTAACTAATATATAATTGCATTCATAATAACTTACATTTAGGCAACCTATTATAATCCATAATAATTTTCTTAATCACCATTCATTCGATCAACTAAATAACAACTCATAACTTTAGTCTCATTACCTGGCATACTTTGTTTTCATTCAAAACGACAGACTTCACCATTTTTATTAGTTTTCATCCAAAACAACAGCTTGTCATTTTCATTAGTCTTCGACCAAAATGGTAGACTTTACAATTTTCACTAGTCTTTGTCTGAAACGGTAGACGTTACCATTTTCATTAGTCTTCATCCAAAACAACAGACTTTACCAGTTTCATTAGTTTCCATCACAAACGGCAGACTTTACCATTTTCATTTCACATTTTTCTCATTTCAGACATTTCTCTTTTTTCTCATTTCTATCTTATTTCGTTATAAATCTCTTATATCATTTCCTAGTTTCCCTTTTTGAAACATAACAAACACACATATAATTTAAATGAATCTAATACAATAATTTAAAAGGATAAGGTGTTAAGCACCTACCTAGTGTATAACGACTTGGCTTTTTTGAAGCCAAAATCATTGGACTTATATATATATATATATATAAGTCGTCAAGTTCTGGATGTTTTTCACCATATTATTCTGCAGATTTATAATTGCATTCCATTCATTAACAAGGCACAATCCACGTAGGATAACAGAAATCAACATTTTAAAAAAACTGATTCTCAATACACATGCTCATAATACAATATTTCCATACTTATAGATTTACATTACATCATATTGACATACTCATAAATTCACATTCATGTTCTAGTCTCGTTATCATCACGAGTTCATACAAAAGTATCAAACAACAAGTTACACAACTAGTACTTTCGTTTATCCTAACCTCATGTAATTTCACAACATAACATCCTCATAAGAAGAATACCACATATGTATATTCATACACATCACATCTATATGTTAGCACATACACATTTGTGTTCCATTTCAATTTTTCATTACAAGTCTTTATAAAAGGAGTCGGACGACCAATTGAGTGATTAACCCGTATGTTCATATAGAATTCACATCACTCATAACATGCGAATATACAGTTCTTTTCAAAATGTGTGAGTCGCGAAACGGATTTCCTTACGCACCATGTTGGTATGATGTCCTTGTTACAGCACAAGGTAATTTCAAGCATTATAAACAATTTAAAAACATAATAAAGCAATATCAATGTTACATTTCATTCATGGACCAAAAGAGCATAATTCTTTCATTTTTCCTTACTTACGTAAATACCACCCTTAATAATTCATCAATTACCGTGGTTAATTACAATACTCAAACCCGGTCATTCGTCTTGAATACCGTTAACCAAACTAATGTTATTCTCTGTTTAAAGCATAACAATCATAATTCTTTCATATACTTGGTATATACAAAACATAGTACACATGAGCGCATCAATTCTTGAAACTAACCCATAACTCTCAAATCCGGCTAGCCCCTTAGAACACCATTAGCTAAAGCCAGTCATTCATTCATTCCGGTCATCCACTTAGGATGTCATTAGCTGAAGCTAATCATTTATCCATCCCGGTCATCTCTTCAGGATACTATTATCCGAAGCTAATCATTTATTCACCTCGGTCATCCACTTCGGATGTCCTTAGCTAAAGCTAATCATTTATTCTCCTCGGTCATCCATTTAGGATGTCATTAGCTGAAGCTAATCATGTATATCATTTATTCACCTTGGTCATCCACTTAGGATGCTATTAGCTGAAGTTAATCATTTATTCATCCTGATCATCCTCTGAAGATGATTAGCCAAAGCTAATCATTTGTTCATCTTGGTCATCCACTTAGGATGCCATTAGCCGAAGCTAATCATTTGTTCATCCCAGTCATCTATTTAGGATCCCATTAGCCGAAGTTAATCATTAACCAATCAAATGTTCTATAGGTGGTTTATGAAATCACTATAACATGATAATATATCCTTTGTAATGCTTATTCTAACGATTTATAACAATTTGACATTCACTATAACATAATAATAGACCCTTCGTAATACTCGTACAGATGTTTCATAATAGTTTAGCGTTCAGTATAACACAACAATAGATCCCTTGTAATACTCAAATAAGCATTCTGTAACAATTTAGTATTTTGCGTAACACAACATCAAATCCTTCACAATACTCATACAAACATTCATAACAATTAACATTTAGTATAATACAACGATAGATCCTTCGTAATACTTATACGACTATTCGTGATACTCATACAAACATTCATAACAATTAACATTTAGTATAATACAACGATAGATCCTTCGTAATACTTATACGACTATTCGTGATAGTTAATGTTTAGTATAATACAACAATAGATCCTTCGTAATACTCATACAAATATTCGTAACAATTTAGCATTTTGTATAACACAACAATAGCTCCTTTGCAATATTCATATAAATATTCGTGACAATTTATATTTAGTATCATACAACGATAGATCCTTCATAATACTCATACAACTATTTGTGATAGTTAATGTTCAGTATAATACAATAATAGATCCTTCGTAATACTCATACAATTATTCGTGACAGTTTAGCAATCCATAAAGCACAACAATAGATCCTTCGTAATAAATTTACTTCAGAAACTCATGTTACGGTAGAAAAGGGTGGAAATCACCTACTTGTTCCTCCTGTGGGGTGTCCCTGCCCGATCGAATGTCCAGTCCCGATCGCACCACCTAAAACATCTGTATTATGAAATCACATGACTCATCACCAAAAACTAAACCCAACTAGCCTGCATGCCATCTTCCTTGAGAGTTGAGTGAAAAATGAGTTAGGTGAGGAAGAGAAAAACAAAAACAAGAGAGAAAGAAGAGCCTAGAGGGCCGGTTGGACAACTGGTGAGGAAAGAAAGAAACTGGATAAAAAGAGAATAACAGACCACCAAATCCCTTTCTAAAGCTGTTAAAAATCATGAGGTATGAACCGGAACCCTTCTCTACTTGTTCTTATGACTTTGAGACCAAAAGGAAGAAGAAAACCCCAAGTAAATGGCCTAAGATCCTTACACCAGCTGCTAAGGAAAACTAGACTAGGAAGAGGGATAAAAATGGGGCTGAATAGGGGATATATTTTTAGAAATATCAATAAAAAGAAATGAATGAACTTGAACACATAAATTGGAGGAAGAACCGGTCAGGTTGAAGGGATGAATAACATGTAATTGTGTGATGAAATTCATGACAATGACCTTGTTGAACAACTAAGAACATATTCAAACTAAAATAGAATGTATGTTGATGAT
The DNA here is from genome assembly GCA_007827005.2 of Populus simonii. NCBI lineage: Eukaryota > Viridiplantae > Streptophyta > Magnoliopsida > Malpighiales > Salicaceae > Populus > Populus simonii. The sequence continues at coordinate 1,256,426 of CM017471.2, read as the reverse complement.
TAATGCCTTGATTTTTCACATATGATTGATGAACTTACATGAAATGTGTAAAGAAATGATGAAATGCATGGAGTGTGATTCTACTAGATTTATAGGAACATTTTATGTGCCGGAACTGAGATTTATGTTGATGTTCATGCTTGAATTTTGTTATGAGATTGATGAATTTACATGAGAATGGTTCAAGTAAATAAAAATCTATTGTGGCATGATTTTTGTGATTATACTTGTGATAAAAATGAAATAGAACCTTTACGTGTTGTAGAATTGTTATTAGTTGTGTTGATACATTGCCATGATACAAATATGGATGTAAGAATGTTTGGTAGTAGCAATGTTAAGTGCTTGTATTATAAGTGATGATTTTGGACAAACCTTGGTAGATGAACATACGAAGATGTTTTTATGTTATTTGATAATATATGATGAATGGAGTGTGGTTCGGCGAGGTTCTATGTCCAAATAGGTTAGAAACGTCGGTAGGGGGAAAGCCTAGCATAAGCCTTACGCTTGGCCGAAAGAAAGAAGTAGAACCAGAAACAACTCCATCGTCGCTGTCGATTTTTGAATCGGCTGCGACATGGATTGCGATGATGATTTCTGAGTCAGCCGTAAACAATATGCACTGACAATTTCAGCGTCGGCTGTGAAACTGTGTGCGTTGACGACTTTTGAGTCGGCAATGACTCAGTTTTCGTCAATGATTTCTGAGTCAGCCGTAAACCATATGCGCTGATGATTTCAACGTCCGCTGTGAAACTGTGCTATATTGATGATTTTTTAGTCGGCAATGACTCGGTTTTCATTAATGATTTCTGAGTCAGCCTTAAACCATATGCGCTGATGATTTCAACGTCAACTGTGAAACTGTGCTGCGTTGATGACTTTTGAGTTGGTAGTGACTACGTTTTCATCAATGATTTCTGAGTCAGACGTAAACCATATGCACTGATGATTTCAGCATCCATTGTGAAACTGTGATGCGTTGATGATTTCTAAGTAGGCAGTGACTTAGTTTTCGTCAATGATTTATGAGTAGGCAGTGACTCAGTTTTCATCAATGATTTCTGAGTCAACCGTAAACCATATGCATTAACGATTTCAGCGTCAGCTATGAAACTGTGCTGCGTTGACTACTTCTGAGTAGGTAGTGACTCAGTTTTCGTCAATGATTTCTGAGTTAGCTGTAAACCATATGCGGTGACGATTTTAGCGTCGCTGTGAAACTGTGCTGCGTTGACAATTTCTGAGTAGGTAGTGACTCAGTTTTCATCAATGATTTATGAGTAGGCAGCGACTCAGTTTTCATCAATGATTTCTAAATCAGCCATAAACCATATGCGCAGACAATTTCAGCGTCCACTGTGAAACTGTGCTGTGTTGACGACTTTTGAGTAGGTAGTGACTCAGTTTTCATCAATGATTTTCGAGTCAGTCGTAAACCATATACACTGACGATTTCAGCGTCCGCTGTGAAACTGTGCTGCGTTGATGATTTCTGAGTAGGCAGTGACTAAGTTTTCATCAATGATTTATGAGCAGGTAGTGACTCAGTTTTCGTCAATGATTTCTGAGTCAGCCGTAAACCATATACACTGACAATTTTAGCGTCAGCTATGAAACTGTGCTGCGTTGACGACTTCTGAGTAGGTAGTGACTCAGTTTTCATCAATGATTTCTGAGTTAGCTGTAAATCATATGCTCTGACGATTTCAGCGTCCGCTGTGAAACTGTGCTGCGTTGACGATTTCTGAGTAGGCAATGACTCAGTTTTCATCAATGATTTATGAGTAGGCAGTGACTTAGTTTTCGTCAATGATTTTTGAGTCAATCGTAAACCATATGCGCTGACGATTTCAGCGTTAGTTGTGAAACTGTGCTGCATTGACGACTTCTGAGTAGGTAATGACTCAGTTTTCATCAATGATTTTCGAGTCAGTCGTAAACCATATACACTGACAATTTCAGCGTCCGCTGTGAAACTGTGCTGCGTTGATGATTTCTGAGTAGGCAGTGACTCAGTTTTCATCAATGATTTCTGAGTAGGCAGTGACTCAGTTTTCATCAATGATTTCTGAGTAGGCAGTGACTCAGTTTTCATCAATGATTTCTAAGTCAGCCGTAAACCATATGCGCTGACGATTTCAGCGTTAGTTGTGAAACTGTGCTGCGTTGATGACTACTAAGTAGGTAGTGACTCAGTTTTCATCAATGATTTCTGAGTCAGCTGTAAACCATATGCGCTAAAGATTTTAGAGTCAGTTGTGAAACTGTGATGCGTTGACGATTTTTGAGTTGGCAGCAACTCAGTTTTCGTCAATGATTTCTGAGTCACTATAAACCATATGCGCTGACGATTTTGTCAACTGTGAAACTGTGTTGCGTTGATGATTTCTAAGTTAGCACCAACTCAGTTTTCAACAATGATTTCTGAATCAACCGTAAACCATATGCGCTGATGATTTCAGCGTCAGCTGCCGACTTAGTTTTCGTCAATGATTTCTAAGTCAACTGTAAACAATATGCATTGACGATTTTAGCGTCAGCTTTGAAACTGTGTTGCATTGATAATTTCTGAGTCGGCAGCGACTCAGTTTTCATCAATTATTTTTGAGTCAGCTATAAACCATATACGCTGACGATTTCAGAGTTAGCTGTGAAACAATGTTGCGTTGATGATTTATGAGTTGGCAGCAACTTAGTTTTCGCAACCATATGCGTTGACGATTTCTGAGTCAGCTTTGAAACTGTGCTGTGTTGATGATTTCTGAGTTGGCAGCAACTTAGTTTTCATCAACAATTTTTGAGTTAGCCGTAAACCATATGGGCTGACGATTTCAGTGTTAGCTGTGAAACTATGATGCGTTGATGATTTCTAAGTCGGCAGCGACTCAATTTTCATCAATGTTTTCTGAGTCAACCGTAAACCATATGCGCTGACGATTTCAGTATCAACTGTGAAACTGTGTGCGTTGAGAATTTCTGAGTCGGTAGCGACTCAGTTTTTGTCAATGATTTCTAAGTCAGCTTTAAACCATTTGCGTCGATGATTTCAGAGTCAGTTCTGAAACTGTGTTGTGTTGATGATTTTTTAGTTGGCAACAACTCAATTTTCATCAATGATTTCTGAGTCAACCGTAAACCATATGCGCTGATGATTTCTGAGTCAGTTGTGAAACTGTGCTATGTGTGATGATTCCTGAGTTGACAACAACTTAGTTTTCATCAACGATTTCTAAGTTAGCCGTAAACCATATGCGCTGGTGATTTCATCGTCAGCTGTGAAACTGTGGTACGTTGATGATTTTTGAGTCGGCAGTGACTCAATTTTCGTCAACGATTTCTGAGTCAACCGTAAACTATATGCGTTGACGATTTCAGCGTCCGCTATGAAACTGTGTTGCGTTGGTGATTTCGAAGTAGGCAGCGACTCAGTTTTCATCATCGATTTCTGAGTCAGCTATAAACCATATGCGCTGACGATTTTAGAGTCAGCTATGAAACTGTGCTGCGTTGATGATTTCTAAGTAGGCAACGACTCAGTTTTTATCGTCGATTTCTGAGTCAGCTATAAACCATATGCGCTGACGATTTCGGAGTCAACTATGAAACTGTGCTGCGTTGATGATTTTTGAGTTGGCAGCAACTCAATTTTCATCAATGATTTCTGAGTCAACCGTAAACCATATGCGCTGACGATTTCAGCATCAGCTGTGAAACTGTGTTGCGTTGATGATTTCTAAGTTGGTAGCTACTCAATTTTTCATCAATGATTTTTTAGTCAGCCGTAAACCATATGCGTTGATGATTTCAGCGTCAGCTATGAAACTATGTTGCGTTGCTGATTTTTTAGTCGGCAACGACTCAATTTTCATTAACGATATCTAAGTCAGCAGTAGCCTATATACACTGGCGATTTTTGCCAAATACAATTTTACCGGCGAGTTAGTTTTTGCTGCCGAATTATGTGGCACCAGCGAGTCAGTTTTTGCTGATGAATTTGCATCACCAGCGAGTCAATTTTCGCTAACGAATCTGTGTCACCAGCGAACCTGTTTCGCTGATGATTCTGTGTTCCAGTGAATTAGTTCTCTAACGAATCTGTGTCACCAGCGAACTAGCTTTCGCTAACACTTACATATCAGAATTGGTTCAATGACTATAACGATTGCATTGTGTGATTGTAATATATGGAACGCTTGAATATGAACATGTGTTTTCTTGAAATATATATGGTGACGAGTTGTGTGATTACCGAATGCAAATGTACTTATTTGTGACCATTGATGTGTTAGGTGGTGCAACCGGGATCAAACCTTCGACAAGACAAGGACACCCCATGGGAGGAACGGTTAGGTGGTTTCCACCTTCCTCTTACATAATGCTAATTTATGAAATGTTTTATTACGAATGACATAATATCGCGTTAGTATGAATACTAAGCCATCTAGGAATTGTTTATTTTGAGTTTGATGATTAGTTTCGGCTAATGGCATCCTAAATGGGTTGTGATAGATGATTAGATTTGGCTAATGGCACCCGAAGCGGATGGCCGAGTTGTGATTGATGATTAACCTTGGCTAACGGCGTCCTAGGTGGATGGCCGTTTATGTTTGAAGATTAGCTTTGGCTAGTGGCGTCCGTAGTAGATGGCCAGATTTGAAATTTATAAGTTAGTTTCGAGAATTGATGCGCTCATGTGTACTATGTTATATATATATTAAGTATATGAAAGAACTATGATTGTTACGATTTAAACAGAAAGTAACGATAATGTTTTCCTTTAACATTTTATTTGCTTATAATTCTTGTAAATATTTGTATTGCAGCAGGGATGTCGCACTAACGAGGTGACTAGGAACCCCATCTCACGGGACCCTACTTTTACAAAGAACCATGTAGTCACATTTTAGATCACGATGTATTTTGTATGAACAAAATGTATTAAATGTATAATGTTATTGGATATTTTTGTTTAAACTTATAATGATTATTATTAGTATAGGAATGCAAACTTATGACTATGTACATATAATATAATGTAGCCTTGTAATTATGCAAATGTGTTGTTATGTGTATGTGTATAACTACTTTTTATGAAAGGTTGATTGATGTTATTATATATGGAATATACCTCGTTAATGAGTGGAATCAGTTTATCAATTCCCAGAATGATATTGTGATGAGCAAAAAAAAAACATAATTATCGTTATTTTGGCTTTGAAAAAGCCAGGTTATTACAAAAGTAATGTGAAGAAGCTCTCAAGCAAAAGATGAAACTTAAAAAAGAGAGTTATAGATTAAAATGAAGTATCCGGACCTATTTATGAAAGAAGGTAATTATTGATTTTGCTAACAAAATCTTAAAAAAAAAGGAGAATGGGAGAATTGTAAATTTTGTGTTAAGTAGCATAATTTTAAATCGAAAAAAAATAAATTAAGAGAAAAAATTCATGACTAAGAGTTAAAATTTCTAATTACTTGGTGTAAAAACTTGGATGAAATAAAAATTACATTTGAAGGTGAAAAGTACAGATGATAGGATATTTGACACAGATAACATGTAGGACAATTAAGGAGAGATATTCTTGTAAATAAAAACAAAACCTCCTCTTCTATTTTTAAGAGAACCTGACACCATTGCAGAAGGAGAAAGCTAAAAAATTCTTCTTCTCCTTTATTTTCTCCATATTCTCTCAAATCATATGGCTACGCCAAGTTAGCTCCTTGTAATCGTGTCATCACCCGAGTTATAAATTTAATAGTTAGTTCGAGTTAATCTATATCAATTTAATATGATGTTATATCTTTGTTTCAATCCCTAAAATGTTTTTTTTCTTCCTTTGGCAATTCATAGTTTCACAATTAAGCCTCGTCAAGTTAGGCAAAAATTAAAACAATGACAAGCTAGATTGAATTTTGAATAAAATAATCAAGTCATAGATGAGTTAGGTTAATCAAACAGGCAATTTTAAACTAGCTCTAGCATAATTAAATTTAAAACTCGGGTAATATAAGGGACCACAACAAAAGGCAAAGCTATATAAATAAAAAATAAATGAATTGTGCTAACAATTTTTTTTGTTTTAATTTAGTTTTTTTTAAAAAATATTAATGCATAATTAAATAAAAATGTTAAATAACAAGAAGCATTGTAACATCATGTTGTTTTTGTATATATGTCTCCATAGCTTAGAATCTCAATCCAATCTTTATCGTCTCTTTGTAATATTTATTAATAAATTTTATTGAACACATTAACCAAGCTTTTAATCCCCGTTCCAGATTTTTTTTTTTTTACAATTGAATCAACTTTTAGTGAGCAGCGAGCTGGATTAAAGTAAAAGACAGAAAAAAGACTTATTTATCCAAAAATATAAAAATAAAGATGAACTCGTATTCAAGAAAATGAACGAAAAAAGCAGCCAACCCAAGATATCAAATTTCATAAATACCCTCTTAATTTTAAAAAAATAAAAATGAAAAATCCATGAATATGAATAACCGTCAAATCTAATTCAACTGGAATAGAAAATACATACTAACCCCATGCATACCCTCCTAAAAATGGTATCCAAATCAACAGCAATAATTATATTAAGGTGAGCTATGGTTCCTCAGATACCACCTGCATAAGCTATATGACGACAACGATGAACGCACATGCTACAAGTGTAGTAACAATAAATTGCCCTCCGCTTTGCTACTCAATTACCCAAAAAGAAACAAACAAAGAATGAAAGCATCTTCTCCAAGACTGGCTTCTTTGCCTCCTGTTTTTCTCTTGAAATAAGTTCTGTTGTATCTTCGGGCTCAAAAATCATACAGTGTGATCGCTACTTGCTAAGCTGTGTACGACCAAAGTACGACAATCTTGATGATGGAATTAGAGGTGCTTCTTCATCAACATTCATATCAGAGGAAGAAATATTCCCCCCGCCACCTCCTCCATTGTTATCACTGCTGTTATTAGGTGTGAATGTATCAGATGACTTCTCCAATTTCCAATCCTATGACAAAATAATATGGAAACCTAAATTATTAGATAAGATAAAACAGTCTTATGGGAAGTAGGATTAGTTAATGTATGGTCGTTGTCTGTTCCAATTGATCATAATTCTACAAAACCAACAACTTGAACTCCAAGATAGGATTTACTTTATACAGACAAGAGTGTCTTTGTTTTCAGGTTATTAAATTAACTCGGCTAATATTCTCAGTGCTTCACTTATTATCTAATAAACTGCTAATAGGTAGGCTAAGAGGTGTGTTGTCCAGCAATGTTTGCTACACAATTTGAAAGAGTTCAAACAGCCAATCAAGATTTCCATTTCCACAGTTCAAGCATATGACATTACTAGCATATAGTTCAAGTAATAGAACAAATATGTTAACTCTGTGTTGTTTTTTAACTAGGCAGTAACTTTCCCAATATTTTACAATATTTCTGAATCTTTCAGAAAGAAACTAATTGATGGAAGTAAAACGGTCATACAGAGATTAATTTATAAACTATGATGTATCTTTTAACAATGTATTCATCAAATTCTTTTACCACTTTTTTTCACTGATATTGGCAGTCATTTATCACTCACATGAAAGAAATAAAAAACCTTGTATTGAAAAGCAAGTCTTATGATACCAAGGGCTATTAAGAAGATTAACCTTTGCTATTCTATCCGAAATATTTTCAGGGACTTGAGATGCACGGACATCCTTAACCTTCAAGTAGTTGTACATAACAACACCACAAAGTGCTGCACAAAAGAAGAAAAGGAAATATTTAAAATAACCACACAAAATCTGAGTATGGGTAAATGATGAAGTAACAATAAAAATCTTCCACATTTGTATGAGTAGAGAAATACCAATTGCATAACCGATTATATTCAGCCCAGTTATTGTAGACTCTGGGAATATGATGGTGGAAAGGGCAATGAGTATCCAGTCTTTTAGCACACCAGCAACTCGGATGGTGACTGCCCCAGTTCTACCAATTACTAAGAATATAGACAAGTTCAAGGCCAACGCACAAAGAGCATTGGAAAAGAAGATCCAAAAGTTGAACTGAATCTGTGAAACTTCCATCCCAGGCTTCTCCAGTACATACCAAGGAGCACACAGAAAAACAAAACTGCAAACAAAATGCTATTCCTACATGAGCAGCTGAGCCCTAATACAACAATCAATCTAATTTCATTACCAATCATAGAAACTATCGTGGAACACTTCATCCACAAGTACATGCACCCAGACAGCAGTCTCAGTGTTTAACAGTAGATTGAGATAACAGCTAGGCAGATCATGATACTTTTGCATTAGATACCATATCTAATTATCTATGCATTATGACAGGGTTTTTTAAAACAAATTTTACAATTATGGGAAGAAACTTAAAAGTGGAATTTCAATCACCATTAAATCATATCAACAAAACCTAATTGTGATTCTAAATGGAGTTTCAGGATATATGAAGTTGATGTCAAATTGTCAATTATGCTATAAAACTTGACAAGCATAAAATACTCAAAACAATAAAGAGAGGAGAGACTGACTATTTTGTAATTTTGAGTAATATCATAACATCATATGAAATCATTTTCTTTGAAATAAAAAAAAAATCTTGAAGCATTTATATACAGTACCTGCATGGAGCTATGTAATATAAGCTGGTGATTGGATTTAGGGTCAAGCCCTTCTTCTGTAGAAGAACTTGAGTTAAAACCAGCCTAAGAGCTTCTGCAAAGATGCCTGTGACCTGGTAAAGTGTGCCAACTACATTAAAATGAATTTCCCCATATGATGAGATGACAACTCCAACACTGACGAGCAACATGTTTAAGAACACATCACACCTTGCTTTGTCAGTGCCACACATAACAGCCATGATAAATGTTGCCACAGGCACTGTAAAATCCATACCCATCCAATATAAGGAGCCAAGCAGCTTTGCTTAAAGAGCATTATCATAGAATTGAAAAAACAACATTTGTACTTTTCATAGACATACTTAGAGCTTTGAGCATCTGGATGAAGGCTACTGAGATGTACAAGTAAGCTGTGTTGCCAAACCTGTTAAGACAAGGAATTGAAAACAGAAAAACAGTCACTCCCTCAGAAAAGTCAACATGATTCATAAGAGTTTGGAATTTTCTACACGTATGGAACACGAAGCATTTAATTTCTAGAACACAAATATAGAATAAATTGTCCAGCAGAAAATCTAACTCCATTATAAGTTATCGACAAAAAAGAAGAAGAAGAGTGTAACCCTGAATAGAAAGGCTAGGTTCTACCATATAAATGAGGCATAAAACCCAGTGCAATAGCATACATGTAAGCAAATGACAGTGGTCAACAACAAAATCAAGCTGCAAATTCAAAACATGAAGCGCCTAAGAAAAGCCCTGCATGGTACAATAAAACTTCTGCCAATGGGAAACAGCATATTGAAAGTACCATTCAAAAGCCCACCCAGGAAAATAATCTGTGTGCTAGGATATGGATATATAGGAATCCAAATTTTCCAAATCACTCATGTTATGCTCTTCTAGACAGGAGTTTGGGTCATATGCAAAAACAAAACATAATTAAGGAAAGGAAGGCCCCTTCCTCAATTGTGCTCGGAAAACAGCTTAAGCTGAGACAAGGTTACAAATCGCAGGCTAAGCTCAAGAGATAAGTCATGGCCATAAACACCTGAACCACAAAACTGCTATAAAACTTGCACAAGAGCCTAGTGCAGATCATCTTGCCAAACCATACTTTGCCTACTTAATATATGATAAATCTCAGTAGTATTCCAGCAGTGATCCAGGTCTGATGACAACATAAATCTTTTGATGAATTTCTTTTTCCAAAGGCTGGCATAAGAATATATAACATGCCAGATTTCTCGTTTCACATATTATTTTCATACAGTTTCTATGAGCCAAATTAACTCATATCTCACCAGAACAGCCTTTTCACATTTAAGTTCTTACCAAAGACTTGCTGCAAAGAAGGCACTTATTGGCACAACACAGGTTATGTACCTGCAAAATTATTAAAAAAAAATCAGAAAAGTGACAATGGACAAACAGAGAATGAAAACAAAGTTATATCACTTACATTTCCAAAGTCATTTTGACTGGAGATACAATCTGCATGTCCAGAAAAGAAGGAGAAATTCATTCCAGTACTCAAAGAGATTAAAAGAGGGCAATGAAGAAATGTTGCAGAAGTACATGGCTTTCAAAAGTATTTTGCTTGACCCAGTGTATGATCACACTTTTTGGAGAAACATGAGGAAAGTTACCATACATTTGCAACATAGGTTACAGAGCAACAGCTCAAAATTCAATATATGAGCTCCACATACATGCTGAAATGTATAGCTAAATGGATACAAGAATACATAAAGAATAAACCTAATCCTAGGCTATTTTAGTTTGTTCTTCAAAGAAAGGTTCATTGTATAAAGGACCTGCCAAGGGATTCACTGAATGATGGGAATTGAAATGAGAAGTTTTCACCTCTTTTTTTCTGGTCGGAATGAATGAATGAGCTAAAACAAATGAATATGATACTCTTTATCATAGATTTTATGTCTTACTTGATCACTGAGAAACTCTAGCACTAACATTCTTCACATTTTCCAAAGATAAATCCAAAACATTTTTTAAAGAATCTATAACATTCTAAGATAGAGAAATGATAACTTAAGAGCTCAAACAAGAGGTACATGCACAGTCTTCTATTCAGCCATATGAAATAAGGTCCTGTTCATTCCCGTGAATTAAAACCATGTCACCCACAACTTAATTGACTGTTTTGTGATTCCCATAATAGCCATCTGGGTTCCAAAAGCACAGGGAATCAAATTATGTAGGAAGTCATTACCTTAAATACACGAATAAGGAAAAAGGCTACAGCCCCTGAAAACCCCATATGAATCATCGTAAGTGTAATGGGAAATGGAAAGTCGAAATATTTTGGTGAGAGCACCCACTGCAACAAAATTCATTGAATCATACTTCAATTAATAGTTCACTTCAAAAGGAAAACATAGAATTACAGCTAAAGTTTCAAGTAAACCATATAAACCATGATGCTGCATAAATGAAAATGGCATGAATCACCAAGTAAACATGTATATATGTCAAAACAAGGATTTATTTACCGTAGAGAACCAAAAGTAGGTCACCTCTGCAAGTGCTAGGAACTGGCTTAAACTAGGCATAACTTCAGAGCTTACACCCTGGTGGAAGAATTGAATAACTGGGACACTGAAGCAATCCTTACCAGATTGGTCCCGAGGAGATTACGAATTGAGTTTAATTCCCATGGGAAAGTTCATAGAAGGCAAGAAAATGCTATAGAAAATTAAAAGAAAACACTGGATGCCTGTCAACTACATGAGCAGGCAGCCATAGTGACTACCAAACAGTTAGAAAATGCGTGACTATACACAATTAGGCTTCTTTGGGTGCGAGTATCAGCTCATTTCTTTATGAATTAAATGTCAAAGACCAGATGTTGGCTGATGAACAAAAGGATGTGGTGGCTAACTAATTGCAATTTCAGGGTTCAAATATAAAAGAAAAGACAGCATCAAAATAATACAGTAACGATGTGGCAAACTGCAATAATATCCTAGGCTGATACACTAGCATAATAATAATAAGGAAGATGGTGATGGTGATGGTGATGGTGATGGTGATGGAGGTTACCTTGTTGTACAAAATGACTCCAGACGAAAGCAAAATGTAAATCAAAAGGTAGAGATAAGTCAACACCAACGGCTTATTCACAATCATGTTTGCCTTTTTTGTGCTTTGCTTCCTTACGCCAAAAGCAAGAGAAGAAAACCCACCTCTTCCTTTTCCTCTTCCTCTCTACCTCTGTATGTAAATTGTTATTACTTCTCTGGTTTCCTCCACATCATCTAAATCCATTTCAACTCATTCGTATGTAAGAAAATTTTTTTAAAAATAAAACAGACCTCCTGCACAGGGAAAAAAAAAGTGAGTTAGGATGACCTAATCGAACTAAATTTATCTAAGATAGCAAAATAATCAAAATTGAAAACAAAACCCTAGATCACCAACAAAAACAAACAAACAAACAAACAATGTAGGGAATAAGAAATTCAAATCGAGCAAAATGAAATTGAAAGGGTCTCCCTTCAATTATTTACCAAATGCGAGACAGAGAAAAGGGGAGAGTCCGATCCGATCAATGGAAATGAAGGGTAACTAACAGGAATCACCGACAGCTAGTGATTGGAAAGACAGAACAAAACCGAGGGGAGGGGAGGGGAGGGGGTGGAAATGGTAATAAATGAATGGGTGAGTGATGAGACACTACAAACTGTTAGTCTGCTACTACTTCTGATGATATCGATTGATGAATGAATGAATCACACAAGTTTGTTTTCTTCGTTTCACAGGAGAAGGATAAAAGAAATTGATTGATTGATGTAGGAGCTTAAGTGCACGTGTGGCATTGAGGCTGCGGCAGAGGGTGACAGTCAGCCACAAATATTAGCACGTTTGGTTAAATTAAGTTTTGTTTGGATGGAATCCATTTAAATTATGGCAGTTATCATATTTTAACAAAAGCAAAATTTCTATGCTTCTACTTCATTGTTAAATGTTCACGTGAATTAATTCAAGTGGAGCGTTTTCACTGTTTATGAACAGTGGATACGCATGATCCAGAGAGGTTCTGGTCTAATTTAAATGTATTGGACTAAGTTCGATCAGTAAAATAAAAAAAATTCAACAAAATTTCTTTAAGTATTATATTTTATTTGAAAAATTAGTGTTTAACATTATTTAATGACACTACATAATTTTATTAGAAGAAAATTCCATGATGAAGTAGTATTTGTAAAATTTAATCGCAATCTCAATTTTATCTCTAATGATATTTTAACTGATATTGTTACACACTCAGAAAGCCATGGAAAACATTTTTAACCAAATATATTAAAATATTTTTTGTTTAACCTCAATTTCAACCACAGTTTTAACCAAACATATATTTTTCCAAACCAATCTCAACTAAAAGTAGTTTTTATAAAACAACTTTTTTCAAAATACAACTACAAAAGTTACCATAATACTAAACACACTCAAATTCATACAATGCAATCACGATTTGTTTTAGAGGATTCTATTTTAATTATATGATAATGAAATATTTTAAAAATTATTAAAATTTTAATTTTAACAAGAAAAACTTTTTAGTTAAATTTATATGAAATTATTATTAAAAAAAATTAATTAATTTTTTTACTTGTCAAACATAAATTTAAACATGTTTATATATAAACTATCATTAAAAATTTTATTTTTTAAAGTATAACATTATATGATTAATTTTAAAATATTATAGTTAGTATTTTATTTTAAAATTTCAAAATGTAAAAATTTTAAATAAAAAAAAGAGAATCAAGTAGAGGCACGCCTGATTTTTTATTAAAAAAAAAGACATGGTGATGTGAACTTGAAAGCTAAGAATTTTAGAACCCACATGAAAAAAAAAAAAAGTCCAAGAAAGCTAAAACTAAATTTGGTTGATAAAAGCTTGACACAATGATTACTTAAATTGAAAAACCAAAATTATTGGAATAAAACCTCCACCCAACAATTATAGAGAATCGCGAACAAAAAGTATAAGGAAGAATACCATAAAGACAATTGATCTCTTATAAGTTTATGACAGTTTAATGAGAAACCAATAAGTATGAGCAATCCTCACACAAACAAACAAAATATTATTTTGAAATCAAAGTTTGTAAATAAACTAAATACAAGATAAATAATTCTATTTATAATATGTAAAAATATTTAAAAGAAGTAAAATAGTATTAATCTAAATAGAAAAAAAGAATCTTAAACCACCTAGGAAAAAGATTGTTAAACCAACTAGGAAAATAATATAAATCTTGCATAATAGCTTCTGGACCTTATCGCAAGGTTTTTCTAATGTCTGATTACTATGAAATTTTTACTGTATAAGAAACAAGGCCTTTAAAATCTTATAACAAAATTTAAGCATAATCCAACAAGCAGATTAGAAATTATGTTTGTTAACATAAAATTATGCAATTATAAAAAATAAGCCCAAATCTCCTCTCTTGTCCAATTTGCAAGCTATTAACTTGGTATATTTGAAAATTAAGGATTCCTTGTAAAAGAAGGATTGTTGTTGCATAAGGAATGCTTGAACAATAGAGATTATTTCTTGATAGATTTCAAGTCTGATTTCAAACACGTCATTCAAATGTCTGGATGAGTTATTTAGCCTACCAAATATAGATGTAAATCTTAAGATGTCTAGTTTCCAGTCCAATTATAATCATCATAAAATTCCACTTACAGCTTCATATATATCACAAACAGTATATGAAGGTTTAGTCTAGCAAATTTGCAACTTAATAACCCTAATATCCATAATCATATCATATCAATCAATTTCTCTTGGATCCTATTAATTTCAAACCTTGTAATAAGCCCAATTAGTACCTCTAATGTGTCCTTAAGTGATTCTCACTAATTTGCATCATTCTCTATTTTCTCAAAAGGATTTGTCCTCGAATTAGGGGTGAGCATTTTCAATATGGTCTGGTTTTGAGCCAAAATAAACAATCAAACCGAAATTATTTTTTTTCAAGTTTTTGAACCGAATAGAACTGAAAATCGGTTCGAACCAACCATGTTCAGTTCGGTTTTTTCCCTTTCAAACCAATTTAAACCGAAATTATTTCGATTGAGTTTTTTTCTGTGTTTTTTTTTTCACTGGCCATATTTTTTTAGGGATTCTATTTTCATATTGTTTCTATTTTTTTTTCATGGGTTTTGTCATTGGCCATATGTTTCAAGGATTCTATTTTCGTCTTGTTTATATTTTCATAGTTCTGTGCTTATTTTTTGAGAAATCTTGGCTTTCTCAACAAGCCATCAAAACAAAGGGAAGATTAAAAGATATCTACTATTAAAATGTAAAACCATCAAAATATTATTATTTGAACAAGAGGAAATGAATTACAAATAGTTTACATAAATCCTCACCATCTATTGAGTGCCAAACTTGATTCCAAATTATTGTCCTTACAAGACCAATATCAAGGAGAGCATAGAAAAGTCTTTTACGGTTCAACATAATAATTTTCTTTGGTTACATGTGCATGGAAAATTATACAATAATTAAAGGATTATGTGAGAAATAAAAAGAAGAAGGATAAAAAAAATAAAAAGCAGAAGTAATAAAAAGGGGTGTGTCTTTGATAGGAGGAATAAAACAATTTAAAGCAAAAGTGAAGAGGGACGTGTCTTTGATAGGAGGAGCATGGAGCAGGAGCTTAACAATTATGGAGCATGCAGGAAAATCAAAGAAGAGAGATACAAAGAGCAGAGGGAGGGGGTGGCTAGTTTTGTTTTTAGGGAATGCTAATTTAGGTTTAGGGTTAGAAAAAACATCTATTTATACTTGTTTTTTTTTAAGTGCTGGCCTGGTTGAACCGGTTCGGTTTGGTTTGGTTCAATTGGTTTCAAACTTTGAAAACTGAATCAAACTGGAATTTTTTTATGATTTTTTAATCTGTTAATTCGGTTTTTTTTTGTTTTATCGGTTTAATTAGTTGATCGGTTTTTTTGCTCACCTCTACCTTGAATCAACAATAAAAACACTATTTTATGGGTAATACATCTTATTATTAATCTTTCAACAAAGAATCAGAAACCTTATTTTCTCTTGTAAAAGACATTGTTCACAACATTCTCTATTCTTTTCTTCATAAATAACCTCTTTTCTTTCTCTCCTTTTGACCAATTCACCATTTTCTTTCATCTCAAAGCTCCTCAACAAACTCTCACATTGTTCCATAAGACCAGTTGAAAGAACTCTTATGCTATGGTGATTAGCTAATGCATTTTGTATGTAAACCCCGGGGAAAAATAAAGGTTGCTTAGATTGCAAACTAACTACATGAGAAATAAAAGTGAAGAAATTCATGCATATGGTTAAATAAAAACGGGAATTTAGAA
The DNA here is from genome assembly GCA_007827005.2 of Populus simonii. NCBI lineage: Eukaryota > Viridiplantae > Streptophyta > Magnoliopsida > Malpighiales > Salicaceae > Populus > Populus simonii. The sequence continues at coordinate 1,240,392 of CM017471.2, read as the reverse complement.
ATTTTTGGATATAAGTTTATGGACGAAATATTTCGAGACAATATAAATCAACCCGAAAATGTTGAGGGTTGGATTAAATTAAAGAAAATAAGATAAACTAAAAAGAAGTGGGGGCAAAACGAATACATTTAAAGAAAATGGGGTCTAAATGCAAATAAGAATAATTATAGAGCATAAATACTACTCTTCTTACCAAAAATAGATCTGCAACTATCGTGAAGAAAGAAGAGAGGGAGTTTTGGTATCTATTTCTACAAATCAAGAGAGAAACACCAAAATTTCAAGAACTCATCCAAGATTAAGGGTTTATAGATGGAATAAACACTTGTGGGCAAGTGATTAACAAGGAAATTGAACAAGAAGAGAAGATGGAGGGCTGACTATCATTAGATAAGAAAGGAGGAAGTTGAAAATCTTCAACTGGTTGAAGATCAAAACCTTACTTCGTACCAGGTAAGGTGTTCTAAACATGATCTTATAAGTCATTTTAAATTCGATAAGGAATTGATGCCTTGATGTGAATTATAGATTAGGATTCTTAGACTTAAATTTGAGGGAAAAGTATTTGTTGTAAAAATTAAGTTAATTCATGTGTGGTATGTGATTAGGGACGTGAAACCATGATAATTTACCTAGAAAATATAGTTTGGGAAATTTATGTGTGAAGGGAAGGGGGGGTGACGAATCTGGACAGACTCGTCTCCTGACTTTCAGTAAGATTTCGGATAGGAGGATGAGGGAGAACCAGTGTCCTTCATAGAAATTATAGTTTTGGATGTTAGCTAACTAAGGAAATTGGTCTTGCTCAATTTAGAGCTGTAGAACTCCAGTTATGGGTTATCAACCGAGTCTGGGTCATGACAGACCCTGTAGAGCAGTAAGTCTGATTTTTGATGAGCAATTATGACTATTTTAGGGGCAGAACTGGGTTCTCCTTCCTCAGGGGACTTGTAGCCCCATGTCTTAGTTTTCCAATGAGACCAATCTTGCTTGCAACGGAGTTCTATAACTCTAGATATAGTTAAAAATCTGAGGAGAGGTCGGACAGTAACAGTTCAATGTCTAGACAGTAACAGTTCAAAAATGAGACAGTAATAGTTCAATATCTTGACAGTAACAGTTCAAGACAGTAATAGTTCAATGTCTAGACAGTAACAGTTTAAAAATGAGACAGTAATAGTTCAATATCTAGACAGTAACAATTCAAAAATGAGACAGTAACAGTTCAAAAAGGAGACAGTAACAGTTCAATGTCTAGACAGTGACAGTTCGGGATTTAAACAGAAACGGTTCAAATATATATATATATATATATATATATATATATATATATATATATATATATATATATATATATATATAAGGAATGATAACCATGGTTGGACAAAGGATGATGATTTAAATAGATGAAATGAGAGAATATAGAATATAAAGAAAGGAATAATTGAAAGAAATACTGGTATTGGTTGTTAATATGGTTAGTATGAAATATATCCTTGAATAAGGATCACTTATGAGTTTATGCCTGTGACTACCAGGAGGGACCATGGGCGTTGTGCAGCGACAGCAGCAGGGGAGCACGAGTAGAGCTTCTACTGCAGGTTGGTGATCTGCACCTATACTTTCTAGTTAAATTCTATGATTTAATATGTTATTGATGTGAGATGTGAATTACCAATTGTTGGATATTAGGAGAAAGGAGGAAAGTTTGCGTAATGATGCTGATATTTTGGATAGTATTATGAATGTATGTGTATTCAAGGTGAACGGTTATTGTGTGAATTGCCAAGTGATGAAATTATCGTTGATAAAGAAAATATGAGAAGTGTGATTTGGGGCGTGAACTAGCATACATTTAGTGTATGTTAGGATCCCGGGTAAGGGGATCGCTATGTTTGGACTAACATACATTTAGTGTATGTTAGGATCCCGGATAAGGGGATCAATGATGTATTGACCAGCATACATTTAGTGTATGTTAGGATCCCGGATAAGGGGATCAATGATGTATTGGCTAGCATACATTTAGTGTATGTTAGGCATGGGTAAGGGGATCAAGATGTACTGACTAGCATACATTTAGTGTATGTTAGGATCCTGGGTAAGGGGATCACCTTGCATTGACTCCTACGGGGTGATGATGATAACAGTGAAATTGGTATCGATATTATGTTAAGCGGAAGTAATCATGGGTGGTTTTATGATATCTTGAATGGAGGTTGATAATGGAAGAGGAAATGGTTTTTAGTAGTTGAAGGAGAAAAGGTCTCCAATGAAAACCAAAAGGGAGAAGTGACTAAAATATGAATGCATGCTTGCCTTTTTTTAATTGCTGGATATTTGTATTATTATATTATTGTGATATTCATATTTCAATAATATGTATTTTGTTTTCAGAGCCATCGCATGCACGACAGGAGTAGATTCTAGCTTAGGTTCACTTTTTGTAATTTAGGTTCTAAGGAGTATACCCTTGTATTTGGTAATATTACAACTTTTATTTAACTCAATTTGTATAATTGATATTTAAACTTGAATAGATGAATTTAATTCTGTAGTTATATAACTATGTTCCATGTATGCATGTTTATATCTTTATCCATCCATAATGATAATTGTTGTACAATGTATATCATAAACATTGTGGTTGATATGAATGATGATGTTTGTGGGATCGAGACCCAGGATGATTGGGTTGAATTGAGTTAGGAGATGCGGTATATTAGAAGTGTAAACAGGTCGTATGTCGATAACTTGGGACCTCCTGGTATAGGGGAGACTCCGTTGAAATTTCGGTAGACTTTAATACAAATACCATGAATATATATATATAAAAAATTATTAGTCACTCTGTTTATCAATTAACATGAGATCGTTGCTTTATCCTGGATATGAGGATGTTACATTGTATGTGCTCCAAAACTACCAAACTCTCATTATTGTCTTCATCTTATTCATCCAAGCCTTCTAAAATAAAATTTCAATGATCCACTTCATAGTCATTATTCTTATTATTGTATTTAAGTTCATTGGTTATTTCACTTTTCTTGTCTAGTGAAAGAATTTTTGAATTATCACAAATCTCAGAAAACTATCTTTTTTTTTTGTTGCAATTTTTAACTTCATAGACATCATTGTTACTCTTATTTTAAAGTTCATGCTTAATTTCCCTTTTATCCTCTAGTGAATGGTCTAGGTTTTGGTATGAAATCATTGTTGTATCAATAGTTTTTTTTTCTTCTTTTGAACTCTTTCTCATCTTTTCCAACAAGTTATAAGAACCTAACAAGTTTTCAACCTTCTCACTTTTAGTTTTAAAAATTGACGTCTTTGAATCACCATTTAATCATTTTTTTCCCTTTTTGGTATTGGTATGCAGATTTCCATTCATCCAGTAGTTTATTTGTTTTTTTTAATCAGCATTGTAATTTGTTCATCCTTGCTCACCTTAATGAATTGCATACAATTTTTTTTTTTCATCAACATTCACAGCTTGAAGCCTTAGTTTCTCTTACCTTTTTGCATTAGGATCTCTTCGGAATTACAACAAATTAGTAAGTATAGCTTTAATCCTATCCATTTGATTTTGCATTTTATTAAATGTCTTCATGTGCTCAAATCCTTGTTGCACAACCTGTAAGAAAGGAAGGTGTTCTTGTCTTTCTTAGGGGATTACCCGTATTTATTAGATATCGTCAAATCTGAAATTTTACATTAGTAACAAAAAAATATCTCACACATTTTTTCATGTGTTTACACTCAATATGATGTCATTCCACTCTTGCTTCACTCAATTCTAGCTTTGCATGATAATATGTTCACCTTTTCGCCTATTATTTATTATGCTCTCATTTTCAATTCTTTAAGGAACTAATCACAAACAATAAAAAAAAAATCAAAGCCTCGTAATGATCAACCACAAATCTTAAGACTCAAAACAATCAAGAAAAACAATTAAAAAAATGTGTTACGAATACGAAAGTAATACGAGATCAAAATAGCAAAAAAAATAAAATATACGAACACAAAAATCAAAGCGCAAACACAACAATGCAATAAAGACTCTAATGGTAGTAATCAAAGAAAATTTAGTGAAGCAAGCTGTAACATCCTTAATTATTTTCATGAAATCAATACATGATTTCTTATAATTATTAGGGTGAGTTTTTTTTTATATTCTATTTGGAAATATTTAATTGGAAAATCTACCAAAATTTCAGTATAGTTTCCTCTATACTGGGAGGTCCCAAGTTATTGACTAAAAACTGTTAAACTCCAATACTCAACAATTTCACATCCCATACATTGTCTAAACATCATGGACTCTTCAAATCATCAAATTAAGGTATCTCAATTTATCATTCATCATATTCATTGTATATCACTACACACACACATAAATGATCAGTTCATATAAAATTAGAGCAATAAAATCACATACAATAATAATTTTAACACAATAAAGGAAACTAATAAATTATCATAAACTTACACAAACAATTTAATTAAAGCAATATAAACTTTAATGTGATTAATATTTGTTACATAGCCCATTACAATACAAAAAGTTTATATTACACGTTCATTTAAAATTAACAAAAAAGCCATCCTAATATCTATTATTCAACTCGTGGCTGTGAGGTACCTGTAAATAATTTGTATAATAAAAAGTAGTGTTATTGCATGAAATATTATCGAGAAGAATAAACATAATAATACATTTAAATTGCAAACTTGTCTTTATCGACAATTCCATTTTTTTAGTCAATAGAATTCATTCATCACATCGAAATTTCCTGATCATCATCAACCTAAGGTGACCATCTCATTTCTTGCAATAGCCTTTTTTGCTAGTTATCAAATTCCAAAGCCAAATTTTCTAGGTTATCGGGTACCTCATTCCTTCACCCATGTCCAGGAATTAGTCCCATTATAGGAAAACTAATTCCTTCATCCTTTACCAGGTATTAGTCTAATTATTGTAAAACTAATTCCTTTACCCTTTATCGGGTATTAGTCCCATTACGGGGAAACAAATCTCTTTGCCCTTTATTGGGCATTAGTCCCATTACCAAGAAACTAATCCCTTTGATCTTAAACCATGATTTGAACACAATATATTGTTACATTTACAAAAAAAAAAAAAAAACTAATACAATAAATTGAGTAAAGAAAAATGATAAGGTGTACGACACCTACCTGCTGTTGTAGCTTGAGTAATACCTCCTTATTGCTGCACAACTCTCATGGCCTCTCTTGTATCAACATGTTTACCATATTACTTTTCTTTTCATGTTCATTTTACATAATATTATTCTATGTTTATTCCTAACAATTTAACCTTCATTTCCACTTCAATTCTCATTAGAATTCATTTCCTTCCAATTAGGCATAAGGAATTTATTCATTCATTGACACATTCTTCAAAACAAATTACACAAAACATATAAAATTCACTAACTTCTAACTATTTTAAGTTTAAGAATTCTAAATTTATTTTTCCTTTTATTTTTCTGAAATATACTTAATAAGAGAGGATATGAATTTTTCTTCAAACTTTCCCATATGGAACACATTATTTTTTGCTTATTCTCCTTACACATACAAGAATTTTAAACAAACTAAATGTCGCATGTGGGCGCGCGACGTGAGTAAGATGTCGGAATTGAGGAGTCACCACCTAGTTGTTTAGTTCAGGGTCATTATGAGACCTAAATATATTGGTCTTATCAGAAATTATAGGGTAAGGAATTGATTGTGGTTAGGGAAGGAAGTAGCACTCCTAGTGCACCTATAAACACAAAAAAAAATGAAAGTCCAAACAACCCCACCATCACCGTCGAATTTCAAATCAAAAGCGACACAGTTTTCGTTGTTGATTTCTGGATTCGGCAGCGACAGAATTTTTGCTGTCTATTTCTGGATCGGCAGCTACGCAGTTTTCATTGTCGACTTCTGCATCGGCAGTGACACAGTTTTCGCTGCTGATTTTTGAATCGGTAGCAACTTAGTCTAATTGAAAGTTTATGAAACAATCAGGTTGTCTTAAGGAGCTAAGAGGGAGGGGTATAACTGGTTTTAGATAGACCAAAACAGGGACAAGAACACATCTAAACCAACCCCAAACACCCCACCTTATTTAATGTGAAGTATAAATACTAGGAGAGAGAGAAGATGACACTTCCTCTTTCCAAAGTCTGGCAGCAACATCTGCATGCTTCTCTTCTTTTCCTCCTTCCTAACAAAAACTTAAACCAAAACCAGCAAAGAGTACCTCTTTGAATGTATGAGAGAAAGAGAGAGTTGAGATCTTGAGTGAAGGCTGAACAACTGCTTAGAGGGAAGGGAAAAGGGGTTGGAATGGGTGGGAAGAAACTGACAAAAGAAAGAGAACCGAGAGAGAAAGAAGGAGAAGGAGAACCGGGAGAAGGAGAGAAGGAATTCTACCAAACTGTCCAGATAAACTTAGATTCAAAAGGTGGTACGGTCAGGATCAGACCATCGTCAGGACAAGGACCACTTGTAGGTGGAGTAGGTAGGTGACTTTCACCTTCCTTTTTCATAACATTGATTTATGAAATACTCTATCATGAATGTTACTATATTGTTTTAGTACAAATACCAAACCGCTAAATGAGTAAATGTTGAAAAATAATTGATTAGCTCTGGCTAATGGCATTCGAATGGATGACCGAGACAAATGATTGATTAGCTCTGGTTAATGACATCCGAATGGATGACCGGGACAAATGATTGATTAGCTTCGGCTAATGACATCCGAATGGATGGGCGGGACAAATGGTATTAGCTTCGGCTAATGGCATCTGAAGTGGATGGTTGGGATGAGTGAACAGTTAACCTCGACTAATGATGCCTTAAGAGGATAGCTGAATTTAAGATCATGGCTGGTTGTAAAAATTGATGCATTTATATGTACTATAAGTCATGCATACCAAGTACATAAAGGAATTATGAATGTTACGCTTCAAACATGGGATAATGTTAATGCCTTATTAAACTGCCAGACTGCTTATTATTATTATTATTATTAACTAATCACATTCTTATAAATGTTTTGTATTGCAGTAGGGATGTCACACCAACGAGGTGCATAGAAAAACCAATACATAGGAACCTATTTTTGCAAAGAACCATGTACTTGCATTTTAAATTATGATGTATTTTGTATGAAAAAAATGTACTGAATGTATAACTATCATTAGATGCTTTTGTTTCAATCCGTGATGTCTACTAGTAGAATAGAAATGCAAAGTCATGTCCATTTAAGTTTATTTTAATGCAAACTTGTGATTAGGCAATCATAATATTATGTGTATATGTAAGTTTTACTTTTAAACATGATGTAAATTGATGTTGATGTATGGATTGCATCTCGAGAATGAGAGGAAACAGGTTCATCGAAATCCAATGTGATGTTATGTCAAGTATGTATATATATAAAAAATAATGTTGTTTTGGCTTGACAAGCTGGGTTGTTACAGTTGGTATTAGAGCACTTGGTCTGGATCCTGAGGATTATGGATAATTGTGTTGTTGTGGTAAATTTCAGGATGGTGTACGCTCGACAAGGAACACAAACTGAGCCGCACTCCTTAGAAAGGAGGAGTGAGGGCCAAGGTGCCCAAGGCTGGCAAGATGAAGATCCCTTGGATGATACGACATCTCATGCTCTGGTAATACCACCCGAAACCTTACAAGGAGGAGCCGCAGTAGCGGGGGAAGGCCGGAGGCCTAACCAAATAGAGGGAGTACCCCCTGTTGCAGCCGAGCAGCAAGAAAGATCAGAGGCACAACTGTCGACTATTCCAACTGGTGTGCCTCCGTAGTATGTAGACGCGGGACTCCTTGTACAAATAGTGAAAGCAGTGATGGAGGGCATGGCTGGCTTGACGACACAAACAACTCCTGCCACATAGATTCCACAGACAACCCCTATAAATGGCGCGGCCACGGACAACATGGTGCTATTGGTGCGACTAGTCAAAAGTATGAGGGAAATGGGTTACGAATCGTATATGGGGGAACAAGATGCAGAGATAACCGAGAGATGGATTGGGAAAGTAGAGAAGACCATGATTCAGATAAACATACCTGAGGGTTTGAGGGTAAATTATGCAACCCAGTTTTTTTCCCGATAGGGCCATGACATGGTGGGAAACAGTTTAGCTAAGGCATGCAACCGAGACACTGACTTGGAGTGACGTCAAGACAAAGTTTGAGAATTAGTTTTATTCCAGGCACCATCATAAGATGAAGGAATAAGAGTTCTTGGAGCTAAGACAGGGTGATATATCGGTATTGGAGTACAAAAAGAGGTTCATTGATCTCTCATTTTATGGTTTAAATCTGTGAGGGAGTTGATTGAGGCTGCACAAGCTCTGGAGGCTTGTATTGGAGAAAGTCAACAGGTACATCAGAGTATAGGCAAAAAGAGAGATGAGGATTACTTCAGCGGCAAACCACCACTTTCAAAGAAAAGAAAAAGTGGTGTGTTTGAATAGTACAAGAAAAAGAAGAGTTCGATGGTACCACCCCACCAAAAGTCAGGTGGGAGAGTGATGGTTGAGTAGTCGCACTCGAGGTCAAACTCTTCAATTAGGACTGGTGACCACAAGGATGTTGACTATCCTTCTTGTGTAAAATGTGGACAAAAACACCTTGGGGACTGCTCAGTCTCCCTAGGGCAATGCTTTGTATACAGAGAAGAAGGTCATGGGTGGAGAAACTGCTAGTATTTGGGGCAAGGGTGTCATTACTGTGGCGGAAGAGGTCATTATAAGAAGGACTGCCCCAACAAGAACACTAGACGGGTACAGAGCTATAGGCAGCCAAGTCAGAGCCATCAACAGTCAGTCACCATGAATAGGCCGGTGAGATCTTCTCAATCAAGAGCAAACTCCAATCGAGGGAGATCGAGGTCACAAAATGATCAGCCCCTGGGAAGGGTCTTCCACTTAACACAAGAGGAAGTCAGGGTTGCATCGGATATGGTGACAGGTACGCTACTAATGAGTAATTTTAGTGTGCACGTGTTGTTTGATATGGGTGCCACCCATTTATTCATTTCTAGGAGAATTGTCACTAAATTGAGAAAGGGAGTAGAAGTAGTAGAGAAAGGGTTTGTAATTGGGTTTCCAATGAAAAACATGGTTGAAACAAATATTGTATATGTAGGTGTGGGGGTTGGTCTATCTGAGTATGAAACATAAGTAGACTTGATTCCCTTGGTGTTGCATGATTTTGACATAATTATAGGCATGAATTGGTTGAGTAAATACAAGGCCCTAATAGATTGTTATGCTAAAACTGTCACATTCCAAACACTTGAGGGTGAGAGGATGATTTTCGAAGGAGAGAGAATTCTCAAACCGATCGCCATAGTATCGGTTGTAACAACTTAGAAACTTTTGAGAAAGGGATGTATGGGATACCTCACATACATCTTAAACTCTGATGATAAAGGTCCATGACTGGAGGATATTCTTGTGGTGAAGGAATTACTGGATGTGTTCCCTGAAGAACTACCAAGATTACCCCTAGAGTGAGAGGTAGAAGTGTCTATAGATACTTTCTTTAGAGTCTCACCCATAGCCCAACAACCATACTAGATGGCTCTAGCAGAACTGAACGAGTTAAAGACTCAACTATAGGAATTGTTAGACAAAGGCTTTATACGGCCCAGTAATTCTCCTTGAGGAGCGTTGGTTCTATTCGTAAGAAAGAAAGATGGAACCTATAGACTTTGTATTGACTCAGTTGAACAAAATAACGATGAAAAATAAGTACTCGTTACCTTGGATAGATGATTTATTTGATCAATTAAAGGGAGCGAGGGCATTTTTGAAGATAGATCTAAGATCATGGTACTATCAGATGAAGATTAAAGAAGCAAATGTAGCAAAGACCACATTCAAAACCCGTTATGGACACTATGAGTTTTTGGTGCTACCGTTCTGGTTAACGAATGCCCCAACCCTCTTCATGGACTTAATGAATTAGGTTTTCCAACCATACCTTGATAAGTTTATGGTGGTATTCATTAATGATATACTGGTGTACTCGAATTCCTTCTAGGAGCATGAAGAACACTTGAGGTAGACCTTACAAACCTTAAGAGATCACCAGGTGTATGCAAAATTGAGTAAATGTGAATTTTGGCTATAGAGAGTGACATTTCTAGGACACGTCATTTCAGCTGAAGGTGTTCTCATAGACCCCTAGAAAGTCGAAGCAGTCTTGAAATGGGAAAGACCGACTTCGGTCACTGAAATACGTAGTTTCCTAGGACTTGCAGGATATTATTAGAGATTTATCGAAGGGTTTTCCCTGATTGCAACTCCTTTGACCTAGCTAACTAGGAAGAATAAGAAATGGGTGTGGTTAGAAGAATATGAGGAAAGCTTCCAAGAATTGAAAAGGAGTCTCACCACCGCTTCAGTGTTAACACTTCCCTCAAGGACCGAGGGTTTTGTAGTCTATAGTGATGCCTCGGGGAAGGGATTGGGGTGTGTTTTGATGCAATATGGGAAGATGATCGCCTATGCATCGAGGTAGTAAAAGACTCATGAGGTGAACTACTCGGTACATGACCTGGAGTTGGTTGACGTAGTATTTGCCTTGAGGATATGGAGACACTACTTGTATGGGTCTCGAACCTAAATTTTTACTGATCATAAAAGCCTGAAGTATCTGCTGTTGCAAAAGGAGTTGAATATGAGAAAAAAATGGTGGATAGAACTCATTAAAGATTATGACTACACCATAGAATACCACTCGGGGAAAGCAAACGTGGTGGCAAATGTCTTCAGTCGCAAAAATAAAGCTGCCCTAAGTAAGCCAATAGTGGGAAAGGATCGACAATTAACGGAATTGAAAGAGATGGGTGCAAAATTGAGCATTAATACAGAAGGTGGGTTAGTAGCCCAACTATTGGTGCGACCAACGTATCGGGAACAGATACTACAAGCCCAATTTCGTGACAATGAGGGGTCCAAGATTAGGAAGAACTTGGAGGTTGGGGTAGAAACGCCATTTCAGATAGCGAATGATGGATCATTGATGATGGGACAATGGTTGTACGTGTCTAATGGCGAAACAGTCACACGAATGGTTATACGAGAAGCATATGAGTCCAAGTTCTCTATACATCCTAGCAGCATTAAGATGTATCGAGACCTGAAACACCTTTATTGGTGGCCTAATATGAAAAGGGAAATAGCTGAGTATGTGTCTAAGTGCAAGATATGTCAACAAGTCAAGGTTGAACACCAAAGGCCCGCGGGACCATTACAACCATTACAAATTCCAGAATGGGAGTGGGAGATGATCACCATGGATTTTGTGTCAGGATTTCCCAAATGGAGGAAAGGATATGATGCGATATGGGTCATCATAGATTGATTGATGAAATCTGCACTATTCTTGCCCATAAAGATGACCGACCCGGTAGACAAGCTTGCCAAGATCTACATAAACGAGGTGGTACGGCTCTATAGGATTCCAGTGTCCATTGTATCGGATCAAGATCCTAGGTTCACCTCTCAACTTTGGCCGAGCATACAACATGTCTTGGGGACAAGATTGGACATGAGCATTGTGTTTCACCCTCAAACTGATAGCCAATCAAAAAGAGTCATCCAGGTCTTGGAAGACCTATTATGGGCATGTGTGCTAGAATTTGAAAGAAACTGGGAGGAACACATAGCATTGGTGGAGTTCACATATAACAATAGTCACCAAGCCACAATAGGGATGGCCCCTTATGAAACCTTGTATGGTAGGAGGTGCAGGACTCCTTTATGTTGGGAAGAAGTTGGGGATTGGAAGTTGTATGGTGCGGAGTTGGTTCAAGTCACGACGGAGAAAGTGAGAACCATCAAGGATTGCATCAAAGCTGCACAGGATAGACAGAAAAAGTATGCTGATATGAGGAGGACACCTCTCGAGTTCAGTGCGGGGGACTAGGTGTTCCTAAAGGTAGCCCCGTGGAAGAACATGTTACAATTCGGATTGAAAGGAAAGTTAACTCCCTACTTCATCGGACCCTTTAAAATCTTGCAGCGAGTGGGGCCAGTAGCCTATAAAGTAGACTTGCCCCCACAATTAGCCAAGGTCAATGATGTGTTCCATGTCTCATTGTTAAGGAAGGCTGACGTGGACCCCATCCGAATCCTACCTCAAGTTCCAGTAGAAGTCAAGGAAGACTTAATGCTCAAATTAAGGCCCACAAGGATACTAGATTGGGAAGTGAAGGAGCTACGAAACAAAAAGATCCTCATCATCAGAATCTTATGGCGAAATGCTAAAATAGAAGAGGAAACTTGGGAGAGGGAGTTTGAAATGAGGTACCCTAATTTATTTGAGCTACCCGGTATGGATTATGAAATCTTAAATTTCAAGGATGAAATTCATGTTAAGGGAGGGAGAATGTAAACACCAAAAAAAAATAAAAAAAATAAAAGTCCAAACAACTTCTGGATTGGCAGCTACGCAGTTTTCGTTGTCGACTTCTACATCGGTATCAACAGTTTTCACTGTCGATTTTTGAATCGGCAATAACTCAATCTAATTAAAAGTTTAGGAAACAATCGGGTTATCTTAAGGAGCTAAGAGGGAGGGGTATAACCAGTTTTAGACAGACCAAAACAGGGACAAGAACACATCTAAACCAACCCCAAACACCCCACCTCATTTAATGTGAAGTATAAATGCAAGGAGAGAGAGAAGGTGACATTTCCTCTTTCCAAAGTCTGGCAGCAGCATTTGTATGTCCAGCTGCATTCTTCTCTTCTCTTCCTCCTTCCCAACAAAAACTTAAACCAAAACCAGCAAAGAGTACCTCTTTGAACGTATGAGAGAAAGAGAGAGTTGAGATCTTGAGTGAAGGCTAAACAACTGCTTAGAGGGAAGGGAAAAGGGGTTGGAATGGGTGGGAAGAAACTGATAGAAGAAAGAGAACCGGGAGAGAAAGAAGGAGAAGGAGAACCAGAAGAAGGAGAGAAGGATTTCTACCAAACTGTCCAGATAAACTTAGATTCGAATGGTGGTGCAGCCGGGATCGGACCATCGTCAGGATAAAGACCACCTGCATGTGGAGCAGTTAGGTGACTTTCACCTTTCTTTTTCATAACTTTGATTTATAAAATACTCTATCATGAATGTTACTGTATCGTGTTAGTACAAATACCAAACTGCCAAATGAGTAAATGTTGAAAAATGATTGATTAGCTCCGGCTAATGGTATCCAAATGGATGACCAGGACAAACGATTGATTAGCTTCGGCTAATGGCATTCGAATGGATGGCCTGGATAAATGGTTGATTAGCTTCAACTAATGGCATTCGAATGGATGACTGGGACAAATGGTTGATTGGCTTCGACTAATGGCATTCGTTGATTAGCTTCGGCTAATGGCATTCGAATGGATGACCGGGACAAATGGTTGATTAGCTTCGGCTAATGACATTCAAAGTGGATGGCCGAGATGAGTGAATAGTTAACCTCGACTAATGATGCCTTAAGAGGATAGCCAGATTTAAGATCATGGCTGATTACAAGAATTGATGCATTTATATGTACTATAAGTCGTGCATACCAAGTACATAAAGGAACTACAAATGTTAAGCTTCAAACATGGGATAATGTTAATGCTTCATTAAACTGCTAGACTGCTTATTATTATTAAGTAATCGCATTCTTATAAATGTTTTGTACTACAGCAGGGACGTCACACCAACGAGGTGCCTAGAAAACTAATACCCAAGAACCTACTTTTGCAAGGAACCATGTAGTTGCATTTTAAATCACGATATATTTTGTATGAACAAAATGTACTGAATGTATAACTATCATTAGATGTTTTTGTTTCAATCCATGATGACTATTAGTAGGATAAAAATACAAACTCATGTCCATGTATGTTTATTTAATGCAAACTTGTGATTAGGCAATCATAATATTATGTGTATATGTAAGTTTTACTTTTAAACATGATGTAAATTGATGTTGATATATGGATTGCATCTCGATAATGACAGGAAACAAGTTCATTGAAATTCAATGTGATGTTATGTCAAGTATGTATAAAAAAATTAAAAAAATCCCGTTGTTTTGGCTTGAAAAGCCAGGTTATTATAGCACAATACCTAAGGTAAACTGCATTGTGTGGTCTTCATGTGGTTTAAAAGTTTTGATGGGTTTTTAAATGATAGCCAGTATATGGCTAAAAAACTTTTATAAATAAAATTGATATTTTGAATTTATTATAGGCTCGTATGCCTAGATAAATTCTTATAAATAAAATCCATGTAGGTGCCCTAACAGGGTTCAACTATCATGGAAGGTGAAAGGGTTTTCCACAACTCATATACTCTGATGAAAAATACTCTCAATTAGAACTGGTGCATATTCAGAATAATTTTGAGAATTTTCTAACCAACTTCTAGTATTTAAATACCAGCCTACTTGGAGATTTAACATTTATGCTAGAATATTGATCAATAAATCTCATGAATAAAAATTTTTATGGGAGTAGTGAAATAATGACCAAGTTCTCATGAATTTAATAAATTGGTTATTAAATCCAAAAATACATGAAAAAAATATTTTTTTAAGTATATAAAAAAAGTGCTAAAACTTACCATATATTTTTATTTTTTTCAAAATATGATTTTTTATTTTTATTTTTTAAGAGACTTGACTGTATTCACATTAAATAAAACATATTTTTTATAATTTTTGAATGAGAAGATGTTATTTATTTTTTTTTTTTGAAATTTCAGTGAAAAGTGAGTATTTTATTACCAAACCCGTATTTTAAAGTGTAAGTATTTTGTCCTGATATAAAAGTGTTTGAAAAAGGTGTAAGGAACCCACAAATAAAAAAATTTAGAATTTATTTGGGTCTATTTGGCAAAACCCATTTTTATTAAAAAAACAAAACGATCAAAATAGGTCTAAAGGTGCTCTTGTCAAACAATCCCTTGGGCCAAAACCTTTTTACAAAAATATTAGCAAACCAAACAGGCCTTTACCAAGTGACCCAATTTTGACCCGATCGGGTAGACTCGAAAACATTGATTCAACCATGACCTGAACCAAAAACCAAGGTTTAATAAAAAAAACTAAACCAAAACAGAGATTTAAACCAAAATAAAATCAAAACTAAAAAAAAAACACAAAAATTATAAAACTTTCTTACGAAAACATATCAAACACTAAGAAAAACGAAGAACATTCAAATTCAAACCTAGCAACATAAACATCAAACTAGACTAGATTTCAAGTAATAAAAGGCAAGATTTTATTTGCAATCAAGTATAGATCAAGAATCAAGGGTCCATTTGCTTCGATTATTATTAAATCAACACAATTTTTTTGAAAGAAGGTTTAGGTCCAAAACGAAACCCTAAGATTAAAACACTTAAAAACGTGTTATTGATTCAAGGACAACATAGATTATTGACTAATGATGATTAATAAACATGTAGAAACCAAAATAAATTTAAAAAGAAACCTTAAACTAGTTCTCAAGACATTGTTCAGATGAATATGAAGAACATAAAACCAGGTTGCCTAGAAAACATGGATTATTACCAAACCAAAAAAATAACCTTCTAGGTCTCTAAACTTCTAGTTTTTGGTCCATATAAACCACATTGTTAATAACAAACATGTTTGAATTAGAAACAACATGTAACGTCCCGATTACTGGGACAACACACCAATTGTACTATAGGAAAAACACAGTAAATTCTCTTCTTTTTTTTAATTCATGCAAAGGTCCACTGAAATTTCTATTAAAATTTCGGTAGAGTCTCCCCTATACTGGAAAGTCTTAAGTTATCGACAAACAACTTGTTTCACTTCTATTAACCATTATCCAATCATGACCCAATCATCTCAGTTCTCAATTCCAACAACTCACATCAATGCAACTACAATAGAAATGAAGTATTAGATGACACTAAATAAGTAAACAAATATACATGTAAAATATAAATACATGAAAATATAATTTAAGTTTATATATTCAATTTGAAAGATATTATTACAAATCAAGTCATGACAGTTTCTTAAGATACAAAATACATAAGCATTCACTTAAAACTAGATAACAAAAGGATAGAAAGATCTAAAAATCACTCATGTCGTGAGTATGACAAACCTAAAAAAAAATATAACATTAGATAATAAATATCATGGAAAACAATATTAACATTGGTAATTAAGCAATTTATTCATGATTAACATACATTCATATTTCTTTACGATTCCCCACTTGGTCCTTTTAGGATTTCTTTCTGATGAATTCATTAACATTTTCCATTACACTCTTAATTTCTAACCAATATCATATGTTAATACCAAAAGACAATTCCTTAAAGAAAGTGTTGATACCAATTTATTAGTATCACTAACTATCCTTTACTGAATAGCTAATCAATCTTTTTCTTCCCAAAAACCTTAGGATTGTAATGCCAATACTAATGAATCTCATTACTATCATTAGTCTCCCTTACTAGGACCAATTAATCAAGTTTATCGTGAATGCAAATATCAATGTAACCCATTGATGTCATTAACTATTCCTAACCTGAAATAGTCGATCAAGTCCCAACAATACTTTGAAATATCATCGGAAATGTCAATGTCAAGGATCCTTGACATCATTAACCTTCATACCAGGAATAGTTAATCAAGTTTCAAGGAAATGCCGATATCGATGTAGCCCATCAATATCATTAACTATTCTTAACCTGAAATAGTTAATCAAGTTCAATATCCTCCCATGTCCAGAGTGATCATGATGATGTTAGTAAACCCTGCTAACATCATTAGCCTCTCATACGCGGTGTCGCACGTGTGCGGCGTCGCGGCGAAAACATCCACCCTCAAAATTCTGTCTAAAATGACAAATGTGTGGAGACAAGGAATTCTTGTCTTTTATTAGTGGAAAAATGGAATGGGAGTCGCCACCTAGTATTTTTGGTCACTAGTGTCGCACGTCATAAAAATCCGCGCGGTGTCGGCTGGCGATTTTTTTCGTCGTTTGCTTGATTTGATTTGGTTCGTTGGAGTCGCCACCTAGTAATTTATTGAGGGCTACTAGGAAACCTGATGTACTGATCTTATCAGAGATTCACGGGTAAGGGACTGGTTGTGGTTAGGGAAGGTATTAGCACCCCTAACGCACCCTACCTGGGGTAAGCTGCTTCGTGGACTTGATGTGTTTTTTTAAAAATAAAATTTTTAGCCCAATTCTAAGGCTTCGATAATTCAGTTATTAGTTCCCAAAATATATGTAGATACATGTTCTACATTTTCATGGAAAATATAACATGATTTTTATCTGTCCTTTAGATATTTGTGCATCTAAATTAAAAATATTAAATTTATTTTTTTTTATTCAATAACATACATAAAAAAATACACAAACACACACATCTCTTTTTCTATTATTATTTTCTCTTTTCTTTTCTTTTCTTTTTTCTTTTTCACTACATCCACAAAACAAATTATACAAATTCAAAAATAACTAAACAAAAATTACATTAAACACTTTAAAAATTACAGAATAACCCAAAACATCCCAGAACAGTGTCAGTAAGCCTTCTGGAACCGGAGGAACAGTGGCGGCGCGTGGGTTCACGCGCCGCCACGAAGAAAAAAAACAACAAGGGGGCTGGATCGACTTCTTCCCCTCTTCTTTTCCTCGCCGGCGGTGACCTGCAAAATAAACCCAAAACGCAGCAAGCAATTGATTTTAGTTTTTTTTTCTTTTTCAGGTTCCAGGATCTGTTTGTTTCCCGTTTTGGATCTGCTTTGTTTTGGTCTGGCCTTCGTTGTTCTCTGTTGGTGGCCGGTTAATCTGCGGACGGCGCTGCTGTGGCTGGTCTGTGGGCACTGCTGAAGCTGGGTCGGCCGAGAGGGGGTGGCGCTGCTGGGGCCGGAGCAGCCAGTGTCGCCGCTTGCTCGGGCTGTTACGGGAGGCTCTGATCAGGTCTGGGCGAGCTGGCCGGTTGGCAGTTGAGGAGGTCGCCTGCTGGAGGGGAACAGCTGGGATGGAGATAAGGGGGGCCTGTCTTCTGTGGAGGCCGAAGGGATGGAAATCAGAGAGCTTGAGGGAGAGGGGCTCTCGGGTGGCTGTGGCTGTGTGATGTGAGGCGGTGAGCGGCGGCTAGCTGGAGCAGAGGGCGCGGCCGAGAGGGGGAATAGTTGAGCAGGGGAGTCTTGTGTGCAGCTGTTGGGGAAGGAGAAGGTCAAAAACAAAGGGGTCCAAGGCTACGGGCAGAGACTGCCGATGATGGAGGTTTGGGTGAAGGCTGTAGTGGGAGGGGTGCCTGGTTTGTGTGGCTGTTGGGTCTGCTGGTTGAAGGAAGAAGAGAAGAAAAAATTCCGGAGGGTGGGGGAGTCGGCTGTTTCGGCTGAGGGCTGAAGAGAAGAAAAAAACAAAGGGGAGGGGGCGGCTGCCTAGGGTGAGGGAGAAGAAAGCCAAGCTTTTTAGGGTTTTTTCTTTTTTTGTGTTGTCTCCATTTAATTGCAAAATTGCCCCCCCACTTTATGTGTGTTGAAGGCTGCTATATATAAGCAAAATAATGTTTGAACCTCAAAATTAGTCCCTCAACTTTCTCTTTTTTTGTAAATTCTGATTTTTCTTATTTTTTTGTATTTTTTTGAAAACGAGCAATATCAACGTCGACTTAAATGAGGAAAATCAATGATTTTAAAAATGACGCGTGAAAAGTCGAACGCGTTCAAAACCTTTGAAAACTTAAATTCTTTTTTAGACGACGTTGAAAATGCTAAAAACGATGCAAATATATTAAAAAACGTATTTTTTTGGATTTTCATTGTTTTTCGCTATTTTTGGATTTTCCGAAAATTTTATCAAAAAGGGGTCAAAAATTGGGTAACAACAACTAGGAACCCTAACTGGTCTCAAAGATCGGGTACGGGGATTGGTTGCGTAAAGGGAAGGTATTAGCACCCCAAATACGCCCTACCTAAGGTAAGCTGCATTGTTTTATTGTTTGATAAAATCTAAGGTCTTGTCATGTTTTCTAGTTATTGGTCTGTCTATGGTTTAAGAAAAGTTCTCTCGGTAAGGAGATCCTTATCTTATCGGGCAAAACCTTACCGTTCTGACATCAACAAAAGAATTTAATATCCGGAATATGTCTTACGTATAAGGTCGTAACCCTAGATATTAAAAGAAAAAAAATAGTTTTTTTTGGATTTTTGAAATATTGGCCTAGTTCTCATGACTTTAATAAACTGGTTATTAAAGCCAAAATGCATGCTAATACATATTTTTTAAATTTTCTTTGTTATATGAAAATACAATATGATTTTTTTTCTTTTATTTTTGAGAGACTTGGCCATATGCATGAAAGCAAAATCTTTTTTTTATTTTTTTAAATTTTTTTTAATGTCTTGACGAAAACCGGGTATTTTAATACCGGATTTGTATCTTTACAGTATAAAAATACAAACTGTTATTGATTAAAATGCAGCAAAAAATTTGCGGAAAATCACAGATATTTTTTAAAAGAATTTTTTTGAAATTTTTTTTTGGAGGGGCTGGCCCAGCCCGGCCCATATGGTGGGCTGGACCCAGCCACTTGGTCACTGGCCCGAGCCAGTGACCCAACCAGCCATGCACGCGTAAAATATTACACGTGCATGGAACAGTGCGAAGGTAATTAAATTACCTTCACAATGTTCATTCTTCGTTTTTGCAGATGGCAAAAACGAAGACCCTTTGGTTATAGAGTGTAAGAAAAGTGATGGTTTTTAAGCTTTCAATCGTCTTCTGTTTCCTTTTGTTTCTCTAGACCCACATGCATCTATTTTTTGTGAAGAAAGGAAATGAGCATACCTAGTTCGGGAGAAAGGAAACCGGTGGTGATGCTGACCTCCTCTGCTGTCTGTGTTCTCTGCTTCACCGTTCTGTTTCTCTTCCTTTGCTCTTTTGTTACGGTCTCCTTGTTCGGCCTTGCTTCGTTTTTTCAAACTCTTTTCTCTTGTATTTCCCTCTGTTTCCTGTCTCTTTTGTTCCCTCTCCTCTTACTTTCCTCTGTCGTTCCCCTTCGTTCTCTCCTCCCTATCCTGCCCTCTCTCCTGTTCTGCTCTCTTCCTTTTCTTTCTGCCCTTTTTTTTACTGTATTTTGTTCATCTCCCTCTCTCGGTTTTCTTTCCTCTCTTCACTCTCTCCCCCTAGTGTTTCTGCCACCTTTTTTCCTCTTTTTCCCCCTCCTCTGGTTCGGTTTCTCCTCTGGCTTTTATAGCCAGAGGACGTAGGCATTTCTTGGTAACAGACGGCGTGCATCACGGTGGCGTGAAACATGCCCCCTCCCCAGACTGAAACGGCTCCATTGATGGCGTTCATTTATTGTCAAAACCATCGCGGATGAAGATGATGAGCAGTTGTCAAGGAAACGGCGCCGTTTTCAAATTCAAAGAACATTTCCAGTTTGGTCCTTGGATGTTTTTTGCAATTTTGTAATCAAGCCCCCGAATAAATTGTAATTGGGTCCCTTGATTTTAGCACTTTTTTCAGTTTAGTTCTTGGTTTCAGATTGTTTCAATTAAGTCCTTAATTGGCCATCAAACTTCAATAATTATGCAATTAAGCCCCTGATTTGACCAAATCAACTCTTCAAAATTATAATTGGACCCCAGAACTTTAATTTCTTCCAATAAAAGCCTAAATTGACTTAAGAAATCAATTTTCTTACAATTAAACCCTCCATAAATTCAATTAAACCTTGGATAAAATTTAATTGAGTCCATAAACATCTGATTTTGGACTTTTCTTCCTCAACTTGAATTTTATTTGTCAACAGGGCTCTCATCAGTAAAAAATATACTTGTTAAATTTCAACATTTTGCATTTTTGAACATTCTCAACCAATTTTGTCCTTTTTTCAGCATTCCAGTCCTTTTCTTGCATCTATTATTTTTTGGATTTCTTTCGAATATTTTTTGATATATTTTTTTTGTATTTTCTCATTTTCAATTTTTTTTTTATGTGGGAACCCAAAAATGGGTAACAACACTCGGGACCAACTAATCCAATCTAGAAAATGCTGATATTAATGGAACCCATTGATATCATTAGCTAATCATAACTAGAATAATTAATCAAGTTTGTTTCAATTTCTCACCCATTTCGTTAGATGTTTCTATTTTTGGCAACATTTATAAATATAATCCAAAAATTAAGCAAACTTTCATAATTATGTATATTTAATAAGGATATAGGTGTAAGAGATCTACTCATAATTTAACAACTTCATCGTTGATGGTTTATATTCATAGTTTATTTTCTTTATTACTAATAATTCTTGTTCGTTATTTACTTCCTTAATTATTGATATTTTGATAATAAAGCATCGACTTCACTGAATTCATAGTCACTAATCTTACAGTGACTTGGTATTAACACTTAACCTTAGTTGCCCTCTTTTTGAAACTAAGTATCCAATCATATCGTTTCCTTAGTTACTCTTCATAGTAATTAAGTATCAAAATCACAATCTGACTTTAACCTCCTTACCAGGGTTGCCAAGCCTTATTCCTATTGCGATTTTAGTTACGACACTAAGTATCTTCATAACAGAGCTTTAGTCATCAACATTATGGTGATAATTTTCTCTCACTTCTCCTTCCAATTTTAATTTAACAATTTTTTACAATCAACCAACAACTTTGTAACAAATCATGCATATCGTATATCCATCTAGTTTCATTGTGCACAATATATCCATATTCAAGTACAAAACTTGTCATAACTAGCAATTCATAATTATATATATCCTAGCATTAATTTGATGTGAATTGAAAAGAAGAGGTGTGATACACCTACCTGCTTCTTTAATTGCCCGAGTTCCTCTAACTACGGTCAACCTTGTTCTAGGTGCCTCTCCTGTTTGGAATTACGAGATACCATTAGTAACCTCTCGTAAGTTGACCATAACAAGCATTCTCATACTATTCCAATTTCATCCACATAAATCCATTGCCATGTATTAATTTTGTTTCCTGATTGTTTTCCTTCAACTAGTTTATTACACTTTTTAGATCAGATTTTTTTTATATTCAAAAGCACTGCTTACTATTTTAATCATAAGTAAAGTTATAAACTTCAGTTTTCAGCACGACTTAACCCTTTAGAAAGCTAAGATACAAAACTATAATGTTGCTCATGGGTGGAAGACCTAGTTATGTTATGAACACATTCAAAATTACCCATCACGCATGTCATCAATTCTGTCCAGTAAGATTTGGGTCGACCCCTTGATAGTTTTTAATTCATATATGGAATTATAGAACTTTAAATTAAGCAATTTTAGTTTTTTAGAAAGCTATCATGTAAACACAAAATAAAAAAGTAAAGCTGAAATGACTCCACCATCACTGTTGATTTCTGAATTGGCAGTGACGCAGTTTTTGTCTGCCAATTTCTGAATGCTGCCGCAGTTATTGGTTGACAATTTCAGAATCGACAGCGACGCAGTTATTGGCTGCTGTCGATTTTTGAATCGGTAGTGACGCCGTTCTCACTGTCGATTTTTGAATCGGCAGAGCGACGCAATTATTAGCTGTCGATTTCTAAATTGGCAGCGACACTGTAAAACCTAACAAAAAAAATTAGTGTTGGACAAGCCTATCCTAGGGGAGAATGGGAATAGAAACCAGCCTAGAGATAACCCAAAAGGGGGATAAGGACAACCTTGGTCCAACATCCAAATGCCCTCTTTGCATTTAAGAAGGGTCTAAATGCAGCAAGGAGAGAGAAAGGGGCACTCTTTCCAAAAAATGCTACATGCTCTTGCCTTCTTCCTCTCCCTAAAAATCTGTCTGCAACAGCTGCATACCCAGCTGCATGCACCACCTTTGAATGCTGGAGAAGAAGGGTGACCAAAGGAAAGACAAAAGTGGTCGAAGCCATGGAAAGAGAATGAGTCTAGACCCCTTCCCCATAACCGGCCAGCAGTTGTGACTGCAACAACAACCACCCTCTCCAAGAGAAAAGACCCACCTACACCAGCTGTATGTCCCATGCCTTGAGTGTTTGAAGAAGAAGAGAGCTATGGAGTTACATTGATGACTGAAACCATGAGAGGAGAGGGAGTGTGAAAGACCCGCTATACAACAGAGATGGAAGAGAAGAAAAAACCAAGATTGAGGAAAGAACCATGTCACCAAAACCTGCTTTAAAGTTGTTAAAAACATGAGGTAAGATAAGTATTCTTCCTTGGCTGGTTGTTGCCTCACGATTTCAGAATAAGAAGGGGATGAAAACCCCAAAGTAGAAGGTTTAGTGTTCATGCACTCATAGTTTTAGAAATAATTAAATGGAAGATCTAAGTGGAATGATGAATATAAAAACTTATGTCAAGATTCTTACCAAAGAAATCTAAGTGAGCATGAGTGATTTTGAGGGTGTAAACCTAAGAAGAGGACTGGCCAAGTTGGTGAACTAAGGCAAAATTTGTATTGATATTAATGCTTGGACTTCCAATAAATGATTGATGAACTTGAATGAAATGTGGAATGAGATGAAGAAATGCAAAAATTATGATCTTGTTGAACTCTTAAGGACATACTTGAACTAAAACAGAATGTATGATGGCGTTATTATCTTGATTCTTGTATGTATGATAGAAGAACTTGTGTTAGAAAGGGTTATGTATAAAATTGTGCAGTCATTGGGACCTTAGACCCTGCTGAAACCAAAACTGGAACTATGTTGGTGTTAATGACATAAATTTCTGCTTGTGTTTGATGAAATTGTATAATAATATGTTAAGTTGATGTTATGTGCAGAGTTATGTTATCTACAGTGAATTAGTTCACTGCCAAATTGTGTTGCCTATAGCGAATTAGTTTCACTGCCGAGGGTGTTGTCTGCAGCGAATTAGTTTCACTGTCGAATTGTGTTGTATGTAGTGAATTGGTTTCGCTGCCGAATTAAGTGGTTTGCAGTGAATTAGATTTTGTTGCCGAATTGTGTTATCTACAACAAATCTTTTTTCATTGCTGAATCGTGTTGTCTACAGCGAATCAGTTTTCGATGCCGAATCGTGTTTTTTGCAGCGAATCAACATTCACTACCAAAATTATTGATGCAACCATATTATTCAATAGTTTCACCCACATTTAACTAGTGTTTTGCCTATGTTTTATATATAAAATGCCTTGATATTCTTTGTTTTATGTTTTGAAGGCACTTTTGGATGAAAGATGCAAAAAGGAGTAAATTGGAGGTAATTGGCAGATTTGACCTTCAGTCGATGTTTTGTGCAGAGCGTGAGCTCTAGAGGTCGAAATGAAGTGATTCTAGTGGCATTAAAAAGCTAACATCCATACCTTTCTGGACATTTATGGCAAGAAAATAAAATAAGGAAGAGCATGGAAATCGCAGCCTTTAAAGTCAAATCTTACAATGTACCAGTGTTGACCTTTGTCCATTCCAACTTGAATATATGAAGATACAGAAGTCCAATTGATGCAAACTCAATTTTTTTCGATTCCTGACTAAAAGTCCTATCAACGCTCCAAATTTCAGCCAAAAAAGATGTCATATTAGGGAGATATGATTTTTCAAAGATGACAACCGAATTCTATCAACAAGCAGGTTTCATGAAGAAACGAGTCCAAATTACGTTCCGAAGCATCTAAACCGATATCCAAGTTTTTATTTTAGCAATTTAGCTCCTCTAAATCAAAGCTTGAAGATTTCATGTAAGGATATTTCTCCTTTTTTAGGAAAATAGTTATTGAAGTACTTAAATGTAAACTGTCTACATAAAGGAGGACTATTTTGTAAAATAGAGACTAGGGTTTCCTAGGATATAAAAAGAATGAGAGAAGAGAAGGGGGGCAGCCAACCAAGAGGAGAAAAATTCCCCCTTCCTCTAAGAAACCCTAAATCATGCATTCTTCCTTCTTTTTGATTAGTTATTTAACAAACATGCAAGGCTAAACTCATTTTCTTGGTTGTAAGGACACAGAAACCTTCAAATTTCAAGAACTGTGAGATTTATTTTACCTTTTCTTTTTAGTTTATATGATGAATATGTTTGTCTCCTATGTTTATTTTTCCTATGATTGTTTATTTTAATTGCTAGAGTGGACTCTAAGTTATTATTGTAGACAATTTATTGCTAAGTTTGATATCAAAACCGGAGTTATGGTATATGAACTTGTGAAACAACTGAGTTTAATAATTGTCTACATTATTAATCTTAGGGAGAACATTCAATCAAATCAAACATAGACTGCGGACAATTATGTTTTCTTGATTAATCAACTTATCTAGTTCTTAAGGCTGCCATTGAATTAAATTACTAGTGCGGACACTGTGGTTGTTTGATGGTTAGGGTTTGTTATACGGCGGATCCGTTAACTAACCAATGTTAAGAAGAGATAAAAATTCAGAATATAAATTGATGTTTCGTTTCCATGATCAGTTCTGATTTCTGTTGGTGGATGTGTGCTTGCAACCAAGTTTTGTTCTCTTGATAATTTTCTGATTTTATTAAATTTTATTTGATAGTTTTCTGTTTTCTTTTGCTTTAGCCTAGATAATGTCCAAACCCCCCCTCAAATTGCATATCATCTAGCATAAAAATCTGACTTGAATCTTCCTCGTGGGATCGACCCCTTGCTTGCTCTATACTATCTTGTGTGTTGTGTTTTAAGCTAGGGTAATTAATTTGTGCGGCCGCGACATCGCAACAATTGTGTTGTCTACATCGAATCTGTGTTTGCTGCTGAGATTGCATGTCTATAGTGAATCAGCATTCGCTACCCAAAATTTGTGTTGTTTGTAGTGAATTAGCGTTGTTGTCGAAAGTGCGTGTTCTGCTGCGAATATGTGATTCACTGCTGAAATTGAGTTGTCAGCAGTGAATTTGTGATTCTCTGCCGAAATTAAGCTCTTTGCAGTGGATTAGCATTCATTGCTGAAAGTGTGGTAGCTGCAGCTAATTTGTGATTCGTTGCCGAAATTAAGTTGTCACAAAGGTAGTGGCCCGTAAGATCATAGCTATGCAGTCTCGGTTTTTGTGGGGTGGGAGTATTGATAACAGGAAAATTCACATATTAGCATGGGAAACAATAGCGAAAGCAAAAGATAGGGGCGTACTTGGTGTTGGGATTATATCGACAAAAAATTAAGCTCTCCTCTTCAAGTGGATTTTGAAATTGAAAAGCAATGACAAAGCTAGTTAGGCAGATTTTATTAAGGAAAAATATAGTCTAAAGTTCATAAATGGGGTGCCTCATTCAAGAAAAAACTCTCAGGGATTTGGCGAGGTATCTGCTCTACCATTACTAGTAAGGATCTTGATAGCACTCTTATCCGTGTTGGCTATAAGCTTAAAATAGGTAATGGTAACCATGTAAACGTTTGGTCAGATACTTGGTTGACTGACTTCTATTCAGCTAACTCTTATCCTGCTCTCTTCCGCCTGTCCTCCTCCAAAGCAGGGATTGTTAGCCAAATGGGATACTGGATAGATGATACTTGGTATTGGAATCTGAAATGGATAAGACCCCTTAGTACTAGTGAGAATCTATTATTTCAAAGGTTATTGTCTGATCTTAATCTTGCAGTTATTATCGATCAAAAGAAGACAAGTTATTTGGGAATAGGGGAAGGATGGAGGCTATACCATAAACTCTTGCATGCTTACCCTTGAAAGGATCAAGTTTGCTAGAATTAAAACTTATGTTATAGATGTCTGGAAATCTATTTGCCCTCCAAAAACATAAATGACTTTATGGCTGGCCTTAAATGAAGGCCTTTGCACAAGAGCCTTCCTGGTTAAGAGACACATCCTGAGGCCTCAAGATGATTGTTGCCCTTTCTATGAGCATCATTCTG
Source organism: Populus simonii (assembly GCA_007827005.2). Lineage (NCBI taxonomy): Eukaryota > Viridiplantae > Streptophyta > Magnoliopsida > Malpighiales > Salicaceae > Populus > Populus simonii. The sequence goes on along the minus strand of CM017471.2, from coordinate 1,213,474 downwards.
AAATTGTCTCCCACATCCTCATGCATTGCTCAGTGATTTGGAAACTATGGAATAAAATTGTAGCTTAGAGAGGTCTGAGCTGGGTAATGCCATATGCCCTTGACGACCTTCAATGTCAATGGCTAAGTCTTTTACAGGAAAATCATTGTAAGTTTGAAAGATCTATTTGGGGGGCTTTATGTTTAGCATTGTGTGGACTATATGGAATGCCAGGAACATTTTGATAGTTGAGGAAAAACAGCCAATCTGGGAAGATGTCCTATGGCATTTGTTCTACTTTACAGCAGATTGGATTAGAAATCTGAATTCTTCATTTTGGTATACAGGTGCTGGTCTGTATAGGAATCATGAATGTATTTCGGCTTAGTCCGCTTAAGTTCTGATTACATTGGGTTTTATGTTGTTGCTCCATTAGTAGGGCTATTTGTTTCCTTATTTTTCTTCCTTGTAATTAGGCTGATGCCTAGGCTATAACCAATGTAGCTAAAGTTCTGCTCTATTTGTTCAGGTTTTCTCCTTTTATTCTATATATATTCTCGATTTCACTCAAAAAAGAAGAAGAAGATTTGGTTCATACCTTACTGTTTTTAGTAGTTTTAGGAAGGAATTTAACATGTTTTTCTCCCTCCTCTGCTCCTGTTTTTCTGCTTCTTCTTCCTCTCCGGTATTGGTTTTCCTTCCTTCCTTCTCTAGTTGTACTAGCCGGCCTGTTACACACCCTCTTTTGTTATGGTTTCAGCCATTTTCGGCACTCATTAACTCCCCTTTCCTCTATAGGGTTCGAGAGGGATGCATGCAGCTGGATGGGGGTCTTCTTTTTGGGAAAGAGGGAAGGGGTCTGTTGCATGCAGCTAGTTGGATTTTGGGGAAGAGCAAGGGTCACCCTCTCTCTCTCTCCCCCTTGCATTTATACCCCCTTTAAATGAGGTGGGGTATTTGAGGTTCGTTTAGAAGTGTTTTTGTCCCTATTTTGGTTATTCCAAGACTGGATTTCCCCCCCTTTTAACTCCTTAAGGCAGGTTGGCTTGCTTCCTTAAACTATCACTTAGCATGAGCCAACCTTTTTACTTAGATTTCTGTCGGGCATTACAAGCATGAATGACACATGAATTTGTCAGCGCACATAACCCCCTGTTGACTCATGAATCATCAACGTAAATATATTGCTGTCGATTTAGAAATCAGCAATGGAAACTTGTTGCTACTGATTCAGAAATCGGCAGTCAAAAGCTATGATGCTGCCGATTTAGAAATCGACAATGACGGTGGAGTCATTTCTGGTGTTACTTTAACCCCTTTTTTGGTGTTTACACGACCATCCATCTTGGATGCCATTAACCCAAAACTAATCACGAAATCAAACCCGTCATTTCTACGGATATCATTAGCTAATGCCAACCATCATAATCAACTCGGCCATCCATCTCGGATGCCATTAACCAAAGCTAATCATCATACATAACCCGGTCATCCATCCCGAATGCCATTAGTCGAAGCTAGTCATCGATATCAACCCGACCATCCATCTTGGATGCCATTAGCCGAAGCTAATCATCAAACACAGCCTAGCCATCCATCTTGGATACCCTTAGACGAAGCTAATCAATAACTCGATCAATATTTTGTAATCGGTTTAATATTCATCAACAACTCAATCTGCATTCCATAGTCAGTTTAATATTCATCAACAACCCAATCAACATTTCATAATCGGTTTAATATTCATCAACAACTCAAATTCATCAACGACTCAATCAATATTTCATAACTGGTTTAACATTTATCAACAACTCAATTAACATTTCATAATCGGTTTCACATTCATCACAACGCAATAATATATCATCCTCAAATAAGTTATTTAGAACATTAACGTTATACAAGAAAAAGTTGGAAACCACCTAGCTGTTCCACCTGTGGGGTGTCCTTTCCTGACAAAAGTTTGATCTAAGTTGCACCACTAAACATCGATGGCCATAAATCATAACATTTGTATTTAGTAATTGCACAACTCTTCACCATGCATGTCTCAAGCATACACAAGTTCATATTCAAGTGTTTCACATATTACAACAACATAATGCAATCATTTTAATCATTGGACTCATTCAAATACATAACTCTGCTGTAGAAGTTAGTTAGCGAAAGCTGGTTCGCTAGTGACACAGATTCATCAGCAGATTGATTCGCTGAAACACATAATCGTCAATGAATTGATTCGCTAGCAACACCAGAATTTAATAGCAAAAACCGATTCGTTGTAGACACCACAATTTGATAGCAAAACTGATTCACTGCAGACATACAATTCGGCAATGAAACTGATTTGCTGCGGACAACATAATTTGGCAGCGAACACTGATTTGCTACGGACAACACAATTCAACAACGTATATGGTTTTCAGCGAATGCAGAATTTTTTAATGAAAACTGAGTCATTGCCGACTCAGAAATCATCAACGCAACTCCTGTTGCTCCCGACTCAGAAATAATCAATGCAACTCCTTTCGTTGTTGATTCAGAAATCAGCAACGGCGATGGAATCATTTCTTGTTTCATTACTTCCTTTTGGCCAAGCATAAGGCTTACGCTAGGCTTCCCTCTACCCATGCTTCTCACCTGGGGTGGACATAGGACTCACCAAATCACACTCCATTCATCATTCATCATCTCTTACATTTTGGAAACTAAAGTCCAATTTCATTAGAATTTAAAATAAAAAAGCACTAAACATCACTTTTATAAAATTACAATTCTATTTCAGTTCATGTGAACTAATTTAATATATGTTTTATATCAATATTGTTATCTTTAATCAAGCACAAATGTTTTGTTTGATGCCTAAAATAATTGCATGGCTTTCTAAAACTATTAAGTATTAAATAAATATTTTTTGAAAAATATCTATACATAAAAAAAAAAGTGGACTGTCTAAGTTTACTGTAATATTGTAATTGCCGGGCTTGGTAGTGTAAGCCCACTTTTATTTTAAATGATTTACTATTTATTTTTTTTGTTAATAAAATAACGCAATTGCGCATTCTACCATAATATACTAAACTTCAAAGAGATAACAAATACAATCATTTAATTAACTATTGTAGCTAACATTTCTTAATTTGAAGTGATAAATTTAGAGGTATTATCAAAATAACAAATAAAGGAAAAATGATGAATAAGAGCTACAATAACTAAGGGTGAGCAAAAAAACTAAAAAACCAAGAAAACTGAAATAAAATAACCGAAAAAACTGAATCATGAAAATAAACTGATTAGAATATTTTTAAAAAATATTTGGTTCGGTTCGATTTCGGTTTCAGAAGTCTGAAATCAAAAAACTAAACCGAACTGAACTGAAAAAATAAAAAAAAATGAATAAAAAAAACCAAAACAAACTGAAACCAAGCCCATTAGAAAGTCCAAAAAAACCCCCAAAAAATAATATAGTTTTTTATTTTTAATATAAAATAATCAAACCGAACCGAGCCACATCAAGACCAAACCGAACCGAAACCAGTTGGTTGAGTTTCGATTTTTAATATAAAATAACTTGACCATGAGTGAAGATTTAATTTTCTCATTCCATATGTGATGATAGTTAAATAAATTAAAGTGTGAATCTATAAAATCAAGGTTTTGAGTTGAGAAATTAATAGAATTTTTTTTTTTGATAAATACTTGTTCTTAATAAAAAATACCTACATTTTTATAAAATTTCCAAAACTTTTGAAACTAAAGTCCAATTTCATTACAATTTAAAAATAAAAAAGCAAAAAAGCATTGAGCTTCATATTCATAAAATTACAATTATATTCCAGTGCAAAATAATTAATTTAATATTATTTTTTCTACTAATAAAACTATTTTAATCATATATAAGTGTTGTGCATGAAGCTTAAAATACCCACATTTTTACAAAGTTTCTAATACTTTGGAAACTAAAAGTCCAATTTCATTAGAATTTAAAATAAAAAAACACTAAACATCACTTTCATAAAATTATAATTCTATTTCAGTTCATGTGAACTAATTCAATATATTATTTGTTATACAAATAATCTTATCTTTAATCGAGCACAAAAGTTTTGCTTGATGCCTAAAACAATTGCATGGTTTGCTAATGTTAATAAGTACTACCACAACAATTTTTAAATGCATATTCTTAAAAAGATGGAAAAAAACTAAAGTTAATCTTGAAATTTTTCTTACAATTTATGGAATGACATTGCAACCATAAATTAATTGAAGCTAATGCTAGTATCATGTATTCAAATTCCATAAATCAATCCAAATATATATTACAAAAAAAAGTTCTTACAACTAAATATTATAGATAAAATAATAATATTATAACTCATATTTAAATGTAATTAATAACTGGGTTTGTGATAAATATTTTCTCAAACTTAAATATAATGTTTGTGATAATTTTTTTTCATTTATTTTATTGTCATTCAAATTATTTAAGTGATGCTATTTAAATATAATAGATGTCTATCGTATGAAGTGAACCTTATGATCACATGATCATGTAATCTACATGCAAGAAAGACAAATCATGGAAAGCTAAAAAATCAAGTTTGATAAGAGTGTAATATAGAGATTACCTGAATCAAAGTACAAATACTATTGGAATGAACCTTCACCCAATGAAAACCGATTCATGAACGAAAAGTTTAAGATAGATGTCACAAGATAGTTATACTTTGATAAATTAAATTTGTTCTTTGTCTTAGAAAAAAAAATGTTACATCATGCAAAACATAACTTTATTTAAAATATAACGGTTGAAAGCTGAAACCTAAGTACAAGCTAAATAATTCTATTTATACTAGATAAAAATATCCTAAACAAATAAGAAATAATAATAAAAGAGTTTTAAATAAAATAGGTAAAAGAATCCTAAATCAATTAGGAAACTAATTTGCAATTTATGTATAATAGCTTTTAGACCTTATCACAAGATCTTCTCAATGTCTGATTGATCTGAAATTGTAACCCAATATAAAATAAGACCTTTGAGAACTTCTGGTAAAATTTCAGATAGATCCAATAATTAGATCTAAAATTATATTTGTTAGTATTAAATTATTTGCTAAGAAAGAATCAGCCTAAAACTATGTAGCTAGGATAAATAAGTAATCATTCTAAGAAAATAATTTTGAAACATTAAAAGAATCCTTACCACACTTGAAAAATATGTTACTGAATATCCTTGTATTATTAGAAAAAGAATCATTTCCAAGTAGAAAGTCCACGAGTCAAAAAGCAACAAATAACAAAATTCATATTGCATTTTCTGACTTATATTACAAGACCTTTATGACCTCCTATTGACTTGAAAGTTGAATCCCATATAGAACAATACATCTAAAAATACTTGGAAGTATTTTAGATTGATCAAACGGTCAAATTAAGAGTTATGCTCGATAACATAAAACTAGATAATAAGCAACATTACGCTAAAATCTAAATTTAATCATTCAACCCTTACATGAATTGTATCATTAAAAGTTGTAATGCTTCGATGTGGAATATAAGAAGCGTTGTGTTTATCATCTACATTAGTTTTAACTTATTTATAATTTTTGTTTGTTAATAGAATAACACAATTTTGCTTTCTATCATAATATACTAAACTTAAAAAAAGATAGCAAAAACAATCATATAATTAACTATTGTAATTAATATTTCTTGATTTGAAGTGTTAAATTCAAAAGTAATATATATATAAAAAAAGAACAAAATCAAGAACACAACTATAATCATAGAAGTGGATATATATATATATGTGCTTTTCTATATACCAACTTAAACCTTGGTGTTTTTCTCACATTTTATGGAGTGACGGAATGACGAATGACCATAACTTTGCAAACATAAATTAATTAATGCCAGAACTAGTATCATATAATCAAATTCTAATAATAAATTCAAATATATGTTACAAAAAAAAAGTAAAAATAAATATTAATATAAAAAATCATAGTTAAATATAATTAATAACTGGGTTAGTAATTAATAACTAAAAAAAAAAAACTTAAAAATAAAGTTTGTGATTATTTTGCTATTTGTTTCATTGTCATTCAAGTTATCGGAGTGAGCTACTTAAATAAAATAGTAGCACATTGTAAATTTTAAATATGTAAAAGAATGTTTATGGGAAGAAAGTAAAATAACAAAAGAAGATTTTCTAATTAAGTTGGCATGTGTGTGTTCTTATGTTTATTTATTTATTTTTAATATTTGACAAATGTGGAAGCCTACCTCTTAAATCTTTTCACTAAGTTTTATTTTAAAATTAGACCATATTAAATAGCTTGCATTCTTTCAAACTAATTGTTCTTCACTGATAAGGGAATTTTTAGCATTTATATTTTCTACTATTTATGCTTGATTGTGAAATATTTTCATAACGCAACTCTTTTACGACTATTTTTCCAATCGAAGTTGATGGATATTCCAAAAATTGTTGTCTAACATTTAGATTTTAACTTTGCTTTGATCTTTGTGAGGGTTCTGTTCATGATAGTTTTTGTATAAATTTGAGCATTTATATTTTTTTTATTTTTCATAATTTTTGAAATATATCTTTTAATTGCTAGATTATTGAAGAGTACAAAATTACTTTTAAGTTTTATTATAAACATAACAACAAGCAGTGTGTTAATCCAAAGTCTTTCTATTTCAATTCTCATTTCCACATATTCTTAGAAATGTGTGGACCGTTCAAATCAAGTTTTTCTTTTTGGGTTTGGAAAGTTAAAAGGAAATATATTTCCACTTTGATAAATATTTCGTCTTAATTACCTATATATGGAAATTTTATCATTGCAAGGTATAAAAAGTGTGGGGATAATGCTTTTTTTTTTTACCATCTTTGTCTAATATGTACAAATATATGGATTCAAAGAAGAGGGCAATAATCTTACATATTATTGAATAAATATTAAATAAATTGCAAGTTTTAACTTAATTACAATGAAGCAGTTAAAACCATTAAATATTATAAAAAGAAAAATCGATGCATGTAATTACTCACAGGAGTAATGTGATTTCACTTCTTACAAGATTAAGGATGACAAAATTACTCGTTTCAATAGGTATATTACAAAACCCAACCCAATACGAGCAAGTATGGAGGATATTAATTTTTCCCTTGATAAACAAACGGGCATGGATGGGAATGCCCCTATTTAGTTAGCAAACTAGATAAAAAAAAATAATGCTAAAATGCTATCAGTGTATTTTAAAGAATTAAAAAAAAAATCCATGACTTGATACTACAAAAATAAAATTGAAAAAGAAAAATGATTGTCAACCCTCAAGAATCAAAATGTAAAAGGATAAAATCGGGAAAAAATCAATAAAAAAAGTCTAAAAAGACAAAGTACCACTAAAACCAGGTGAGGTTGCCAAAACTCATGAATATAATCATGCAAACAAGATAATCCAATAAAAGACAAAACAGGAAAAAAGACAAAGTTTAATTTTTTATAAAATTGGATTTTGAAAGACAAAATCGAACATGATAAAAAAAAGCAACCTAAATAAAACCTGGGCCGCCGACCAAACTTCCTATCTAGATCATAAGATACAGATAACCTGATTGAAAAGAAACCGAAGAAAATAATGAAATTTATTTTTCAAAATGAACAATTTTGAATGATATAATCGGGGAAAAAATTGATATCAACTTGTATTAACTTTTCAAACTAATGACCCTAACCGATGAGTAAATTGAAAGCACTGCATCTGGAAAGCCACTATTTTAAAACTCGGCTTGACCTGACAGGTTGACCTATGACCTGTAAAGGATAAAAAAATATTGAAAATGATGATAAAAAATAATAATGATGAAAAAACAAGTAAAATAAAATAAATGAAGAATGAATTAAAATTTGGGTTAAAGGCAACATGATTGGAAGTTTTGAGACTTAATTAAACTTGTAATTAATTTAATTAATCCAATTAAGGGTTTAATTGGAGAATTGATAAGTTTTGAGACTTAATTGGACTTGGATTTAATTAAATTAATGAAATCAGGGATTTAATTGAAAAATTATCAAAGTATAAGGCTGATTCTTGTTAAATTTGAAAGAAATTAAAACCCAAGGACCAATGTGTAAATGGCGCTGAGATGCAGGGGTTCAATTACAATTTACCCAAGGACTGGACTGCAAAAATTCAAAATGTGAAGGATCAAAACACAAAAAACGGTGCCGTTTCTCAACACTGTTCATCTTCTTCGACGCCTCAGCTGCCCACCGCCATCATAACTCCTGCAATAACAGTCGATTTATTACCTGGTAACGGTGGAATTCTGTTGCTATAAAGCCAGAGAAAACAAAGAATGCAAGGGGGGTGGAAAAAAAAGAAAAACTGGGAGGACGGTAGGGAAGAAAAAACTGGGGCAAAGCTGGGGATTTGGACTAAAAAAACGAAAGAACACAGAACCACGAGGAAGAACAAAGAGAGTGAGTGACCGAAAAGGGGAAACAAGGAGGGAAATTGAAAAAAAAGAGTAGAGGAGGAAAGGGAATCACAAAACCGGGGAGGGAAATTTTTTGCCCCTGTTTCTGCTCAAAGAAAGAGAGGCGTTCGTGCCTCACGATCGTGAGGCACGAACGCGTGAAGAAAGAGGGGACTGGGCTGAGGAAAAAAAAAGAACAAAGACACCGAGGAGCAGAAAAACTGAAACCCAGAAAAAAGAGGAAAATACCCAGAGCAAAAACAGAGACAAACGCAAACATAAAACCCAGAAAACCAACGATTGACATCATTGTCTTCTCGATTGCCCCCTGCAAATCAGAAACAAGAAAGAAAGGAGGAAGAAAAGGGGATCGAAGAAAACAGGGATCAGTGTTTCTAGCCCTGCCTTGGTCTCAAAACGCAAGCAAATAAAAAAGAGAAGCCGCACGCATTGGATCAGTTTCGGTCGTTCGCCCTTCACTTTCAGCCTCGGGTCATTAGCAACAGGAAAGGCTGCCCTGCCAAGTGTGGTTTAAGCATCAATAGCCCTCAACTTCGTCTTCACCTTTAGGAACAGCAGACCACAAGTAAGTTTTTCTTCATCTCTTCCCGCTTTGCACTATCCTTGGACACTGTTGCTGTGAAATTAATTAGCTTTCCCCAATGCACGCACGCGTGGTGCGTGCCTTTGCCCAGCTGGGTCACTGGCTTGGGCCAGTGACCAGGTCGGGCTGGCTGGGTCAAGCTCAGCCATGTGGGTTGAGCTGGGCCCAGCCCTAGAAAATAAAAAAATAAATAAAAATAAAAAATAGAAAAAATAGAAAAGTAGAAAAAAATATACGTATGCATAAATACAAATAATATAAATTTATTGGTTTATTCACTGACGCCAGAGTCAGGAATAAAAATACCGGTTTAAATTTATATTATTTTTATTCATTGTATTTTATTTTATTTAGCTAGAAAAATAAAAAAATATGTGCATGCGTAACAATAAATTTATTTTATTTGTTTATTCACTAGAGTTAGAGTTAGAATAAAAATATTGATCTAAATTTATTTTATAGCTACGTAATATTTACCAACACCAGAGTTGGAAGTGTCCGTAGTTGAATATTCACTGGCGCCAGAGTCAGGAATATTATAAGCAAATCATCATAGCATAAACTAATAAACGTTTAGCAATTTAAGACAATACCAGCAATGCAGTCTGCCTCAGGCAGAACGTTTAAGGGGTGATAATATCTTTCTTTTTACGTAATCAGTCCCGTACCATAGAATCTCTGTTGACCGGTTAGGGTTTCTAGTGACCATAATACTAGGTGGAGACTCCTTAAACAAGACCTTTTCCCCTTAAAGAACCAGATGTCAGAAATCTGTTCCTTTTTTTTTTTTCATAATTCAAGATTATTTTGGGGGCCGCCATGATGTCGGGTGCGGCAACTATCATGTTATAAATATCTTAAGGTATATATTAAATTATTAAATTCGAGATCTATAAATTATAATGTTGTGCTACATATATAATCCATTATAAAAGAGTTAATGATAGTTTTTACATATTAATTTTATAACCATATAATAACTGATAAAAAAATTTATCACCTTTGTTGCTACCCAATTTTTGACCCATGTTTTAATAATTTTTAAAAATAAAAAAATAAAAAAATAAGGGTTTACATGTGGCGACAACATAGAGCATCAGGGCTAATATTAAAGAAGCAATATGTCAAGGAGATAATTACTGAATCATATATAATTACTGCAATATAAAATACCATAGATATATGATTTGATTCGTGCTGGTTATGGAAAATAATCACTGCAATAAAAAAATACCATATATATAAGATTTGTTGGTGCTGGTTATAAAAGACAATCTCTACAATAATTATTGCAATATTTCCTTAAATAAAACATGTAGAGATTTTCTATATAAGTGAACATCCAGCCATATGCTGAGAGAGGAGAAAATTTACATAGAACAATTTTTAAAGAGAAAATTTTAGGGCAACCACGAAAAAAAAACAAAACCCTAAACCTAATTTTTTCTACCAGCCGAAACGAAGCCACCACTCCCATCTCCATCTTCCCTGCAGAACCAAGAACCTCCCCTCCCTTGCCTTTGCAAAACAAACTAGAGAATCATCTCTCACCCAAAACCCCACCTCGCCCTCTTTTCCTTCTCTCTCACCAAAACCAGTATGCCCTGACCGGCCTCCACTGTTTTCCTCATTTTTCCCCCTTCTGTTAAACAGCCTCCTACCTTCCTCCTTTGCTACTGCTTTCCCCAGCAAACTTTGAGACCCAGCGCTCTCCCTCTCACAGCCGTCACTGTCCCTTCCTTTGCCAAAACTTTCCCTCTGCACACAAGCTTCCCTTCTCCCTTCAGTCACACTCTCTCCCCTCCCTTTCTCTACACAGAAGTCACCTCTCATTTCCCTTTGCCAGCCAGCCATTTCAGCTCCTTTCTTCTCCCTTTCCCCGTTGGTCCCCATTCCATCTCTCGGCCAGCCTCCCTTTCTTTGCCAAGGACAAACCAGACATACCCCTTTCCTTGGCGAAACCTAGACTAGTATCCACCACTCCCTGCCCATGTTTATTTTTCTCTCCAGGAACTGACCGCCTAAACCAGCCACACCGCCATCTTCCATTTGTTCTCGATTTAGAAACAGAGAAGGTGCACCCCCTGGGCTGTTGAATCTCTTTCTGAGAGACGCTGCCCTTTACCGTGATAGCCTTGCACCTTGCCAGTTTGTCCTCATCAGCACCGCGTCTGCAACACGTCCAGCGCTGCGGCAAACCTGGCTCCACCGTGAACAGCGAGGAGGGACGTCTTTCGTGAGCAGCAACCAGTCGTCTCCCTCCACTTCACCTCCAGCCGCTGCCTAACCAGAAAGGAGACCGACGCAAGCAGAGAACAAAAAGGAAAAGAGCTGGAACAGACGAATATGGACAGACCAGCCAGCACGCCTTCAACATCGCTGCAGCTCCTTCGTTTTTTCTCCAGGTCTGTTATTCAGTTCTGCATGCATTTTTTGGTTGCATGTGTTACTGTTCAAGTGAAATTTAATTCACTTGAACAGTAACTCACCAGCTTTCATTAAGCTGTATGTGTCCAGCCGGGTCACTTGCTTGGGCAAGTGACCCGGCCGGACCTATTTTTTTTAAAAAATAAAAAATAAAAGAAAGGGAAAGAGATTTATTTTCTGGTATATTTATTTCAAGGTCTGGATTTTTTTTGTTGTAAAAAAAATATATCAATCCCGTATTAAAAAACCCGGTTTTTCGACGTGATGTGACAAATATACATATATATCAAAAAATATTTTTTTTATGTGTTGCATACGGCCAATACCCTAACATGTTTTGAACGCTTTTTTTTTATATACAAAAAATATTGGAAGTTTTTGAAAGATGTGTTTTCGCATGAATTTCTTAAACACAAAATAAAAATTATTTTCTTGCATTTCTGGATTTTACAACATGTTTATAAAACTTCAAAGGGTATTGGCCAATATTCCAAAAAATATAAAAATCTTATTTTGGGGGGAAATTATCTATTATTCACCGCTAATGTTTGGATAAAGAAATCCTTAAAGGACGAATATCCAAAATATTATTGGGAATAATTTGTTATTATTCACTGTTAATATTTGGATAAAGAAACCCGGAGTGGTAAATATCCAAAATAATTTTCTAGGAATAATAAATCCGCACACATCCTTGAAAGAAGCCTTGATTATAATCGAGGACATTTCAATTTTTTACTCCGCGGTTTACGAGCCGTGAGAGTATAAAATACTAAGGCAAAAATAGGCTATTAAGCGCCCTAGAGTTTTAAATTTTTTTCCCTCCTCGCGATTTACGAGTCGCAAACTCTTGAAATACCAAGGGAAAAATGAGCTTGTAAAGCACATGGAATCTCCTTGGATTTATATCTTAATAAATTTAATTAGAATCAAACCAAGAAAAACTGATGGGATTAGAATACACCAACACCATCGCAATTATAAGACAAACCAAACACCAAGCAGCTTGCCTTAGGCAGGGCGTACTAGGGGTGCTAACACCTTCCCTTTACGCAACCAGTCCCTTGCCTTAGAATCTCTGAAAGACCAGTTAGGTTTCCTAGTGACCATAATACTAGGTGGCGACTCCCTTATTCAAAACAAACAAAAAAAACCCCGAAACCAATTGAGGATTGCCGCTCCGCCGCGCTCCGCTGCGAGGGTGCGACAAGATGTCGACTCCATTGGGAACCCTTGGACTAAGCTTGGTAATTGTTTTTTTTATTATTATGCTATGTGTTGTTTTTTTTATTATTATTATGAATGATACTTTGTTTAAAAGCTTTAGCATGCATCTGTACATTCTGTCATACATGGTGTAGTCATTCATCACTTTATTATTATTTTCTTTTTTGAGAGCACACACATTAAATTTTAAGTTAAGTGGGGGACTAGCAGCTTGCCTTATGACTTGAGTCAAGGTTTAAGTTTGTGTAAACCCCAACTCTTTGCTGAGTGTTTAGACTGATAGTGATTGGTACACGTGCTATCCCACTATTTGCTGAACCCCCATATTGCCTTTACGAGGGTGATCACTAGGACAACAAGAGACCCTCTTTAGAGACCAAGTAGTAAACCTACCCAATGTCTCACATAAAGGAAATAGAACCTATCCTTAGGATGTATGCTCCATAATATCTTTTTGCATCCAAACAAGCCTAAGCTCAAAGCATCTTGAATCTCAAGACCTTCATTCAAAAGCTAGCAAAGGGAGAGATGTTCCAGAATTGGGAGACCCAAGAAGCTCTATTGGTGTTCAAAATTTAATCAACAATGCTTGTTTGATCATGATATTGTGTTGTTTGCCTTTTTCACCTTTTTAAATCGAGTTTCCAAATGATAATTGGATTTTATCCTTGTTTTTTTTAGCTAAACTTTTCCTTTTAATGAGATCATGCATTTTCAAAAGTTCATCTTTATGTTTTTACTATGCATTTACACATCACTTTCCGCTCTCAAAAACCCTGAAAATGGATCTTCCATAACAAACACCTGCACTTTACACCGAGAATAAATGGTCGAACTTTAAAGAATACAACATTAGGGAATTCACAAAATTAATAAAGCAGCATGAACAAGCTTGGAAACCCGCTAAAGAGGAACTTGAAACCATAGATGTGGGCAATGAAGAAATCAAGAGAGAGTTGAAGATGGGGACTTTGATCACCCCTAAAGAAAGAGAAAAGTTAATTGCACTACTCCAAGATTATGTAGATTTTTTTTTCCTGATCCTATAAGGATATGCCTAGTTTGTATAGGGTACCACTAGTAGAAGGATGCAAATCGGTTAAGCAAAGGTTGAGAAGGACCAATCTGAATGTCTTAATCAAGGTAAAGACATAAATTAAAAAGCAGTGGAATGCTGGTTTTCTAAAAATAGTCAAGTATCTGCAATGTGTGTCCAACATAATGGTAGTACCCGAAAAGGAAAATAAAATCAGAGTTTGTGTGGACTTTAGGGACTTAAACCGGACTAGCCCTAAAGACAATTTTCCTTTATCACACCTAGATATGTTGGTTGACAATGCAGCACGTAACTCCATATATTCCTTTATAGATGGATTTTCTGGCTATAATAAGATAAAAATGGCACAACAAGATAAAGAGAAGAAACCTTTGTAACACTACGGGGAACCTTTTGGAAGAAGAATCTTGAAATTTGAAATAAGAGTGTGAAGAAGCTTTCACGAAAATCAAGCAATACCTACTGAATCCACCCTTATCTATCAAGCCAAATGGCAAGTTCTACTGGCTGAGTACGATAGAGTATATATGACAAGGAAAGCCATGAATGTCATCGCCGATCATCTAGCTGACCATGCTATGGAATATTATGAGCTGTTAAACTTTGATTTTCCTGATGAAGATGTGTTTTCAGTTGAGGAAGGGAAATCAGATTGGTGGATTATGTACTTTGATGGTGCTATGGTAACGAAGTGGGGGCAGTGCTAATCTCTCCTTTTAAGAAACATTATCCGGTTTCATTTAAGTCGTAGTTTGGGTGCACTAACAACATAGGAGTATGAAGCTTGCATTCTTGTTTTAGAGGTGGCATTGGAGCTAAATATTAGAAAGATAGATATGTATGAAGGCTCTATTTTTTATTATTTGCCAAGTGAAAGGAAAATGGCAAACCAAGGACGAGAAGTTGAGACCTTACCAAGAATACCTGTTTGAATTGGCTAGAAAATTTGAGGAAATAGAGTTCACCATTTTAGGAAGGGAAGGAAACCATTTTGCTGATGCTTTGGTCACGCTAGCTTCTATGACTAGAATAGACTTTGGGCACAAGGTGCGACTGGTACACATTGATACTAGAAATAACCCAACTCATTGTTGCTCAGTTGAAAGAGAAATAGTTGGAAACCTTTGGTACTATGATATCAAGAATTTCATCCAAAACCAGACATATCCCATGGGGGCATCCAAAATCAACAAGAAGACTTCGAGGAGGTTGGCAATGGATTTCTATCTTGATGGGAAAACTTTGAATAAAAAATCATCTAATGGAACTTTGTTGAGATGTTTGGATAACGTGGAGGCAAAAAATGGTGAAGAATTTATGGAAAGAGATTTGATCTGTCGATATGGTCTACTAGAAAAGATTAATAATGCCCAAAACTTCAATAACAAGATGATAATAGAACTCTACGCTAAATGGAAAATCAAGCATTCCAATTCCTCGTTATATAGGCCAAAGATGAATGGTGTTGTAGAAGCTGCTAACAAAAATGTCAAGAAGATTATTTCAAAGATGGTAGTCACCTACAAGGATTGGCATGAGATGTTGCCATTTGCCCTTCATGCGTACCACACCGCAATCCGAACTTCAACAGGAGCCACACCGTACACTTTGGTATATGGAATGGAGGTGGTGATGCCCTTAGAAGTGGAAACCCCCTCATTAAGAGTATTGGTAGACTTTGAGTTTAGAAGAGGTGGGATGGGTAAAAGTTAGATATGAATAGTTGAATCTGATCAGTAAAAAGAGGATAGCTGCAATCTATCATCATCACGAATGACCAAATCATATGATAAGAAGGTCTGACCTCGAGGATTCCATGAAAGAGATTTTGTACTGAAGAAAATATAGCTTTTACCAGGAGAAGATCAGAGTAAATGGACGCCAAACAATAAGGGCCTTTACATGGTAAAGAAAGCGTTCTCGGGAGGAGCTTTATTGTTATCTAGAATGGATTGAGAAGATCTAGTTAGACCTGTGAATGTTGACTCTATAAAGAAATACTATGCTTCCGGATCCATAAAATAAAGTTCGGCCATGAATTCTCTTTGTAAAAAACCTTTTCTTCATAAAGCACATGATCTCATAGCATTCAAAATCTTTTACTTAAAAAAACTGTTATTACACATGACTAAGAAGATGACTCCATTCATTCTCAAAATTAGAGGGATCCCAAACCAAATTTAAACCTGATAGGTTTTGTACACCACACTAGGGGGTAAAAAGCGCATATAGGGGTCTATTAGTGAACTAAAGCCCAAAGGGGTATCGTTATAGAATTGTTGAAACACCTTTTATGAGAGTTGCTTAAAACAAAATATGATGATTGCATTAAAAGTTTCAGTTTTTATGAATAAAACCAGATCCTTTGAGTTTTCCTCTGAAAATAATTTCTTAAAAAATGGAAAAAGACGATTAAAACATCTGCAAAAGTATAATAAAAGACTATTTAATGAAGTAAGAAAGGGGCCCATAAGAAACTAGAGATCTCTTCACCAAGCATAAGAAGGATAGGACATATAGCGCATGGAGCATATTCCAGTTCAAGAGGATAGGTCGGGCAAACAAATGGAAACAGGAGCTCGAAGAAGGCTACAACGAAAAGGGGGACCTAGGTTTCCAAAAACAGGTAAACAAAAACATGCATGCTATATTGTCATAACACTAACTTGGCAGGAAAGGTGTGACGAAAGCCACAATATCTCCAAGTTTTTGAGAAAACCATTGAGGTACAAAATCTCAGGTCAACGAAACTACGAAAAAGGATAGGAATTGTGAACCAGCACTGTTTCACTCCTCCAGGTAAGATGATTTCTTTTGAAGTTCAAAACGGGCAGGTCACCCGATATTAAGACCATTTTTTTTTTTAAAAAAAAAACATGAGTTTTTCTAAAAAAATAAATAAAATGGGCAGGTCTCAAAATATTGAGACCCCTTTCTAAAATCCTTTTCTCTTACATCTAGGTAGATCACCCATCATAATGAGACCGTCATTTTTTTCCAGGTAGATCACCCATTAGAATGAGACTATTCTCCAATTTTTTTTTTTACCTGGGTAGGTCACCCATTATAATGAGGCCATTCTTCCCCCTGGGTAGGTCACCCATAAGAATGAGACCACTCTTCCCCCTTTCCACTTGGGTAGGTCACCCATCATAATGAGACCATTTTTTCTGGGTAGGTCACTCATTAGAATGAGACCGTTCTCCATCTTTTTTTTACCTGGGTAGGTCACCCATTATAATGAGGCCATTCTTCTCCCTGGGTAGGTCACCCATAAGAATGAGACCACTTTTTCCCTTTTCCACTTGGGTAGGTCACCCATCATAATGAGACCATTTTTTGGGTAGGTCACCCATTAGAATGAGACCATTCTCCATCTTTTTTTTACCTGGGTAGGTCACCCACTATAATAAGGCCATTCTTCCCCCTGGGTAGGTCACCCATAAGAATGAGACCACTCTTCCTCTTTTCCACTTGGGTAGGTCACCCATCACAATGAGACCATTTTTTGGGTAGGTCGCCCATTAGAATGAGACCATTCTCCATCTTTTTTTACCTGGGTAGGTCACCCATTATAATGAGGCCATTCTTCCCCTGGGTAGGTCACCCATAAGAATGAGACCACTCTTCCCTTCTCTCCACTTGGGTAGGTCACCCATCATAATGAGACCATTTTTTGGGTAGGTCACCCATTAGAATGAGACCATTCTCCATCTTTTTTTACCTGGGTAGGTCACCCATTATAATGAGGCCATTCTTCCCCTGGGTAGGTCACCCATAAGAATGAGACCACTCTTCCCTTCTCTCCACTTGGGTAGGTCACCCATCATAATGAGACCATCTTGCATCTGGGTAGGTCACCCGTCAAAATGAGACCATTTTGTATTTGGGTAGGTCACCCGTCATAATAAGACCATCTTTCATTTGGGTAGGTCACCCGTCATAATAAGACCACACACACATTTTTGTATTGGTTTTGGTTAAAGGAGATCGCCAGATGAGATCTCAAGTTAAGTCAACCACACACAGAGTTTAGCTTTGGTTAAAGGGAATCGCCAGATGGGATTTCAAGTTAATCGAGCTACACACCAACTTTGCTTCGGATTAAAGGAGATCGCCAGATGGGATCTCAGGTTAACCCAACCACACACAGAGTTTAGCTTTGGTTAAAGGGAATCATCAGATGGGATTTCAAGTTGACCGAGTTACACACCGACTTTGCTTCGGGTTAAAGGAGATCGCCAGATAGGATCTTAGGTTAACCCACTCAAAAGGGCAGGTCGCCCGTGAAAATAGACCAGCGTGAGTATGTGGGTAGGTCGCCACTGAAAATAGATCATGTTTGAGTGTGTGTGGGCAGGTCGCCCGTGAAAATAAACCAATTTTCTTTAAAAAAACAAAAAAAAGGGCAGGTCACTTATGATAACGAGACTATTTTCTTTTAAAAATTGAAGTCCTTGGATGAGTGGATTACTCAACAAGCAAGGAAGACTTTTTTTCTTTACAAGCTTACTATGCAAAACATTGAGGAGTTTTGCTTCGTAAGCATTGTAAAGAGGGGGCATCTGTTGCTACCTAATTTTTGACCCATGTTTTAATAATTTTTAAAAATAAAAAAATAAAAAAATAAGGGTTTACATGTGGCGACAACATAGAGCATCAGGGCTAATATTAAAGAAGCAATATGTCAAGGAGATAATTACTGAATCATATATAATTACTGCAATATAAAATACCATAGATATATGATTTGATTTGTGCTGGTTATGGAAAATAATCACTGCAATAAAAAAATACCATATATATAGGATTTGTTGGTGCTGGTTATAGAAGACAATCTCTACAATAATTATTGCAATATTTCCTTATATAAAACATGTAGAGATTTTCTATATAAGTGAACATCCAGCCATATGCTGAGAGAGGAGAAAATTTACATAGAACAATTTTAAAGAGAAAATTTTAGGGCAACCACGAAAAAAAAACAAAACCCTAAACCTAATTTTTTCTACCAGCCGAAACGAAGCCACCACTCCCATCTCCATCTTCCCTGCAGAACCAAGAACCTCCCCTCCCTTGCCTTTGCAAAACAAACTAGAGAATCATCTCTCACCCAAAACCCCACCTCGCCCTCTTTTCCTTCTCTCTCACCAAAACCAGTATGCCCTGACCGGCCTCCACTGTTTTCCTCATTTTTCCCCCTTCTGTTAAACAGCCTCCTTGAAAGAAGCCTTGATTATAATCGAGGACATTTCAATTTTTTACTCCGCGGTTTACGAGCCGTGAGAGTATAAAATACTAAGGCAAAAATAGGCTATTAAGCGCCCTAGAGTTTTAAATTTTTTTCCCTCCTCCTTGCGATTTACGAGTCGCAAACTCTTGAAATACCAAGGGAAAAATGAGCTTGTAAAGCACATGGAATCTTCTTGGATTTATATCTTAATAAATTTAATTAGAATCAAACCAAGAAAAACTGATGGGATTAGAATACACCAACACCATCGCAATTATAAGACAAACCAAACACCAAGTAGCTTGCCTTAGGCAGGGCGTACTAGGGGTGCTAACACCTTCCCTTTACGCAACCAGTCCCTTGCCTTAGAATCTCTGAAAGACCAGTTAGGTTTCCTAGTGACCATAATACTAGGTGGCGACTCCCTTATTCAAAACAAACAAAAAAACCCCGAAACCAATTGAGGATTGCCGCTCCGCCGCGCTCCGCCGCAAGGATGCGACAACCTTTAACATATATTCAACCATATCGCTATCTATTTTTCCATATCAACACATGTAATCATAACATACTTAAAAATTCATTTATTATTCTTAATTATTTAATTATTTTTCCATATCCTATACATAGCAATTCCATATTTTCATATCGCCCAAGATAGATACTAAAACTATTTTGAAGTATTTGTGCACCTACCTTGGGATAATGTCTTTATATTGTTTCTTATGGTTTATATTCTAATACAAATATTTTTATTGATTTTGCACTTGCATTGGATGTTCTGTTAGGCTTAATCGGGGCTACACATGAAAAAAAATTACAAAGATCTAAATTTAAAAATATTAATATTAATTTATTTATGAGACATAATTGATTAAAACAAATTACAACAAAATATTCCCAAATTCAACAAAATTAATCTTTACAATTCAAATCTTGTAACAAAAAATCAAAATGTAAGACTTCATGTTTTATTCAACCACAACTTCTCATTCTAATTTCTATTACACATACTAATTAACTATTCATATTAACATTCAACAATTAAAAATTCAAGTAGCTTGGGAGCAAGACTTATTTCTTAAATAAATAGTTAATTTCTTAGTTTTAAAGATGAGAGAGAATAACATTTCTTCGATGAAGGTTTTCTATGTAATCGTCAAAAGTATTATTCCCAAATAAACATAGTTCCTTTGGTTATAGTGAAAATATGACTGGTGGAGGAGAAGGTAATCCCCTACTTGGGGATTCTCTACAATGTCAAGTCCGCTAACCCTGTTAGCAATAACTCTTGAAGTTGCACGGATTGAACCAATACTTTGTTGGTATCTATTAAAGGCTTTCTGAAACCTTGAAGTCCCAACTCTAATAGTAATTAAGGGTGATAATGGTAATGGAACTCTTGGTTTGCTATAACTCCTAAAGTTACACGATTTGAACCAACAGCTCGCCAGTACATGTTGAAAATATTTCAAAACTTTGAGGCTCCCAATCCAATGGTGATTAGAAATGATAATGGCATAGCTCCTAGAAGAGCGATCAATGACTTTTTGATCATGTTTCCACAGATGATACCATTGATGAGATCCGATTTTATCTTATGGGCTTGAAGGCCAAGTCGAGGCCTAGAATAAAATTGTTAATCTCTTGATTATGACAATCTAGTTCGTCTTTTCTTGATGAAACGACTGATAGATTATGCTCAATACCTTCAAAAGCTCCCCTCATTCAAGTTTGGAGACTCTTCAATGATTAAATCAATTCACTCATCAGCCAAATATATTCGTCTTGTCAGGATAAAATATCTATGACTGTGGGTTTGAATGTTCATCCCGTGGAGGCTTATATTGGTTTTTTTTTATAGCTCATAAGGTCCCCTTCTTTGTGGAAAGAAAAAAAGTTCACTTATAAGTCATATATCTATCACTATGAGTCTAAATGTTTATAGTTTATGAATTACTCATAATTCATGAAAGAATTCATAAATGTTCATAGCTCATAAAATAATAATTATGAATGTTTATAACTCATGAATTACTCATAATTCAAGAATATTCATAGTTCAGGAATTAATTTATAATAACATTTATTTTCATCATATAATTAATGTATTGGTTCATATACTAAGATATTTTAGAGACTATAATATGGATTTAATAACAAATATTTTTTTTATTCGAACCCAAACTTAAACTTATGAGCTTATAGGCCTGTTGTCCAATTAATAAATTTATTTTAGGTTTGAAACTTTTGCTATCCAAAATATATTGATTTTGCACTTGCATTTATATGTTTTATGAATCAATTCCAACATCCATCACTCAAACACATTTTCTCTTCATCCCCCTTTCACACTCAATCTCTTTTTACGTCAACTTATTTTCTTTCCATTTATTTCTTAAAACTTTATTTAATTCTTCCCTTCATCACTTTCATTTTAACATATTACCTCTTATTTTATTCTACATCACATTCTAACTCAATTTTTATTAAA
This sequence comes from Populus simonii, assembly GCA_007827005.2. NCBI lineage: Eukaryota > Viridiplantae > Streptophyta > Magnoliopsida > Malpighiales > Salicaceae > Populus > Populus simonii. Next base: position 1,191,959 of record CM017471.2, on the reverse strand, counting down.
TTCATCATAAAAAAGAACTAACTAAGAATTAATTTAAAACTTTACTTTATTATTTAAATTAAAGATGATGATGGTGTTAATCTTCAAAAATAAAGATAAATGATATTGATAACAATTAATATTAGTAGCTACTATTTGAAGCGTAACAATGAAGTATTCCCCCTTTTTTTCTGTCACATTTCACAGTATTAGTGTTGCATAATTGAAGTTTAAACTTATAGGCCAACCACGAAAAGAAATATAAATGAATTTTGAGATTTGTGGAAGGAGTTAATCTCACTGCTTCTTCTCTTTCTATTTCAAGATAAAGTGGAATAAATTCCACCACACACACCTTAGACAGGATGAATATTTGCCTATCTAACTTTTTCAAGAAAAATGAAGCAATACTAGAGCTCCTGCACGAAAAGTTGGAAGTATAAGTTGGTATTTTTATCTCTTCTTTTTGGCATCTCGTGTTGCCTGGAGAATCATTAGGCAAGAACTACTAGTTAGCTAGTCTATGCATTTAGAAACTTGGTGTCGGCCATTTTTTATAGTCTGGTGCCTAAAAATATATGCACATATATTTAAAGCTCTTTCACGAGTATGATCAGAAGCAAATTATATATATGTGTGTGTGTGTGTGTGTGTAGCAAAGACATTTTGAGAAGGATTAAAACAATCATGCGTTTTCCTTCTTGTTTTAACAAATAAACTTATGTTCTTCTATAAATACAATATTTTTATTTTGGTGCGTGATTAATGAAATTTTCATTTTAATCATGATGAGTTGAAAAGTCAAGATTAATATAAAAGAACTCTAAAAATAAATTAAAGTGTAACAATCAATATATACACATCACCAATCACGTTTGCCATCTTGTCTGGAAAGCTATATCATGCATTTTTTTTCTTTATTTTTTTTTCCAGTTATTTGTTATTGATTTCATTTTGTTTTTTCACAATTTTAATGGAAGTGTGGTTGGTCATTCTTAGTTCATGATGTGTCTCGAGGTAGTAGATCATCGGGACTTTTGAGGAGTAACAAGTTGGTGTTTAATGTTTAATGGTTTGGTCTTCTTTTGATTGCGTGCTTTTTATGCTCAATTGGTTGTTGCCTTAAACTCATGTCATGCTTGAATTTTTATGATGTTACTAGCTGTATGTGACCTTAGTTGCGCCAATTTTGATATTTACATAAAATCATGTCTTTTGGTTTTAAACTTTGATTTCTAAAATCATGTGTTTGTTGTTGTGTTATTTTTTTTCCTTATTACATGATTGTTATGATGTTATGTTGGTTTTTCTTGTTGAATTTAGGCCAAAATCATTTTTAAGTTAAAGAGTATGTTTGTTTTTGTGATAGAAAAATGTGGTTATGGTTTGAGAAAATTGATTTTTGAAAAAATCACTTTTTTGTGTGGTTGCTTTATGTAAATTATGTGTTTAGTTAAAATTATGGTTCAAATTGCTTTTCATAAAAAACATATCATTAGTGTTTGGTTAAAATTATGATTGAAATTATGATTAGACATAAAATGACCAAATAAAACATTAATTTTTTCAATACATGACAATGAACAATTAATACATAATTATGATTATCTACTACTAGGGTTAAAAATCCTACAGTTCTCCTATCAAACTTGAAGCAATTCTATCTTGAACATAATCCATATGCGAAGTACTATTACCTTTATATGTTTGTGATCATGGAACAACATCACGTAAAAACTCTTGAGGCACGAAATCAGGATGACGTTCAAATTCATTAAAAGCAACATCTTGTATAGACTTCCTTCTTACGTAGTTATGAAGAGTTATTGATGCAACAACAATCTGCACCCGTGTCTTATACGGAAACACTGACATGTTCAGCAAAATTCTCTATCTTTTTTTCCATAACCCAAAATTTCGCTCAAATACATATATAAATGAATTACCAAATAGATTATATAATACAAGAATCGTCGCTGGTGACACCTAAATCATTAGTGAAAACTGAGTCGTTGCTGATCCAAAAATCATCGACAAAAACAATTCCACGATTGATGTATGGAATCATCAGTGAACACAATCCACTGTTGACTCAGAAATCGTCAATGAAAACTGAGTCGCTGGTGACCCAAAAATCATTGACGAAAACAAATTCCACGGATGACGGATAAAATCGTCAGCGAACACAATCCATGGTTGACTTAGAAATCATCAACGAAAACTAAGTTGCTGACGACCTAGAAATTGTCAATGAAAACAAATTCCACAGCTAACACATGGAATCGTCAACAAACATAATCCACTGTTGACTTAGAAATCATCAACGAAAACTAAGTCGCTGCCGACCTAGAAATCATTAACAAAAACAAATTCCACGGCTGACACATGGAATCATCAGTGAACACAATCCACAGTTGACTGAAAAATCATCAACAAAAATTGAGTAGCTATTGATCCAGAAATCATCAATGAAATCTATGTCGTTGCTGATTCAGAAATCATTAGTAACGATTGAATTATTTCTGGTTTGACTTTCTCCCTAGGCTAAGTGTAAGGTCCACGCTAAGCTTTCCCCCCTTCTAACATACCCCTACCTAGTTGGAAATAGAACGTCACCAAATCACATCCAATTTATCATAAAATCATCAAGCAATATGCAACCATGTCTCAACATGTATATTTTTCAAAGGTTCTCGTAACTATCACTTCATGACTGAAACCTAATGTTGCCACAATCATGCATTCTATGTCTTTAATTTCATCATGCCAATTCATAAACACAATTTAATAGTCAATTCACATTACACAAGAGTTCCATTTCCAACCTATGTCTTGTTTCTCTAGGGGTGCTCATCATGCAAGGTTTCCTCTATGTTTCATCTTCTTGGCCGAACATAAGAGTCCATTTCTTTCAAAATTTCACATGTATATTATCATTTCTAACACAATTATGTTCCCAAGAACATGTCATAATCATACATTCATTCACTTGGTTCATAATCATACAAGTTCATTCATCACATAAACAAAATCAAGCATGAACATGGTATAATTTTTGTTTTAGCTCCAGCATGCCTATAAAGGCTTAACAACATCACAATTCTGCACATACTATCACTTCATTTCACTTTCACACAAGTTCTTCAAATCATATATGCAAAAATCAAGACATTAACATAAGCATGAATTCTATTTTGGTTCAAGTATGTTCCTAAGAGTTTAACGAGATCACAATTCATGCATTTCATCATTTCATTTCGCAATCTATCCATCCCTTCAACTTGGACGACCCTCCTTTAGGTTTATACATTCAAAATCATTCATGTTCATTCATGTTTCTTTTGTAAGAGTTTGCACATGTGTTCATTCATTCATTATTCTACTTAGGTTCTTCTCATTTAGTTCCTTAATCTTGAGTTAAAATGTAAGAAACCTAATCTTCCATTTTGAGTTTTCTCCTTCTCCTTTGTTTCAAATTTTAAGGTAACAACCATCCAAGGAAGTGATACTACTCTTACCTCATGATTTTAACAAATCTTAGGAAAGGTCTTTGGTGATTTTGTTCTTCTTTCCCTCTCGGTTTTCTTTTTCTCTTCTTCTCCTGCTGCACCAGTCAACCCCCTATGCTCTTCCTTCTTCCATGGCTTTGACCATCTTTCTCTTCTCTAACTCTCCCTTTCCTTAAACACTTAAGGAAGGTAGCATGCAGTTGGGTTTTGGTGAGTTTTTCTCTTAGAGAGGAGTTGTTGCAACTAGGGCTACAGTCGGTTATGGGGGAGAGGAAAAGTCCTATTTTTCCTCCCTAACATTTATACTCATCTTAAATGAGATGAAGGTGTTTTGGTGCTAGTCATCCTTGTTCTTATCCCTCTCTTAGGTTATCTTAGGGCTGGTTTTATCCCCCACAATCCCCACCTAAGGTAGGTTGGTTTTTCCACCCTCAATTTCTACTTAGAATAGATCGACCTCCACTTACTTATTTTGGTTTTTACATATGCCATTTGTGAGAATCACCGTAACCTGCAAACATAAGAAAAAAACACAACAATTGTTTTTTTTCTTCTCTCTTTTTTAGATGTGGTTTTTTCTTCCTCCCGGTTTGTTGGTTGTCATTTAATTGATAGGCTGGATTGTGAGAGTCAACCTGGCTTTGCAATTTCGGCTGGGTCTTGGTTCAGATCTGCTACCGTGGGGTTTAATCGAGGAAGGAGAGTCGATCTGTCGTGGTGGCTTGTTGGCTTTACAGGTGGAAGGTTGAAGGCTATGGATAGGAGATAAGGGGTGCTTCAAGGCTGTTTTATGAGGTTTGAGGGTGGATTGATGGGCTGACTTGGGGAAACCTACCACCACTTGTGGTGTTGAGGCTGAGAGAGGGACAAAAGGCTGCCAATTGGAAGGCTAGTGTGGAGTGAGGGTGGCTGGTGATGGGGGCTTCTGGGACAGAGGGCTGGTCTAGTTCTCGATGGGGTAGAAGGTTGTGGGTATAGCTTACGGTTAAAGGTGTGGTGGCTCAAGGGTATTGGTCGGCTAGAATGGTTGCGGGTTGTTGGGGAAGATGGTGATTAGTTCAGTGGTTGTTATGGTTGGTTAAGGTTATTGATAATGGTGGATGATCTAAGGCTAGGGAGGGGATTTATGGTTATTTTTTGCTAGTTTTTTACTTTTTCTTTGCCAGTCTGGCTAGAATAGGTTTAAGGTTTTTGTGTTGTGTGGGTGTGAGAAGAGTATGTATTAATACCTTTTTTTTATTTTTTTTCTCTCCTAAAATTTCTTCCCCCTTTATATGTGGTATAACCACATATTTATAGGTAAATAAAATTATATTGTTTGAAGGCAAAGCAAACCAAGATCAACTATTAAATTTTAATATGAATCTCAACCATTCATTTGATAACTTGGAGATAAAACAAAGAAAAAATGGACCCTTGGATTAAGAGAATGATTGTAAACCATTTGATTTTAAAAAATGGGTTGCTTGGTGAAAAGGTTTTCAATTTTCAAATTGGTCCTCTCATTTCCACAATTATAAATAGATCACTAAAAATAAAATGCATTTTTTCATTTTATTTTTTCTTTCTCTCTTTTTTCTTTGATTTTAAATTCTTTGAAAAAAAAACATCGAAAACAAGGCAAATATGTCAAGAACATAATTTTTGGTTTCTTTTTTATTTTTTCTATTTTTGGTTTCTTTCTCGAAAATGTTTAAAAAATGGAGTAAAAATTGGATAGTAACAAATGCCTCCTCTTTACAATATTTATAGAGCAAAAACTTGCTGAGTGCATTACATAGTAAGTTTGTAAAGATAAATGAACTATTCTTCCAAAACCAATAATCTCAAAGCTTTTAGTTTAGTTGACCTAAAACTTTGTCTTCACAACAATCCCTTTCAACCAGAACAATAATCAAACTATTTATAACTCGGTTAACCTGAAATCTCAATCTGGCAAATCCATTTAACCAAAACTCAAATCTTTGTTTGCAGCTCGGTCAACCTTAAATCCCAATATGGTGATTCCCTTTAACCAGAACCAAAATCTTTGCCTGCAGCTCGACTAACCTGAGATCCCAATCTAGCAATTTTCTTTAACCAAAACCAAAATCTCAAAGACATTTCTACTAACTTGAGATCCCAATCTAGCGATCATCTTTACATAGAATCAGAATCTTTGTCTCTAGCTAACCTAAGATCCTAATTTGGGGATCCCCTTTAACAAAAAACTAAATCTCTATCTTAGGTTGGGTTAAACTAAAATCTCAATCTGGTGATTCCCTTTAACCATAACCAAAATTTATGTTTGTATTTTGATCAACTTGAAATCCCAATTCGGTGATTTCTTTTAACGAAAACCAAAATCTAAAATAGCTCGGTTAACTTGAAATCCTAATCTAATGATTTTCTTTAACTAGAACAAAAATCTGAAATAGCTCGGCTAATCTAAAATCTCAATTTGGTGATTCCCTTTAAATAGAACCAAAATAGCTTGGTCAAACTAAGATCCCATCTGACAATCCTTTATAACCAGAACAAAAATCTGAAAAACAATTCAGCTAACCTAAGATTCTAATATGGCGATCCCCTTTAACCAGAACCAAATTTTTTGAAAAATAGCTCGGCCAACCTAAAATCCCAATCTGGTGATTTTATTTAACTAGAACCAATATCTCTATTTACAACTCGGTTAACCTGAAATCCTAATCTATTGATTCTCTTTAACAAGAACCTACATCTTTATCTTCATTAGGTTAATCTGAAATCTTAATCTGGAGACCTTATTTAACTAGAACCAAAATTTTAAAAACAATTTGGATAACCTAAGATCCCAATCTAGCAATCCTCTTTAACCATAATCAAAATATGAAACACTAAGAGAACCGTATGCTCAACTATTCTCTTGCATAACTATCTTTTTTTTCTAGCTCAGTTAACCTAAAATCCTGAATCTCAACAATTTGTTTCAACTAAAACTCTCCTAAGGTGTTTTTAATTATTTTGATTGATAAAATTAAAAATTACGATTCTTGATAGTAGGCTTTTCTCTTGTTCTTCTTGATGATAGGGTTTAAACTTTTTTCTTTCTTTAAGAATTTCCTAATAGTAGGATTCTTCTTACTTTTCTTCTTGATTGCAGGGTTTGAAACTAGGATTCCTAATGATAGGGTTCTTCCTTTTAATTTTTCTTGATGATAGAGCTTGATCAAGTTCCCCTTGAACTTTCCTGGTGATTAATGATTGCAGGGTTGACATCTTGTCTTTATGATAACAGAATTTATCAAGATTTCCTGATGACAAGGTTGAAAACTTGTTGTTTTCTGATTGCAGGGCTTACTTAATACTTCCCGATCATAGGGTTTGAAAACTTGATACTTCCTGATTTCTGGGTTACCCTAAAGACTCTTCCTAATGACAGGGTTGATCTTCTTATTTTCTTGAGAATTTTCTATTGGTAGGTTTTATCTCATCTTCTTCTCGTTCCAGGGTCAAAACTATGATTCTTTACTATCATTAACTCAATGATTCCTTCTTTGTCCACTCAGATTCATCAAAATCTTGTTGGATTTTATTAAGGATTTCTCATGTAAAATTCAAAAACATTTATGCAATGCTTTAGGGTTAGATGACATGCATGCATTCTTACCTAGTTTGGAATATAAGCCCCCCTCTTTGATGCTCCATCATCATAGGGTTTCTTTGTTTGTTATCCAAAGCCTTCTTTATTTTTCTGATTCACCGGCTCATTCGAGTAACTTGTATGCCAGCCCTCCACTCAAATGTAAGAGCAATGCCCATCCTGGACTATTTGCGATGATATTGCTTTCATTGTTCGTCAAGCTTGACCATGCCCCAAGTGTGATGTTGCTTGATTCATCATGAAAGAGCTTAATAAATCATTTATTTCCTATATTCTCTCAAGAACTGTTCTTTGATTAGTTTTGTGCATCCGGCTCATTAGTTTTGATTGAATGGGTAATTTTTTTTGATAATTTGTAAAGAATTCTATCAAAATTTTGACAAAGTTTCCTTTGTATATAGAATATCCCAAGTTATAAACTACTTTCAATTTACCCATTAAATCCATCACAACAAGGTCCCACAGTTCCGAACTTTAATTCCATCATCAATACTCGACAGCTCAAAAATCCATCCACATAATTTATATATATATACCATACGAACAAAATCAATATAAACGTAACCCACATATCATACAATAAAGTATAAAAGGAAAAGGGATACTAATATGTAATGAGAGAATTAAAAATATAACATAAGTATTATAAAAAATTTCAAAAGGATTAATTACAAGATAATTGAGTTCCGATTCATACATTATATCAGAGTTTACATAACTAACACACTACATGCTGAGCTAAGATTTTTATATACATCAAAATTTACACAAAAAGCATACTGTATAATCTAGCTAATATTATTACGCTTGAGCTAAATTTTTACATAAGCTTAGCAAAGCAGAGTCCTAAAAACTAATAAGCTCCCTGGGTATTAGATGAACCTGTTACAAAAACGACTTAATAAGTATACAATTGTATTGACAACAGAAATAAAAATGATCATATAATGAATATAAATAAAGCATAAGTTTTCTATTAGTTTCCTAGGAATTCTAATAATCAACTTATAAATTTCTTGAGAATCATTTAAAAATCAATTAGACATCATTTACGTATTCTTAATTGAATACTCTTATTTTCTTACATGAGCCTAGTAACTTTGTTTAATTGGTTTTATTAAATCTTTTTTTTTAAATCAAATGTAAGAAATATAAGATCAAAAATAAACATCGCTGGAAACCAACAAGTCCACTGTACAGGCATATACAATAATAGGGAATAGATTCCATGGAAACTAAGGGAACAAACTCCTAGAAACAGACCCTAAACCTAGCTAGCAGGTAGGAAACAACAAAGCAAAACACAACCTACAACAGAAAACAAGAACAAAAGGGGAACAGGCTCCCAAAATGCTAAGGGAATAGGCTCTCACAGCCAAAGCAGAACCGAAGACAAAAATAGAGCAGCAGAACCCAAGAGCAGCCAGCAACATACTAGCAGCAATCCAAGGCAGCAACTTGCGAATAGAGAAGACATTATAAAAACAGGAAACAAACTCCCTGAAGACATAAAGCACAGCATAAACAACCTAAACCATAGCAAAGCATAGTCTGCAACAAGAAACCCCAAAATGCCATCATGGGCAAACACCAGGAAACTTCCCAAAAAGCTCCAACAACCACCAGGCAAGCTAGAGAAGAACACAACCAATATACCATCAAAACCCACAGAAGCTCCAAGACTAGAACAAGAAACCAGAATCTAATGCAAGCCAAATATCCAAGCTCATCAACACAGAACCACAACATAGAAACAGAACACAAATTAATCGCAGGCAGTACCAGCAAAAACTACCTTCAAGCGAGATTTCCTTCGACTCTTACCCGATGGGATACCATGACCAAGAACAGGAGGCAAGCCTTTGCTTCACGTCATATAAGTGAACTTAGTAATAGGAGAGATCTCAGGTTTGCCATTTCCAGTTGTGTCAGACCTAGAAGAATCATCAGAGAGTGTGATAACATTACCACCCGAAGCATGGTATGTTGCAAGCTGAGGAGAAAGCTCCCCGCAATTAGTGTCACATTTCTCAGAAACCTCCCTATTAAGGATAGTGTGCCCTGCAGCAGCTGGATCAAAGGGACCAATAGCATTATAGTCATGTTGAGTTGAGACATCATGCTGAGGAGAGAGCTTGGGATTTTTTCCCTCCTGGATAGCTTCTCGACTCCCAGATACCACCCTTACAGGATTGAGGCAACAGTCCCCTGTGGCCTGACCAATATCATCAGCAGAAGAACTAGGGTCAGATGCTCGCTTTATCGTCCTAGAAGCAGAAGTATCCTCAACACCTAAATGAAGCTTCTAACATACATTGCTGGTATGACCAGGAACACAACAAACGGAGCAGAATCGAGGCTTGTATTCATAGATGACCCTTTGCTTAATAATAATGTAATCTGGCATAGAGAGGCTGATTGAACGAGGCAAGTCGTTAGACAGATTCACTTCAATCATGACTCGAGCAAAGGACACCTGAGACATGGAGAGAGTGAGGTCATCACATCTAATAGGTTTGCAAATAACACTGCTGATTTTTGACAGGCACGCCATAGTCCAACCTGGACATTTCAGGAAATTATACTTATCAATTTTCTCAAGTCATCCAAACACGGATACCCGTTACGAATCGAGCCTTATCGATCATTCCCAAGCGTCCCAATGTGGACATCATTAACCGAAACTAATCTTGTAATTCATTTCTCGGCAATCCTATCACGGATGCCATTAGCCGAAACTAATCTTGAAATTCATTTCCCGACAATCTTATCATGGATGCCATTAGTCGAAGCTAATCTTGTAATTCATTTCCCGGCAAACCTATCACTTATGTCATTAGCCGAAGCTAATCTTGTTAACACGTTAAACTTTATTTTTATTAACCATAACATTATTGTAATTGCATTCATTAGGAAGAATTTAAATTGCATAAGTGTAAAGGAGAGTGAAAACCACGCACTTGCTCCGCCTATCTCGTGACTTCGTCTAACAGTAGATCCAATTCTGATCGCTCCTCTTGAATCACAAAGAAGTCTTTGGTTATGATTCCTTCAAGCAAATGTTATAGGCAATTCATATTCATTCATTATACATATGATACTTTCTATGCTTGTTTTGTTACTCATCATAACGTACATATACATTTCAAGTGTATTTTAGAGTTAGCATATCAACGTTCAAGTGTTCGCACGACTCAGTTTTGCATAAACAAGATTTCAGTATTTATGACTCAGGTTTGCATCAACAAAATTTCAACGTCTATTTCCATCTAGACCCTTTTATATGTTTCTTTTAAATGTGGACATATACATCTCTCATGATTTGGAAGAATTAATTTCAACATGAATCATTAGCATGCCCAAAATAACTCGTCTTTTACACATGTAAATTTGTCCATCAATTTACAACATGACCAATCTGCAGCTTTTGGACTCTAAATGGAATTCTAGAGCTTCACTTCAGGTGGGGACAAACCTAGTGAAATTTAACATCCTTAAGTACAACTTTCATGTATAAGGTTGCCCAAAATTCTGTTATTCATCTATTCTAAAATTAGTTAGAAGTCAGGTAGTGAAATCTATCATGTTACAAACAGCTTGTCCACTCAATGGTATTTTGCCTATATCTGAAGTTCTATAACTCCAATTGAGGCAAGGATAATGCCAAATGTTAGTTAGCTCATTCATCTTCAACTTTTATATGAAAAGTTACGGAAATTTCTATCATCTTCTATATCTAACAATAGTTTTAATTCTGATAACTAAAGTGTCCTGTTACGAACAACTTGACCTCTTAATGGTATTTTGCCTATAACTAGAGTCTTATAACTCTAATTGAGGCAAGACCAATTCCACATGTTAGCTAACTCATTTCTCTACAACTTTTATATGAAAAGTTACAGCAATGTCTATCATCTTCTATGTCTAACAATAGTTTTAATTCTGATAACTAAACTGTCTTGTTACGAACAGCTTGACCTCTTAATGGTATTGTGCCCATATCTAGAGTTCTATAACTCCAATTGAGGCAAGATTAGTGCCACATGTGAGATAACTCATTTCTCTAAGACTTTTATATGAAAAGTTACAACAATGTTGACACGACCAAAGAGTTGATGTCTTATCCCAAGTGCAGGAGGGTCGAAGTAATGAATAACTCGGTAAGACCGGGATCGAACCACAGGGAGGTTAACTATATAAATTATAAATAATAATGATGATGATGATGATGATGATGAGTTAATAACTATATAAATTATAAATAATAATAATAATAATGATGATGATGATGAGTTAAAGAGGACATTGAGATGTAAGATTAATGTGAAGATTAAACAATGATTAAAACAGTTGTCAAGGTTAGAGGATCCACTAATAGTATTTCAAATAAGTATAATATAAACTTTTTTTATTACTCAATTGGAAACCACACACAAAGTAGGTTCAAATCAGATTATAAATTGTTAACATGGTTACATTAGTTATCTTATTTGAATAATGTTAATACTTGTAAATGTTGTCAGGTATTCATGATGTTAATTTATGTTAACAACAAATCAAGTTCTTTTTTTTTTTTTTATCAAATGTAAGAATTATATAGATCAAAAAGTTGCAAGACAAGCTTGCGGAACAAGCTGGAAGCCAGCAGTACATATGGACAGAGATATCCAGTCAAAGGAAAAACACAACAAGCCTGTGGGAATAGTCTCCCACCAAGCACTAGAGAAAAACAACCTAAACAAACAAACCTTCGGTTATAACCGAAGGGAACAAAAGCAATTAGAATACAATTACACGAGCTAACATAACAGCCAGCCACCTTCAGCAAGAGCTCATAATCGTCCAAGGGAAGGGGGCCCCATCAGCAAATGAATCACGCAAAAGCAAAATGCATGAGCCATGCAATAGCGTAACGGCAATTCACAAGGCGAAAAAGGGCCCTTTCTGCAAGAGCAAAACAACACCACACATCACCCAGACAACATATTCCGCATGATTCTTCGGGGGACTAGACCCCTGATGTTCAGCGAAAGATGATTAACTATTTGCAATGGAAGGGGAAGTCCTTCCACGGTGACCCGAATGGTTCTGATTTCGGTTTCGAACCCGACTCTTGACCGACACCGCCACAGTAGGAGGAGACACAGGTTTGTCAGCCATGTTCCCATCATCAGTAGTAATAGCCAAAGGGCTTGGTGGAGAGGAATTGTGTCCTTCACCTACCTAGGCGGGCAAAACTAATGGTTCAGTAGAAGAAGGAGAAGAATCCCAAGGTTATTCAGCACATGAGTTTGCCACCAATGGAGGAGCACCAGAGGAGGGTCGAACTGGACCTGGGCAAACAGGGGAAACAGACCCTAGCTCAGATACTGCTACTGCCTTCCCCTTTTCATGCTTACTGGATTTGCGTCGAGAGACCACTGTAACCCAGTCATTAGTAGCTACAAGATCAACTGGAGACCCGACAACCCCTTGAGAAGCTGGTATGTCCTGGGCTTGGGACTGGTCTGCAAGATCAAGTTCCTTTCATAACACAGGTGTCGGTTATACCATACAATTGGTTATGAAAGGATCAAGTGTTTGTTGTACCAAAGGTTATACAACATAAATCTAGATTAATCATTTAATAAGCAAAGTATTAAGAGTGAATAAGATAACAAATACAAAACATGTTAGTATCAAACATTAAAATCCAGGTTGAATTTATACTATACGTATTTTTACACCATTAGTATAACCTTTTCACTTTGACATAATAAACTTAACTAAACATAATGAAGAAGAGAAACATAAATAAACAACATAAGAACATAAGTATAGTAAAGGAAATGAAAAGCATAAACAAAAGATTAAGAAAAATATAACATGAAATAAAACTTAAACATTATAAAAATATAAAGAAAGAAATAAAGAGCATGATCTTGATCTGAAAACCAAGATGCCTCAATGCATGGCAAATGCCTCCTTTTATAGGCCAAAATTTGGAACTATTGATTTGATGACTAATTGTTGAGTGGGTGGCCACATCTTGACTTGGTGACAATTCTTATCTTCTTGTCTAAACAAAATGTCATTGCTAACGTCAGAATTTGAACAGATAGTCTTCATGAAAGTTCTAGGAAATTGTCTCAGCTTTCCAACAAAAAATGAATCGGTGCATTTGGACTTCTAGAACTCGAGATATGGGCTGAACACTGAATAGTGTCTGGGCTGCAGGACAGATTTTGACATCTCCGTTATTGCTATAATTTGAACTTGAAAACGAGCTTTTTGAATCTTGAACTCGATGAAAGTTTTAGGCCTATGTCTTAGCTTTCCATCCATATGGACTAGACCTAAATCCAAGTTCTACAGTTTCAGTTATGATCCAATAACCGAATAGTGTTCCAGTTTGGACTAAACCAACATCTCTTTTCTAAGCTTAGCCCTCTCTTTGTCTTCTCAATTTCAGTAGTTAAACTCATCAATCAATCCTTTGATTTATGTGATAGGCCTGCATTTAAGATGAACATTTACCATAAATTAAACGTATCTTATATTATTAGACATGTTATTATAAAACATGCTCCAGTTAAGGAGTTATTAATACTTCAAGTGCAAAATGATGATATAAAACCTTGATAAAAATACACTTTTAAGTACTAATCAAATGTCTATCATCTTCTATGTCTTACAATAGTTTTAATTCTAATAACCTAACTGTCCTGTTACAAACAACTTGACCTCTTAATGGTATATTGCCCATACCTAGAGTTCTATAACTCCAATTGAGGCAAGACCAATGCCACATGTGAGCTAACTCATTCCTCTATAACTTTTATATGAAAAGTTACAACAATTTCTATCATCTTTTATGTCAAAGTTTTGTTGGAATTTCCATTACCAAACTATCCAGACTTGAATTCATGGATTTAGACATTAATCAAACATTTCCTATGCATCTTTTTAACATCTTAGGATTCCATTATGTATAAAATCTATTAGGAACTAGCAATTAAAGTTCATTTCTCATAAAGACATCAAATCTTTCTTCTTCTTCTTTTTTATTTTTATTTTCATGATAACATGACTCAAACAACTTCAAGCACCAACATAAAGTGTATAAGTGCAAATCAAGAAATATAAAAAGAAGTTAAAAAAGTTTTCACTTGCTACACATTTCATCAATCCTTATCATTGAACATAGAACATCATTATAATACCATAGAAAACTCTCGCTCCCCTCATATTTTTTTTCTTTTGGCTAAATGGTGGGGGTTTCCTACAACTCCCACCTTCATCAATCCTATTTAAAAAAATATGTGTTCCTTGACTATTTATGCTCTAGAGTATGTATTTGCATTAATTTTTCATTTACCTAATTTAATTCAAGAACCCTAAATCACTTCATTTGGGCTTTTCTTCTCATACAACCTCACACCTCAAATAACAAGTTTCAAGGGTAAAAGGTTACTCTTACCTCACAAATTAAGAAGAAATTTGAGGGAGTACTTGGGTGATTTTCTCCTCCTTCCTTCTGGTTTTTCTTCTTCTCTTTTTTTTTTTTTGTTTTAGTCGGTTCTCTCTCCCTTTCTCTACTTCAAATTCTTGATTTTTCACCTTACAATTATTATTCTTTCACTCAAGCACTTTATAAGGGAGACATGCAAAGGATTTCTTGTTTGAAAATTGAAATGGGGGAGGGGCTGTTCTCTATAGTTTCAGCCAGCTTTATGGAGAAGAAAAGTCTCCATCTTACTCTTTGACATGTATTTATACCCCTTCCTAATTGGGACTAGGCTTTGTTTGGCTATTGTCCTATTAATTCCTAGTATTTCTTCCTCTACAACTTTTATACGCTTAAATCCTCTATCTTGTAATTTTTCATTTCCACACTTTAATAGTTAGATTGACTTTGTAATTTTTTTTTTACTTATTTTGATCTTCATAAATATTGATTTTTTTTTGTTTTTTTAATAAATTTCAACTTGGGGTTTACATTCTCCCCTCCTAATGAGAAATTTCTTCCTCGAAATTCGAGTAATATACCTCAATTTATAAATAAGTCGGGATATTTTTGCTTAATCTCTAAATCTTTTTCCCACAAAACTCTGACGATGAGAATTTTCTTATTGCGAAGTTCTTTCTTGCCATAGTCAAGAATTTTTATTAGTTTCACCTCAAATGTTAGATCTTCTTTAACCTCTACTGGAACTTGAGGTAACACTCATGAAGGGTCAATGTCGACTTTTTATAGCAAGGAAACATGAAAATACATTATGAATCTTGGCCAACTCTAAGGCAAGTTTATTTCATATGCTACGAGTCTGATGCGTCTT
This sequence comes from Populus simonii, assembly GCA_007827005.2. Taxonomy (NCBI): domain Eukaryota; kingdom Viridiplantae; phylum Streptophyta; class Magnoliopsida; order Malpighiales; family Salicaceae; genus Populus; species Populus simonii. The sequence goes on along the minus strand of CM017471.2, from coordinate 1,176,531 downwards.
AGGATTTCAAATGGTCCAATATACCTCGGAGTTAACTTTCCTTTCATCCCAAATCTTAACATATGCTTCCACAGAGCTACCTTCAAAAATACTTTATCCCTAAGGCTAAACTCAAGGGGTCTCCTTCAAATGTCTGCACATTTCTTTTGTCTATCTTAGCATTCATTCGATCCTTAATGATCCTCACTTTTTTAGTGGTAACTTGCACCAACTCTGCCCCATACAACTTTTTGTCCCTGACTTCTTCCCAACACAAGGGTGTCCTACACTTTCTACCATAAAGAGCTTCAAATGTGGCCTTTCCAATTGTTGTCTGATAACTGTTATTGTATGTGAATTCTACTAGCAATAGGTGCTCCTCCCAGTTTCCACCAAATTTCAAAGCACATGCTCTTAGTAAATCCTCTAGGATTTGAATAACTCTTTCAGATTGGGCATCAGTCTGCGGATGGAAGGCAATACTGATATTCAAATTTGTTCCCAAGGCATGTTGTATGTTTGGCCAGAGACGTGAAGTAAACCTTGGTTCTCAGTCTAAAACAACTGATACTAGGACTCCATGAAGCCTCACGATTTCATTCACATAAATCTTGGTCAACTTGTCAATTGGATCCGTCATTTTTACTGGTAGGAAAAGGGCAGACCTAGTTAGTCAATCCACAATGACTTAGATTGCATCATTTCCTCTCTTCCCCCTGTGTAGTTTCGACACAAAGTCCATTATGATCATCTCCCACTTCCACTCAGGGTTTGGTAATGGTTGTAACAACCCTGCCGGCTTTCGGTACTCCACTTTTACTTATTAGCAAATACTATATTTTTCCACAAAATCAACCACTTCTTTTCTCATATTTAACCACCAGTAGTATTGTTTCAGATCCTGGTACATCTTTGTGCTACCCGGATGTACTGTGAGTTTCGACTTGTGAGCCTTTTGTAATAGCTTTCGTTTAAGGGCTTTGTTGTCAGGCATATATATGTGTCGCCACAACATTATCATCCCATCATCTCCCACTTGGAAAGGAGTTTCACTTCTCGATTCCAACTTATTTCTTACCTTTGACGCTTCATTATCAATTTGTTGTGCCTCTAATATTTGTTCCCGATACCCTGACTTCACTCTTAGTTGGGCCACTAAGGATCCTTCCGGATTCACATTTAGTATTGCCCCCAATCTCTTCAACTCAATTAAGGTTTTCTTATCCTAGGTCGTTGGCTCATCCATAATTGCCTTGCTTTTACGGCTGAGGGCATTCGCAACTACATTCACTTTTCCCGGATGATAATTTATAATACAGTCGTAATATTTAATTAGTTCTATCCATCTTTGTTGTCGCATGTTCAACTCTATATGTGACATCAAATACTTCAGACTCTTGTGATCTGTAAGGATTTGCACCCGGGATCCATATAAGTAGTGTCTCCACACTCGGAAGGCGAAAACCACAGCTGCCAATTCTAGGTCATGAACTGGGTAATTGAATTTGTGAGTCTTTAGTTGTCTTGATGCATAGGCAACCACTCTTCCATGCAGCATTAAGACGCAACCCAATCCTTTCCTTAAGGCATCACTGTAAAGCACAAAGCCTTCTGTTTTGGATGGAAGGGTTAGTACGAGGATAGTAGTAAGCCTTCTCTTCAATTCTTGAAAACTTTCTTCGCACTTCTTTGACCACTCCCATCTTATATTCTTCCTAGTGAGTCGTGTCAATGGAGTTGCTATTGTTGAAAACCCTTCAATAAACCTTCTATAATATCCTGCCAATCCAAGAAAACTATGGATTTCAGTTACCATAGTAGGCCTTTTCCATCTCAGAATTGTTGTCCATAAAAATGCCTTTCGAAGATACTACATGCCCTAAAAAGGTTACTTCTTTCAACTAGAAGTCACATTTTTTCAACTTGGCATACAACTCGCGACTCCTTATAGTCTATAATGTCTATCTCAGGTGCTGTTCATACTCCTTATAGGATTTAGAGTAAACCAAAATGTTATCAATGAATATGACAACAAACTTATCATATTACGATTGGAATACTCGGTTTATTAAATCCATAAAAAGTATTGGAGCATTAGTTAATCTGAATGGTAGCACCAAGAACTCAAAGTGTCTGTAGCGAGTTCTGAAGGCAGTTTTCGACACATCTTGCCCTTTGATTCGCATATGGTAGTATTCTGATCTTAAATCAATCTTTGAGAACACTTTAGTACCCTTCAACTGATCGAATAAATCATCTATCCATTGAAGCAGATATCTGTTCTTTACCGTCACTTTATTCAGCTGGCGGTACTCTATGCAAAGCCTTAACATTCCATCTTTCTTCTTCACAAATAATACAGGTGCCCATCAAGGTGAGTTGCTTGGTCGTATGAACCCTTTGTCTAAGAGCTCCTGCAATTGAATTTTTAACTCATCCAATTCCTTAGGGGCCATTCTATACGGCTGTTGGGCTATAGGAGACACCCAAGTAATATGTTGATGGGGACTTCAACTTCTCTTTTTAGGGGTAGTCCCGGTAGTTCTTCCGGAAATACATCCGGAAATTCCCTCAATTGAAACGTCAAACAGTCCTATTTTACCATTTTCTGAATTTATCATATAGGCAAGGTATGTTGTACAACCTTTCTTTAGTTTTTTCCTCATAGCTATAACTGAGATTATGTTTGTAAGGTTGAAAATTCTCTCCCCTTTTAAGACCATTGTTTCACCCTTCGCCCCTTAGAAGGTTACTGTTTTGTAAAATAGTCTAAATGAGCCTTATTTTTACCCAACCAATTCATGCCTAGGATTATATCAAAATCACTTAATTATAGGGGTATTAAATCTACTTCTAGTTCAAACCCATTAATGTTAATTCTCACCCTTTCAAATACAACATTTGTTTCCACAGTTTCACCCAAAGGTGTCCCAATAATAAATCCTTTTCTACCATTTTTGTTCCCTTATTCAGTTTGGCTACATTTTTATTAGCTATAAAGGAGTCGGTAGAACCAGAATCAAACAAAACATGCATTTGATAGGTATTCATTTGCAGCATACCTGTCACCACATCTGATGCTGCTCTGACGTACTCCTGGGTTGTATGGAAAATTCTTCCCTGAACCTTGTCATTTTGCATTCTAGGTCGTCCATTATTAGAGTTGACTCCTGACTGAGTCGACTTTCCTGGTCTGTTTACCATGATAGACTGCTGGTGACTTTGACTTTGCTACCTTTGATTCTTAGGTTGTTTAGTATTTAACCGGGGGCATTCTCTTTTAAAGTGACCCTTCTTACCACAATGATAACATCCTCTTCCCAAGTACTACTAAGCTCTCTACCTATGACCTTCTCCTCGGCATGTATAGCATCGTTCAGGAGAAACCAAGCAATTCCCAGGGTATCTTTGTTCACATTATGCATAAAAAGGGAAGACAATGTCTTTCAAATAGTTAGACCCCCTGTAGCAATAGTCCTGGAGTGGGCCTGACCACCTCCTAACTTCTCACTGATATTCTGTCAAGAACTAGCTGATGTCCCCTCTTTTTTCTTGAATTGAAAGAACTCTCCGCCTTTACCCTTCTTTGGAAGTGGTGGCTTGCCTGAAAATTCCATATCCTTTCGTTTTCATGCACCTCCATGACTCTATTGGCCTTCTTCCATACAAGCCTCTAATGTATGTGCTGCTTCAATCAGTTCTATTACTGTCTTAAATTGTAAAGCAATTAACCCTGCTTCAATTCTTGTCCAAAGCCATCCCTCAACTTTTTAATCATGTGTTGTTCTGATGGGACATAATGTGGTGTGAATAGTGAGAGGTCATGGAATCACCTCTCGTACTCGAGTACTAACATCCCCTCCTATTTCAAGGCTAGGAATTCATGTTCCTTCATCTTTCGATGATATTTGGAGTAATCTTGATTCTCAAACTTTGTCTTGAAATCATCCCAGGATAGGGTTTTTGTAGCCCTCCTCAACTAAATTGTCTCCCACCAAGTCATAACGTTGTCTGACAGTAGTTGTGTAGCACAATCTACCTGCAGATCATTTGGTATCTTAATTTGAATCATCGTTTTCTCTACCTTTCTAATCCACCTTCCCGCCAATTCATCATCCTGTTCACCTAAGTAGGGTTCATAACCCATTTCTCTCATAATTTTCACCAATCGAACTAGATATACCACATTATTAGTAGTTGTAGCTGTAGCTGCTTCTGAAATGGTTTGAGCGATGGGTACAGGTGGGGGTGTTGGCATGGGAGTGGCAGCACTAGTCATACCTTCCATTTCTTCTTTGACTAGCTGGACCAGGAGCATCGGATCAACATAAGAAACAGATGGCCTTGTAGGTGTAGTTTAAGGAGGCTCCTTTGCTCATTCCCATAGGCTGACACGGTCGGCTGTACATCCCCAGTTTGTTTTGGTGCTTGTCTGACTTGAGGCCCCGTCGATTCTTCATGCCCTGCTTAAGTCAATATTGCTGGTGCAGGTGAAGTATTATCTTCCAAAGGGCTCTCTTCTCGCCCCTCATAAAAGTCTATATCTCAGTTCCCCCTCCCTATAGAGGATATATCTGTTCTAATCTCTTGGCGAGTACGTACCATCCTACAATAGATTAATAAACATCATTATCCCTTTTTTTGAATTCTTCCAAAAATCCATACCAGGGCTCTGATGCCAACTATAATAGTCCCGGCTATTTGTTTCTATCAACGCTAAAAGATCCCAATCCCAACATATACTCTTAATTTCAGGGTATTTTTTTATTATTTGAAAAAAATTCTACCGAAATTTTGGCAGAGTTTCCTTTGGTGTTTGTAGAGGTGGGACTATAAGTTCTTAATGATCTTCATATCTTTCCTCCTCTTCATCAAGAATCAGTAAGAACTCATATTTCTCACCATCATTTACTTCTCAATCCCATGCCCCTTCTTTATTGAACTCAACATCTCTACTAATCACCATTTTTCCTTCATTAGGGTTGTAAAGCTTGTATCTTTTGGACTTTTGGTCATAACCCACAAAGATCATCCTTTTGCTTTTGTCATCTAGCTTGATCCTTACTTGATCATCTACATGCACATAATCAATGCTCCCAAAAACTTTCAAGTGAGAGACACTTGGTTTTCTTCTACTCCATGCTTCTTGTGGAGTCCTGCCATTTAAGCTTTCAGTATGACATCAATTTCACAAGTAGATAGCACAATTTATAGCTTCAACCCAAAACTCTTTAGACATCTTCTTAGTTTTGAGTATGTTTTTGGCCATGTCGAGGATGCTTTTATTCTTTTTCTCTGTCATGCCATTTTGTTATGGGGATCTAAACACCATTAAGAGTCTCTTTATACCATGATCTTCACAAAACTAATTAAAATCATTAAATCAAAATTCACCCCTCCTATCTGTCCTAAGTAATTTTATAGAATAACTACTATCTTTTTCAACTAATGCCTTAAACTTCTTAAAACAACTAAACACGTTAGTCTTTTATTTTAAGAAGTATACCTAAGTCTTTCTATTATAATCATCAATAAAAAGTAGACTCCTTCGAAAAACTCCTGGTTTGCATTTTTATCAAACGAACATGGTTTGATAGGACCAAAAATATCAGCATGTATTTCTTGTAGGGGTTGGTTTGCTCTTGATTTAGACTCATTCAAAAAACTCCTGCAAAATTGCTTGCCCACTAAACATCCTTCACACAACTGATTTGGATGTATAATGGATGATAGACCCTTTAACATCTCCTTTCGTACCATCATCTTCAAGCTATTAAAGTTTACATACCCAAGTCTCATATGCCAAAGTCAAGTTTCATCTTTCACACATGCATTTAAGCACATCTGTCTCTATGTTTAGTAAGAACATTCTATTCTTTGTTATGGCTACCTTTGCAATCATATCTTTTTTAGTGTCAAGTAATGTAAAAGTACAATCTTTCATCTTAATCTCATACCCCTTCTCCAATAATTATCCTAAGCTCAATATATTGTTTTTCACTATTAGTATATAATAGACATCACCAATAAATTGATTATTCCATCTTTCAATTTAATCAAAATCATACAATTTTCTTTAATGGAAACCTTTGAATGATCTGTAAATATGACATTACCTCTAATTGCTTCATCAAGCTCCATGAACTTATCTTTGTCTCCACACATATGGTTATTGGCTGCATTGTCTAGGTACCACACCACAAGTTCTCTTTGTCTTGCATTCTGTTATTAAGCACTAGTAGTAGATTGGCTTCCTTCTCTTCTTCTATCATAAGATTTGCATTTCTTCAACCCTTTTGGTTGGACTCCAGCAATCCCTAGCATAATGACCTGTCTTTTGACAATTATACCATTTAACTTTTGATTTGAAAAACCTACTGTCAAATTTGGATCTCAGATTGCTACTGCCAGTTGAACTAGTTGATCAGTTCCTTTCATTCGGTCAATCGTTTGATTTGTTGAGGCAACCTCGATCTCCTCTTCCAAATCTTCCTCTTCCTCAAGAATATCTAGAACCATCTTGCTTTGAAAAAAGTGCTTGTACACCCACATCCTCTTGAATCTCGTTGACTATTTTCTCATGGGCTTGTAATTTTCCCATGAGACCTTGTATTGAAAAAAAATCTATATTTTGAGACTCTTCTATCACGACCACTACATGATGGAACTTTTTTTGTAGCAGCGTGGGATCTTCTCTACCACATGTGTCTCTTCCATCTTTTCCCCATATCTTTTCATTTGATTGAGTATCGCCGATACTCTTGCAAAGTATTTTGAAATATTCTCTGATTCAAGCATATGTAACTTTTCAAAATCACCACATAGTTTTTGTAGATGTACCTTTCTTACATTGTTAGCTCATTGGTTTGATTCTTGCAAAACTTCCCATGCTTATTTGGTGGTGGTTGCGTTGGCCACTATCTTAAAAGTGGCATCATCCAGACATTGGTGGATGATTGTTAATGCTTGTTGATCCTTTCTTCGTGCCTGCACGGCCTCCTTTTGGGCTAAAATCAATGTTGCTCCATTTATAGGCTCCTCAAAGCCTTTTTCTACCATCTCTCATACATCTTGAAAACCTAACCAAGTTTTTACTCGAATATATCAAGTTTCATAGTTGTTATTTGTTAACCTAGGACATTGAGGTGGAAAGTTTGAATTGACCATATTAAATAATCAAACCTAAGCTCTGATACCAGTTATTGGAAAAGAAGGATATGGTGTAGTAGCTAATTTATAAGAACAAACATAAGAACAAAGCTAAAGAACAAGAAGAAGAATGAGAGGAATAATGTTTTTTATTAAGAGTTTTCTAAAAAAAATACACCTTTTTAGCTCTTCTCTATATCTCTCTATAATTGTTTATTATGCTTCTAATTACAAGTTTATTTATAGGCCTCAAGTCCTAGATAATCAAGGAAGTAAACTAACCAAAGAAAATCCTAATCTAATAAGAAATCTAACATTCTAATTAAACAAAGGTTCTAATAAACTAGTCTATTACAAATCCTTCTTAATCAAGGATTCTTATATTAACTAGGATTCCTCCTTTAGATAATATTAAAATTCTTACAAGCTTTAAATCATATTAGCCTAAATTCTAGTTGATATTGAACTTCAACAAAATTGTTAAGAAGTGATTTCTCAACTTATGATAAAAAAATCCCAAATAAACATTTCTGTAAGATCCAAGCACTTGAAAGATAACTACCATGTGTATTTTAATTGAAACATCATGCAAACATGTAATTAACTTTTCACTTTTAAAACAAAATTGATATAACATTGAAATGCCCTGATGGAAAACTAGCAAACAAAAATAGAGCAAATAAAAAAGAAATAGAAAATGGGAAAAGAAAAATTCCTGGAAGTTCTTGTGAAGCTATTGTTCCAGGATCCTAGCAATGTCTAAACTCTGAATCAACCAAGGATGAAGAAGGGTTGAGAAGAACAGTAAAACACTTTATAAAGAAGATGAGATTTGAGAACGAAAAAGAAGACTAAAGTTTTACTATGAAACACAAGTATTATATTTTCAATGAAAATGTAAAACCAATATTAAAATCATGAGTTTACTAATCTTATCGAGTTAGAATGATTTTAGCTTGCTTTTATCAATTTTTGAGTTTTTAAAGCGATTTTGCACAATAAGTATCTTGACTCATAAAATTATATGATATTATGAGTCAACTTGTGATTTTAACAACCTTAAAGTGCATCAATAGATTAGAAGTTGTAGTAACTCGATGTGAAGTATTTTTATGGTGATTTTGACCTTTTCTTTTAATGTAAGCTACACCTTAGTCAAATTTCTAGGATTAATGTAATTTTTTTTTTAAGTTTTAACCCTTCTATAAATTAAGTGGTGACTCTATTGCAAGTTAGACTTTTTGCATTCGTTTAAAATTCATGTAAGACAAGATCTATTTGTGTTCCACTTCTAATTTTCTCCTATTAGTGGTTGCTCGTCAATCTACTTTGAACACAATTAAAAAACAAAACACAAGAAATACAATAAGTACAAGCAACACATAATTTTGTAAAATAAAGTCATCACACAAAAACTCTAATTTAAAATTTTATTATCGAATATTTTCTCTTTTTATCTCTCTCAAAGGTTTACAAATCCTTAAATTAACTTAAAAAACTGACATAAACCGACTAGAAAATACTTAAGTAAAGGAAAAGCAATAAAACTCCTCCACAAATTAGGAAATTAAAAAATATAGGGAAAATAGTAAAAGTGACCTAAATAACACCTTTTAGGCCTAAGTTAGAGGTCTTTTGGACTTCATTTGGTTACAATGAATAGATCCCTCTATATAATTGAGCTTATAGAATCTCATGAGAAAATTTAAACACCGTTTAATAATCGAATCAAAAGTTATGAATTTTTTTATTAGGCCGAGATCACTTTCCATAACTCAGATCTCTTCTATGACTTAACTTTATCTAATCGGCCTATAAATATTTCTATAAAGCTGACTAATCAGAACCATCAGCATCATAATTCCACAGAATTGCTGAATTATGCCACATCTTGATACCAGCCGAACACTGCAGCAAGTCATTGCCAGTGTAGCAGAAGTGTTCATCCAAACTTCTTGCCCATTATGCCACTCTATGGAACATCAATGAACGAACACCATACCAGTCCACTAACCACTGTAAACAAGTTTATGGCGAACCAACCAGATAGACCAAAGAATGCTGTAAAGAATGAGGAATCACATCTTCCTTTGCATAGTGCTATGTGCTTAGTAGTTCCAATTAGTGAACAAGTCATAAACTGATCGCGGAACAACCCGCTCACATTCCCACCAGCTATAAATCCAGCACCAAAGCTTCCAGACTTTCAGACAGTGAAGAAACAAATGAGCCGCTGTTTCAGTTGAAGAGTGAGAAAAGGGACAAACATTTGTAGCAGCATCAGTAATTCCCTTTCTACATATAGAATCTTTAGTATTTAGCTTATTTAGTACCACCAACCATAAGAACCCCTCTACTTTCTGTGGGGCTAAAACCTTCCACACATAAGATTGGATTGGTGAATTCTCAGCTAGAAACACCAAGTCCAGAACATCACTGCATGATTTAACCGAGTAAGCACCTCTCCTGTCGTGTCTCCATATCAATCTATCTGATCCATCTTCACATAATTCGAAAGAAAGAAGTTAAATCTAATAATTTCATCCCTTGAATCTGCTCCCACTTACGGAACTCCCTTCTCCACTCGAGCTGCCAATTCCAACCAGCGTTGGTCCAAATTCTAGCAGCAGCAACCGCGCAGTTCTTGTTATATACGGCTGAGGATTGGCAACTTTTAAAGCCATATCACCTATCCATGCGTCAGTCCAAAATCTTACTCTGTTACCAAAACCAACTGAAAACCTGATTCAACATCTAATGCTAGTTGATACCACACTAGTGCCCTTACGTGAAGAACAAATGTCCTGCCAATGAGTCGATAGTTTTCCAGTACAATAAGGCAAGCCATTCTTGAACTGATATCGATATTTCTACCGTATGATGTTCCTCCAACAGGTAGAATCATTCCCAGCTAACCTCCAAATCTAATTAAAAAGCAGTTCTCTGTTCTTTCCCTATAAGGAACCATAACCGATCCCACAGCTATGCTTTGGCCTTGCTACCAAATTCCAAGCAACCTTGCATGGAGTTTTTCGCCCACGGAAATTGACGCTCCAAGGAAACATTATCTTAAACATGAACATGGACACAAAATAGATTGGGAGACTAGAGAGGACTGTTTTAATAAGACATTCTTCCTCCAAATGATAGCAATTTCGTCTTCCATGGCAGTAATCTATTCCGTATCTTTAGTATAACTGGCTTCCATGTTGACATATGCTTTGGGTTAGCTCCCAGAGGTAACCCCATGTATTTGAAAGGCAGCGTGTCAACTCTGCTTCTTAAAAATTCAGCCATTTCATCACATAAATCTTCTCTAATGTTGAGACCTATCAACTCTGCTTCTTAAAAATTCAGCCATTTCATCACATAAATCTTCTCTAATGTTGAGACCAATTAGACTTATTGATATTTGTTAAATAACACATTTATTTTATTTTATTTATTAAAGGTAGAATAGTATTTTCAGTTTAACCTATATATAATCTCTTTGTATTTAGGTTAACACAAGCACTTTAGAATAAACAGATTAATGACAATTCCAACCTCCTTTTCTTTTATGTTCGTATTTTTTTGTGTTAATTTGGATTACTTTAACATGGTATCAAAGTGGATTTTATGGAATGAGGTTTAATCTCAAACACAGCTTTCACGGATCTAACTTTTTGTTATTTCATTCATTTTCTGTAATTTTTTCTTTTGGAGTAATCATATAAACTCGAGAAGATATTTATTTGGTTTATGCGATATCTGTTCAGTTTCTGCAATCTGGTATTTTTTCTTTTGCTGCTTTTAGTTTCTGGTTTTCTTTGTTTGTTGATTATGGCTACTGAAAGAGATTATTGGCTTCAGTTTGTGAGTGTGAGTTTGGATAGAAAAAATTATTTGCGTTGGAGTTATGTAATGAGAAATTTCCTTAATGGTAAAAAGATGTGGGGATATGTTAGTGGAACTTATGTGATACCCAAGAACATTAAGGAGGGAGATGTTGCTTTGATAGATAAATGAGAAGCAAACAATGCAAAGATTATTACTTGGATCAACAATTTTGTTGAGCATTCAATAGGTATGCAGTTGATGAAGTATGAGATAACAAAGGAGGTTTGAGATCATCTGCAAAGGTTGTTCACGCAATCAAATTTTGCAAAGCAGTATCAATTAGAGAATGACATATGAACTCTTCATTAGAAGAATATGAGTATTTAGGAGTTTTATTTTGCTATGATAGATTTTTTAGATCAATTGGCTCTTACAGAATCAGCAGAATTAAAAGCATGTGGCATCTATATTGATCGTAAAGAGGAGCAACGATTGGTACAGTTTTTAACAGCACTTTAAAATGATTTTAAAGGACTTAGAGATTCAATTTTGCATCGTTCTCCACTGCCTTCTATTGACTCTGTTGTCAGTGAGCTATTGACTAAAGAAATACATCTTCAATCTTATTCTGAAAAGGGAATCCTATCTGCTTTCAGTCCCTCTGTAATAACAGTATCATCTAAGTCATTCTCTAATCATCAGAATAAGCCTTACATAAGGGTTGCCTTTGACGAGTGCAGTTTCTGTAAGTAGAATGGTCACTGGAAGGCTCAGTGTCCTAAGTTGAAACAGCAGAATCAAGCTTGGAAGCTAGACAATCAGTCACAATCTAATGTTCATATACCATTTCAGGGTTATAAACTACCACACCACAATACTACAATAGTCGCTTCATCAGGCTCTATCACCAATCCCAGTACTTTAGCTGAGCAATTTTAGAAATTTCTTTCCCTGCAGTCACAAGCAATGTCCGCTTCTCTTTTCATAGGTTAATTGCCTCATAGTTCCTCAGGTATGTCACATTCTGAATGGATCTTGGATTCTGGTATTTCACATCATATATCTCCAGATTCTTCATCTTTTTTCTTTGTGTCCCCTTCACCCTCCATTCCTGTTATGACTGTTGATGGCACTCTCATACCCTTAGAAGGTATTGGTTCTGTTGTCACACCTTACTTGTCTCTCCTTAATTTATCTTATTCTGAAACTTATATTGAATCTTGCTTTTATTGGTCAATTATGTGATTTTGGTGATTATTTAGTCATTTTTTCCCCTTCTTTTTGTTATGTACAAGATCTGTAGTCTTAGAAGTTGATTGAGACAGGCCGTAGGGAGAATGGACTATATATTTTGGATGAGTTAAAAGTGTCAGTTGTTGTTGTTGATACTACTACTATTGATTTGTCTTCTTTTTGTTTAAGTCCTTCCTCTTCTAATTTTTATTTATGACATTCTCTTTAGGTCATGTTTCATCTTCTCGCTTGAGATTTTTGGCATCCATAGGAGCTTTAGGAAATTTACAAACTTGTGATATTTCTAATTGTAGTGGATGTAAACTGACGAAATTTTTCACTTTACCTTTTTTAATCAAAGTATTTTTGTTTAATCCTCCCCATTTGACTTGTTCATTATGATGTATGGGGATCTTCTCCTATTGCCATAGAAGGAGAGTCTCGATATTATGTTTCTTTTATTAATGATCATACTCATTATTGTTGGGTTTATTTAATAAAACATCATTCTGAATTCTCTAAGATATATACAACATTTCGAACTCTTGTCGAAACACAACATTTTGCTGTTATCAAATGTTTTAGGTGTGATTTGGGTGGGGAATACACCTCTAATAGATTTTGTCAGTTGCTTGCCTTAGATGGAACCATTCACCAAACTTTATGTACAGACACTCCTAAGCAAAATGGTGTTGCTGAAAGAAAACATAGGCACATGTCGAAACTGCTCATTCTCTCTTGTTGTCTGCTTCTATTCCTAGTGAGTTTTGGGGAGAAGTTGTCCTTACTGCTATAGGTTTGATTAATGCAATTCTATCTTCTCATAGTTTGGGTCTATCTCCTTTTGAAAAGTTATATAGGTATGTCCCTGATTATTCCTCATTAAGAGTTTTTGGTTGTACTTGTTTTGTTCTTCGTCCTCATGTAGAACGCAATAAATTATCCTCTTGATCCACTATTTGTGTCTTTTTGGGTTGTGGTAAAGGTAAAAAAATGGTATCGTTGTTTTGATTCAATAACTCAGAAACTTTATGTGTCTCGTCATGTTGTCTTTATTGAGCATATACCTTTCTTTTCTATTACATCCACTACTCACAGTCTGACTAGACCTGATCTTATTTGTATAAATCACTTTTCTGAGGATTCTGATAGTTTATCATCTCAGGTTCTTAGTACCTCATATACTCCTCCTCATGTTTGACCAATTTGTACTCATCATTCTGCAAGTACTAACACTTTACTCTCTAGCACACTTGAAGCTCTATTCTCATCTATAGCCCCTCAAGCTTCATCTAAGATTGTGTATCCACCTTTATGTCAATCCATACGCATTCATAAGTCCATAAAGCTACCAGATTTTGCTTATTCTTGTTACTCTTTCTCATTTACTTCCTTTTTAGCTTTTATTCATTGTCTTTCTAAGCCCTTTTCCTATAAAGAGGCAATTTTGGATCCTCTTTGGCAGCAAGCTATGGATGAGGAACTTTCTACTTTGTATAAAACAGATACTTGGGATCTAGTTCCTCTATCTCCTAGTAAGAGTGTTGTTGGTTGTCATTGGGTGCATAGGATCAAGACTAATTCTGATGGGTCTATTGAGCGATACAAAACTAGGTTGGTTGCTGACATGATCAAAGAGTTGATGTCTTATCCTAAGTGCAGGAGTGTCAAAGTAATAAATAATTGAGCAAGACTGGGGTCGATCCACAGGGAAGTTGACTATATAAATTACAAATAATATATATATATATATATATATATATATATATATATATATATATATAAAATAAAACAAAGAATTAAATAGAACTTTGAGATGTGAGATTAATGTGAGGATTAAACAATGATAAAAACAATTGTCAAGGTTAGAGGATCCGCTTATTAGAAATAAGTATAGTATAAACTCTTTTTATTACTCAACTGGAAACCACACACAAAGGTGGTTTCAATCGGATGATTTATCCTTAATAGTTCATTATAAATTTTTATCATGATCATATTAATTATCTTATTTTAGTAACACCATACTTTTAATTATTGTCAGGAATTCATGATGCTAATTTATGTTAACAACAAATCAAGTTCCTCTCATAACAATGATGTCGGCCAAAGACTATGAAGGATCAAGCACTTATTGTACCAAGTGTTATACAACACAAATCTAGATTAATCATTTAACAAGCAAGGTATTAAGAATTAGTAAGATAAAAAGATAAGACATATTAATAACAAACTTTATTGTATATAAATATTGAAGTCCATGTTGAGTTCATATTATACTTGTTATAACACCATTAGTGAAACCTTTTCACCTTGACATAATTAACTTAGCTAGACATAATGAAGGAGAAGAAATAAACAAGATAAGAACATAATTATGATACACGTTAACTAGGAGTAGTAAAGGAAATGAAAAGCATAAACAAGAGATTAATGAAAATAAAACATGAAATAAAACTTGAACATTACAAAGAGAGTGTCGCGAGGGTGCGACCCGACGCGACGTCGTCTGGCAACGACGAAGGCTTTTGTCGTGCCTCCTGTGTGAGGTGTTGTGTGTTGCGAAGGGATTTCGGATTTAATCATAAATTATGATTAATGTTTAAGAGTCACCACCTAGTATTATGGTCACTAGGAACCTATGGTTTGCGAGAGTATGGGTAAGGGACTGGTTGTGCAAAGGGAAGACGCGTCACCCCCAGTGCATCCTACCTAGGGTAGGCTACATTGTTGTTTGATTGTTTTTCAAGGTCGGGTTTCTATTCGTTGGTCTTTTCTAAAGTTCAAGGCAAATCTCTCTTTATGAGAGAGTCTCTACCTTATCGGGTTAAATTCTAACCGTTCTAAAGTCTGTATTTTAGCATCGCATTTATTTGTACCTTGTATCTTTAATACCTGAGGGTGTACTTTATCGTGTAATTTTACATCCACGAATATTAAAGTCTACATCTGGACCCTAAAAAAATTTGGAAAAAAGCTTTGAAAATTTTTAGGATTTGGTCGTATGCATAAAAACAAATTTTTTATTTTATTTTATTTTTTGAAAATATTCTGGAGAAAACCAGGTATTTTAATACCGGATTTGTATTTTACAGTGTAAGCAAAATTGGTAGAAAAACATTTGAGAAAATCACAAATTTTTTGAAAGGATTTTTGAAATTTTTTTTTTTAATTTTATATATACATATATATTAATTAATTAAATATCATTAAAACATGTGGGCTAGGCCAAGCACAGACCCAAAAACAGGTGGGCTGATATTGGCCCAAAACGGTGAACTCGGCCCATCAGATTCTTCTTCTTTTTAATTTTAGGGATAGGATGGACCCGGCCCAACCAACTGGGCTGGGTTAAGACAGGTCCATCCCAAAGTAACTTAGTCACTGGCACAACCCAGTGACTAAGTTGCACAAAATAGTGCAACGTGAATTATAATTCACGTTGCACTGCTCACATGCAGCGGTAGGAGAGAAGGGAGGAAGAAGAAGAAGATAGGAGGGAGGCTTACCTGGCATTGAGGGAGCTGGCGGCCTGACTAGTGGCGCACGATGCGACTAGAGGTGGTGAGGCCGGCGGCTGGCTCTAGTTGCAGCTGGAAGAAGAAGAAGAGACTTGCAAAGGAGTGGGGAAGCTCATGGTTGGAACTGTTGGAGTGGCTGAGGAGAGAGTTGCTGCCCTAACTGCCATTGGGAAGGACAAAAGCTTCTCGGCGAGGTGGTTGTTGTTGCTGCTGCTGCTGGGGTCGCGGTGGCAGAGAAGAAAAGTTTTATAGAGGAGAGAGAAAAGTGGTACAACCAACACGTGAGATGGTTTAATGGCTTCTGGTGGTGGAGATGATGGTGGGAAGACCAGTGATGAGGGTGGTGGTGGCCGAAGGCCACGGCGAACAGAGAAAGAAGATAAAGAACTGGTTGCAGGAAAACTGATCGGGGAAGGCTAGTTTTCAGCCAACTTTGCGTTCGATTTTCTCCTCCCTCAGGGCATGAAATCCACTCCTATTTGTAGGGGATTGAAGAGGGTAATCTTGTCTACATAGGGAAAAATTTTCAACCCTTGATTCGGTTAGGAACGATCCCAACCGTTGGCTCAAAGTGTGCATCGTGAGTTGTCAAATCTGCAGGAAAAGGCTGTCTGAGTTGGCCTATTTAGGCTGGCGCCAGCGCCGTCTCGTTGTCATTCAGCCTGATCTGTTCACATGAGGTTGTAGAGAAATTACAGGTGACCATTTGCGTGCATGTTTTGTTAGATTTGATGGAGAAATGAAGCATTAAATGCACCTGAAAAGTAGGCTCCCAGATAGTTTCTTTCGAATAAAACAGGGAAGACAATGAACAGTGACCAGACGATGCGTCGTCTGGTCCTCTTTTTATATATATATATATATATATATATATTCAAAACGGTGCCGTTTTGGATTGAATTAGGGATTTTTACCGATTTTCAATGTAGTCCTCTAGCTTTCAATTGTTTTCAATTGAATGCCTAATTGACCCTAAACTTTTGATTCAATGCAATTACGCCCTGATGAATTACCGTTTGAACCTCGGATTTGCGCGCCTTTTGCAATATGGTCATTGGTCTCGGATTTATGCAATTGAACCCCTCATTGACCATCAAACTTTTAAAATTTTCAATTTCACCCCCGGTTTTTTTCAATTAAGCCCCCATAGTTTGCCACCTGTTGCAGAATGGTCCTTGGCTGTGAATTTTGTCAATTTAACCCCTAATTTACCCCAAAACTTCAATTTTCTTGCAATTTGACCGCTGATTTCAATCAATTAATTTGATCTCTTAAAATTCCAATCTTCTCAATTAAGCCCAAATTAGGCTCCCAAACTTAATTTTTCACCAATTAAGCCCCGAATAAAATTAATTTGACACGTTTAAAGTATAATTAAGTCCTTGCACTTAATTAAATCCTTCAATTGGACCCAAATTAATTCTTAAACATAATTAAAATTCAATTTGGCCCATGATTAAATCAAATTGGCCTATTAAAAATTTAATTATGTTCTTGGACTTAATTTTTATGCAAATTCGTCCAATAATCATTTAATTAGACCTTGAATTTGCACTTTTTTCATTTTTGGGCATAATGAGGTACAATTAGGCCTTAAATTTCCTCCAAATTTATAGCTTGATTCCTAGGTTTGCTTTCTCGATGTTGCCAGCCTTTATTTGATTTTTTTTTTTTGTTTTTAGTTTGAAGAAAAAAAGTGAATTTTAGGGAATAACCCAGAATTGGGTTATGACAGAGAGAAAGCAAGAAAATGATCTTGATCTGAAAACCAAGATGCTTAAATGAATAGCAAATGCCTCCTTTTATAAGTAAAAAAGAACTATTCATTTGGTAATTACCTATTGAATTAGTGGCCAACTAATGACTTAGTGGACTTGGTGGTTTAGGTAATTTCGTTCATAAAACAAATCCAATAAAGGCTGGCAAACTAAATGACCAACTAATGTTATTTCGTTCATAAAACAAATCCAATAAAGGCTGGCAAACTAAATGACATTTCCACAATTAGAATTTGGCAAAGTGGGCTTCATGAAAGTCATAGGAATCTGTATCAGCTTTCCACTAAAAGAACAATGAGCTCATTTGGACTTCTAAAACTCGAGATATGGACTAAACATTAAACAATGTTTGGGCTGCAGAACAGATTCAAACTTCTCTTTTGAAGTTAAGATTTGGACTCCAAAACGGCAGAATTAAGTCTTGGCTCTTCATGAATGTTTTAAGCATATGTCTTAGCTTTCTATCCATATAAATCAGACTGAAATCCAAGATCTACAGCTCCAGATATAACCCAATGAATGAATGGTATTCCAGTTTGGATTGAACTAGTATCTCTTCTCTAAGCATAGCCCTTTCTTTGTCCTTTCACTTTCAATAGTTAATCACATCAATCAATCCTTTGAATTGTGAGATATGACTGCATTTAAAATGAGCATTTACCATAAATTAAAGCTATCTTATATTATCAGACTTGTTATTATAAAACATGCTTAAGTTAGGGAATTTAA
This sequence comes from Populus simonii, assembly GCA_007827005.2. Classification (NCBI taxonomy): domain Eukaryota; kingdom Viridiplantae; phylum Streptophyta; class Magnoliopsida; order Malpighiales; family Salicaceae; genus Populus; species Populus simonii. Next base: position 1,158,323 of record CM017471.2, on the reverse strand, counting down.
TGATACTAAAAGTACAATATGATGATATAAAGCCTTAATAACAATGCACTTTTAAATACTAATCAGCTGCAAAAGGATACTCTCAATAGTATGATATGGATTATGAGGAGACATTTGCCCATGTTGCAAAAATGACTACTATTCATACTTTTATTGTCATAGCTTCGATTCATCAATGGCATATCTCTCAATTTGATGTTAAAAATACCTTCTTGAATGGAGATCTTCAAGAAGAAGTTTATATGATGCCCCCTCCTGGTGTTTCACATTATTCTAGGTATGTTTGCTTAAGAAAGCATTATATGGTCTCAAACAAGCACTTTGTGTTTGGTTTGAGAAATTCTTTGTTGTGATCTTGTCTTAGGTTTGTTTCTAGTAGTCATAATTCTGCTCTTTTTATTAAGTGCACTAATGCAGGTCATCTCATTCTGTGTTTATATTTGATGACATAATTATTACTAATGATGACATTGATGGTATTTCAGTTCTGAAATGAAGGATTTAGGTTATCTTTGATATTTCTTGGGTATTGAGGTAGCTTACTCAGCTAAAGATAACCTTCTTTCTTAGTCGAAATATATTGCAGATATTCTTGAGCGGGCTAGACTTACTAATAACAAGACTATAGATACTCCCATTGAGGTTAACACAAGGTATTTTTCTTCTGATGGTTTACCTTTAACATACCCTATTTTATACTGTACTATTGTTGGGAGCTTGGTATATCTCATCATTACTCGTTCAGATGTTGCATATATTGTTCATGTTGTTAGTTAGTTTGTTGCTTCTTCTACTACTATTCACTAGACAACTATTCTTTGTATTTTGTGATATATTCGAGGTACAATCTTTCAAAGTCTTTTACTTCCATCCACCTCTTCCTTAGAGCTGCGTGCATACTTTGATGCTGATATGGTAGTGATCCCACAGATCACAAGTTTGTTACCGGTTTTTGTATCTTTTTAGGTGATTCTCTTACTTCTTGGAAGAGCAAGAAACAATCTATTGTTTCTCAATCTTCAATCGAAGTAGAATATTGTGCTATGACATCTACTACCAAAGAGATTGTTTGGTTACGTTGGTTACTTTCTGATATGGGAGTTTCCCTTTCTCATCTTACTTTTATGTATTGTAACAACCAAAGTTCTATTCAGATTGCTCACAACTTGGTTTTTCATGAGCGAACTAAGCACATTGAGATCAATTGTCATCTTACTCATCATCATCTCAAGCATGACACCATTACTTTGCCTTTATTTCTTCTTCCTTGAAGATTGCAGATTTCTTTACCAAGTCGCATTCAATTTCTTGTTTTCGTTTTTTAATTGGCAAACTCTTGATGCTTGTAGCTTCCACATCATAAGTTTGAGGGGAGATATTAAATAATATATTTATTTTGTTTTATTTATTAAGGGTAGAATAATATTTTTAGTTTAACATATATATAATGTCTTTGTATTTTGGTTAATATAAACATTTTAAAATAAATAAATTAATGAGAATTTTAACCTTTTTTTTTATGTTCGTATTTTTTAATGTTAATTTGAATTTCTTTAGCAGTAATGACTTCAAGTTTTTAGAAACTTGGAAACAACTCAGTGCTTGCTTGAAAAAACAGATGCGATTGTGACAGCGGCAGCTGTACCCATGTTCCTAAACATGCCGTAAGAATTCTCTTTAACATTCATTAAATATTATTGATTGGAGGGGCAGAAAATGATTGTAATTGTAAATGACTGATTGACCACTGAAAAAACCACCATCCATGCTCTTCTGAGCAAAGACCGAGAGTTCTTCTCTACTATATTGAATATCTATTTTTTATCATATGTATTCCAACGTCTATTAAATCTAATATTGAACTTAAAAAAAAGAATGGAATATCCAATTAAATTTTTCTGTTGAAAATTACTAAAAACAATTTCGATCAAATTCAGTAATATCTATTTTTGATAGTGTTGCTTAATAATATAAATTTATTCTTAGATGTTATTCAGTAATTTAAGTTTTAGCGCTGAGATATTTTTTAATAATTAAATATTAAATAGTGGTGAGTTCAAATTCTATTATTCTTTCTTAACTCAAATTAATTAAATCAATAAAGCTTTAAATCTAAATTATTTTCTCTTAAAAGAGGAGTATTAGAGTGTGATATGATTATTTTTTTGGACTTTATTCATTCAACAATTGCGGCCTGGAACAACAAAAACGGGAGCAGAAACTTAATTATAATCAATGCAAAAACTTATGTCAGCAGATCCTGACTGGAGCTATCATGATACGGACAGTTCATAAATAGTGTTCATTGGTATGACTAAGCAACTTTCGTGGATACTTCTTAAAGATGGAAAATTCTCAAATGGAGGTCACATTCTTCCAGGCTTCCTCCCCCATCTTCTTTACATTCCTCACATAATTGAGATTATATACGTATGAGAGAGAGAGCATTCGATGATAAGGGATGCCACTTCTTATTTGGCATCAAAGTTGCTAAAAAACCAGTTAACACTGTAAATAATATATATTATCAGTTTAATGATAGTTTAATGGCTGTCGTGACTCTATCAACCAAGATGAGAATATTTTTTATATAAAAAAATTATAGAAAAATACTTGATACCTTGAGTCATAACGGAAAAAAGGTACACTCTCAGCAACTTCAATGATAGAAGATGTTGAGATTTCTTGTAAATTTTATAGGGATTGTCCAGTTAAAATTGAATATTTAGATTTTAGATTTAGAGCAAATTTTGTGGTAATTAATTTCCTGATTTTCTGTATAATTAACTTTTAAATTAGCTTGATATATACACACACATATAGTTTCTTTCTCATTCTCTCAATAAAAATATTGAAAGATTATTTTCTTTCTACTTAAAAACTTGGTATTAAATTAAGGTTTCTGAAATCCTTGAACCCTTGAATGCTTGATTTTTTTTAAATCTTCGTCTCGATTTAACTAAACTTGGTGAATCTTTGAATCTTTTTTAACCCTTGATTTTATCTTCCCAATCTTGTTGTTCATTTCAACTTCTAATATTAGTCTATTAAATGCTTTAGTAAACACGGTGTTGAACCCTTAATTCATTGTAGCAACAAGAACAGTTATGAAGTCCAAAAAAATCCAAATAGTCTAGGAATAAGGTTCCCGAATTGGATAATTAGTTAATTAATTAGTCCTAACAATCTCATTCATTCTTCCTAACTAAGGTAGTTAATGGCTTATACTTGGTGCTTGGTAGGCCAAGGTGGCTTGTGACTAGTACCTGCAAAAGGTTCCCTTTGGTAGAGGTGTGAACTCTTTGATGCTTAAATAAGTATCTTTTTAGAAAGAGAAAATACAATAATATTCTACAGAAAGATGCTCTGAAAATATATATGCAATAGAGAATAAAGATTGTGAACTTTTGTTCTAAAGGTCTTATGGTGTATTTGTAGCCCATGAGTTTTTTTCTTTTATAAAGAGAAAGGTCTGAAATGTAATTTTACCCTGATAGTATTTAATAAGGGATAAATATTCCTTATATTTATATAATGTTTGATTGAAATATGGTGGGTCCTTGGAGGACTTTTATACACCTAAAAGGTATAAGGAGATTAGGGTATAAGACGTCAAATGTAGTAAATCGAATGAAGGCTGAGCGTTTTTCCTAGTCTAGACCCAAGGGAGGTGAGTCCTTTTCTTGGTGAGCCTAAAGGAGACTGGGTTCATCTTTTGGCTGAGTCCAAAGGAGGAGGATCGCCTCCTTGAGCGTGCCTAGGGAGGATGATCTCATCATTCCCTTAGGTGTGTGCAGAGAGGATGATTATTCCCTTGGGTATGCTTGGGGAGGATGGTCATCACTTGGGTGTGCCCCAAGAAGGATTCTCATTCCTTTGGGCGTGCTTGGGGCTTGACAATGATCATGTTTGGGTCTCTTTAGCGTCAGACCCAGCATTTCCGGGGCTTGGCACACTGCCAAAGCCCATCGTTCCCTAGGCTTGACACACTACCAAGCATAGTGTCCCAGGGCTCGACACACTGCCAAGCCCAGCGTCCTGGGGCTCGACACACTGCCAAGCCCAATGGAGTCTAGGTCTGGCATTCCTGGGGCTTGGGACACTGCCCAGCCCAGCGCGCTTTCACTAGGATGTGCTTGTTTTCCTGAAAATTTATACTCGTAAAACTTTCTTGATCCGGTGTTTCTTGTAAAGATATACTAATAAAACGTAGTTCATCAATTAGCAACAAGTGAATAGAAATAGAACAATAACTGGTAGAACCATGAAACAATAATAGAAAACTTGAAACAATAACCACACCTTGCAATAACCACACACAACAATAGCAATAGCTGGACAACAATAACAAATTTCTGTAATAGAAACAACAACAATAATGATTATCAGAAGAACAAAATGAGTGAAAAAAATGTTGAATCATGTGGAACAAAATCATGCCCTATTATTGTTTAAACTTGTAATGTTTTTAATGCACTTATTGGTAAAACAAAGAAACTCTCCTAATGGTCAAAATCAAGTCACTTATAAAATTAGATGATAAGTTTGAAAAGTGGTAAGCAAAGAATCAAAAAGTGAATAAGTGTCTATTGATGTTGATGGAGAAACTTTTTGAGAAAATAAATATTTTCCTTAAGGTATTGTTATTTCTTCTTTATTCGGTTTAGAAATCTTATTTTTTCTCATTCAATATTATTAGGCTTTTCTACTTTTTCTATTTAAAGAGAATGATTTTTTTTACTTTTCTATTTAGTATTATTAGGCTTTTATATTTTCTTTTTTATATTTTTTTCCTATTCAACATTATTATTAGTATTTTCTAATTTTTTCTATATAAATATTTGTAATAGTTTTTTAGCAAACAAACTTGGACAAATAAGAACTAAATATCTTGATGTCTCCCTATTGTTGTTGTGTTCTTATTCTTTAATAGTTTTGACTTATAACAAACCTCATTATCCTTTATTTTTTACTAAGTCAAATGCCTATAACTCCAAAAATTATAAGGCATTATTTACGCTCAGTCGTTGGTTATGAAACATAGAATGCTGAGTTGCAAGTTTTTATCCTAAAATGAAATACTTTTAAAGCCAAACAACATGAAATGTCCCTATTTGAATAATATAGAGAGCCAAAGGTTTTTTCAAAGCTGACCATTGTGACAAAAATTTCATACAAGATCCTTATGACATTGTAACATATTAAAAGTCCATCAAATGTCTAACGGTGTTAGATTAGATGGTGACTTTAAACAAGTTTGCTGAGAGATTTTATGTAAAGATCTAGTTCCATACTTAGAAGGATTCTACTCTTTTGTTATATGAGAAACAATACGTCATACAACTCTAAGAAAAAGACTTGAATATTCTTATACTTTAGTCTTGATGGCTCAAAATTGACCAAATCAAAATTGACAAGACTGAACTAGGCCCAACGAACCTGTCGCACGTGTGGCGTCGCGGCGATCACCCACCACCCTCATCAGTTGTGTATCTATCTGGCAAATATGGGAAGACAAGGAGTTCTTGTCTTTTTATCAGTGGAAAAAATAGAATGGAAGTCGCCACCTAGTATTCTGGTCACTAGGAACCCTAACTGGTTTCAGAGATCGGGTACGGAGACTAGTTGTGTAAAGGGAAGGTATTAGCACCCCAAATACACCCTACCTAAGGTAAGCTACATTGTTTTATTTGTCTGATCAAAATCTAAGGTTTGGTCGCGTTTTCTAATTGTTGGTCCTGTCTATCTAAGATTCAAGAAAAGCCTTCCTCAATAAGGAGGTTCTTATCTTAATGGGGTAAAACCTAACCGTTTTATCATCAAATAAAAAAAACTACCTTTTTAATATCGGGAGTACGTTTTACATATAAATTCGTAATCCCGGATATTAAAAGAAAAGAAAATAATTTTTTTGGATTTTTTTTGAAATATTGACCAAGTTTTCGTGACTTTAATAAACTGGTTATTAAAGCCAAAATGCATGCTAAAACATAATTTTTGAAGTTTTATTTGTTGTATGAAAATACAATATGATTTTTTTGCTTTTAGAGACTTGGCTGTATGCATGAAAAAATATATTTTTTTTTATGAAACCGGGTATTTTAATATCGGATTTGTATTTTTTCGGTATAAAAATACAAACCAATATTAAGCAAAATTTAGTAGAAAAATACGCGAAAAAAAAATCACAGATTTTGACGAAAATATTTTTTTTGAAATTTTTTTTGGATGGGCTGAAACCGGCCCAGAAATTTGGGCTGGGCCAGAATTGATCCGGCCCAAATTCCACTTGAACAGTGGACGTGAATTATAATTCATGTCAACTCTTCACATATGAATAGTGGAATGTGAATTATAATTCACATTCCACTGTTCGACAATGGAACCTGCATGGGGAAGAAGAAGGAAGAAAGGAGAGGTGAGGAAAGCACACCTGACGGCGGCTCACGGTGCGGCTGCTGGTGGTGGCGGTGGCTCATGGCGGTGATCAGGTTGGGTACTCACAGTGGGTGGCGATTCCAGACAACGGTTCTGCCCTTTCTCTGTTCTATGTTTTTTCTTTATGTGTTTCTTCTTCTCCCCGTTTCTGTCTCCTGCTTCTCTGTTTCTTCTTCCTTTTTCGTTGACGATGGCTCAAGGTGGGGGCGAAGAAAGGACCGGTGGTGGTTCGCGGAGGGTGATGCGGGTTCTAGGCTGCTGCTGTTGTTCTTCTTCTCCCCCCTTCTACTACTCCCCTGGTTTTCTTTCTCTCTGTTCTGTTCTGTTTCTCTTCTCCCTCTCTGGTTCTGCTGGCGTTGGCAGCGCTGATGGTGGCGGAATGGCGATGCTAAATGGTGGTGGTCGAAGGCCACGATGGAGAGAGAGGAGCAGCTGCTGGGAACCTGAAAAGGATGATTTTTTTTTTCTAATTTTGGACCCGAAAATCCCCCCTCTGTTTCTGCTTCGTTCCCTCTCTTCTTCTGTTTTTCTTCTCTTCTATCTGGCCTCTGTTTTCTATTTCTTTCTCCCTTCTCTCGTCTTGCTTCCCTCTGTGTCACTGCCCTTCTCTCCTTCTCCAAAATTTTGCCTCCCCTTCTCTTCCTTTTTTTTTTTTCTGTTTTTCCCGAGCTTCTCTCCTCTCAAACAAACTCTCCCCTCTGTTTTTTGTTCTCCCCCCCCCCTCAGTTCGTTCCCCCTTCTTTTATTTATATGCAAGAGGAGAGGGACCCCCTACTCTGTCCCATCGTGGTGCAGGGGGGAGCTGGGCTACCTTACCTCTACAGGGTAAGGTGGCCGGCTGTTTACAAGGCATGGTGCCCCTTTCTTGGCAGGGTATGGTTGTGTGTGTATGGGTTTTGGCAGGGTTTTATGCACGTGGGAGGGAGAAAAAGTGAGCGGGAAAAAGATTTTCAAAAATCTTCTTCTTTCCTGCCTTTGCATGCGCAGGGAAGAAGGAGAACAGTGTCGTTCAAAACGGCACTGTTTCGGTGTTCTTTCTCTTTTTTTTTCTTTTTTTTTAAAGAAAAGAAAATGTAATTGGAAAGAACCCAAAAATGGGTTATGACAGAACCTAAGAACAATAATGGTGTCGACAAGTCTATTTACAAATATAATCATTACAATCACATGAGTCATATCAAAAGTTGATCTTATAAACTTATGGGATATCTAGAATAGCGGGATCATACACTCGATTAACAAAAGAAGAATTTAAAAAAGATATTTATTATAATAATTGCTGAAACAAAGATTAAAAAAATGATGTTGTTGAAAAAACCTCAGCATTAATAGTAGCTACAGATAATGGTTGTAAGGTTTTAAATATTACTGCACTTGTTTCTAAAATTGCATGGATAATTGATTTTGGTGCTATATATCATATGAGATTTGATTTTAGACATATCACATTTCTTAATTTGTCCTTGTAAAAATTTGTTTTTGCTACCAATTGTACTTCGACCTTATTTATTGAAAAATATTAATCTTTAACCTTTACTGATACTAGAATTTAGATTTTGTTCTAGTTATTTCACCATTAGATTATAACATATTATCAATTTTCCAAACAACCTTATTTCATCATTAGTTATAACATATTATCGATTTTCCAAACAACCTCACCTTAATATTGTATGATAATTTTCTAATTTGAATTTTTTTATGTTTAAGAACATCTAAATCAGAAAGAAGATTGGTTGTGGTATTAAGTGATAGAAGCTATTTTAATTGAAATTAGTGTCAAAAAGTTCTGAGAGGTTATGCCAAGCTTTAATAGTAGATTGCTTTGAAGGAAGAAGTTAGTTAAAATCTAGTTGTGGAATCAACATATGAGACATGATTCATTTGGTTATCTAAGAAAATTATTTCTAAGTTTATTTGAAAAAATTGATATTTTTTTTAATGTGATGTTTGCGAACTAGAAAAGAGCCATCGTGCTTCATTTTTATTAAGTTTGAATAAATTCTCACATTAATTTATAATTATACATTATAATATTCAGGATCCACCCAATGTCGTTACTTTGGGTGGATAATGTTGGTTTTTACCTTTATTGATGACTATACCAGGATTACCAAGGTGTGTTTGATGAAGTCCAAAGATGAAGTGAATTTTCTACTTCAAAAGTTTCATAAAATGATTGAATCTCAATACAAGACACAGGTTCAGGTACGCTGCAGTGATAATAAGGGAGAATATCATAGTTTTGTGCTTCAACAATAATTAGAAGCATGTGAAATTATTTATCAAACTACTTATTTCAGTACACCCTAATACGACGAGGTTGCTGGGTGTGAAATTTAAAACTTATTAGAGATTGGTCGTGCTTCATTGATAGAAATTCACATGTCGTTATCTTAATAGGAAAAACACTTGCCTTTGCAACATATTTAATCAATTAGGTACCCTCAAGTTCCATTGATTTCTAGACATCACTACAAGCTCATATTAACATAGTTTTTGTCTTAATAGTATTAAATTTATTATCCTATATTTTTGTTATGTAGCATTTGTACACTTGTATACACACTAATGCAACAAGTTAACTTCTAAAGCATTGTGATGTGTTTTTATCATGTATGTTGATCATCAAAAGGTGTATTGATGTTATCATCCTTTGAATTGATAAATATTGATCATAATAGATGTTGTTTTTCATGAAGACATCAATATTTTTCTTAAAAAAACCTAAACTTCAAAGGGAGCATTAGAAGGAAATTTGGACTTTAAATTATGATTTTCTAAACATAAATTTGAATTCTAGTAGTGTTGATTTATAAGTTAGATTAGACAATAAAGAAAAAGGTGAGTTGGTTTTTAGTGGTATAATTTTGGATCAAAGTGGTGATGAAAACTTAGAAACTGAAGATATGAATCCAATAAATGTTTTTTTGAGTTAGAATCTCTTACAATTAATATACCAAACCAATAAATTATTGATACTATATTTGAGGTAGTTAGAAAATTATCAACACATCAAACAAGACATACAAACCATAACTTTCAATTAAAGTTAAATATCTAATAAGTCATTATGTGAGTAACCATCATTCATTAGAATCAAATCTGTCATTCATAAATTAAATATTTATTGTATCTATTCCTAATAATGTGTAGGAAGTCTCAACTAAAAAAGTAAAAATAAAAAATTCATTAATCCTTTACCAAGAAAGAAATTAATTAGATTTTGATGGATTTACATGATAAAGTATAAGTTTAATAGTATAATTAAACTCTTTAAAGCAATACAGGTGAAGAAAAGTTACACTTAAACCTAGGAATCGATTATATAAAAATATTTGCCCTTGTAACTAACATTAATATAGTTCTAGTTTTCTTGCCTTTATCTTTGAACTTAGATTAGCCATTATAATTATTCGATATGAAAAATACATTTTTATATGATAAAATTGTTAGAAAAAGTCTAAATGGATCTCCCACCTATGTGTATGATACTTGAAAGGCATAATTTGAAGGTGTGTAGGTCGAAGAAATTATTGTGTGGAGTGAAACAATCTTCAAGATGAGATTTGGAAGGTTTATAAAATCTATAATAACTTTTATCTGTTATCAAAACAATTCAGATCATATATTATCCCTGAAAAATAGTAGGGTAAGGTTACCACTCTCATTTTATATGTAAATGATATAGTGATTATGAGAAATAATTTTTAAAAAAGAAAGGCAATAAGAGATTACTTGGTTAAATAATGTGAAATTGAAGACCAAGGTCTTTTTCAAATGTTTTCTTAGAGTTGAAGTGTCTCAACATCATAAAATAATCTTTTTATCTTAGAAAAAATATATCGTAGATTTGAGAGACCAATATGTTAGTATATTAACCGCTTGATATACCAGTAGAAGAATGTCTAAAGTTCTATATTAAGTCCAATCAGACACCGACTCATAAAGGAAGATATCATTTGTAGAAAAATTGATGTACTTAGCACACATGAGCCTAGATTTAGCTTATGCATCAAGATTGTTAGTTAGTTTATGGATAATTTAGGAGAGCAATATATGAGTACTGTTGAGGTATTTGAAGGTTGCACCTAGAAAAAGAATTTTTTTAACTAAAAATGCATATTTCCAAAGCATAAATACATATACTTATGTTGATTGGCTAAAGTAATAGATGATAGATGGTTTATTTTTTGTTACTTTACCTTCGTTGATAGTAATCTTGTTACATGAAAAAAATAGAAAATAAGATATTGTTGCTCACTCAAATACAAAACTTGAATTTAAAGGTATGGATTTTGGACTCTACGAAGCATTATGGTTAATATTTTAATTGCAAACTTTGATTTATACATCAAGAAAATCGATTCAATTATATTATGGTAGCATGTGATATTGCCTCTAATCTAATTTAACATAATAATAGAAACACATGTAGAGGTAGACATGTTTCTTATGAAGAAGTTCTGAGGGGGAAAAAAAACTAACAAGTTAGACAATTGTAACATTTATGCACCAACTTAAAAATGAGTGTTGAGATTTCTTGTAGATTTTATAGGAATTGTATGAATATTTAGTTTTTTGAATTTAGAGCAATATATAAATATGATATATTGATCTCATCACAAAATAAGACAAGGTTAACATATTTCATAGAATAAATAAACACTACAAGAATAATATATAAAGTTGTGAATAGACAATCTAGTCTTTTAAATGACACCCGCAATCAACTATAAAATTCAATATAACAAACGATAATACAAAAATAGAATCACTTTCAAAAAAAAAAAAAAAGTGACACTGGCCATTCAATTAATGCAAAAACAAAAAGGTGATTCGAACATGTGTGTGTGTGTGTGAGTGTGTGTGTGTGTGTGTGTGAGAGAGAGAGAGAGAGAGAGAGAGAGAAGCATCGTCATATCATGATAGTACCAAACTTTACCTCCAAATATTCTCAAGTGAAAATTCCAACTAAAACATGATGTGATAATATTTAAGGTATAAAAATTGATAGTGCATCTTTAAAAATCTGATGACTCTCTCTCTCTCTCTCTCTGCCCTAAGATGAATTAACCCCACAAACATCGAAGTGTCACCCTAATGAAACAGCACTAACAACAAGAATAATATGGCTGATCCTCACTGTAAAATGCATATTTGATTAAGCAACGAAAGAATATATCCATTCATTGTAATGTCATCCTCAGGTGATGGGAATTTCAGAGTTTACTTTGAATTGTTAATTTGTGACGTTTACCTACATGTAATTTCAGAATTTTCAAATCTTTTTTTTTTTCTTTGTTTTCAGAATCTTTAAAAGCAACCATTTCTATGGTTGCCAACTGTATATTTATCAAGTTGATAGCTAGCATATATATAGTTGACCCTAGAGGTGACAATGTATGGTGCACATATATAATCATATCTATTTTGCATTTTGCCTTGTGCTAGGATCTCATGCTCCTACATGTTCCCTTCATTTCGTCGAAAAATTAGTGCATGAAGCACATAAAAGGAAGGCGTGAGAAGACTAGCTAGCTAATGGTATCTGCTAGCTGCACATTCATGGAGGGTTAAAAAACCTTTTAAATTTAAAAGTTCAAGTTATTAAATAAAAGTTTAAATAAAATTTTGAATTAACTTTTTAATATGGAAATTTTTTAGATTTAAATTGTACAAACCCATAATTTTAATTTAATTAAAAAAATAAGAATGATGAGATTTACATTCTTAATTGCTTGATCAATAAAGTTATGATAATTTCAATTCAAAATTTTATATTGTTAAATGATATCTTAGAAATAGTTTTATATTAACTTTCTCTGAAGGATTGTTTCAAGTGTACATTCAAAAACATATGATTAATACTTAATTATATGACTAGCAACAGATCTCTCTATAGATTATTTTCCATATAGTATATATGATACTCTTTGCAGCCGCAAGAGGTGGGAAAAAAAACAGGGAAATTTAGGAAAATTAATTAATATACAGCTGAGTTATCCCTTTTAAGCTTAATATAACATGCATGCTGAAATGACTTCATTGCTACTAAAGCCATAGAGCTCCAGCTTCTTTGAGCAGTTTCTTCAAAGAGCCATTAAGCTGAAGGGTCATCACTGTGTTTGCAGAGCCTACAAATTTGCCCCCAATGAACACTGCTGGCACGGAGGGGTTGCATCCTAGCCTCAGAAGTGCCCACTCCATTTCCTTCCCTCTGGAGTCTTCATCGAGCTCATAAATTGCAGGGCTTACCCCTTGATCATAAAACAGTCTCTTGATTGCATGGCACATACAGCATGAGCTCTTGCTGAAAATCACCACTGCCTTTTGGGATGCCAATTTTGCTACTCGATCCATATCACAACCAAAAATGTATCTTCCTTTTTTTTCACGCTCAAAAGAAAATATGCTATGTCAGTAGTTGAACAAGGAGCTAAATAAGAGTTTAAAGTCTAAGAAATCTATATGAAAATGAAAGAAGAATGTTAGTGTTGGTTATTTGTAAAGCTTTATAAGTTGTATGCTAGTTTTGTTGATATTTGATGGTATGCTTGGAGCTCTTGTGAGCCTATATATAGGCTAGGCAGCGAGAGGAGTGCATTTAATATTTGCATTGTTTAACGCAAAGTAATTAGAAAAGGTTCCTTAAGATATTTGGATTGATACCCCAAAATTAACCTTGATTTGATAGGGACTTGTGTGGTTTGCTACAAAATATTTAACCTTATTGGGCCCAGAATCAAAACACTGTATGGATAAGCCGAATGCTGCCGAAAGCAAGGAGGGAAAAGGTATATCAATTGGTAACGAAAGGTACACTAGCTTTTCGTGGACAGAAATGGCAGTGGTTGCACGTGGCTCGTGCATGCAACAATGTCAAAGTTGCATGAGTGAGGTGGGGGAATGTCAGCTTTCGAGGATATATGATAACGTCGGATGCCAAGGTGCCCGATACAGACTCCCACACGAATAGTTGCTTCGCCTTGTATGGCTTTAGGCATATATCATTTTCTCAGAAACTTGCGAAAAAGCTTGCGCCTGACAAAAATAATTCCTCATCTCACGTGAATATTAAGCATAATATTTAGGGTTTTGTAAAATTCGTTGTGGAGGGAATATATAGGCCAATGGAAATGTCAAAATTCCAAATGGATAAGTCAGCCTTCATATACAGATGGTTTATATATATATATATAAAAACACACCGAACATTCTTGGATGAGACCACTTCCAAAAACCAAACCATAGGAGAGTGTTCGCTGACTGGAACCGAACATTCATGGATTAGACCACTTCCAAAAACCAAACCATAGGAGAGTGTTTATTGACTCGAGATCCTTAATTAATCACACACTTAAATATAAGTAGATTGAGAAATAAAAATGGTAGAAATCAAAACATTAATATTTTTTTTTTCTAATTGACTTTTTACCATTTAACTATTATGAGCTGAAAAACAAACTAATTAATTTGCTATATACAATTGGGTTTGACTCCCCTTTCCCTTCCAAAGGCAATCGATCTCAACCTTAATTACTAAATTTAATGACTGGAATTTGTGAGAATGAAAATTTGATTAGTATACTCTAATTGTGTGATCATACTAGCTAAGAGATTTATCATCTTTTGCTAATTCAACCCCTCTTGTACTCCACGTATAGTTTGTATATATATATTGCTAAAGATATAATATTTTCAATGAATTTTTTCAATTAGACTTTCAAGATTTTGGTCCAAGACAAACTAAGACTTTTCATCATCTTCAACGTTATTGTAGAGAGCTTTTATATATATAACAGGTAAACATCAAGCTGAAGAAATTATCATCACCCAGTTACCATCAATGCACGGCTGGACCTATTAAGGGGGGATGCAGGTTTGTCTTGTTTTGGAGGGGGACGCGCGGTCAGCCCAGTTATAATGGACGCGCCATCTCGATCCTGTTAAAAGGGGAACGCAAGGTCAAACTGAGATGGCATATGACCAATCCAAAGCGGGACACGCGACCATTCCCATTACATGACCGTACATCTCTCGTCAGTTCAAGCATCCCTCTTCAATATCAAACAAAAATTCTAATAAATAAACAAATAAAAAAATAAATACCAATTAAAAAAAAATATGATATAAAAATCAAATAAGATCAAATATTAAAAGATCAAATTAAATAAAAAAATCAATCAAAGAAAGGATCCAAAACAAAATAAATAACAATTAAAAAAATCAAAATTAAATTTGATAAAAAACCAAATTACACAACAACACTTAATTTTGGTAACGTAGCACGATTCCCAAGGAAGGAGAAAGAAAAGGAGGAGGAGAAGAAAAAAGCGCATAGGAGCCCAATTGAGACACCATCATTACCATGCATTAAACCATAGAAAAGAGTGCGATGGGAGGCTTCAAAAACCGCTACAGAAGCTACCTTTTAGCTACCAAGAGGCGCCACCCAAAGACCGCAAGTGTCTCTAACATTATGGCGTGTGCAATGCACGCCAGTCAATTTTGGTTTTTTTAAATATATTTTATGTTTATTAAAATACCAGATTCTCCCTAAACATCTTGATTATAACTTAAAAAACAAAAATTAAATTTGGAAAAGCCCATGGACACATGTTAAATAAAAATGTGTTTTCAATGGTAATTTAATTATTTTACTATATTTTTAAAATGATAAAAAAAACATACTTGTCTTCGATCAATTTGATAATGACTAATAGACCTATTAAAAAAAATCATTGAAAAAATTGCATTACCTCTAATAATTAGTTCATTGAGTTTTTTGTTTCCAAGTTCCAAATGACATATAAAAATAAAAGGATTATTTTCTATTAAAGTTTTTCTAAACATTTTTTTTTCATGTTCAATTATGTTCCATACTTATTTCTAATTTCTAATTTCTTTTTTACACTACAAAAGAGAAACATTTGAGTTTTCAATTATTTGACTTTGCGTTTGCAAATGCACGTTGATGGATCCGTGGTAGCCCAAGCCTAGTTTTCAAATGCATGGGATCGAACAAGAATCTCGAGTCTATGTACCCAACATGGGCGCACACCTAAGATGGGTATATGCCCATACATTGGGTGTACGCCCAACTTTCCATACAAGGCGTACCCTTAGGTAGGGTGTGGCATGCTCAGCCTTGCTGGGCAAGCTGCCTAATACCCTCGTGAGCTTAGGCTCTCACAACTAAACTCAACGTGTTCAAGTTCAGCTAGTGCACTTAGATTTATTTCTCATATCTAATGGGTTCAGGCACCTTACCCAAGCCTAACACTCATTTGGAAATTTTATTCAGGACCCACGCAGGTCTCTTAGTATTTTATATTAATCTAATACGTATTATTTTGAGTAAAATAAGCTCAAAATATCACAATGGTGAAATTACACTTCAGTCCCTATTCTTCACAAAATGACAAAACTCATGGGCTATAAATACACCATGAATCCTTCAAACTCAAGGTTCACAATCTCTTCATTCTTAACACTTCTAATATACGTATTTTCAGAGTCTATCTCTCTAAGATATCATTGTAGTTTCTCTCTCTGTAAAGTTATTGACTTAAGCATTTGAGAGTCCCTACATCTATCAAAAGAGACCATTTGTAGGTACCAGCTACCAACCACCTTGGCTTACCAAGCACCACCTACTACCAGCTACCAATGACCTGAGCTTTCCATATCAAGTCATCAAACACCTTGGCTAGGGAGAATGAATCATATTGCTTGAACTAAAAAATTAATCAATTATCCAACACATCAAACTTATTCTACAAGTATATCTGGTTTTAGAACATTATCAATAGGTGCTGTATGTGGGAAACTGATAAGCCATCAGTTTCTAAAACTTGTTTTTGACATTTCTAGGTTATTTCATTACACACAACCAAGACACACATGGGTTAGGATGCAAGACAAATCTACCAGTTACCACGAACATTTCTACCTAACCGGACCTTCAACAACCCACCAGTCATGTACAACTCCTCACTCAGACCATATTGGTAACCCAATGGTAAAATTAAACCTTCCCACCCCAACAATGTTTGACACCCTCAGCAACACACAATGCCCTAGCATCACAGCCACCAGCCATACCAGGCACCTGTAGAAGATTGCACTACTTAAAAAAGACTAAATATAATGATAAATCCTGAGAGTCTCAAGGCGTCACTCGTGCCATTGCGATACACATGTACAGAGCTAATACTCTAAACATCCTTCCCCTAGCTACCATGAGATAAAAACTAATTACCATAATCATCGTTCCATGCTAAACACTTCAGGCTCCCAAGAGCCTAACAAATAAAGGGGATCTCCCTTGTCCAAACAAGTATCGAACACTCAACTCTTTAAATACTATATTTTCATAAAAATAAGTCTAAACAACTATGATAGCTTGACTGACTTGAGGGAGTATGTATAGAATGACTCAATGTGGAAAATCCTATCATAACCTTTTTAAGGGTTTGTGCATGTTTAGAACAATAATTTTGAGCAAAACTCCATCGAAAGGTTTAGTGATCTTTGTGCCAAACTAGTGGCTCACTTCAGCACTAGCATACCCACCAAGAAAAGATCTACAAAGCTATTTGGTGTTACCCAATAAGAGGACGAGTATCCACAGGTATATTTGAAGAGGTTCAATGAGAAGATGCTCAATGTGAAAGAATTGCTCGAACCAGTAACCTTAAAGGCCTTAATAAGAGGGGTAAGAGAATATGTCCTCTAGAGAAAATTTTATGTCTTACTAGACAGAAGCTTGCTCAAGGTGAAGCAAGTCATGAAAAATCACATACGGGTGGAAAAGGCTGATTTGCTACAACATAGGCCTCCTTTGTCTTACAAGGGCAACTAGCATTAGGGACCTTTCAAATGAAATCATTCTCCTAATAGAAATGAAAGATTAATGAAGAACAATGAGGGATCAACCCACAAATATGTAGTGTATTCTAAGGATTTATAACTCTCTTGAATATGATCACTCATTCCAAGTTATTAGGGTAATCAAAGCAAACACTTTGGTGTCACCTTCAAGACATGTTCCTCCTAAAAACCTCCCCCACACCTATCACTCAGATCACCTTAAAATGCATACTCCTTAAGAGGAATGTAAGTTTATTTTTGAAATAAAAATAATGTATCTTTGGCAACCATTTTTTATTTATAGATCCCCCTATTGCAATAACATCATTCTCCAAGTGATGCCCAAGGGCTTCTCACCAATTTGTTAAGGGTTGATCTTGGATCTCTAATTCTCTAGTGCAGTCTCAAACTGTCACATTCTCCAAGTGATGCCTAAGGGCCTCTCACTAATTCACTAGTGGTTGATCTCGGATCCCCCATTCTCTAGTATAGTTTTGAACAAGCATGTTCTCTAAATGATGTCAAAGTTCTTCTCACCAATTTGTCAGGGATTGATCTTGGATCTCCCGCCTCTCTAATGCAAACTTGAATTGGAATGACTTTCTAGTGAGGTTCCCATGCCCCATGATAATGCTAGGAAAGTCAAATGGCATACTCTTCAATCGGGGGGCTCCCAAACCCCCACACCATCACCAAATAGGCCACAAACCTCCCACTATTCAGTGAGATCTTTCTCCTATTAAGGGCTCTCATGCCATCTTAAAGAGGTCACATATCTCTCAAACTCTAATGCAACCACTCTCCAAAGGATGAACTTGGTTTCTCTAGTGTAATAACATCACCTTATATAGGTTTGTCCTCTCCGCCCCTTAGCAATTTCTCTAAGTATAGGTGTCGAAATGGATTCGTCCTGTAAACCCCAAGAAATAAATGTTTGCGTAAATTGTAAACTAAATAAATGGAAAATAAAAGTGAAGAAATTCATGTATAGATTTAAATAAAACAGGAATTTGGAAATTTTCGGATATAAATTTCTAGATGAAATTTTTTGAGATATTATAAATTTAACCCGGAAATATTGAGGGTTTGATTAAATTAAAAAAAAAAGAACTAAACTACAAAGTTTAGGGGTGGAATTATAAGAAATGAAAAAAGGTATAGCTTGATTATAAAAAGAAAAGATGTGGGGGCAAAAATAAGACACTTAAAGGAAATGGGGCCTAAGTGCAAATAAGAGAAATTATAGGGTATAAATATCCCTCCCTTGCCCATTAAAAACAGGCAGCAACTATTTAAAAGAGAGGGAGGAAGTTTTTTATTCTATTCTTTCCAAATCAAGAGAGAAACACCAAAAATCCCAAAAACTCATCCAAGATTAAGAGTTTATAGGTAGAATAAACACTTGTGAGCAAGGGATTAACAAGAAATTTTGAAGGTAGAGAGAGAAGGTAGGGTTGGCTGTCATTAGAAAAGGGGGAGTAAAAAAATTTTAACTAGTTGAGGATCAAGACCTTGATTCTTACTAGGTAAGGAGTTTTAAACATGGTTTTATAAATCGTTTCGAATTTAATTACGAATTGATGCCTTAATGTTGAATTTTAATTAGGGTTCTTAGACTTGAATTGGGGGAAATATATTAATTGTTAAAATTAAGTTAATTCATGTGTTGTATATGATTGAAGGCATGAAATCATGATTTTATTCATCAAAGAAAATGTATGGGTAATGGAGTTATGGGTGGTCGGCCATATGAAGAGCAAAAAGGAAAAGAGGGAAATTGTGATTTTCTTTATTGAATTTATTATAATAGGTTGTTTTTTATGTAAATGTGTGTGTGAATTGAATGAAATTAGCATGAAAGGAATTAGGGAACTCTTGGTTCCTTAAGGCCATGCTTTCGATCAATTATGCATCAAAAGGGGGGATGTTTAATTTGACATATCTAGCTTGATGATGTGTGTTTAATTATATCGAAATGAGAAAAAATACATACGGAAATAGCAAGGATTGTGTTTAGAAGAATATTGTTCGAAAAGTTAGTAAAATCGATAAAAATGTTCTATTTTGACGTTAAGAGGGAAGATCAAAATAAATAAAGTAAATTGACTCTTAAAAGATATTTTTGACACTCTTATATGGTATGTGATATGGCTAGGGGTTGAGATAAAAGATGGAAAGTTGAATTTGTGGATGTTGTGTGGAAATGAGAAGGTTGACGAATCTAAACAGATTCGTCTCCTAATTTTCAGAGAGAATTCAAGTAGGAGGATGAGGGAATTAGGATCCGGTTACTCATAGAAATTGTAGTTCTGGGTGTTGAATAATTAAGAAAATTGGTCTTACTCAATTAGGAGCTATAGAACTTCAGTTATGGGTCACGAACCGAGACTGGGTCATGATAGACCTTATAGGGTAGTAGGTCTGATTCGTTGACGAGACATTTCAAGTGTCTTGGGGGTAGAACTAGGTTCTCCTCCATTCATCAGACTTGTATCCCTATGTCTTATATTTCCAACAAGACCAACTTCACTTGACATGGAGTTCTTGAACTCCAGATATACTAAAAAATCTAAGGAGAGGTCGAAATACGATATCTGCTGGCAGATTTGAAAAGTCGCTAAAGCGACTATCTAGGCACATTAAGGGTGAAAAATTGGGTCATTTCCCTTCTGGGAACACATGATATTATATCTTAGCTTCCAAAATTAACTAGCCATGCTAGAAATGGAAATTTATAATGATAACTATGATCGGACAAAGAATTACGATATTAATGAGTGAAATGAGAAAAACGTAAAATATAAAGAAAATAATAATTGAAAGAAAGATCTATATTGACTCTTAATATGGTTATTATGAAATGTATCCTTGAATGAGGATAATTTATTATATATGTCTGTGATTACAGGAGGGACCACATGCGTGGTGCAACAGCAGCAATAGCAATAAGGGAGCACGAGTAGAGCTTCTACTGCAGGTAGGTAATCTGCACCTATGCTTTCTAGTTAAATTACATGATTTAATATGTTATTGATGTGAAATGTGAATTAGTGAATGTTGGATATCATATGAAAGAATGAAAGTTTGCCTAATGAGTCATTTTAGATAGTATCCTGAATGTATATGTGTTCAAGGTGAATGGTCTTCTGTGTGAATTACCAAGGGATGAAAGTATCACTAACTTAGAAAATATGAGTAGTGTGATATGTGGCATGGACTAACACACATTTAGTGTATGTTAGGATCCCGGGTAAGGGGATCACCATGTATCAGCTAACATACATTTAGTGTATATTAGGATCCCAGGTAAGGGGATCACCATATAACGACTGACATACATTTAGTGTATGTTAGGGTCTTGGTTAAGAGGATCGCTATGCATCGATGCCTATGGGGTGGTGATGATACTGGTGAAAATGGTATCAGCAATGTGTTAGGAGAAAATAATTGTAGTTGATTTTATGGAATCTTGAATGGAAGTTGAAAATGAAAGATGAAATAATTTTTAGTAATTGAATGAGAAAGAGTTTCAAATGAAATAAAAAGGAGAAAAATGAATAAAATATGAATATATGTTTCCCTTTTTAAATTGTTGGATTTTTGTGTTACTATACTTATTGTGATATTTATTGTAACGGCCCGACTTTTTCAAGGCCAAAATCATTAGAATTTTTTTTATCATCCAGTTTTTGGGTGTTTTTCACCATATCATTCTTCAGATTTATCATTGCATTCTGTTCATTAACAAGGCACAATCTATGTTGCATAACGTAAATCAACATTCCTATAGAACAAATTCTCAAAACACGTGTTCATAATATTATATTTCCATACTCATGGGTTTACATTACATCATATCGACATATCCATAAATTCACATTTTTGTTCTAATCTCGTTATCATCACGAGTTCATATAAGAGTATCGAACAACAAGTTACACAACTAGTACTTTCGTTATCCTAACCTCATGTAATTTCACAACACGACATCCTCATTAGATGAATGCCTTGTATGTATATTCATACACATCACATCAACTTGTTTGTACATTCACATTCGTGTTCCATTTCAACTTTTCATTACTAGTCTTTACAAAAGGGGTCAAATGACTAATTGAGTGATTAACACATTCATTCATGCAGAACTCATATCACCCATAACACGTGAATAAATAGTTCCTTTTCAAAATGTGTGAGATGTGAAACGGATTTCCTCATGCGCCATATTGGTATGATGTCCCTGTTATAGCACAAGATAATTTCCAGCATTATAGGCAATTGAAAAGAAACATAGTAAAGAATATTAACGTTACATTTCATTCATGAATCAAAAGAGCATAATTCTTTCATTTCTCCTTATGTAAATACCACCATTACTAATTTGCCAATTACCGAGGCTAATTACAATACTCAAACCCGATCATTCATCTCGAATATCGTTAGCCGAACTAACATTATTCTTTGCTAAAGCACAACAATCGTAGTTCTTTCATATACTTGGTATGTACAAAACATAGTTTACATGAATGCATCAATTCTTTAAACTAACTCATAACTCTCAAATTTGACTATCCTTTTAGGATGCCCTTAGCCAAAGTCAATAATTTTTCATCCACTTAAGATGCTATTAGTCGAAGTTAGCCATTTATTTATCCTGGTCATCCAGTTAGGGTGTCATTAACTGAAGCTACTCATTTATTCATCTTGGTCATCCGCTTTGGACGCCATTAGCCGTAGCTAATCATTTGTTCACCCCGGGCATCCACTTTGGACGCCCTTAGTTGTAGCTAATTATTTGTTTATCCCAGTCATCCATTTAGAATGTTATTAGCTAAAGGTAGTCATTTATTCATCTTGGTCATCCACTTAGGATGCCATTGGCCGAAGCTAATTTATCATATGTCCCGGTCATCCATTCGGATGCCATTAGCCGAAGCTAATTAATCATCTATCTCAGTCATCCATTCGGATGCCATAATTAATCATCTGTCCTAGTCATCCATTCGGATGTCATTAGCCAAAGCTAATCAATTATCTGTCCCAGTCATCCATTCAAATCATCAGTTGTCCCGGTCATCCATTCGGATGCCATTAGTCGAAGCTAATCAATCACTTGTCCCGGTCACCATTCAGATGCCATTAGCCGAAGCTAATCAGTCACTTGTCTCGGTTATCCATTCGGATGCCATTAGCCATGTTGTTACTCATTTTTGGACCCCACGTGTTGGAGACGGTGTATACCTCTTTTGAACCAAGTGTAGGAGTTTAACTCATGTTTGCTAGAGGATTGACAAAAGTTGAGAGAAATATTTTTTTTCAAAACCCTGTTTGAGTTGTTTTTTGCTCTCTTTATCCTTCCCCTTTGCTACCAAAATCATCAGGTTTTCTTAGACTGACTAGGGGTCTTCATAATGCTAAATTCGTTCCTTCGTTATCTTGTTTTTTAAGGTTGGATAAATCCCTTAAATTTTGCACTAAAAAAAAAACTGATTCTGCTGCTATCGCAATTTTTTGTTCCAAATTAGGCTCTGATTCTGACTTGGTTTCGTACGATATCTGACCATCTTAGCTATATTCTATCACTCATGACATGTTGAAAAATTGACCTACACCTTTATTGGGTCCTAGGGATCACTGATCTTAGGGCAGACTCTTAGTCAGATTTGGATGCTCGGCATTGTCAAATCAAGAACCTTTCTGACCAACAAGATTACTGCCAGATTCTGTTCTTTAAAACGATTTTATCTCCCTTCAACTCCTTCATCAAAGTTGTAGTCCTGGATGCGTAGATAAATTTGGGCTTTTGAATCGCTTGATTTCGATATCAGAAGCTCAAGATATTCCCGTTTGAATATCTAGTGTGAAAGCAGGGATTCCTGATGCAAGAAGGATTTTTTGCCCAAGTTCGCGGGACTGATTCGAAGGATTTTTTTTTACCAAGGATTGAATCGAAAAGTGCTAAAATGAGGGATTGAATTGAAGAAGGATATTGAAAGCTGGAGAGGGGGGCTGGATCATCATAAATGACAGGATTTTTACCACATCAAATAAGAAAAATAAGACTTTGCCGCTGCACCCTCCATCTGATTTCTTTCCTTCTCTACAAATTCCTGTTGTTTTTCCTTTGTCATCACGCCTGATTTTTGGAGCTGCAACCACGTTTTTATTGCCTCATTTTAAAGGGAGCAGCTGGCTCTATGGAAGGAAAGAAAAGAGCTGCACCATCCTCTAACTAGGAAAGAAATCACTGCTGATCACAGAATCAGAATCAAATATTCTGGTTTCCTATTTCTGCTCACCCGATATTACACCCTAGAGTTAATGTAATATTTTTTTCCTAAACAAAGCCATGTATAGGCTATATAGAAGCCTCGGGTGCTGACCTAAAGGGGAAGAAAAAAGAGGAAAAAGAAAGGAGAGGACATAAGGAAAAAAAAAAGGGGAGACGAAGGCAAAACAAGGGGAAAGAAAGGAGGCTTTTCTTTGATACTAAAAAGCATGCTCTGGAACTTGAAAGAGAGAGAAAAAGGAGAGAGCAGAAAAATGAAGAAAAAAAATAGAGGGGAGAACGGAGAAAGAAAAGAGGGAGCAGAAGCACAAAAGAAAATAGAGAGTAAGATCTGCAGGTATAGTTTCCAGCTTCTTTTCTTTGTTATATTTAGACTTGGCACCGTTGGTCTGTGCTATCCCAAAACCCGTCTCTTCTTTTGCTCTAGATATTTGGTTTCTGTTTGAACAAAAGGTGCCATGCTTGCCCGCTGTTCTTTCCCTGATTTTGAGTCGGATTATCGTTGATGTTAAAGTTGCGTGCTCTTTTTCTTGTTCTATTGCTGTGAGGGACTTTGAGTTTTAAAGGTCTTCATTGTCCCTTTCCTCCGTCTGCTTAAGTGTCACCTGGCATTAGAACGTTGCATAGGAATAGTTGGCTTATAGGCGCAGTTTGTTTTTTACACGAAGGGAAAAAAAAACGTGAGGGAGAGCATTTGTTAGTTAAGGGACTTTTGTTTTTTGGCAGATTCGGGTTTCATGCTATCCTCTATTTTGTTTTGCAGAAATAAGATAGCAAGCATTTTTCTTTAGCCTTAGTATTTACTACACGTTCCTGCTTTTTTCGTGTGAAAAAAAAAACATGGCAATGCTTCAAAAAAAAGGGAGAGGCGTGAGTCAGGGGTTTTTCTATAGGATTGGGTTCAAAGGGTTGTTTTTTTATGTGATATGGACTTATTTTTTTTCTGTCAAAAATAATAGGTCATGCTATGTTTAGGTTCTGAGTGATTTGATGGATCAAATTCTATTTGATGAGTTTTGGCTTTAGAGAGCTTTTCTTTTTTATTTTTCTCCTGCTTTATTTTAACTGAAATGTTTAAGGCTTATGATTTTTTTTGAAATATATGTGATGACTTGTTGTCTTTATTTGTGATTATCGTGATGCTTATGTTTCGATCAAATAAAAAAATGTTTTCTTGTGTGTTGCATATGGCCAATATCCTAACATGTTTTTGAATTTCCTCTTAAAAAAACAAATATTTGAAATTTTGAAAATGTGTTTTCGTATGAATTTCTTAAACACAAAAATTATTTTCTTGCATTTATGGATTTTACAACATGTTTGTAAAACTCCAAAGGGTGTTGGCCAATATTCCAAAAAATATAAAAATTTTATTTTGGGGGGAATTTATCTATTATTCACCGATAATGTTTGGATAAAGAAATCCTTAAAGGACAAATATCCAAAATATTATTGGGAATAATTTGTTATTATTTATTGTTAATATTTGGATAAAGAAACCTTGAGTGGTAAATATCCAAAATAATTTTCTAGGAATAATAAATCCTCACACATCCTCGAAAGAAGCCTTGATTATTATCGAGGACATTTCAATTTTCTTTACTCCGCGGTTTACGAGCTGTGAGAGTATAAAACACTAAGGTAAAAATAGGCCTTTTAAAGCGCCCTAGATTTCTAAATTTTTGTCCCTCCTTGCGATTTACGAGTCGCAAACTCTTGAAATACCAAGGGAAAAATGAGCTTTTAAAGCACATGGAATCTCCTTGGATTTCTATCTTAATAAATTTAGTTAGAATCAAACCTTAAAAAAACTGATGGAATTAGAAAACACCAACATCATAGCAATTATAAGACAAACCAAACACCAAGCAGCTTACCTTAGGTAGGGCGTACTAGGGGTGCTAATACCTTCCCTTTACGCAACCAGTCCCTTGCCCTAGAATCTCTGAAAGACCAGTTAGGTTTCCTAGTGACCATAATACTAGGTGGCGACTCCTTTATTCACAAAACAAAAAAAACCCCCGAAATCAATTGAGGGTCGCCGTGACGCCGCGCTCCGCTGTGAGGGTGCGACAGGATGGCGACTCCACTAGGGACTTAGGACTAGGCTTGGTAATTCATTTGTTTATGCTATGTGTTATTGGTTTTTGTTTTCTTATATGATTGATACTTTGTTTAAAAGCTTTAGAATGCATCCTTACATTCTGACATACATGATATAGTCATTCAACACATTATTATTATTATTATCTTTTTTAGGGCACACACATTTAACTTTAAGTTAAGTGGGGAACTAGCAGCTTGCCTTATGACTTGAGTCAAGGTTTAAGTTTGTGTAAACCCCAACTTTTTGCTGAGTGTTTAGACTGATAGTAATTGGTACATGTGCCATCCCACTATCTACTGAACCCCCATATTACCTTTACGAGAGCGATCACTGGGACAACAAGAGACCCTTTTTTAGAGACCAAGTAGTAAACCTACCCTAGGTCTCACGTAAAGGAACTAGAACCTATCCTTAGGGTATATGCTCCATAATATCTTTTGCACCAAAACAAGTCTAACCCCAAGGCATTTTGAAGACCAGGACTTGTGAACGAAATGGCCACCATTGCTAAATTTTCCATCATAGAATATGGAAAAATTTTGAACTGTCATAATTGACTAAAGGAGACTGCCTTAGAAGCGATGCTAAGAAACTGTCACTAATCAAGAACCTGAATTGCATTATGAATGAGGTGAACAAGTTAACGACTCACTTTCAGAATGTGGATAAGGATGCATTTTTTAGGAAATATAGACGTTTGGTGGAAATTGCAAAGGTAAAAGTTTTAAGCCCAGCTATGCGAGCCATAGTTCATTTTTGGGATCTAGACTACCGGTGTTTTTTGTTTTGGAAGCATAGACCTATGTCCCACTATGGAGGAATATGGGATGTTGACTGAGTTTCCAAACAATCTGTATCGGATTTATTTGCCTTTGAGATCTGACAAGATCAACCCCGAACTATCAAAACTTCTCAAAATCTCCAACTTGGAAAAGTTTTTGGAAAAGAATGTTACTGGTCTGAAATGGAGGATGCTAGAAATCAAACTGGAAAAGAAGTCAGGATTAGAAAAAGAGAGATTGATTGCCTTGGGCATATTTGGCCTTGTGTTGGTCCCAAGTCAGACGGGTGTAGTGAGTTTGGAGGCCGCTGCTGCTTATATGGAGTATGAGAATACACAAATCAATCCAGTGGTTGCTATTTTAGCTGAAACCATCTTGACGCTTAATCATTGTAAGAGGACCGAAAAAGAAGCAATGAGATGCTGCACGCAGTTGTTGCATATCTGGATGGTTAAGCCATATTGAAACAAAAAAACCTGTCTTCAATAATTTTTGGTGGTTCACCCAAAGAAGAAGAATGGGGAGATCTAGACAACCAAGGTTGGGTTGACAAATTAGAAGGTTGGCCTAATAGTGATTTCAAGTGGAGAGCCCCATGGGTAACGATAGTGAAAGTCCTAATGAGTTGTGGACAGAGATGTTGGGTGCCATTGGTGGGGATTACAGGCTATGTGAGTTATGCTCCTGCCCTGGTGGTAAGGTAACTTGGGGGCATACAGTTTGTTCCAAGGACTATGGGAATTGCTCAATTCTTTGGTTTGTTCAAAGATCCCATTGCATAAGAAGTTTTGGAGATCATCAAACAAGATTGGAAGCATCTGGTTTTGGTTGAGTTAGAAGGTTTAAATGATCCAAGTGCAAGTGAAGGATATGTAAGATGGAGAGATTTAGCAGCTTCAGCCATGCCTTGTGTAGGAGTCAAATCTCCCCAAACTGTAGAAGAGCCTATTAAGAGGAAAATGGTCAATAATGAAGAGGAGTTAAGAAGACAAGTGGAAAAACTTCGGATAGAGTTGAGCAAAAGCAGAAAAGACAAGGCAATGTTGGAAGAAATGATGCTAAAAAAAGATAAAAGGAGAGCATTTCTAGATGAGCAAATACAATCTAGAGATGCGTGAATGACAAAGCTTGACTTAAAGCTGGGTGAGGAGAAGATTGCTAGGGAAAGAAGTGAGAAAGAGCTTAGAGGGATGAGTTTGTATTGAATGTAAAGTTGCTCTGAAATTGAAGCAATGGAGATTGACTTTAACGATTGCCAAGGAAGTGCAGAATATTACGAAGAAAAATTTGCACAAGTTTAATTCGAACTAATGGATAGGATTAGGAAATATGAGGATTTGAACAAGAAATATATGGAGTTGGAAAGTCGTTCGATGGGTATTGCAAAAGAAGAAAGTAAAAGGAAAGGTTTTGAGGCTGTTGAAACAGAATTAACGATTAAAAAGAATGAGACAAAAGTTATGAGGATAAAACTTGACAAGGAACGTGAAAAGGTGAAGTATTTGGATGAGAAGCTAGCAGCAATGGAAAAACACAAAGATCAAATCGATGCCAACAACGCTGCCTTAAACAGAACCAACATGTTGCTCATAGAAAAGATGACCAAGACAAATGAGCAAATGGACGAAGCTACTGCACATGCTCGGATTATTAGAACCAATGCGAGAAATATGGGAGGGGACATCATTCGCTATCGCCGAAGCCTAGCTGAAACCGATGCCTTTCTAGGGAAGATTGAGAACCACGGCTTTGCCTTTTTAGCTTTGGCTAGAGAGTTTGTGGAGGAAAGGGATTAATATATTTTGTATTTCCTTTTTATTTGTAAATGTAATAAACTTATCAAGCATTAATGAAAAGGGCGTTGACCCATCTTCTTATGCAAAATTTGTCTCTTGGTGAATATGATTCAAGCAAACAACTTGAAAGGCAGTACTCCTAGCAATGTGACAAGAGAACCTATGTTTATAAGGTGGTGGCTATTATTCGTTCACAAGAAGGCTGCATCCATACCCAATATACAAATATGTTCTTATCACAATCATGCATTATATCATGCATTTTCTTATACATCTATGCACGCATCTGCAGACCTAGAAGCATAGGTCCCCTTTCTAAAATCCACAACACTTGACTAAGGAAAATGATGAAAAGTCACACCTAGTACCAAAAAGATCTTGAAGGAATTTGGAATGATGATGCACACCTAATCGGTTTGCTCGAGCAAATGTTTTGAGACAACTTTTTCCCTTTAATGAGTTCATGCATTTTCAAAAGTTCATCTTGATGTTTTTACACATCACTTTCCGTTTTCAAAGTGGATCTTCCAAAACAAACACCTGCACTTTACACTGAGAATGAATGGCCAAACTTTAAAGAATACATAGTAGCTGTAGAAGAGGAAGAATGGGATAAAAATAGGACAACATGAATAAGCTTGGAGACCCGCTAAATAGAAACTTGAAACCATAAATGTGGGTAATGAAGAAATCAAGAGATAGCTGAAGATAGGGATTTTGATCACTCCTAAAGAAAGAGAAGAGTTGGTTACTTCGAGATTATATAGATGTTTTTGCTTGGTCCTATGAGGATATGTCTGGCTTAGATACGAATATTGTAGTACAAAGGGTACTGCTGGTATAAGGATGCAAATCGGTTAAGGAAAAGTTAAGAAGAATCCATTCAGATGTCTTGATCAAAGTAAAGGTAGAAATTGAAAAGCAGTGGAACACCGATTTTCTAGAAGTAGTCAAATATCCACAATAGGTGTCCAACATAGTGGTTGTACCAAAAAAGGAAGATAAAATCAAAGTTTGTCTACCACGCATAGATATGTTTGACAAATGTAGCACGTATCTCCACATATTCTTTTATGGATGGATTTTCGGGCTACAATCAGATAAAAATGGCGTAAGAGGATAAGAAGAAGACAACATTTGTAACACCATGGGGAACCTTTTGTTACAAGGTCATGCCATTTGGGTCGAAGAATGTTGGGGCCACCTACCAAAGGGCCATGGTAACTCTATTTCACGACATGATGCATAAATAGTGAAGTATACATGGATGACATGATTGCTAAATCTAGGGAGGGAGAGAATCATGTCCAAAAATTGAAGGAATTGTTTGAAAGACCAAGGAAGTACAAGTTGAGGCTTAACCATGCAAGGTGTTCATTCGGGGTGAAATCTGGGAAGTTGTTGGGATTTATGATGAGTGATAAAAGGATAGAAGTGGACCTTGGTTAAGTAAAGGCTATTCAGTCTATGCCAACTCTTAAGGATGAGAAGGATGTAAGAAAGTTCTTAGAAAGGTTGAATTACATTGCTTGGTTTATATCCCAATTAACCATGACTTGTGACCCAATATTTGATTGTTAAGGAAGAAGAATCTCAGAATTTGGAATAAGAGTGTGAAGAAGCTTTCGAGAAAATCAAGCAGTACTCCTGATGAAGATGTGTTTTCAGTTGAGGAAGGAAAATTAGATTGGTGGACTATGTACTTTGATGGTGCTGTAAACGTATGTGGTAATGGAGCTGATGCAATGATAATCTCTCCTAATAAAAAGTAGTATTCGATTTTAGTTAAATCGCAGTTTGGGTGCAATAACAACATAGGAGTATGAAACTTGCATTCTCGTTTTAGAGGTGGCATTGGAGTTGAATATTAGAAAGATAGATATGTATGGAGACTCAATTTTGATAAGTGAAATGAAAATGGCAAATCAAGGACGAGAAGTTGAGACCTTACCAAGAATAACTGTCTAAATTGGCTAGAGAATTTGAGGAAATAAAGTTCACCCATCTAGGAAGGGAAGGAAACCATTTTGCTGACGCTTTGGTCACGTTAGCTTCTATGGCTAGAATAGACTTTGGGCATAATGTACAGTCGGTACACATTGATATCAGAAATAACCCAGCTCATTGTTGCTCAGTTAAGAGAGAAATAGATGGAAACCCTTGGTACTATGATATCAAGAATTTCATCCAAAAACCAGACATATCCCATGGGGGCATCCAAAATCGACAAGAAGACTTTGAGGAGGTTGGCAATGGATATCTATCTTGATGGGGAAACTTTGTATAAGAAATCATCTGATGGAACTTTGTTGAGATGTTTGGATGACATGGAGGTAAAAAGTGGTGAAGAAATTTATGGAAAGAGATTTGATCTATCGATATAGTCCACTCGAAAAGATTATGACTAATAATGCCCAGAACTTCAATGGCAAGATGATAATAGAACTCTTCACTAAATGGAAAATCAAGCATTCCAATTCCTCGCCATATAGGCCAAAGATGAATGGTGTGGTAGAAACTGCTAACGAAAATGTCAAGAAGATCATTTAGAAGATGGTAGTCACCTACAAGGATTGGCATGAGATGTTGCCATTGCCCTTCACATGTACTGCACCGCAGTCCGAACCTCAATAGGAGCCACACCGTATACGTTGGTATATGGAATGGAGGCGGTGATACCTTTGGAAGTGGAAATCCTCTCATTGAGAGTATTGATAGACTTTGAGCTAGAAGAGGTAAAATGGGCAAAGGTTAGATATGAACAGCTGAATCTGATCAGTGAAAAGAGGATAGCCGCAATTTGTCATCATCAACTCTATCAAAGAAGGATGGCCAAATCATACGACAAGAAGATTTGACCTTGAGGATTCCACGAAGGAGATCTTGTAATGAAGAAAATGTTGCCTTTTACCAGGAGAAGATCAGAGTAAATGGGCGCCAAACAATGAGGGCCCTTTAGTGGTAAAGAAAGCGTTCTCGAGAGAAGCTTTATTGTTATCTAGAATGGATGGAGAAGATCTAGTTAAACCTAAGAATGCTGACTGTATAAAGAAATACTATGCTTCCCAGTCAATAAAATAAAGTTTGGCCATGAATTCTCTTTGTAAAGAACCTTTTTTCATAAAACGTATGATCTCATAGCATTTGAAATCTTTTACTTAAAAGAACTGTTTTTTTACGCATGACAAAGGAGATGACTCCATCAATTGGAGAGAACCAAATCAAATCTAAACTTGACATATTTTTGCACACCATACTGGGGGCAAGAAGTGTACGAAGTGCACATAGGGGTCTATAGTGAACCAAAGCCCAAAGGGGTATCATCATAAAAACTTCTAAAAAGCATCTTTTATGAGAATTGCTAATTGCATTGAAAGTTTCAGTTTTTATGAACAAAACCAAATCTTTTGAGTTTTCCTTTTAAAATAATAATAAAAGACAATACTCAATGGAGCAAGAAAGGGCCCTATAAGGAACCAAAGATCTCTTCACCAAGAGGATAGGAAGTATAGCGCGTGGAGCATATTCTGTTTCAAGAGGAAGAGTCGGACAAACAAATGGAAACAAGAGCTCAATAAGTCTACAACAGAAGGGGGACCTATGTTTCCAAAATAGTTAACAAAAAAACATGCATGCTATATTGTCATAACACTAACCTGGCAGGAGAAGGTGTGACTAAGGCCAAAATAGTTCCAAGTTTTTGGGAAAATCGCTGAGGTCCAAAATCTCAAGTCAACGGAACTGCGGAAAAGGATAGGAATTGTGAACCAGCACTGTTTTATTTCCTCAAGGTAAGTTTTTCTAAGAAGTTTTAGGATGGGCAGGTCACCCGATATTGAGACCATTCCTTAGAAAAGCGTGGAGTTTTCTAAGAATTTTAAAAGGGGCCGGTTACCTAATATTAAAACCGTTTCTTAGAAAAGCGTGGAGTTTTCTAAGAATCGTAAGATGGGCAGGTCACCCAATATTGAGACAATTCCTTAGAAAAGCATGGAGTTTTCTAAAGAATTTTAAGAGGGGCCGGTTACCTGATATGGAAACCGTTTCTTAGAAAAGCGTGGAGTTTTCTAAGAATTTTAAGATGGGCCGGTCACCTAATATTGGACCGTTTCTTAGAAAAGCGTGGAGTTTTCTAAGAATCTTAAGATGGGTAGGTCACCCGATATTAAGACAATTCCTTAGAAAAACGTGGAGTTTTCTAAAGAATTTTAAGAGAGGCCGGTCACCTGATATTGAAACCGTTTCTTAGAAAAGCATGGAGTTTTCTAAGAATTTTAAGATGGGCCGGTCACCTGATATTGGACCGTTTCTTAGAAAAGCATGGAGTTTTCTACGAATCTTAAGATGGGCAGGTCACTCGATATTGAGACAATTCCTTAGAAAAGCGTGGAGTTTTCTAAAGAATTTTAAGAGGGGTCGGTTACCTGATATTGAAACCATTTCTTAGAAAAGCATGGAGTTTTCTAAGAATTTTAAGATGGGCCGGTCACCTGATATTGAGACCGTTTCTTAGAAAAGCATGGAGTTTTCTAAGAATCTTAAGATGGGCAGGTCACCTGATATTGAGACCATTCCTTAGAAAAGTGTGGAGTTTTCTAAAGAATTTTAAGAGAGGTCGGTCACCTGGTATTGAAACCGTTTCTTAGAAAAGCGTGGAGTTTTCTAAGAATATTAAGAGGGGCCAGTCACCCGATATTGAGACCGTTTCTTGGAAAAGCATGGAGTTTTCTAAAAAATTTAAGGTGGGTAGGTCACCCGATATCGAGACCATTTCTTAGTAAAGCATGGAGTTTTCTAAGAATTTTAGGATGAGCAGGTCACCTGATAATTGGGCCATTTCTAAAAAAAAATAACGTGGAGTTTTTTCTAGAAATCTTAAGATAGGTAGGTCAGCTGATAGGGAGACCATTGTTTAGGAAAAGCACTGAGTTTTAGCATGATCAAACAATTTATCTTTACAACACTTACTACGCGAAGCAATTGACAAGTTTTTGCTTCGTAAGCATTGTAAAGAGGGGGCAACTATTGTTACTCATTTTTGGACCCCACGTGTTGGAGACGGTGTATACCTCTTTTGAACCAAGTGTAGGAGTTTAACTCATGTTTGCTAGAGGATTGACAAAAGTAGAGAGAAATATTTTTTTTCAAAACCCTGTTTGAGTTGTTTTCTTCTCTCTTTATCCTTCCCCTTTGCTGCCAAAATCATCAGGTTTTCTTAGACTGACTAGGGGTCTTCATAATGCTAAATTCGTTCCTTCGTTATCTTGTTTTTTAAGGTTGGATAAATCCCTTAAATTTTGCACTAAAAAAAAAAATTGATTCTGCTGCTATCGTAATTTTTTGTTCCAAATTAGGCTCTGATTCTAACTTGGTTTCGTACGATATCTGACCATCTTAGCTATATTCTATCACTCATGACACGTTGAAAAATTGACCTACACCTTTATTGGGTCCTAGGGATCACTGATCTTAGGGCAGACTCTTAGTCAGATTTGGATGCTCGGCATTGTCAAATCAAGAACCTTTCTAACCAACAAGATTACTGCCAGATTCTGTTCTTTAAAAAGATTTTATCCCCCTTCAACTCCTTCATCAAAGTTGTAGTCCTGGATGCGTAGATAAATTTGGGCTTTTGAATCGCTTGATTTCGATATCAGAAGCTCAAGATATTCCCGTTTGAATATCTAGTGTGAAAGCAGGGATTCCTGATGCAAGAAGGATTTTTTGCCCAAGTTCGCGGGACTGATTCGAAGGATTTTTTTTTACCAAGGATTGAATCGAAAAGTGCTAAAATGAGGGATTGAATTGAAGAAGGATATTGAAAGTTGGAGAGGGGGGCTGGATCATCATAAATGACAGGATTTTTACCACATCAAATAAGAAAAATAAGACTTTGCCGCTGCACCCTCCATCTGATTTCTTTCCTTCTCTACAAATTCATGTTGTTTTTCCTTTGTCATCACGCCTGATTTTTGGAGCTGCAACCATGTTTTTATTGCCTCATTTTAAAGGGAGCAGCTGGCTCTATGGAAGGAAAGAAAAGAGCCGCACCATCCTCTAACTAGGAAAGAAATCACTGCTGATCACAGAATCAGAATCAAATATTCTGGTTTCCTATTTCTGCTCACCCGATATTACACCCTAGAGTTAATGTAATATTTTTTTCCTAAACAAAGCCATGTATAGGCTATATAGAAGCCTCAGGTGCTGACCTAAAGGGGAAGAAAAAAGAGGAAAAAGAAAGGAGAGGACATAAGGAAAAAAAAAGGGGAGACGAAGGCAAAACAAGGGGAAAGAAAAGAGGCTTTTCTTTGATACTAAAAAGCGTGCTCTGGAACTTGAAAGAGAGAGAAAAAGGAGAGAGCAGAAAAATGAAGAAAAAAAACAGAGGGGAGAACGGAGAAAGAAAAGAGGGAGCAGAAGCACAAAAGAAAACAGAGAGTAAGATCTGCAGGTATAGTTTCCAGCTTCTTTTCTTTGTTATATTTAGACTTGGCACCGTTGGTCTGTGCTATCCCAAAACACGTCTCTTCTTTTGCTCTAGATATTTGGTTTCTGTTTGAACAAAAGGTGCCATGCTTGCCCGCTGTTCTTTCCCTGATTTTGAGTCGGATTATCGTTGATGTTAAAGTTGCGTGCTCTTTTTCTTGTTCTATTGCTGTGAGGGACTTTGAGTTTTAAAGGTCTTCATTGTCCCTTTCCTCCATCTGCTTAAGTGTCACCTGGCATTAGAACGTTGCATAGGAATAGTTGGCTTATAGGCGCAGTTTGTTTTTTACACGAAGGGAAAAAAAAAACATGAGGGAGAGCATTTGTTAGTTAAGGGACTTTTGTTTTTTGGCAGATTCGGGTTTCATGCTATCCTCTATTTTGTTTTGCAGAAATAAGATAGCAAGCATTTTTCTTTAGCCTTAGTATTTACTACACGTTCCTGCTTTTTTCGTGTGAAAAAAAAAACATGGCAGTGCTTCAAAAAAAAGGGAGAGGCGTGAGTCAGGGGTTTTGCTATAGGATTGGGTTCAAAGGGTTGTTTTTTTTATGTGATATGGACTTATTTTTTTTTTCTGTCAAAAATAATAGGTCATGCTATGTTTAGGTTCTGAGTGATTTGATGGATCAAATTCTATTTGATGAGTTTTGGCTTTAGAGAGCTTTTCTTTTTTATTTTTCTCCTGCTTTATTTTAACTGAAATGTTTAAGGCTTATGATTTTTTTTTGAAATATATGTGATGACTTGTTGTCTTTATTTGTGATTATCGTGATGCTTATGTTTCGATCAAATAAAAAAATGTTTTCTTGTGTGTTGCATATGGCCAATATCCTAACATCTTTTTGAATTTCCTCTTAAAAAAACAAATATTTGAAATTTTGAAAATGTGTTTTCGTATGAATTTCTTAAACACAAAAATTATTTTCTTGCATTTATGGATTTTACAACATGTTTGTAAAACTCCAAAGGGTGTTGGCCAATATTCCAAAAAATATAAAAATTTTATTTTGGGGGGAATTCATCTATTATTCACCGCTAATGTTTGGATAAAGAAATCCTTAAAGGACAAATATCCAAAATATTATTGGGAATAATTTGTTATTATTCATTGTTAATATTTGGATAAAGAAACCTTGAGTGGTAAATATCCAAAATAATTTTCTAGGAATAATAAATCCTCACACATCCTCAAAAGAAGCCTTGATTATTATCGAGGACATTTCAATTTTCTTTACTCCGCGGTTTACGAGCTGTGAGAGTATAAAACACTAAGGTAAAAATAGGCTTTTTAAAGCGCCCTAGATTTCTAAATTTTTGTCCCTCCTTGCGATTTACGAGTTGCAAACTCTTGAAATACCAAGGGAAAAATGAGCTTTTAAAGCACATGGAATCTCCTTGGATTTCTATCTTAATAAATTTAGTTAGAATCAAACCTTAAAAAAACTAGTGGAATTAGAAAACACCAACACCATAGCAATTATAAGACAAACCAAACACCAAGCAGCTTACCTTAGGTAGGGCGTACTTGGGAAAAGACATCAATCTTTTGATCGTGTCAATACTGAGGTGTGGAATGCTTTTGATATGTATTTCCTCAATGGAATCTATTTTTCAATTCATCCTCTATCATAGCATTGAAACTTATTACTGGATTCCTAATCCTTCCTATTTTAAAGCCTTTCTCAACTCCTTCTGCAACAACTATTATCTCCATGAATAAGTTGATGAGTTACTAAAAGTAACCGAAATGTTGCGATGTCGCGGTCGCACAAATTAATTACCCTAGCTTAAAACACACAAGATAGTATAGAGCAGGCAAGGGGTCGATCCCACGAGGAAATTTCAGATCAGATTTTTATGTTGTATGTTATGCAATTGGGGGGTTTGATTTGTAATTATCTAAACTATGACAAAAATTAAACTAGCAAACAAAATCAATTGAAACCGGAATTTATCAAGAAAAAAACCTTGGTCGCAAGCACACATCCACCTACGGAAATCAGAATTGATCCTTGAAATGAAACTCCATTTTATATTCTGAATTTTTATTTTTTCTTAATCTTGATTAGTTAACAGATCCGCTGTAAAACTAATCCTAACCAACAAACATCCATAGTGTTCACACTAGTAATTTAATTCAATGGCAGCCTAAAGAACTAGATAAATTCATTAATCTTAACAACCAAGTTGTCCGTAGCTTGTGTTGCTTTGTTTGAATGTCCTCCTTAAGGTTAATAATGTAGATCTACCACAATTATTAATCTTAGTTGCTTCGCAAGTTTATATACCACAACTCCGGTTTTGAATCAAACTTAGCAATATAGTGTCACAATAACGACTTAGAGACTGCTCCAGCAGTTATGATGAACACTCATAGGAAATATGCATAGGAAAACAATCATACTCATTCATAATATAAACTGAAAATAAATGAAAGAATAAATCTCACGGTTCTTGAAATCCGAAGGT
This sequence comes from Populus simonii, assembly GCA_007827005.2. Taxonomy (NCBI): domain Eukaryota; kingdom Viridiplantae; phylum Streptophyta; class Magnoliopsida; order Malpighiales; family Salicaceae; genus Populus; species Populus simonii. Next base: position 1,121,077 of record CM017471.2, on the reverse strand, counting down.
CTTTGTGTCCTTGCAATCAAGAAAACAAGCTTAGCCTTGCATATCTATTGTACAACTACTACTCAAGATGGAAGAATGCATGATTTCAGGTTTGTAGGAGAAAGAATTTGTGTTTCTTTACTTCTGGTCGCCTCCTCCTCTCCTTCTCTTTCCCTTCTCTCTTTCTTTTTATATGCTAAAAACCTTAGTCTCTATTTTACAAAATAGTCCTCCCTTAAGTCGATAGTTTACATTTAAGTACGTCAATAACTATTTTCCTAAAAAAGAGAAATATCCTTGCATAAAATCTCAAGCTTTGACTAGAGGAGATAAATTGCTGAAATAAAAACTTGGATGTCGGTTTAGATGCTTTCGAATGTAATTTGGACTCATTTCTTCACGAATCCTGTTTGCTGGCAAAATTTAGTTGTCATCTTTGAAAAATCATATCTCCCTCATATGACATCATTTTTTGCTTCCATTTAGAGCGTTGATATGTACTTGAGTTAGGAATCTACAAAAATTAAGTTTTCATTAATTGGACTTCTGTAGCTCAAGATATTCAAGTTGGAATGGTCGAAGGTCAACATTAGCAGATTGCGAGATTTGACCTTGAAGGCTGCGATTTCCATGCTCTTCCTTATTTTATTTTCTTGCCTTAGATTTCCAGAAAGGTATGGATGTTAGCTTTTTAATTTCACTCGAATCACCTCATTTCGATCTCTAGAACTCACGCTTTGCACAAAACATCTACTGAAGGTCAAATCTACCAATTACCTCCAATTTACTCCTTTTTGCATCTTTCATCCAAAAGTGCCTTCAAAACATAAAACAAAGAATATCAAGGCATTTTATATATAAAACATAAGCAAAACACTAGGTAAATATGGGTGAAACTATCAAATAATATGATTACATCAAATACCCCCACACTTAGCTCTTGCTCGTCCTCGAGAAAGGATAGGTAAAATCAACTTGAAATTAAATTAAATCAAATCACTATGACTAATCTCCTAATCTCCCATCAATATCCAAGAATATATGCATTATAAACAAGAATACAATCAAGAAGAATAAAGAGTATAATTTTTAATGAATTTATTTACATGCAAACTTCAAAACTCAATTACTTGTCGGGATTTAAATGAAATCTACACCATGCCAAAGTGATAGGTCCTCTCATTGATATACACTCCAACACTCTTGTGTTTAAGGCTTATGTATTTAAATCTCTCAAGTTCAATCAATGAATATGTTATACCATAAGATTGCTCTTCAATCTCATCTCCATTACTAACATATTACAAACAATGCATGAATCAAAAGGTCTTACTTTTCGGTTATAATGGGGCTAAGTTTAAGGTGAGGTAAAAGAAAGGAAAAGGAAAGGCTAAAATCAAAGGACGTAGAGCATTCTAAAATAAAATTGATTTTTCAAACAAGATATCCCATCAAGGCACGCAAATTTTCCATAATTAAGCACCAATGCTTAACTTCTTTTGATTTCAAGCTCCATCAACATAGAATCTTAATAACACAAAGGAACACTTTTCTTTTTTTTCTCTTTTTCTTTCTTTTTGTGCAACTTTGTTTTTTTTTTCACTTTTGACAACTTTGCCCATCTTTTCATCAAGCATCATTTTTTTTCTTTTCACATAATTTACAACCATAACCCATGAGATATCAACAAGTATATACTCTATGATGCAACCATATTATTCGATAGTTTCACCCACATTTAACTAGTGTTTTGCCTATGTTTTATATATAAAATGCCTTGATATTCTTTGTTTTATGTTTTGAAGGCACTTTTGGATGAAAGATACAAAAAGGAGTAAATTGGAGGTAATTGGCAGATTTGACCTTCAGTCGATGTTTTGTGCAGATCGTGAGCTCTAGAGGTCAAAATGAAGTGATTCCAGTGGCATTAAAAACTAACATCTATACCTTTCTGGAAATCTAAGGCAAGAAAATAAAATAAGGGAGATCATGTAAATCATAACCTTCAAAGTCAAATCTCGCAATCTGTCAGTGTTGACCTTCGACCATTTCGACTTGAATATCTGGAGCTAAAGAAGTCCAATTGATGCAAACTCTATTTTTTTGGATTCCTGACTCAAAGGCCTATCAACGCTCCAAATTTCATCAAAAAACGATGTCATATGAGGGAGATATGAATTTTCAAAGATGACAACTAAATTCTACCAGCAAACAGGTTTCGTGAAGAAACGAGCCCAAATTACATTCCGAAGCATCTAAACCGATATCCAAGTTTTTATTTCAGCAATTTAGCTCCTCTAAGTCAAAGCTTGAAGATTTCATGTAAGGCTATTTCTCCTTTTTAGAAAAATAGTTATTGAAGTACTTAAATGTAAACAGTCTACTTAAGGGAGGACTATTTTGTAAAATAGAGACTAGGGTTTCCTATGATATAAAAGAATGAGAGAAGAGAAGGGGGGCAGCCAACCAAGAGAAGAAAAACGCCCCCCTCCTCTAAGAAACCTGAAATCATGCATTCCTCCTTTTTTTTTATTAGTTGTTCAACAAACATGCATGGCTAAACTCTTTTTCTTGGTTGCAAGGATACAGAAACCTTCGAATTTCAAGAACTGTGAGATTTATTTTACCTTTTCTTTTTAGTTTATATGATGAATATGATTGTTCTCCTATGCTTATTTTTCCTATGATTGTTTATTTTAATTGCTAGAGCAGACTCTAAGTTATTATTGTAGACAATCTATTGCTAAGTTTGATATCAAAACCGAAGTTGTGGTATATGAACTTGTGAAGCAACTGAGTTTAATAATTATGGCGGATCTACATTATTAATCTTAGGGAGAACATTCAATCAAATCAAACATAGATTGCGAACAGTTATGTTCTCTTGATTAATCAACTTATCTAGTTCTTAAAGCTACCATTAAATTAAATTACTAGTGCGGACACTGTGGTTATTTGATGGTTACGGTTAGTTATACGGCTGATCCGTTAACTAACCAATGTTAAGAAGAGATAAATATTCAGAATATAAATTGATGTTTTGTTTCCATGATCGGTTCTGATTTCTATAGGTGGATGTGTGCTTACGACCAAGGTTTATTCTCTTGATAATTTTCTGATTTTATTAAATTTCATTTGATAGTTTCTGTTTTCTTTTGCTTTATCCTAGATAACGTCCAAATCCCCCCAATTGAATATCATCTAGCATAAAAATCTGACTTGAACCTTCCTCATGGGATCAACCTCTTGCTTGCTCTATACTATCTTGTGTGTTGTGTTTAAAGCTAGGCTAATTAATTTGTGCGACCGCGACATCGCAAAGCTCTACTAATCCTTGGCCAGGGGAAAAGGAAAACATATAAAAATTTAACGTTTACATATAGGTAAAGCAAAGGAAAGATAAACAAGCTCAAAACGGGCTCACTAAGGATAATATGCTTTAGGTTGGCTTTTTGGTTCAAATTGTTAAAATTCCTAATGCCTTTATCATCTTCATGTAGACATGTAATGTGAATGTAATCTCAACAAGATATGAAGCAAGTTCTAGAGATACATATCATTAAAAGAATGCACAATCAAAGAATATAATGTTGAAGGCTCAAAAGCTTGCATTTGTATAACACTATAAAGTCAACATGACATATTTTCAAAGTCAATCCCTAAACCAATTAAATGTTAAAACTTGCATGCACACTTATTCATTTGATTTATATCTTCATCTGTCTCAACTAATTCTCATACATAATACACAATTAAATGTTAAAACTAGCTCCACCGGTAGATGACATGCTTTCCCGTAAATTATCCTATAAGGTGACATTCCTATAGCTGATTTGTAAGCAGTCCGATAAGTCCAAAGTGCATAACCAAGTCGTAGACTCCAATCTCGCTGATTAGGTTGCACTGTCTTCTTCAAAATGGACTTGATTTCTTGATTTGAAATTTCAGCTTGGCCATTCGTTTGAGGATGGTATGCTGTGGAAGTCCGATGAGTCACATGATATTTGTGTAACAATGCTTCCATTGAACGATTGCAAAAATGAGTGCCACGATCACTAATGATAGCTTTAGGGATTCCAAACCTGTCAAATATATGAGTCCTGACAAAATCTAAAACAACTTTAGTATTGTTAGTTCGTGTGGCTTTCACCTCAATCCATTTGGACACATAATCAACAGTAAGAAGGATATAAAGATTGCCAAAAAAAAAAGGAAATGGACCCATAAAATCAATACCCCAAACATCAAAAATTTCACTTACAAGAATATTTGTTAAAGGCATTTGATTCTTATGAGTGATATTACCTGTTCTTTGGATTTTTTTCATATAATTTGCAAAAATGATATGCATCTTTAAAATAGAAGGCCAATAAAAACAATTTTCAAGTACCTTGTGGGCCGTTCTTTTTACTCCAAAATGCCCACCACAAGAATGAGAATGATAAAAGGTGAGAATGGAATGAAATTCATCCTGTGGTACACATCTCCTAACTATTTGATCCACACAAAATTTCCACAGATAAGGGGTATCCCAAAAATAATATTTAGCATCAGCTCGTAACTTGTTTTTTTGGGATGTATACAAACCTGGAGGGAATTCTTTGTTAATTAAATAGTTCACCAAATCAGCATATCATGGTCTTGTTGAGGAATGTAACACATACAACTGCTCATTGGGGAATGTCTCTCTTATTGTTTCAATTTGTATATCCTCAGTCCTTAGTCGGCTCAAGTGATCAACCACATAGTTTTCGACACCGTTTTTATCTTTGATCTCAAGATCAAATTCTTGTAAAAGCAAGATCCACCTAATCAATCTTGGTTTGGACTCTTTTTTCTTCAAAAGATACCTCAAAGCTTCATGGTTAGTAAAAACAACAACTTTTGTACCAAGTAAATATGACCTGAATTTTTCTAGAGCAAATACCACTGCAAAAAGTTCCTTTTCAGTTGTATGGTAATTGCATTGCACTCCGTCCAACATGCGAGAAGCATAGGCTACATGCAAATTCTTACCAATTCTTTGCTCAAGTACAGCCCCTACCACATAGTCACTCACATCACATATTATCTCAAAAGGCTCATCCCAATTTTATGGTTAGATGATAGGGGCAGATGTGACACGCCTCTTAAGCTCATAATGGGCATCTTTACATGCTTGATCAAACACAAAATCCACTTCTTTGGCTAATAGTTTGCACAAGGGTGTTGTAATCTTCGAGAAATCTTTGATAAAGCGTCGATAGAAACCTGCATGGCCTAGAAAAGAATGAACTTACCTCACATATTTTTGTTATATCATGCATATCATAAATATTATGGTTGATAGGTGTGAGTATAATTGTGGGATTGAAACCCAGGTTGATTGGGTCGGGAATTAAGTTATGAGATGCGAACTGTTAGAAGTGTAACCAGGTTACATGTCAGTAATGTGGGACCTTCCGGTATAGGGGGTCTCCGTCGAAATTTCCAGTAGATGTTAACACGAAGACCGGAAATATGTATATATATATATAAAAAAATTAACTACTCTGTTTTTCTATTGACATGAGATTGTGGTTTTACCCAAAGAAATGGGGGATGTTACATTTGGTATCATAGCTCAGGTTGCTATTCCAGGGATAGGAATGATTATATGGTTTTGGAATGTGTTTCAGGATGGTGAGAACAAGTCAAGGAGCCAGGACTGATCCATCCCCAGTTCGGGGAAGTGGCCAGAGTATTCGTAATGAAAGTGATCCAGACTGGGATCCCTTGGCAGACACCTCCTCTCATATACCTGCAGCATCAGTGTACTCAGAAGGGGGCGAGTCAGTGAGACTTCGAGATGATTTATCGTTCCGTCAGGTAGATGTATCGATGCCCGAGGGATCAGACATGGGGGAGATAATATACCTCCACCAGTGGCACTGGTAGCTGAATCAAACCTATTTTTGGATCCTGCTTTTATGGAACATATAGTGAGAGCTGTGACAGCAGGAATGGTAGCGGGGGCCTCCAATACGACTCCTAGATCAGGGGGGAGAGTCACCATAGTGCAATGGGTGAAGGGTATGAGAGAGATGGGTTGTATGACTTACCAGGGTGAAGAGGATGCTGAGGTTGCTGGGCATTGGCTGAGGAAAGTGGAAAGAGTTATAAATCAGATGCAGGTGCCAGAGGAGCTACGGGTGGATTGTGTGACTCAACTATTGGTTAAAAGTGCTCACTCTTGGTGGGAGACCATTAGAGAAAGGAGATCAGGGGAGGTATTGAGATGGAGGGATTTTCGTGAAGAGTTTGAGGAGAGGTACTATTCTTAGGAGCATAAGAGGGAGAAAGAACAAGAGTTTTTGGAATTGAAGCAGGGAGATTTGACAGTGCTGGAGTATGAGAGGAGATTTCAGGATTTAGCAGTTTTTGCCTCCACTTACCTTCCCACAGAGCGCCACAGGGTGGAGAGGTTCCGTGATGGACTGAGGCGGGAATTGAGGATGATATTGATAGCCATGCAGTTTCAGTCAATACGGGAATTGGTACGTGCTGCTCAGGGTATGGAGAGGGTAATAAAGGATACCCCGAAGCCAGTGGTCGAGCAGAGTCAGGCAATGGGAGCTAAGAGGAGAGATTTTGAGTTTATAACTGGGAGACCTCCTCTCCCAAAGAAGGGGAAGAGCGGGCCATCATCAGGACCGTCCCAGAGAAGGGGTGGGAGTTTTAACCCAGGAGGGAGCTCAGGAGGATCTAGACAAGTCAGTGGAAGAGGAGCTTGGGGAGGACAGTCTAGACAGGGAGTTAAAACTGCTGGAGGGTCTACAGAGCAAAAGGGACCAGTATATCCATTTTGTCAGAGGTGTGAGCAGCGACACCCGGGAGATTGCTCTGTGATGCTGGGAAGATGTTATATTTGTAGAAGTGAGGGGCATCGAAGGAGAGAGTGCCCGCATGTAGGAAGAGGTTGTTACTATTGTGAGGACACGAGTCACCGGAAGAAGGATTGTCCTCGTAGAACTACTGAGGGAGCCCATGGTTAGAGGATTGAGGTTCAGAGCCAGTAGCAATCAGTGACAGTCAATCGTCCTATCAGGCCTACCCAGTCAGGGACGAGTGCTACTCGTGGGAGGCCCAGAAATCAGGAGGGGAGGACTTAGGGTCGGGTATATCACATGACCTACGAGGATGTGGGAGCTGTACCTGATGTGGTGGCAGGTACTTTACAGTTAGATACAATGCAAGTTTATGCTTTAATTGATCCTTGAGCTAGTCATTCCTTTGTATCTTATAGAATTGTGAATAACTTGCATGTGTTATCTAGTAACTTGGGAGTAGGGGTGACGGTTAGTACACCTTTGGGAGAGAATATACATATTGATGATATTTATAGAGGGGTAAAACTATATATTGGAGGATTAGAGTTGAGGGCAGATCTTATGCCGTTAGAGTTATATGATTTTGATGTGATTCTGGGCATGGATTGGTTAAGTAAACATAAGGCACATGTGGATTGTTTCACCAAGAAGGTGACAATCCAAGGAATAGGTGATAAAAGAGTAGTGTTTAAAGGGGAAAGAAAAGTAATTCCAAGTTGTGTAATCTCAGTTTTGGTGGCTAGAAAATTACTGAGGAAAGGTTGTTCTGCTTGGTTAGCCCATGTAAGAGAGCTGGAGAAGGGTAGCATAGATTTGGCTAGTATTCCTGTTGTGAGGGAGTTTCAAGATGTATTCCCAGAAGAGTTGCCTGGATTACCTCCAGTTAGAGAAATTGAAGTTTCCATAGAAACTGTTCCAGGAGTTTCTCCTATAGCCTAGTCCCCTTATAGGATGGCACCTATGGAATTGGCGGAACTGAAGGTCCAGCTTCAGGAATTGTTAGATAAAGGCTTCATCCGGCCTAGTAACTCACCCTGGGAGCTCCAGTATTGTTTGTAAAGAAGAAGGATGGCACCCTTCGTTTGTGCATTGATTATCGACAATTGAATAAAGTGACGATGAAGAACAGGTACCCACTCCCACGAATAGATGACTTATTTGATCAGTTGAAAGGTGCTAGGGTATTTTCTAAGATAGATCTGAGATCTGGATATCACCAGTTGAGAATCAAGGAACAAGACATACAAAAGACTGCCTTCCGAACCCGTTATGGGCATTACGAGTTTTCGGTGATGCCTTTTGGGTTAACCAATGCTCCAGCCATGTTTATGGACTTGATGAATCAGGTGTTTCGGCCTTACCTGGACCAATATGTGGTTGTATTTATTGACGATATTTTGGTGTATTCAAACTCTCACTTGGAGCATGAACAACATCTAAGGGTTGTGCTACAGACTTTAAGGGAAAATCAATTATATGCAAAGCTGGATAAGTGTGAGTTCTGGCTCAAGGAAGTAGTATTTTTGGGCCATGTAATATCTGCAGAAGGAATATTTGTAGATCCAAGAAAGGTTGAGGCCGTGTTAAAATGGGAAAGGCCTACCAACGTGACAGAAATCTGAAGTTTCTTGGGTCTTGCTGGATATTACCGAAGGTTTATTGAAGGATTCTCCACCATAGCCTCACCTTTAACTAAGCTGACCCACAAGGAAGTCCGGTTTGTTTGGTCGGAAGAGTGTAAAGCAAGCTTTCAAGAACTGAAGGAGAGGCTCACTTCTGCTCCTGTGTTGGCCCTTCCATCAGGGACAGACGAGTTTGTGGTATATAGTGATGCCTCAAAAAGGGGTCTGGGATGTGTAGTGATGCAAAATGGGCATGTGATTGCTTATGCATCAAGACAGTTAAAGTCGCATGAGGTGAATTACCCGGTTCATGACCTAGAACTTGCAGCGGTGGTGTTTCCCTTAAGAGTATGGAGACATTATTTATATGGGACACAAGTTCAAATCTTTACAGACCATAAAAGTTTGAAGTATTTGATGTCACAGAAGGAGTTAAACATGCGGCAGAGAAGATGGGTAGAGTTAATAAAAGATTACGATTGTGTTATTGACTACCATCTTGGTAAGGCTAATGTAGTAGCCGATGCCTTGAGTAGGAAGGGAAAAACAATGATGAATGATGTGGAGCTTAAGGAACAAGAAAGTATAGTGGAATTAAAGAAAATGGGCTTGCGGCTAAGTGTAGGGCCCGAAGGATCACTGTTAGCTCAGTTAAAGATCCGATCTGTGCTTCGAGACAGGGTCTTGGTGGCTCAACAAGCAGATGAGAAAGTAAAAGAGATCAAAGAGAGGGTAAACAAGGGTATAGAGACATCATTTCAAATGTTATCGGATGGGCTAATAGCTATGGGTAGGCGAATTTATTTGCCTGAGGATAAGATTTTGAAAGACAAAGTATTAAGAGAAGCTCATGAATCTCGATTTGCTACTCATCTTGGGAGTACTAAGATGTATAGGGATTTAAAGGAAAACTACTGGTGGCCAAATATGAAGAAGGAAATAGCAGAATTTGTGTCAAATTATGGGATCTGTCAACAAGTAAAGATAGAATACTAGAAACCTCCAGGGGAATTACAGTCATTATCAATTCCGGAATGGAAATGGGAGGATATTTCTATGGATTTTGTGACGGGATTACCCAGGGGAAAGAAGGGGAATGATGCTATATGGGTGGTTGTGGATCGACTAACAAAATCTGCTTTGTTTTTGCCAATGAAGATGACTGATTCGGTGGATAAGCTGGCAAAATTGTATGTAAATGAGGTAATCAGACTTCACAGAGTGCCGGTTTTAATTATATCGGATCGGGATCCAAGGTTCACATCAAGATTGTGGCCTAGCTTACAACGGGCAATGGGGACAAAGTTGAATCTGAGCACGGCATTTCATCCTCAGACGGATGGTCAATCTGAAAGGACCATCCAGACTCTTGAGGATCTCTTGAGGTCCTGTGTGCTGGAGTTTGGAGGGAATTGGGAGGATCTCCTGCCATTGGTGGAGTTTACTTATAATAATAGCCATCAAACTACTATTGGTATGGCTCCATATGAAGCATTGTATGGGAGGAAATGTCGGACCCCAATTTGTTGGGAGGAAGTAGGAGAAAGGAAGCTTTTGGGACCTGAGATGGTGCAACTGACAACTAATAAGGTGAGGGTGATCAAAAAGAGAAAGAAGGAAGCCCATGATAGACAAAAAAGTTACGTAACTTGAATTTCGAGGATGAAATTTTTATTTGGAGGGGAGATTGTAAATCCCGAGGAAAAAAAAAACAAAGCTGGATTAAATTAAAGAAAATAAATTAAAATAAAAAGAAGTGGGGGCAAGAACGAATACATTTGAAGAAAATGGGGCCTAAATGCAAATAAGAATAATTATAGAGCATAAATACTCCTATTCTCACCAAAAACAAATCTGCAGCTACGTAAAGAAAGAAAAGAGGGAGTTTTTATATCTATTTTTACAAATCAAGAGAGAAACACCAAAATTTCAAGAACCCATCCCAGATTGAGGGTTATAGGTAAAATAAACCCTGGTGGGAAAGGGATTAACAAGAAAAATTGAACAAGAAGAGAAGAGGGGAGGGTCGGCTGTCATTAGAAAGAAAAGGAGGGTTTGAAGCCTTGATTCGCATCAGGTAAGATATTCTAAACCTGGTCTTATGAGTCATTTCAAGTCGATTATGAATTGATGCCTGGATGTTAATTTATATATTGAGTTCTTAGACTTGAATTGAGGAAAAAGTAAGAGTTGCTAAAGTAAAGAACTTCATGTGTTGTGTGTAAATGGAAATGTTGATGAATCTGGACAGTTTTGTCTCTTGACCCTCAAAGAGATTTTGGGTAGGAGAATGAAGGAATTAGGATAAAGTTCCTTCATAGAAATTGTAGTTTTGGATGTTTGTTAATGAGCGATTTTCATTACCTTAGAGGCAGAACTGGGTTCTTCCCAAAACATAGAACTTGTAGCCTCATGTCTTACCTTTCAAACGCCACAAATTTTACTTGAATCCGAGTTCTATAACTCCAGATATAGTTAAAAATCTGAGGACAGGTCAGAGAGTAACAATTCAAAAATGGACAGTAACAGTTGGACAGTAACAGTCCAAACGTTTGTTAATGAGCGATTTTGACTACCTTAGAGGCAGAACTGGGTTCTTCCCAAAACATAGAACTTGTAGCCTCATGTCTTACCTTTCCAATGCTACAAATGTCACTTGAATCGGAGTTCTATAACTCCAGATATAGTTAAAAATCTGAGGAGGGGTCAGACAGTAAAAGTTCAAAAATGGACAGTAACAGTCCAAGCATTTGTTAATGAGCAATTTTGACTACCTTAGAGGCAGAACTGGGTTCTTCCCAAAACATAGAACTTGTAGCCTCATGTTTTACCTTTCAAACGCCATAAATTTCACTTGAATCGGAGTTCTATAACTCCAGCTATAGTTAAAAATCTGAGGAGAGGTCAGACAGTAACAGTTCAAAAAAGGACAGTAACAGTTGGACAGTAACAGTCCAAGCGTTTGTTAATGAGCGATTTTGACTACCTTAGAGGCAGAACTGGGTTCTTCCCAAAACATAGAACTTGTAGCCTCATGTCTTACCTTTCCAACGCAATAAATTTCACTTGAATCAGAGTTCTATAACTCCAGATATAGTTAAAAATCTGAGGAGGGGTCAGACAGTAAAAGTTCAAAAATGGACGGTAACAGTCCAAGCATTTGTTAATGAGCAATTTTGACTACCTTCGAGGCAGAACTGGGTTCTTCCCAAAACATAGAACTTGTAGCCTCATGTTTTACCTTTCAAACGCCATAAATTTCACTTGAATCGGAGGTCTATAACTCCAGCTATAGTTAAAAATCTAAGGAGAGGTCAGACAGTAACAGTTCAAAAAAGGACAGTAACAGTTGGACAGTAACAGTCCAAGCGTTTGTTAATGAGCGATTTTGACTACCTTAGAGGCAGAACTGGGTTCCTCCCAAAACATAGAACTTGTAGCCTCATGTCTTACCTTTCCAACGCCATAAATTTCACTTGAATCAGAGTTCTATAACTCCAGATATAGTTAAAAATATGAGGAGAGGGCAGACAGTAACAGTTCAAAAATGGGCAGTAACAGTTGGACAGTAACAGTCCAAGCGTTTGTTACTGAGCAATTTTGACTACTTTAGAGGCAGAACTGGGTTCTTTCCAAAACATAGAACTTGTAGCCTCATGTTTTACCTTTCCAACACCAATAATTTCACTTGAATCGGAGTTCTATAACTCCAGATATAGTTAAAAATCTGAGGAGAGGGCAGACAGTAACAGTTCAAAAATGGACAGTAACAGTTGGACAGTAACAGTCCAAGCGTTTGTTAATGAGCGATTTTGACTACCTTAGAGGCAGAACTGGGTTCTTCCCAAAACATAGAACTTGTAGCCTCATGTTTTAGCTTTCCAACACCAATAATTTCACTTGAATCGGAGTTCTATAACTCCAGATATAGTTAAAAATCTGAGGAGAGGGCAGACAGTAACAGTTCAAAAATGGACAGTAACAGTTGGACAGTAACAGTCCAAGCGTTTGTTAATGAGCGATTTTGACTACCTTAGAGGCAGAACTGGGTTCTTCCCAAAACATAGAACTTGTAGCCTCATGTCTTACCTTTCCAATGCTACAAATGTCACTTGAATCGGAGTTCTATAACTCCAGATATAGTTAAAAATCTGAGGAGGGGTCAGACAGTAAAAGTTCAAAAATGGACAGTAACAGTCCAAGCATTTGTTAATGAGCAATTTTGACTACCTTAGAGGCAGAACTGGGTTCTTCCCAAAACATAGAACTTGTAGCCTCATGTTTTACCTTTCAAACGCCATAAATTTCACTTGAATCGGAGTTCTATAACTCCAGCTATAGTTAAAAATCTGAGGAGAGGTCAGACAGTAACAGTTCAAAAAAGGACAGTAACAGTTGGACAGTAACAGTCCAAGCGTTTGTTAATGAGCGATTTTGACTACCTTAGAGGCAGAACTGGGTTCTTCCCAAAACATAGAACTTGTAGCCTCATGTCTTACCTTTCCAACGCAATAAATTTCACTTGAATCAGAGTTCTATAACTCCAGATATAGTTAAAAATCTGAGGAGGGGTCAGACAGTAAAAGTTCAAAAATGGACGGTAACAGTCCAAGCATTTGTTAATGAGCAATTTTGACTACCTTCGAGGCAGAACTGGGTTCTTCCCAAAACATAGAACTTGTAGCCTCATGTTTTACCTTTCAAACGCCATAAATTTCACTTGAATCGGAGGTCTATAACTCCAGCTATAGTTAAAATCTAAGGAGAGGTCAGACAGTAACAGTTCAAAAAAGGACAGTAACAGTTGGACAGTAACAGTCCAAGCGTTTGTTAATGAGCGATTTTGACTACCTTAGAGGCAGAACTGGGTTCCTCCCAAAACATAGAACTTGTAGCCTCATGTCTTACCTTTCCAACGCCATAAATTTCACTTGAATCAGAGTTCTATAACTCCAGATATAGTTAAAAATATGAGGAGAGGGCAGACAGTAACAGTTCAAAAATGGGCAGTAACAGTTGGACAGTAACAGTCCAAGCGTTTGTTACTGAGCAATTTTGACTACTTTAGAGGCAGAACTGGGTTCTTTCCAAAACATAGAACTTGTAGCCTCATGTTTTACCTTTCCAACACCAATAATTTCACTTGAATCGGAGTTCTATAACTCCAGATATAGTTAAAAATCTGAGGAGAGGGCAGACAGTAACAGTTCAAAAATGGACAGTAACAGTTGGACAGTAACAGTCCAAGCGTTTGTTAATGAGCGATTTTGACTACCTTAGAGGCAGAACTGGGTTCTTCCCAAAACATAGAACTTGTAGCCTCATGTTTTAGCTTTCCAACACCAATAATTTCACTTGAATCGGAGTTCTATAACTCCAGATATAGTTAAAAATCTGAGGAGAGGGCAGACAGTAACAGTTCAAAAATGGACAGTAACAGTTGGACAGTAACAGTCCAAGCGTTTGTTAATGAGCGATTTTGACTACCTTAGAGGCAGAACTGGGTTCTTCCCAAAACATAGAACTTGTAGCCTCATGTTTTACCTTTCCAACACCAATAATTTCACTTGAATCGGAGTTCTATAACTCCAGATATAGTTAAAAATCTGAGGAGAGGGCAGACAGTAACAGTTCAAAAATGGACAGTAACAGTTGGACAGTAACAGTCCAAGCGTTTGTTAATGAGCGATTTTGACTACCTTAGAGGCAGAACTGGGTTCTTCCCAAAACATAGAACTTGTAGCCTCATGTCTTACCTTTCCAACGCCATAAACTTCACTTGAATCGGAGTTCTATAACTCCAGATATAGTTAAAAATCTGAGGAGGGGTCAGACAGTAAAAGTTCAAAAATGGACAGTAACAGTCCAAGCATTTGTTAATGAGCGATTTTGACTACCTTAGAGGCAGAACTGGGTTCCTCCCAAAACATAGAACTTGTAGCCTCATGTCTTACCTTTCCAACGCCATAAATTTCACTTGAATCAGAGTTCTATAACTCCAGATATAGTTAAAAATATGAGGAGAGGGCAGACAGTAACAGTTCAAAAATGGGCAGTAACAGTTGGACAGTAACAGTCAAAGCGTTTGTTACTGAGCAATTTTGACTACCTTAGAGGCAGAACTGGGTTCTTTCCAAAACATAGAACTTGTAGCCTCATGTTTTACCTTTCCAACACCAATAATTTCACTTGAATCGGAGTTCTATAACTCCAGATATAGTTAAAAATCTGAGGAGAGGGCAGACAGTAACAGTTCAAAAATGGACAGTAACAGTTGGACAGTAACAGTCCAAGCGTTTGTTAATGAGCGATTTTGACTACCTTAGAGGCAGAACTGGGTTCTTCCCAAAACATAGAACTTGTAGCCTCATGTCTTACCTTTCCAACGCCATAAACTTCACTTGAATCGGAGTTCTATAACTCCAGATATAGTTAAAAATCTGAGGAGAGGGCAGACAGTAACAGTTCAAAAATGGGCAGTAACAGTTGGACAGTAACAGTCCAAGCGTTTGTTAATGAGCGATTTTGACTACCTTAGAGGCAGAACTGGGTTCTTGTCAAAACATAGAACTTGTAGCCTCATGTCTTACCTTTCCAACACCAATAATTTCACTTGAATCGGAGTTCTATAACTCCAGATATAGTTAAAAATCTGAGGAGAGGGCAGACAGTAACAGTTCAAAAATGGACAGTAACAGTTGGACAGTAACAGTCCAAGCGTTTGTTAATGAGCGATTTTGACTACCTTAGAGGCAGAACTGGGTTCTTCCCAAAACATAGAACTTGTAGCCTCATGTCTTACCTTTCCAACGCCATAAACTTCACTTGAATCGGAGTTCTATAACTCCAGATATAGTTAAAAATCTGAGGAGGGGTCAGACAGTAAAAGTTCAAAAATGGACAGTAACAGTCCAAGCATTTGTTAATGAGCAATTTTGACTACCTTAGAGGCAGAACTGGGTTCTTCCCAAAACATAGAACTTGTAGCCTCATATCTTACCTTTCCAACGCCATAAACTTCACTTGAATCGGAGCTCTAGAACTCCAGCTATAGTTAAAAATTGAGGATAGGTCAGAGAGTAACAGTTCAAAAATGGACAGTAACAGTTGGACAGTAACAGTCCAAGCGTTTGTTAATGAGCGATTTTGACTACCTTAGAGGCAGAACTGGGTTCTTGTCAAAACATAGAACTTGTAGCCTCATGTCTTACCTTTCCAACGCCATAAATTTCACTTGAATCAGAGTTCTATAACTCCAGCTATAGTTAAAAATCTGAGGAGAGGTCAGACAGTAACAGTTCAAAAATGGATAGTAACAGTTGGACAGTAACAGTCCAAGCGTTTGTTAATGAGAGATTTTGACTACCTTAGAGGCAGAACTGGATTCTTCCCAAAACATAGAACTTGTATCCTCATATCTTAACTTTGCAACGCCACAAATTTCACTTGAATCGGAGTTCTATAACTCCAGATATAGTTAAAAATCTGAGGATAGGTCAGAGAGTAACAGTTCAAAAATGGACAGTAACAGTTGGACAGTAACAGTCCAAGCGTTTGTTAATGAGCGATTTTGACTACCTTAGAGGCAGAACTGGGTTCTTGTCAAAACATAAAACTTGTAGCCTCATATCCTACCTTTCCAACGCCACCAATTTCACAAGAATCAAAGTTGTATAACTCCAGCTATAGTTAAAAATCTGAAGAGAGGTCAGACAGTAACAGTTCAAAAAAGGACAGTAACAGTTGGACAGTAACAGTCCAAGCGTTTGTTAATAAGCGATTTTGACTACCTTCGAGGCAGAACTGGGTTCTTCCCAAAACAAAGAACTTGTAGCCTCATGTCTTACCTTTCCAACACCAATAATTTCACTTGAATTGGAGTTCTATAACTCCAGATATAGTTAAAAATCTGAGGAGAGGGCAGACAGTAACAGTTCAAAAATGGGCAGTAACAGTTGGACAGTAACAGTCGAAGCGTTTGTTAATGAGCAATTTTGACTACCTTAAAGGCAGAACTGGCTTCTTTCCAAAACATAGAACTTGTAGCCTCATGTCTTACCTTTCCAACACCAATAATTTCACTTGAATCGGAGGACTATAACTCCAGATATAGTTAAAAATCTGAGGAGAGGGCAGACAGTAACAGTTCAAAAATGGGCAGTAACAGTTGGACAGTAACAGTCAAAGCGTTTGTTAATGAGCAGTTTTGACTACCTTAAAGGTAGAACTGGGTTCTTTCCAAAACATAGAACTTGTAGCCTCATGTCTTACCTTTCCAACACCAATAATTTCACTTAAATCGGAGTTCTATAACTCCAGATATAGTTAAAAATCTGAGGAGAGGGCAGACACTAACAGTTCAAAAATGGACAGTAACAGTTGGACAGTAACAGTCCAAGCGTTTGTTAATCAGCGATTTTGACTACCTTAGAGGCAGAACTGGGTTCTTCTCAAAACATAGAACTTGTAGCCTCATGTCTTACCTTTCCAGCACCAATAATTTCACTTGAATCGAAGCTCTAGAACTCTAGCTATAGTTAAAAATATGAGGAGAGGTCAGACAGTAACAGTTCAAAAATGGAGAGTAACAGTTGGACAGTAACAGTCCAAGCGTTTGTTAATCAGCGATTTTTACTAACTTCGAGGCAGAACTGGGTTCTTCCCAAAACATAGAACTTGTAGCCTCATGTCTTACCTTTCCAACGCCACAAATTTCACTTGAATCGGAGTTCTATAACTCCAGATATAGTTAAACATCTGAGGAGAGGGCAGACAGTAACAGTTCAAAAATGGACAGTAACAGTTGGACAGTAACAGTCCAAGCGTTTCTTAATGAGCGATTTTGACTACCTTAGAGGCAGAACTGGGTTCTTCCCAAAACATAGAACTTGTAGCCTCATGTCTTACCTTTCCAACACCAATAATATCACTTGAATCAGAGCTTTAGAACTCCAGCTATAGTTAAAAATATGAGGAGAGGTCAGACAGTAATAGTTCAAAAATGGATAGTAACAGTTGGACAGTAACAGTCCAAGCGTTTGTTAATAAGCGATTTTGACTACCTTCGAGGCAGAACTGGGTTCTTCCCAAAACATAGAACTTGTAGCCTCATGTCTTACCTTTCCAACACCAATAATTTCACTTGAATCGGAGTTCTATAACTCCAGATATAGTTAAAAATCTGAGGAGAGGGCAGACAGTAACAGTTCAAAAATGGACAGTAACAGTTGGACAGTAACAGTCGAAGCGTTTGTTAATGAGCAATTTTGACTACCTAGAGGCAGAACTGGGTTCTTTCCAAAACATAGAACTTGTAGCCTCATGTCTTACCTTTCCAACACCAATAATTTCACTTGAATCGGAGTTCTATAACTCCAGATATAATTAAAAATCTGAGGACAGGTCAGAGAGTAACAGTTCAAAAATGGACAGTAACAGTTGGACAGTAACAGTCCAAGCGTTTGTTAATCAAAGATTTTGACTACCTTAGAGGCAGAACTGGGTTCTTCCCAAAACATAGAACTTGTAGCCTCATGTCTTAGCTTTCCAACGCCATAAACTTCACTTGAATCCGAGGTCTATAACTCCAGCTATAGTTAAAAATCTGCGGACAGGTCAGAGACTAACAGTTCAAAAATGGACAGTAACAATTGGACAGTAACAGTCCAAGCGTTTGTTAATGAGAGATTTTGACTACCTTAGAGGCAGAACTGGTTTCTTCCCAAAACATAGAACTTGTAGCCCCATGTCTTATCTTTCCAACGCCACAACCTTCACTTGAATCGGAGCTCTAGAACTCCAGCTATAGTTAAAAATATGAGGAGAGGTCAGACAGTAACAGTTCAAAAATGGATAGTAACAGTTGGACAGTAACAGTCCAAGCGTTTGATAATAAGCGATTTTGACTACCTTCGAGGCAGAACTGGGTTCTTCCCAAAACATAGAACTTGTAGCCTCATGTCTTACCTTTCCAACACCAATAATTTCACTTGAATCGGAGTTCTATAACTCCAGATATAGTTAAAAATCTGAGGGAGGGCCAGACAGTAACAGTTCAAAAATGGACAGTAACAGTTGGACAGTAACAGTCGAAGCGTTTGTTAATGAGCATTTTGACTACCTTAAGGCAGAACTGGGTTCTTTCCAAACATAGAACTTGTAGCCTCATGTTTACCTTTCCAACCATAATTTCACTTGAATCGGAGTTCTAAACTCCAGATATAGTTAAAAATCTGAGGAGAGGCAGACAGTAACAGTTCAAAAATGGACAGTAACAGTTGGACAGTAACAGTCCAAGCGTTTATTAATGAGCGATTTTGACTACCTTAGAGGCAGAACTGGGTTCTTCCAAAACATAGAACTTGTAGCCTCATGTCTTACCTTTCCAACGCCAATAACTTCACTTGAATCGGAGTTCTATAACTCAGATATAGTTAAAAATCTGAGGAGGGGTCAGACAGTAACAGTTCAAAAATGGAAAGTAACAGTCCAAGCATTTGTTAATGAGCGATTTTGACTACCTTAGAGGCAGAACTGGGTTCCTCCCAAAAACATAGAACTTGTAGCCTCAGTCTTACCTTCCAACGCCATAAATTTCACTTGAATCAGAGTTCTATAACTCCAGATATAGTTAAAAATATGAGGAGAGGGAGACAGTAACAGTTCAAAAATGGGCAGTAACAGTTGGACAGTAACAGTCAAGCGTTTGTTACTGAGCAATTTGACTACCTTAGAGGCAGAGAACTGGGTTCTTTCCAAAACATAGAACTTGTAGCCTCATGTTTTACCTTTCCAACACATAATTTCACTTTGAATCGGAGTTCTATAACTCAGATATAGTTAAAAATCTGAGGAGAGGGCAGACAGTAACAGTTCAAAAATGGACAGTAACAGTTGGACAGTAACGTCCAAGCGTTTGTTT